>CM041777.1:345004301-345604301 GCA_023374045.1 Limonium bicolor
CCTGGAAGGTGGCGAAGCTAGCAGAGCTCTTCGACCGTGAGATAGTACGGCACCATGGAGTACCGAAGACTATCGTGTCTGATAGGGATACCAGATTCCTCTCGAGGTACTGGAGAAGTACACGGGAAGCACTTGGTACCGAACTGAAGTTGAGTACGGCGTTTCACCACACAGATATGGTCAGAGTGAGCGCACCATACAGACGCTTGAGGATATGTTACGTGCATGTGCACTTGACTTTCAGACCAGCTGGATTGATAAGTTACATCTGATCGAGTTTAGCTACAACAACAGTTACCATGCGTCGATCAAGATGTCTCCCTTCCAGGCTTTGTACGGTAGACCATGCCGCACGCCATTATGCTGGGATGAGTCGATTGAGACGGTCATCATAGGACCTGAGTATTTGGAGCTAGTACAAGCAGAAGTACGTCAGATCCGAGCGAACATGAAAGCAGCTCAAGATAGACAGAAATCATACACCGATGTGCGCAGACGTGACCTGGAGTTCGCCGTGGGCGATCAGGTATTTCTTAGAGTATCCCCCATGAAGGGAGTGTTTCGTTTTGGCCAGAAAGGCAAGTTAAGCCCAAAATATGTGGGGCCGTATGTTGTGACGGAGCGGATAGGCCCGGTAGCTTACAGGCTTGATTTACCTGCTGAGCTGGGCAAGGTACATGATGTATTTCATGTGTCCCAGTTGAAGAAATATATGTCTCATCCGTCTCATGTACTCCAGCCCGAGAGGCTAACATTAGAGCCGACCATGCGATCAGTGGAGACTCCCGTACGGATCCTGGACACTAAGACTCGAGACACTCGCCATAAATCTGTGAGATTGGTGAAGTTCTCTGGTCTAACCAGGAAGTCGAGGAGGCCACTTGGGAGCTGGAGGAGATGAAGGCGAAGTACCCGTCATTGTTTACTTCTTAGTTGTATGTATAGGGTACGGGGCGTACCCCTATTTAAGGGGGGTAGAGCCGCTTCGGTTATGTATGTACGGCATGTATTGGAATACATGTCTATGTTGTCATGTTATAGACCTTTGAGTCTAAGTGATGTTGTGTTATCAGGACCTTGAGTCCGATGTAATGTAAAGAATGTTCGTGTGTTGTTATGGAAGTGTTGTTTCAGAAGTAATCCCCGTGTTCTAATAATTAAGATGCGTGGGAAGTGTGAACTTTGGGGACAAAGTTCTTTTAAGGGGGGTAGATTGAAATACCCCAAACCTTAATATGTTGGTTAATTACATAATTAGTATATTTTAAGACTTAATTAGTCATTAAGAACAGGTGGGAGAAATTCCCGAAGGAAACGGATCCATATAATGGATTAAAGTATAAACGAGACTCAAAAGCATGTTTTCGAGAAAACCGAAAAACGTGACTTTAAACGTTTTAAAACGGACTTGTATAAATTATAGTTGATTTTATAACTATAATTATATACTAATTAAAGTCTAAGAATTTTTAGAATCAAAAATATATATATATTCCGGAAACCGGACCCGGACTGTCAAAACCGACAGTTCGGGAATTACGGGTATTATCTGCTAATGACCAAGTGCCACTCTCTCACATTGTAAAATAAAAATCAGATTTTTATTCCTCTCTCTATTCTATTAATACCACTCATTTACTAAACTACAAAACAATAAAATACATTTATTTCCCTCTCACACACAAACTCTCTCTCACTCTCTCTCTCCCCCTCATTCTCTTCACTCACGTTGCCTTCTCCCTCACCCAGCTCTCTCTTTCTCTTGTTTTGCCAAGCATGGCGATTTCACAAAGCCAAAGAAGCCCCAACTTCAATCTCTTGTAACTTCCTCATCTTAGCTCCAAATCAAGAAATTCTTCCACCAAAATACTCCTCTCATCTTGGAGATCATTTTGCACCTTTTCAAAATCTCAAACACCACACTTCATCTCCATGGGTGTACCCATTTTGAAGGAAAAGCTTCACATTCTTGAAGCCAAGTGTCTTCTTGTTGTTCTAAGGTAAGAAGGAAACCAAAAACTCACTCATTCCTTCATTTCCTTCTTGAAATCGATTTTCCCTATTTTGAACACTATGCTTGTTTCTCCTTGTTAGCTTGTTCACCTTCAAGAGTTGTTGGCTAGCCATAATTCCATTACCAAACATCACTTTGAAATAGAAGGTAATTCCTTTCAAGTGTTCTAGTGAATTCTAAATCCTAGGGTTAAGGAATTATAAACCCTAAATACATTTTGGCAATCTTGGCTTGGTCATTAGTGTAGCGGTAAAATCCCGTTGATAACCGATTGTGGAACAAGGAGTAAAGAGAAGGGAAGGTTTGGGAAGGAAAACCAAAGGTAATAAACTTACCCTAAACCAATGTGTGAGCTATGGAATGTGTTTTGCTTTGATGTAAATAAATGTTCATGAAATGCAGGTGTTGCTAATAATATGAGGAAATTCAGTGTTTAAATTGTTGTTGTTTAAGTGCCAAACTCTAAAGGTTATATACTTGTAGTGTGGTTGTCAAATTGATGGATTTGTATACAAATGGGCGTTTTCTTTTTGAAATGAGTTGTGGTTAAAGTGTTTTTGAATGTGGGGAAAACATGTAATAACTATGGGGAAGTTATGCCAAGAATTGTATTGAGTTCGGGTGAAATTCTGTGTTGAAAACGCCACTGAAAAATGCATTTCTGGGTCTGTCCAAACTTCCGTCCGGACTTGGAAGTTCAGACATGCCTCGTAAAGTTATAAATTTTCGGAACTTTGGGTGATGTCCGAACTTCGGTCCGACCTTCGAAGTTCGGACACTCCAAAATTTTCACAGGTTTTAAGTCTCGACTTGTGTCCGAACTTCTATGTCCGGACACAAGTTCGGACACCTTTTTCACAGGTTTTAACCCTCGACTTGTGTCCGAACTTCGATGTCCGGACACAAGTTCGGACGCATCAAAATTTTCACGGGTTTAAGTCTCGACTTGTGTCCGAACATTGATGTCCGGACACAAGTTCGGACATGTTAAAAATTTCCCAGATTTGCTCTCGACTTGTGTCCGAACATTGATGTCCGGACACAAGTTTGGACAAATGCCAGTTTTCAACTTCTGAGTCTCGGCTTGTGTCCGAACATGATGTCCGGACACAATTCGGACATGTCACTGTTTTCAACATAAACTGCTCGTTTGAGCCCGTTTTGACTTCCGTTTGTGGGGGGTTGTCTAGAACATGTATGTGGACTATAATAACAACTAAAAGATGGGGAAAAATCACAATAAAGTGTGAAAGAAAAATAAACAAGGAATGTGAAGTAACAAGTTTATCAAGGGTCTAGTATATTAATTAACCGACGTTATTAATCGTGTTTAGGAACCACGTACGGTGGAACACTAGAGCGGCAAGGACCAAGGTATGGTTTTCTTGCAGTCCGTTGCCTACCGGTTTACACCGGCTTGTGTGCTACTTGTGTTTTTGTGTGTTTACAACTTTATAAGATTAAATCATGAAACGAGTTTACAGTTTTATTATTAATGTGACGTGTACGTGCCGATACCGGTAACCTCGAATGCGAGCTAACCATTATTTAACCCAAGTCTAGAAACGTAAGAGAGCGGTATCCGGTAACAACGTTCCCAACCTAAGGAACGTACTAATCCGGCTATGTGTGTTTGGCTGTGTTGCGTGTTGTTGAATTTATGCCTTAATTCCCTTGTGAACTAACTGGACGTAAACACTTACCTGTGTGAGATTATGTTAAGCTCCCATTGTGGGACTTCTAACGAGTGCTAATCAGGGAGTGAGGAATCCGGGTGTCCGGTCACGCGTGTATGTATGGGTGTCGACATCTGAATCAGATTCGACTCTCTCCTTATGTTAGGGTAGTCTTCCTTTTATGGGGAATTCGACCTCCCATAGCTTAGCCAAAGCTACCTACCTGACTTCCACTCGGGCTAGGGGGAAATTATGTGTTGATGTGTTCGGGTCACTACGCTCGTCTCATCTTTCAAGTTAAAGTTATTCATCCGACTAACAAAACAGTAATGTGATATGTTAAGCTTAACATGAGGATGAAGACATCCTCTAGGCTTACAAGTTGACTAACCATGTTGGTTGTTACTTAAAGTGAACTGTTTTCACTATGTATGTGTTGTTACTGTTCTGCAATAGCTCCTGTTATATATATGCATGTTGTATGATAAAATCAACGCCATGTAATAATGACAAATAGTTGCGTGTATCCCGGTAGTCAGCGGGCTGCACGTTAACCATGCCAGCAAAAGGTTGCTGACCCCCTTGGGGGCTATGTTTTTTGCAGGATGAGGATCGAGGAAGCAGATTGGCTTTAGATCCTAGGATGTTGATATTTTGCTGTTTTTGGATGTTGAACCCGAGTAGTGTTTGTACACTCGAGGTCATTTATTTTTGGTGGATGTAAAGTTGGTTAGTGATTTTTGAACAGTTACACTCGGTATATTGTAATTCTTTTGGAGGGTCATTTTTTTGGAAGGTTGTAAGTATACTCGGGATTCGTGTGATCAGACCGATACATATTATGTAACAGCCTTGTTAGCCACGTGGGTGGCTAACGGCGTGTAACACCGCCCTTTTGGTATATGTTTAAGTAATGATTTCCGCTGCGATTATTGATTAAGTGTTAAGATTATGGACGGGGTGTTACAATTACATATACATTGTACCGGTCTGATGGACTAAATCCCCGAGCAACTACACATTATTATACCTTTTCATTAACAACACAACATACACATACCTTTCAACTGTACCGAGTATTCACAAACTAATGCCGATAACAATTTCGGTCTTACTACACCTACTGTATATATACAACTTAAACGATTACCCATGAACTACATCTACCCCGTCCTACTCTCGAACGGCTTCCAGCTCTCTGTACTTGAAATAGGAAAAGAAGAGAAAGGGTGGCCCTCAAGGGGCTCAGCACCTTTGCTGGTATGGTAATCCCGCAGCCCACATGCTACCGGGCCACGCACAACTAATTGTCGTCTTAGCATGCGATTGATTATATTTAAATCATGCATGCAACTGTAAACCACAACACATAACATTTTGCCTCAATGGGCTCAACAAACGGATAATACATCCTTACTTGATAAGTCACTCATGGTATTCATTATCCCTAGAGTGTTCCTCCTCTAATGGAGCTACTTCCTTAACAGACGACACTTACCCTTAAATCGGGTTATCCTTAAACGCCTCTTATCACAAACTGGGATTCATTTCCATGATCCACACACTCCATATCTTACAACATATAACATTCCTCACATAACAAAACATAACAACACTTCTCACGTTTCGACGAGCACATGATAACATCGCAACAGGAATTGCATTACAACAACATCACATAACATAACGGGAACGGTCGACCCAAACATAGTTAATTCACTGGTGAGCCTAGAGAAGGGTGTCACCCTCATGGTAAGCTCGTTATACAACAACAACAACACTCATTACCGTCCTAATAATCGGACGAGTAACTTAAGTTAAGATGGTTCGGGTTTGGAGGCCCGAACACACCACACAAACACATGTTCCCCCTAAACCGATCATAAGTCAGAATAGCTAAGCTTTGGAATAAGCTAATGGGAGATCATAACCTGTGAGGGAAACAACCATAACAGAGAGAAGGGTAAGGCTAAGAAGGATACCCACTCCCAAACAACGCGCGACCGGCCAAACCGGATTCCTCACCACTGTTAGTACATTCTTACTTTTAGATATTAGTTAGAACCCCACCATGGAGTTTATCACATCTACACACCATACCGTATTACAACTGGGTTAAACATACAAGGGAGATCCCTACATTCACATATACATATCACACAATTAACACACGCATAGCCGTGGTTAGAACGTCCCATGGTTCGGGTCGTTTACTCTGAATACCGAACTCTCATGTGATCCTAGACTCAGTTAACTAAGGTTAACACTTCCGAGGTAAAATGGTATCGGAGTTGAACACGCCTCATAAATGAATTACTGTAAACTCATTACATGTTTTATCTTACAACGTGGCAAACATACAGAAAAACACATAGGCATACAAGCCGGTGTAATCCGGTAGGACACAGGTTGCAAGAAAACCATACCTGTCACCGGAGTCCACTTTATCATGTCCATTTATGTTCCTCGAGCAATTCTCGAACAACTGACAACATTACATGTACTTTTATTAACATCGGGGTAACATGTTTGTTTAAAGTCTAATGCTTATAACTTTTCCCCGTTAACTTGGTTACATAACTTCACTTTTTAACTTGTTTTACTTTTACATTATAATATCACCTTTCCCCCACTAAATTGTCATTATAACTCACTTACATGTCTTTAACAACCTTATAACATCATTACTAATCAATCCCCATCATTACATATCATTTTATAACCTTAAACAATGTTTTTGGTCCGACCGACCTTACCGACCAACCTTGCACAAGGTCGGTCCATTCCAGAACACAGTACCGTCAAAATTTCTACTCCGACCGACCTTGTAAGTTCGGTCGCATGTTCGGTCCATTCCCGAGAGTTTCTTCCCTTTGAAAATCCAGGCCCGACCGAACTTGCCAAGTCCGGTCCCATGTTCGGTCGATTCCGGAAACTTAATCCGTACACAAAATACAAGCCCGACTGACCTTGCAAGTCCGGTCCCCAAGGTCGGTCCATTCCAGAAACCAATTCTCGCAGGGTAAACTGGGCTCGACCGACCTTGGCAAGTTCGGTCGCAAGGTCGGTCTGCCCCACACCTTTATTTTCCATTGCCCATTTGACTCCAAACTTCACCTCATATATCCTAATATGTCCTAACCTCATTTGGGCACTTCAAACCCATCTTTAGCCATGTACTAAACTCCACCAAAACCATCTTATCATTCACAAATTTCTTACAAAATTCTTAGCACTTGGAATGTTTCCTCCTTAAGATTTCTAAGTGGTATTTCACCAATAATGACCACTATACCAAGGTGTTTCCTCTACACCTTAACCTCATCTCTCAAACTTCTTTTCTTACTAACTAAATCTCCTTTTTCACATCTTACCTAAACATCACTTCTTCCTTGTACATCAACATTCCTAAACCTTAAACAAACTTCTCCAAGACTTAAATACATTCTCAGAAACACACATTGAATTCCTAGAACTTCCAAGATAACACCTAAATCCTTGCATCACTCTAAATCACCTTAATACATGTTTTCTTCCCAAGTAAAACATTTGTTCACCTTTAACATTTCCTAGTTCACCAAAACTTATTTAAAACACTTAGGACTTCTTACACATTTTCCAAATTTTGCCATAGCTTCTCTTGTATATTCTCTTATCCAAGCACTTAGGTTTTTACCTTATTCCATTCAAGAACACCTAAAATCCATTAAGGACTTCCTCACACACATAACTTCACCAAATTTACACTACATCACAATATAGTGCATAAACTTAATTGCTTGGCACTTAGGCCCTTAAATAACATGGCTCTTAGGCCCTTAAATAACATAAACCTTAACACTGAATTCCCACCATAATAAGCCCATTGACCTGCAAATACAACCAACAAATATGCCTTAATAACTCCTTGAGAGCCTTTCACTAGCTCATTTACCATTGGCTCCTTAGGTATTTTATAGTAAAAATCTAGCTCATTTTCCTAAGGCATTTAAACTACATTGAGATAGTTTGTTTACCCTTTTTCCTCACAAACTTCTTTCTTGTTTCCTTGTAAAACCGGTAAGATGTTTGGTTGTTTGTCCACTTCTAAACAATGTACAAATAATAGAATGAGTATTCAAGCATTATGCTTCATCTCATTGTAAACCCTGGGCACATATATTGTCTTAACACATTAAGGTAATTGTTTTACCTTGGAATTGGAAGAGAACTTGAATAAGTATCAATAGAGGACTCCTCCTAGCCCTTGGAAGTTCAAATGAAGCTAAAACAAGCAAGGTGAAAACACCATTGTGAGGTAAGTTTTCGGACATCATATAAACATGGAGGAAACATGGATTTTCTTTGAGTTTCCTTACCTTGAAGCAAAGGAGGACAATAATATGTGAAAAGGTGAGCTCAAGCTCTTTCAATGGTGAATCTCCATGGCACCAAAATTGAGTTCTTGAAGAATTGAAAAGATAGAAGTGTAGAGCTTGGTGTAACTAAGACAATATGGTCTTAGAATTTGATTTGGAGCATGGAGTTGGATTTGGCAAAGAAATGAAGATGGAGAAGAGATGGAGCTGTAGCAAACCGAGAATGGAGCTTGGGAGAAGTTGAAGAAATCGTGTGAAATGAAGGGAAAGAAGAGATGAGGTGAGAGTTATTTGTTAAGATATTTATGTATAAAGCAAATAGTACTTTACTTTACAAGCTTTACTTTACTTATTGATTTCTTTTACAGTGTGACTCACACCTTGAAAACCGGCCCCCATTTAATTAGAAGGGTATAATAGTCTTTGTTTTCCAATTTATTTACTTATAACAACATATGTTACAACTAGCTTATTAAAGTTACTATTCACAACAACAGGCACATGATGTGAAATTTTTGATTTCCCATTGATATAGACTTCAAATGTGATACTATATATTACACATGTTAATTAAGGAGTAATGATGGACATTTAGCCATTTAAACCTCATTTACAAACAATTTTTCAAAAACGTGCTTTAAGACTCCTTAAAGCACTTTTTGTGTTTTAAACTTGTTTTCAAGCTTGGTTTTCTTTGGTAATTGGTTAATATGTTCATTAACATATTTATAAGGTATAGGTATGACCATTAGGTCTTATACAAATTTATCCCAAGCTTAGAGCACATTTTTGCTCTTATTGACTTTAAGGCATTTATTTGTGTTTAGTTTGGTTTAACTGTCTATCAAAGTTTCCAAAGGACTTAATTTGCCTTATTAAATCATAATTGACTATTATATAGTCTTGGTAGGTTCTTTGGGTCCTAACCAAATTCACTCCAAGCTTAAAGCATGTTTTTTGCTCAAACTGTATCTTAGTGCTTTATTGCATTTCACTATGGTTTAAGTTGTTCACTGATGTTTCTAAGGCACTTTTTAGCCTTTACATACCATAGTTTAATATTTAAACCACATATCAAGGTTTGGGGTATTTCAATCTACTCCCCTTAAAAGATCTTCGTCCTCGAAGTTCACACCTTCCACACACCATTACATTTGAACACGGGGATTACTTATAGAAATAAAACTTCCATAACCAAACACACTTTACATCACAACCTCGGACTTAATGGTCCGGGTAACATAGTCACATCCATACATAACATAACATACTCACATGATAACCTCGGACTCAATGGTCCGGGTATCTTAACAATATTTGCACATACAAAACAACCCTTAGACTCTCTGGTCTTGGGTAACATAACACATTTAGACACATAGGTCTTGATAACATAACAGCCTTTAGACACATAGGTCTATGTAACACAACAACATTTAGACTCATGTCTTGGGTAACATACACTTCTGGAACTCAAGGTCAAAATAATATTTATTACACATACCACACAACATGTCATAGCATGTATAGCAATCAAAAATTCTTTGATATACACTGTGATCCCGCAGAACCCGGTCGCGATGGACACCTTCCGTCCCCGTGCCTTTGGGATCAAAACAATCACTTAAATTTGAAATTTTTCCTTGTGAGGTTAAGTAAGAAACTTTAATTTTGTAAGTATCTATCGACGTTTTATAAGTACCAATTGAAAATCCTTTTGAAAAACACAACAATCCAAGTCCAACTATGCTCTTTGCTTTTTTCTTAGCGTGGTTATTTGTGACCACTTAGGGAGCTTCAAGAATCATTCAACCCTAATGTGATCAGCATCAGTGTCGAACTATCCTTCCACCCCAATTTGTGTTCGGCTTCCCTTGATCGCATGCAAATCAAGTTCCACTTCCCACTTCATTTTCAAGCATCAATAAATCACTCATTTCCAATTTTCTATCTTTTGATCATTCTAATCATGATCAACATCTCCAAGGGATAGAACTTCATCTATCAGTTATTTCCATTCACTTTAATGTTGTTACCTAGGAATCTTATTCTCACTAGGTTCTATGTCGGTATCATGCCCTTTCATGAATCACTATATAATATATATATATATATTTTATCAAAATACAACACACAGTTTCACGTTTGTACACTGTCGGGGTTTTTGTTCCCCCAGGAGTTTCTCTACTCCCACACTTGTACTATCACACACAATTGTTAACAAATACACACACTTATCACAATGGTATTCGCATCTTCTGTGCGCAATTACCACAATTAAACCATGAATGAATGCGTATGTTTACGTAACACACACACCAATCATCAAAACAAATTATTTTGTGCTATGCACACCATAGGTCACGTACACTTGTACGGTAATACACACTAAGTGGTTTTGCGCTCTACCCCCCTTAAAAGGGATTACGCCCACGTAATCAATCACTAAACATTGGCTTAAAATGTTCTGCCGCCGTGAAGTGTTTTAACTTCCACGCGGTCTATTACACAATGGATTCTGATTAGAGGATCTTAACCATATTGGCGGTTTAGTCCCTAAATCAAAAATTCTCATTGGAGTTTGCTTTAACTCGTAACCGGTTTCGGTTCTGGCCTGTGAGGCTTCTAGGCTTTAATAATTAGCCATTCACTCATGCTCACCATGTACATTCAACACTTGAATCACAGGCTCACTAGTTTCTGCTGCGAAACTCTAGTAACTGTAGAGCTTAATTGCCCCTTTTTGTTATGCTTACTGTATTGTACATCCCCAATTGTCACCTTCATCTCGGTAACAATGGTTTCTCAACCGACGCGTGGTATCTCTTACCGTTAGCGAATTCGGTGAGTTATAAACTTTCTATCCACTTCCATAGTAATTTACTGTATATACAGCTTTGTATTTCACAATGATTGACTTGTTTCCTTCCGACTTACTGTCGGTTGAGATTGAGCTACTACCTAGTGTGTAGTGCTCTCTCAGCTATTTACAACATTTGGGGTATATTCCATACCGATTTTGGCAGTTAGTGCTACTGTAGTCACTTACTGTTAATCATGTCTCCACATTTGGTTTTGTACAAGTACTCTTTTATTGGTGCGGCCTTGCATTTCCTATGCATCGGCCTTTATAACATTATTCCTCCCAATTAACATGTTTCCAATTCCTAGCTATCCCACTCGATCATTACTGCGCAAGTGCAATACCAAAACACTCAGTCATACAGAGTGCAGAGGCGTAAACTCTTAACAGTAAATCCCTTATGCGATTCGCCATGGAATTCATACTGAGTTCCTCATCACATAGTACCTACCGCTGGCTTATTGCCCAGTCTGTTTAACATCGCTTACCTTGCATCACCACCGAATTTAATTCCTAACTGCTCTTCTCTACCATATCATTGTTCAACACTTATACTACGGTCGCTTGCTGCGTACCGTGCTCTTACTCCTTGTATAACATCAGCTTATATCGTATTTACTGCCACATTAACTTCCACACATATACTTACATCATTCGTATTATGGTTCATCACTCATTTGGATGACTACTGAATGCTCCTTGAGCATCGATCATTCGAGTCACAAGCCGGCATTATTCAGCTCGGTGCTTCACTTTATTCACACATGCTACCTAACTAACTGCTCTCTTTCAATAATACTATCATCCATCCTTAACATATTTCTTGAACTTGATTCACATAACTACCGCCGTTGCGGTCTCACCATATCGAGTGGTATCCCCACTCTTAATGTAGTGGTTCGTTCTCCACTCTATTCACTTATACAACATAAACTTCTACAATCAATCGTATTTATATAACATATCTTACTTATGGCTTATAAGCCTTATTTGCCTTGAGCTGGGCTCATTGTAGGCTGTCCACACACATGTACTTCTCTGTACAACATTATATGGTTTGGATATTATATTGAGCTCCATGACAAGGTCGTCGCATTCCGTTTCCTTTCATGGAATGCCCCTTAGGATTGTCAGTCCGTCTCCTGACAACTTATGTCTAAACTGGGTGTTAGTTTCAACCCTTGTGTTTCTGTCATGTCATTTCGTACAATTATCGTTGATGTGAACACCCATCAAGGATTGCTCCTGGGTGTTGGTAAGTTATGCCATTGCATCTGGTTCGCACCTATTGGTATATTCAGTTAGTCACGCCGTTTGCGTTCTTAATTGGCTTATTATCTTCTTCTGTGAAGATCAACATTTCCTGGTAGTGTAAGTACTCATTCTGGGAGTTTCATCCCGTTCATTGCACACTAATGTGTCCACATTAGGCATCTGCCTTGCCATGCACAGGCTGGGTCACCATTCCAGCTATCATGTTTATCCCTGAGGATCCTTAAGACATATACGATGTCTTTACATTACAGTTAGTGCACTTCGCACCTCCTGACTCTTAAACATTTCCTTGAAATGCATTCACTAATTCCTTTAGTCTCGTTAACTTGACTTGTTCCTTTACTTCAACCATTCATGGTAATCCTTAGCTCTTGTTTGTTTTACACTGCTGACCGTAGTACGGAGTCGACTACTTCCCGTGTTCCGGACTCTACTTGTATACATATGAGGGGTACCATACTGATACATTACTACTTACCCAACTAACCCATAAACAGGTCTGTCAGGCCCACAAGCTCCTATCGGAGTGCGGTCGTCCCACGTTTCAGTTGGTACACTCGTAGTGTCCGTCACACGCCTAGGTGAAGTATTCTGTTGTCAACTCCCTTATATTGTCCCTTGACAATATTCATTCCATGCTTCCCGAACTTAATCGAGGGAAAGTTTATCCACTGTTGTACCTTTATCAACTGCCCTTGGTTTTTCTGGTTTGGTTTAGAAGAAGGTTAGAAGGAAGTGTTGGTTTGAAAGAAAATCTGGTTTTGAAAGAAAAGAGTTTGAATAAATCTGGGTTGAAAGAAAAATTCTCATGGTTTTACAATGCCTTCTTGCCTTAACCAAATCTAGCTTCTTGCTGACTGGTGTACTTCCAATTACAAAGGTCAGGCTGTCAAGCCCTTCCACGGTTATAATGATCACACTTAACTTCGTGGTACTTTACTAAGCACTTTGTATTTGTTTAAACTTCCCCGAGCAGCCCTGTTATAGCAGCACTTGCCATGGCAAGTGCCCCATGCTAACTGGCTATCGGTTAATCACACACACCGGTTGCGGTATTGTTCTTACCCGCACTATTATCAGTGGCCTTGTTGGCCCTTACTCGACCTTACAGTCTTGACAATAACCCTCTGGGTAACTTCAACTTCTCACTATCTTCACATGATACTCATTAGCTAGGGTGTTTCCCATTGTGGGAGACCCCCTTTTCTTACTTAGTACTGCATCCTCTTCGTAGCCCGTTCCACGCACTTGTTGTGGTCACTGAGACTTGTCTCTTGTTTGGGCACTACGTTGTAGTTCCCTTGTCGGTTGGTATACCGTTGGCGTATCATTTGACAACTGTGGTTCCGTAGACACTCGTCTCGGGTTTCATTAATCCATTTCTTGCCTGTTGCACGGTTGGTGCGTTGCAAGCTGGTTATTCTCGACTGCTTAGCATGTCGACCCAGGTTGCCGGAAATTCTATTCTTCTTTTACACAAGTTTCTTCATTCTTCGCTATTTAATGCGGTTAACATTGTTCAAATGGAGACCGTCTCCGGGATTCCCACTTTTCGGGATCTACCGTATGACAGGTTCTCCATACCTTTAGAGGTACTTAATAACAGCCAGATCGGGTATTCCCGAGTGAGAGAGGACTTTCATCTCTCTGGCGTTGTTTCCCCAAGTTATAAAACAGGGATTGTGGAGGGCGGGAAGGATATTGTAGGTTTCCAGTACACACTGGTTACCTAACTAGCGTATCTCTCACGCTATCACTCAACCCTTAACCTAGAGTACTAAAATCCTAACTCGGTACTTCCTAAGCTCGGTAATTCAGTCATCAGAGCGATACTTCGCTCTGATACCACTTTTTGTAACACCCCATCCAACAACAAACACATAACAACATTCTGCAGCGGAAAATATACTACTTCACATAACTTAACTCGTTGGTGTTACACGCCGTTAACCACCCACGTGGCTAACAAGGCTATTACATATACATTGTACCGGTCTGATAGACTAAATCCCCGAGCGACTACACATTATTATACCTTTTCATTAACAACACAACATACACATACCTTTCAACTGTACCGAGTATTCACAAACTAATGCCGATAACAATTTTGGTCTTACTACACCTACTGTATATATACAACTTAAACGATTACCCATGAACTACATCTACCCCGTCCTACTCTCGAACGGCTTCCAGCTCTCTGTACCTGAAATAGGAAAAGAAGAGAAAGGGTGGCCCCCAAGGGGCTCAGCACCTTTGCTGGTATGGTAATCCCGCAGCCCACATGCTACCGGGCCACGCACAACTAATTGTCGTCTTAGCATGCGATTGATTATATTTAAATCATGCATGCAACTGTAAACACACAACACATAACATTTTGCCTCAATGGGCTCAACAAACGGATAATACATCCTTACTTGATAAGTCACTCATGGTATTCATTATCCCTAGAGTGTTCCTCCTCTAATGGAGCTACTTCCTTAATAGACGACACTTACCCTTAAATCGGGTTATCCTTAAACGCCTCTTATCACAAACTGGGATTCATTTCCATGATCCACACACTCCATATCTTACAACATATAACATTCCTCACATAACAAAACATAACAACACTTCTCACGTTTCGACGTGCACATGATAACATCGCAATAGGAATTGCATTACAACAACATCACATAACATAACGGGAACGGTCGACCCAAACATAGTTAATTCACTGGTGAGCCTAGAGAATGGTGTCACCCTCATGGTAAGCTCGTTATACAACAACAACACTCATTACCGTCCTAATAATCGGACGAGTAACTTAAGTTAAAATGGTTCGGGTTTGGAGGCCCGAACACACCACACAAACACATGTTCCCCCTAAACCGATCATAATTCAGAATAGCTAAGCTTTGGAATAAGCTAATGGGAGATCATAACCCGTGAGGGAAACAACCATAACAGAGAGAAGGGTAAGGCTAAGAAGGATACCCACTCCCAAACAACGCGCGACCGGCCAAACCGGATTCCTCACCACTATTAGTACATACTTACTTTTAGATATTAGTTAGAACCCCACCATGGAGTTTATCACATCTACACACCATACAGTATTACAACTGGGTTAAACATACAAGGGAGATCCCTACATTCACATATACATATCACACAATTAACACACGCATAGCCGTGGTTAGAACGTCCCATGGTTCGGGTCGTTTACTCCGAATACCGAACTCTCATGTGATCCTAGACTCAGTTAACTAAGGTTAACACTTCCGAGGTAAAATGGTATCGGAGTTGAACACGCCTCATAAATGAATTACTGTAAACTCATTACATGTTTTATCTTACAACGTGGCAAACATACAGAAAAACACATAGGCATACAAGCCGGTGTAATCCGGTAGGACACAGGTTGCAAGAAAACCATACCTGTCACCGGAGTCCACTTTATCATGTCCATTTATGTTCCTCGAGCAATTCTCGAACAACTGACAACATTACATGTACTTTTATTAACATCAGGGTAACATGTTTGTTTATAGTCTAATGCTTATAACTTTTCCCCGTTAACTTGGTTACATAACTTCACTTTTTAACTTGTTTTACTTTTACATTATAATATCACCTTTCCCCCACTAAATTGTCATTATAACTCACTTACATGTCTTTAACAACCTTATAACATCATTACTAATCAATCCCCATCATTACATATCATTTTATAACCTTAAACAATGTTTTTGGTCCGACCGACCTTACCGACCGACCTTGCACAAGGTCGGTCCATTCCAGAACACATTACCGTCAAAATTTCTACTCCGACCGACCTTGTAAGTTCGGTCGCATGTTCGGTCCATTCCCGAGAGTTTCTTCCCTTTGAAAATTCAGGCTCGACCGAACTTGCCAAGTCCGGTCCCAAGTTCGGTCGATTCCGGAAACTTAATCCGTACACAAAATACAAGCCCGACCGACCTTGCAAGTCCGGTCCCCAAGGTCGGTCCATTCCAAAAACCAATTCTCGCAGGGTAAACTGGGCTCGACCGACCTTGGCAAGTTCGGTCGCAAGGTCGGTCTGCCCCAGACCTTTATTTTCCATTGCCCATTTGACTCCAAACTTCACCTCATATATCCTAATATGTCCTAACCTCATTTGGGCACTTCAAACCCATCTTTAGCCATGTACTAAACTCTTTAAATCACACACCAAAACCATCTTATCATTCACAAAATTCTTAGCACTTGGAATGTTTCCTCCTTAAGATTTCTAAGTGGTATTTCACCAATAATGACCACTATACCAAGGTGTTTCCTCTACACCTTAACCTCATCTCTCAAACTTCTTTTCTTACTAACTAAATCTCCTTTTTCACATCTTACCTAAACATCACTTCTTCCTTGTACATCAACATTCCTAAACCTTAAACAAACTTCTCCAAGACTTAAATACATTCTCAGAAACACACATTGAATTCCTAGAACTTCCAAGATAACACCTAAATCCTTGCATCACTCTAAATCACCTTAATACATGTTTTCTTCCCAAGTAAAAATTTGTTCACCTTTAACATTTCCTAGTTCACCAAAACTTATTTAAAACACATAGGACTTCTTACACATTTTCTAAATTTTGCCATAGCTTCTCTTGTATATTCTCTTATCCAAACACTTAGGTTTTTACCTTATTCCATTCAAGAACACCTAAAATCCATTAAGGACTTCCTCACACACATAACTTCACCAAATTTACACTACATCACAATATAGTGCATAAACTTAATTGCTTGGCACTTAGGCCCTTAAATAACATGGCTCTTAGGCCCTTAAATAACATAAACCTTAAACACTGAATTTCCCACATAAATAATGCCTTTGACCTGCAAATACAACCAACAATACATATGCCCTTAATAAACTCCTTGAGAGCCTTTCACTAGCTCATTTACCATTGGCTCCTTAGGTATTTTATTAAGCAAATCTAGCTCATTTTCCTAAGGCATTTAAACTACATTGAGATAGTTTGTTTACCTCTTTTTCCTCACAAACTTCTTTCTTGTTTCCTTGTAAAACCGGTAAGGATGTTTGGTTGTTTGTCCACTTCTAAACAATGTACAAATAATAGAATGAGTATTCAAGCATTATGCTTCATCTCATTGTAAACCCTAGGCACATATATTGTCTTAACACATTAAGGTAATTGTTTTACCTTGGAATTGGAAGAGAACTTGAACAAGTATCAAGAGAGGACTCCTCCTAGCCCTTGGAAGATTCAAATGAAGCTAAAACAAGCAAGGTGAAAACACCATTGTGAGGTAAGTTTTCGGACATCATATAAACATGGAGGAAACATGGATTTTCTTTGAGTTTCCTTACCTTGAAGCAAAGGAGGACAATAATATGTGAAAAGGTGAGCTCAAGCTCCTTCAATGGTGAATCTCCATGGCACCAAAATTGAGTTCTTGAAGATTTGAAAAGATAGAAGTGTAGAGCTTGGTCTAACTAAGACAAATATGGTCTTAGAATTTGATTTGGAGCATGGAGTTGGATTTGGCAAAGAAATGAAGATGGAGAAGAGATGGAGCTGTAGCAAACCGAGAATGGAGCTTGGGAGAAGTTGAAGAAATCGTGTGAAATGAAGGGAAAGAAGAGAATGAGGTGAGAGAGTTCATTTGTTAAGATATTTATGTATAAAGCAAAATAGTACTTTACTTTACAAGCTTTACTTTACTTATTTGATTTCTTTTACAAGTTGGTGACTCACACCTTGAAAAACCGGCCCCCATTTAATTAGAAGGGTATAATAGTCTTTGTTGACCAATTTATTTACTTATAACAACATATGTTACAAACTAGCTTATTAAAGTTACTATTCACCAAAACAAGGCACATAGATGTGAAATTTTTGATTTCCCATTGATATAGACTTCAAAATGTGATACTATATAGTACACATGTTAATTAAGGAGTAATGATGGACATTTAGCCATTTAAACCTCATTTACAAGACAATTTTTCAAAAACGTGCTTTAAGACTCCTTAAAGCACTTTTTGTGTTTTAACTTGTTTTCAAGCTTGGTTTTCTTTGGTAATTGGTTTAATATGTTCATTAACATATTTATAAGGTATAGGTATGACCATTAGGTCTTATACAAATTTATCCCAAGCTTAGAGCACATTTTTGCTCTTATTGACTTTAAGGCATTTATTTGTGTTTAGTTTGGTTTAACTGTCTACCAAAGTTTCCAAAGGACTTAATTTGCCTTATTAAATCATAATTGACTATTATATAGTCTTGGTAGGTTCTTTGGGTCCTAACCAAGTTCACTCCAAGCTTAAAGCATGTTTTTGCTCAAACTGTATCTTACTGCTTTATCGCATTTCACTATGGTTTAAGTTGTTCACTGATGTTTCTAAGGCACTTTTTAGCCTTTACATACCATAGTTTAATATTTAAACCACATATCAAGGTTTGGGGTATTTCACTTTATTTGATATGCAGCTGGTTAGGCCGTTTGTTTAGTTAAAAGTATGTGATATTATTAAAGGTGGGATAGTCCAACTGCACTTGGGCTTAAGGCTAAGGTATAGTTTCATCTGAAAATAATATATATAATTGTGAATTAATTATTAACAAATATATTTTCGGGTTTCGGGTTGGGTCATGGGTTATGATCTCTACCCTAACCCAACCCACAAAATTAGCTTATTACCCTAACCCAACCCAAAAAATAGATGGATCAATAATCAAGACCCTAACCCGCAAAAAATGGGTTGGGTTCGGGTTGGGTTTCGGGTTGGGTCAAAATTGCCAGGTCTAGCCGCATGGCATATATATTTTTCACTTATTGTTTCTTTATTCACATAGTTTTCATTAATTACAATATAACCACACATTATTATACCATGTTATAACTATCATATTTTATAACATTAAAACTTTGTAACAAGATATAACCTATAGTTTTATAAAATCCCATTATAATTGCCGAGAAGGCACCTAAGGTATTTTTCATTTCATTTTCAATTCCCACACTTTTTATTTATTACAATTCCACCACATATTTTATAACATGTTATTTTTACCTTACATTATATCATTTAAACATTATAATAATTATATCATATAGTTTTTATTATTTTCAGAAAATACAATCAGACCGTAGGTCTGTTTTAAATTTCATTTCCAACCCACTTATTTTCTTATAATTACAATCATGACACACATATTATATAATGTTACACATACTATATATTATATCATTTTATTCCATTAACTCATTATAACATAAGGTTTATAAATATATATATATAATTACCAAACAGCCCTTCTGTTTTGGGTTTATTTCTTTCCAGCACCATATATTTTCTATATTTGCACATTTAACCCATATATTATATAATGTTACATATAGGTTATATTATATTGTTTTAACATTTATAATTTGTATAACCTATAGTTTTATATTACATTATTTTCCAAACAGGCCCCTAACTGTTTTTAATTCTTGTTTCTGCCAAACACACATTTCCATATTTACTTATTAGCCACACTTAATATAATATACTTTGTAAATGTAACAAAACTATATATTATACACTTTTCTTTATAAAATCATATATATAACTCCAAAAATTCCCAAACTTTATACTTATGATATAAACTATTATATTTACCAATTTAGCCCCATATTTTCATAAATCGCCATTTTTACCGCATTAATTTTATAAATTTCATTTTTAACTTATGATATTAACATATAACCATAATTTAGTTACTTATGTCATTAAGCTTGGTCAAGGCACCCAACATGGTCCTTGTTGACCTATAATATGCTGGTTTGACCAAGTTTTTATCTATTTACAGTTATGACCTAGATTTTCTCGAAAATTGCATTTTGACCCCAAACTTTACAAAACTTTATAAAATTCATTTTAATTGTTTTAAAAGTATAGTTTTCGGCATAATTCTTTATTTAGCCCCAAAGTTTTATTTTAATTACAAAACAACCCCAAACATCATTTCGGTAATATTCATTTAATTCTAAACTTGTTTTAAACTTAATAAAACATAAACTGAATAGATTAAAATACATGGCTTGGTTACAAACCTTAATATATAATATAAATTACTTATAAATGTCATAAAAGACATTATAGCTTACGATATTGGTTTCCACTTGTAACAATATTTTATAAATTGTGTTTTAATTATTTAATTAATTTCTATGACATTTTATGTCACATAAACATTAGGTTAGCTTGCTAAAGATGTTATACCATATTATAATACGTAGTTTAGTCCAAATAATTCCTATAACTCACGGTTTCCATCTTCCACACTCAAATAATTTTATAAATTACACTTTTCCATTTATACTATTTTTCCATGACATGACATGTCACTTATACACTAGGTTAATTACCCAAAAATGTTATAAAACATTTTAACATATAGTTTGGTTATATATAACCATATAAGCACCCGGTTCTTATTATTTCCCCATAATATTTTTAATAATTGCATTTTAACCACTTATATTATGTTCATGGCATTATAAGCCATCTCAATATATAGTAAACTAACCAAAAGTGTTAATTAACATTTTAGCACTTAATTATGTCATTTGAACCATTACTCCCTCACGGCTACATATAAAGTAACAAAATCATATAAAAAACCTTATAACATGTAAGTATAGTATACTTACTTGGTTTTAGAGTAATTCAATCAGCTATACAGCACTCAATCAGCTCACGGCTGTATAATAATGTTCTTAAATCAGTTTTGAACATTGACCCATATAAACACTTAATTAGCACATAATTAAGGTAGTAATTACCTTCATTTAACAAGATTTCTCACACACTTGTTCTTCACCCCTTTTGGGCAGAATTTCCTCCAAGTTCCAGCATGTTTATGCCCCCCATTTTGCAAGAAAGAGGTGTTTAATCCCTTATTCCAATTTATCAGGTTAATTTAAGCTAGTTTAGCTTGGTTTATTTACCTTGATGGTGGTAGGCTTAGTGGGTTCTTTCCGCCTGAGATTGGAGTTAAAAAGAGGTGTTAAATACACCACCCAAACTAGCATATGAACCGTCAATGACAAGGAGTAGGGTAGTAGTGTTTTACCTTATATAATGACTTTTTAACAAGCTTATTAACACCATAAGAAGCTGCACATCCTAGAGTTGGTGTCTCC
Source organism: Limonium bicolor (assembly GCA_023374045.1). Lineage (NCBI taxonomy): Eukaryota > Viridiplantae > Streptophyta > Magnoliopsida > Caryophyllales > Plumbaginaceae > Limonium > Limonium bicolor. The sequence goes on from CM041777.1 coordinate 345,025,685, forward strand.
ACCGAAAACACATGTTGAGAAGAAGAGAAAAAAGTTAGAGAAATCAGATGGAGAAAACGGTAATGAAGAGAAAGAAGATTAGCTAGTTTAGTACTTATTTTTACCATGAAAATGCTAGCTTGGAGCTTCCCTCCTCCTTCCTTGTATTAAACGAGAAGACCTTCATTTTTTCCTAACCAATACCAGCTAAGATAATGAGTGAAAGGAAGGTTAAATTACAACAATGGGAAGGAGAAGAAACAAAGAAGGAATGGTGTTTTCTATGTTCCATGCGCTTACCAAGATTGAGAGTTCTTCTCCCTTGAAGCTGGTTGCTACTTACGGTAAAAAAAGAGCAGAAAGGGAGGGTTTGGAGATAAGCTTACGGTGAGAGGAAGACAAATGAAGAAAGGAAGAAAGAGAAGAGTTATAAAGGGATAAGATCTTATTTTATGAAGTAGCCAAGTGTGACTCATCAAGGATATTTAGGTGGGTTTCTTTAGATGGTGGAACCCTCCTAAGGCTGCCAGAAAGGATAAAGCAAGGTGGGGGAAATAATATTAACTAATTAATTAACAAATGATACTTAACTTACTTTATATAAAAGTTACTTTTGAGTCATTGTATTTATATAGTTATGGCTGACTAATATATGGAAGAGAAGCCATTTAATTAACGGTAATAGGTGATCAAAGTCAAGGGATGGTCATTGACCATTGTAGGTTCTTACAATAGCAGTTCTTAGTGAGGTTGTTACTCAAGATATTTCTGCTTGTGAGTAACAGACTGACGACGAACTAAGCAACCCAGAAAAGCTTAAAGATAAAACAAAGACTTGAAATCACGTGGAACCTCACTCCATTAACACGTATCAACCACAATACAAACTATATGCACAAGGAGAACATCCTCTCCAAGTGCTTGCACGTAATAAAACTAGATCCTTTCATAACCTAGTGCTTTTTCAAGTTCTCTCGTGAGCTCTCTCTCAATCTCTGTTTTCTCTCTGATGGAAAAACATAATTTGCTTCAACAAGCAATATTACTTATATAGATGATGTAATTTATCTCTAGGTAAGATATTCACCTAAAAGATAAAAACTGTTTTAAAGCATAAGAATATAAAATCTAAACAACTTTTATATTTGTTAATGCTCAGAAAAAAAAACCTCCCTAAAATTACTCCAACAAAGATTCTCCTGAACGTAATCTTCATTCTTCACTTCTCTCTGACTTCAGATTACTGGGTTTGTACCTCAGACACAGTATGTTACACATAGTGACTAATAAAAAACACCAACATTTTCCCCCTTTTTGATTATGGCAAACTCTGTATAGTGTGTCTGTGTAGTTCCCCCTGAATAACTGCAGTAATCTTGACATACGGGAAAAAACTTCCCCCTCAATATATGCTCTTATGTGCGTACGAGAAGAATCCAGTAACAAGATGAAAAGTCATTGGAAATACCGTAGATAACGATCAAACAGTAAGCCATAAGCATAGTTCCAGGCACAGTTCCAGACACACATATCAACTTCCCCCTTTTGCCGAATCAAAAGAGGAGAATCACAAGTCAAAAGAAGCCTAGCAACAATCCAAAAACATAAGTCTGTGACAAAGCAGAACCACAACAATCTAGGCAGCAGAAGAGAAACACAAAGAGGAGCAAAAAGAAATTAATAGATGAAAAAGTTTTTGCTAGATGGAGGAATTTTAAGTTGCCAACCGGATTAAGTATGCTCGATGAACATTTTGGCTAGTGTGTGAGTCCCTAAGTAATAAGAACCCTTCATCGAGACACTTTTCATGGGTCTAGAGGAATATTATAGAACCGAAGGACCTTTGTCAGCCAGACCTTTGTCCAGCTTGTGTTCTAGACACCGCATCAAAGCCAAATCTGCCGGATTGACACGCTCCCTCATGTCATTGCGGGGAGGAAGGACCTGATAAGCAAACAAGTGAAGCAATCTTGGGAGGACTCCAAAATCACGCTGTAAGTGATTTCTCAGTCGTGTACTGGCATTTGTCAGACCATAGTGCCTATGAACATCTTTAAGAGGTACAACATCAAGTTTTTGAGAGTGGAACTCAGCTAACCCAGCCAATGGTACGTCAAGAATATGCGCAAGGTGCCGGAGAAAAGAACGCAAAATTTGGGGTGCAGTGAGAAGAACAATTGGTGAAATTCAAAGTTGCAGAGGAAAGAAAAGAAAAGAGACAACCAGAAGTCTGCTCGTATTCCCATTTTTGTTTTTTTTTATTTTCTTTTATTTTCTTTTTTTTAAATAAGAGCAAACCGTAAGGAAAAGACGGAGGAAAATGAACAAAATAACTAAAAGAGATGGCTGCCAGACCATTGTGGAACTACCAGTAACAAACACACGAATCTGAAACGTATACCAAAACTAATTGACCAATGAAAAACACATCTTTGGAAACAACAAAAGAAAGAAATTAATAGAATGCACGAACCATACCTTACGGAACGTTGATCATTCCAAGCTCGAAACAGAGATAGCGAGCTTGATCCTAACTCAAAAGTTCGGTGAAGATGTCATCTATTTGTGTGTTCGTGAGACGATGAAGATAGCAGCTTGCTTTCGTGATGATCATGATATGAGACTGTTACCCTGGCAATTGGTAAATCCAGATGTACTATTTCGATCAGACAGTTAGCCACCAAAAACAGCGGCAGTATAAGCCATCAAGGTAGGTGAAGTGCTCTAGTGTACGAGCTACTGTGTCTCTACTGAACTCTTACGGAAAACAGAAATTTTCGTAAGTCTGTTGTACTGAGCACGGAGTGCTTGTCTATCTTCTTAGAGGTCCTTATTCACAGACTCGAAAGACGCTAAGCCAATCATGTTATAATCCTTTGATAAGACAAACTTGATCGAAGTATGCCGCATGTCCAACTATGCCAATGTCTACGATTTTGCCTTTTCCATTGTTTCCAAACTTCACCTTGCCTCCATTTTGCTCGGTAAGAGAACTGAATTTTCTCCTATCACCACTCATATGCCTTAAGCACCCATTATCCATGAGTCACCAATGTTCTGTATGTGACTCAGTTTGTTCCCGTAAAAGACTAAACAGAAAGGTTAGTTTTGGGTACCCAGACTTGCTTGGGCCCTGTGGTGTATGAAGTAAATCTCTTCTTATTATGAATCAATGTTGAGGTTGTGCTTAGAGATTGCCGAATTCTAGAATTCTTCTCCTTAAGTTTGTAACAATGATTAATGAAATGACCATGTTGACAACAGTAACTACAGATGGTTCTACGCTTCACATGATTCTGATCATTTCGTTGATGGACTTGTTTCACATTGTTCTGTTGATAACCTAGACCTTTTTTGTCGGTTCTTTTCTTGCTTAGCATGTTACAGAGATTGATTTTACCAGTATACCAGACTGGATTCTTGTGAGTCTACAACTCAATTTCTCTGTTTTTCTTAAGAACTTCCACAGTGAGAGAATCTACTTCTTTATTAAGTTTTTCATTTCGATCAATCAACGATTTAAACTCAGTTTGTGCCCAGTTTAGCAGTGTAGCTACTCTAGAAATTATGGGACTGACAAAAGTAACTTGAGGAATTTTGGAACTATTTGGAATCTCAGAGATACTAGGATACTCGAGTTCTCTTATTTTCCTTTCTAATCCATCTATCCTATCCTCAAACTCATGTTTTTGTGTTTCAAATTTTAACATTGCTTCAGATAAGAGTTCAAACAAATGTTTCTTAGACATAGACTCAAGAGATTCTTTTACATGAGATAACCTTACCTCATCATCTGGCAGAGTCTTCTTCCACTTTTCCAAGGCCATAAAATAGAATTCTGTTCCCTCACTGAACTCATCTTCTTGAGTAATAGCCATCATGCATACTTGATCCTCATTCTCTAGTTTTGAGTCTGTTCCTGAACCATCTTCTCCCCAAGCCGCAGCAGCTGTTGTTGATAATTTCTTGACCTTCTCTTGAAAATTATCCCTTTGTGGCAAGGGACAATATTTGACCTCATGTCCTGGTTTGTTGCACCTAAAACAGATTATTGGACCCTTCTTTAATTTTTTACGATTAAATTTGGAATTCTGACCTCGCCGTCCTCCAAAAATCCTTCGAATACCATCAGTTATCCTGATAATTTCTTCCTCTTCACTCAATTCCTTTTCATCTGTTCCAGCATTACTCTTCCAAGCTTTCAAGGGCAGATCTTTGCATGTTGTTGGCGAAGAGATTGCTCCCTTAATCTTACCTTCATAGACCATCAGCTTAGAGCCTAACTCCTCGAGGGATATTTTTGACAAATCCTTGGTTGTTTCTAGCAAAGTTGTATAGTGTAGCCAATCCTTTCCAAGACCTTCAAGACATCTTTCATTGATGATGAGATTATCCAAAGTAACACCCACAGTTTTCATGTCACTTAGAATCTTGTCGAACTTCTCAAGCGTCTGAGTAATCGACTCACAATCTAGCATTATGAAATTATCAAATTGTCTCCTGAATTGTTTTCCTTTTGCCTTTCTAATTGAGTTTGTTCCTTCATAAGCAGCCTTGAGAAAATTCCAAACTTCTTTGGCGGTCTGTATACCCAGCACCTTCTGTTGGTCTCCCTCCGAAAGTGAAGACACTATGACTCTCAAAGCCTGCTAGTTCTTGCTGAGTAACTTCTTATCACTGTCGTTCCCGTCCTTCTTCTCCTTTGGCTTGGAGACGCCTCCTTCTGTGATTTTTGGAACGTGATCACCCTCTATAACAACAATCCATAGATCATAGTCTATCGACATCAATTGGTGTCCCATCTGTTCACTCCAACAAGCGTAATTGAACTTTGTAAGCTTTGGTGCTTTGATGTTGTAAGAACCCATGTTGATCACCCTTGGAAGATTTCTCTTCTGATGTTTTAAAAAGGGAACCTTGCTCTGATACCAATTGTAGGTTCTTACAATAGAAGTTTTTAGTGAGGTTGTTACTCAAGATATTTCTGCTTGTAAGTAACAGACTGACGACGAACTAAGTAACCCAGAAAAGCTTAAAGATAAAACAGAGACTTGAAATCATGTGGAACCTCACTCCATTAACATGTATCAACCACAATACAAACTATACGCACAAGGAGAAAATCCTCTCCAAGTGCTTGCACGTAATAAAACTAAATTCTTTCATAACCTAGTGATTTTACAAGTTCTCTCGAGAGCTCTCTCTCAATCTCTATTTTCTCTCTGATGGAAAAATGTAATTTGCTTCAGCAAGCAATATTACTTACATAGATGATGTAATTTATCTCTAAGTAAGATATTCACCTAAAAGATAAAAACTATTTTAAAGCATAAGAATATAAAATCTAAACAGCTTTTATATTTGTTAATGCTCAGAATAAAAACCTCCTTAAAATTACTCCAGCAAAGATTCTCCTGAACATAATCTCCATTCTTCACTTCTCTCTGACTTCAGATTACTGGGTTTGTACCTCAGACACAGTATGTTACACAGAGTGACTAATCAAAAACACCAACTTTAGTTTAGGAATTTAAATGTTATTTTGTGTTAAAGCTTGTTTTTAAGCTTGGTTTTCTTTGGTAATTGATTAATTACATCCATTTCAAGATTACTAAACTTAAGAATCTAATTTGGAGTACATTGGAGGTCATAAGACCCTTAAGGTTTCTTAGAGCACATTTTTTCCCTAAGTGACTTTTAAGCATGTTAATGCTTGTTATTTGTGTTGGAGTATCTTCCAATGGTTTTATTACGTTCATTTATGAGGTTTAATTTTTAGGACAAAATTTTAGATCCTAAGGAATTCATTTGGGCATATATTTGCCTAAACGGTTAAAGGGTGCAATATTTGCTTTATGTTGACCATTGTCGTTTTTGAATTGGTTTTAAGGCATGTTTAGGCCTTAATTTAATTGATTAAATGTTTAATCAATGTTTAATTAGTTAGGGGTATTTCAGTCTACCTCCCTTAAAAAGACTTCGTCCCGAAGTCGTCTTTCCTCAAATAGGTATGTAATGTATATCTACCCATGATTCTCATAATGTGCATCTATGTGATGTAACATTCATGCATATAGTGTTGTGCTCATATTGCACATAGCCCTCAAGTGTGGCGTTACTTCGAATATATGGATATAGGTGATCCATCAACACCATCATTTTCTATCAGTTCTAACCACCTTGACAACCTCCCCGAGGTGTCCATAACATTCAACATTCCACATTCCATCTCTATGATTCAATCAGTATCTATATGTTCGGTATCTAAACGATACAACATAAACTGAATTCATAAGAGAGTATACACATATACATCATCCAACAAGTTTATACATAAAAAAACATAACCGAGTATCTCATAGGATACTTACATACACGTACACAAACATACACAGGTGCGCAATGCGCATACAACCAGCCAATAAAAAAGCATTTACCCCGCATACAAAAACGCAAAAACTAGTGCACACGAGTGCACAACCAAGAGGCTCTACCCCCTTAAAAAGGGTTACGTCCCCGTACCCCACAAGTATACAACAGACGCTATTCGAAAAGAACTGGATACTTGGGAGTGGAGTCTTCTCATATTGAGAGACGGGTCGATTTTAGACATTCGATTCTAGAAGAGGTTATGAGAAAGGTGTAGCGCGTACATTTCCAGCAAAAGGCATGGAGTACTAGGTGCGCTGCCTCAACCACGTTCAATTGGGCCCACTCGCTCCGTATGGAGGTGCAGACCCACGGATATGGGGCTAATACGCCCTTCGTTCTATTGTTATCTTAGATGGTTTATTACTGACGTCGCTTCATTATGACGGTGTCGTTCACGGTCTTTGTTAATATGAAATAGCGGAATCTCAGTCGGTGCGGTATCATTAGTTGTATCCGCACATGACTGGATTTAAATCATGTATTGATATTTTGGATTGCTAGTGCGCAATATAATTCATGTCGTTATTATCTTCACACGTTGGTATAATGTTGAGACGAAGTATGATGTTAATAATCATTTGTATTTTGTGCCGTTTGCACTAGTGATAATATTTTCTTTAAGACATATTGTTAATAATGCATGAGGATAATTCTTGTAATCTCGTGTCTCCCGGTGTTTGTTCCAGAGTAAGGTATTTAATTGTAATATTTGTTATGTATTTCTCTTTGATATTTGTTGTGCTTCCCGTGTGTCGGTTTCGCAACAACTTTGGCATGGTTCGCCCCGTTTATTAGGAGAATCTATGGTTACTATCATATTATGTTCTGCATTGCTCGACATTCTTTACGGGTATGTTTTTGGTGGTTGAGGTATTTCCTCAGTTATATTTTATATCTTGTATTCACACGTTTTTTCACAAGGGATATCATTGTATATTTGTGAGTTCATATTTGAGTTATGGTTTGAACTCAGTAGTTATTTTGGAGCATGTCCTTTAACTGTCCAGGCTGTTGTGTAGCCTACCATAAAACTTACTTCTCATCCTTTACTCGTCTGTGTTTGGAAAAGTATTCATTCACATTGTAGTTTGTAATGGTCGCTTCTGCGCGCACCATATTTCAGTCAATTAGACGTTGCATAATTATTGGGGTATTTGTTTTAAAGTTCAGGGTATCCACTAGTGTTCTAGCTTTCCTTTATTGTACATTAGATAGTAGTGTATTTGTGTTCAACATCTTCTCGATTAGGAATGTACCACTGTCCTTACTTTGGACATACATAATTATCATACCATTTAATGGTATTGAATATATCTGTATTTGGAGTGTAGTTCTCTCTTTGTCCAGTTTTATGGGTAATAATTGTAGTCATTAAGTGGTTTCTTTGTTTATTGCGAATTGTCGATTTTAAACGGCGGTTGAGCCTTCTTGGGTATTATATTCTTATTCACCCATTTATTGGGTTTTGTTGCTTATGATTAAGATAATTATCAACTGTCTCCACTTTCGGGAGTTTTCCTTTAACGGTTATTGTGTACTAGTCGTTCCTTTGCGGAATTATGACTTGGTCATATTATATTCAATGTTGTTGGTTCCATTCACTTCACTAATTAAACTAGGGTTTTATTCGTTAATTTGTTCTAGGTGGTCATTTACACTGGTCTGGGTTCACATTTCTAACCTTCGTGTGAAGTTGACTACTCCCTGTGTTCCTTTCACCACATGTCTATGTGTAAGGGGTACCGTACTGATACATTGCTACTTACTCGACTAACTCAGGAATGAGTCTGTCAAGCCCACAAGCTCCCATGGAGTGTGGTCGTCCCATAACTCATTTATGGACTCGTAATGTCCGTCACACTTTTGTGAAGTATTCTGGTGTCAATCTCCCTTCTTGTTGGTATTGGGGGTCTCCCGTAGGAATGTTTGGTTCCCTGGGTTTCCTGCCCAATGGGTATGGGTTCGTACTGTAATAATGGAAGATGGGTTCATGTGTTTGCATTGGCAGATGTTTGTTATATTTATCCTAATAGGAGATGGTTGTATATTGCTGATAATGGTTCGTTAATTTCTTTAAGAGAACCTTTGAGTTCTCGTATTGTAAGTTTGTTATTATTTATTGTTTAGTAAATTCTTTTATTGGAGTTACTCATATTCTGGGTCAAATTGTTGTTATTCAGACTTCATGTGCGTGGTTCGGCGCTTGTTGGTTAATGAGCATGTTGTTTATGTTGCTTACGGTTTATACCGTAGCTTCTTTACTTCATTACATTTTCTGGATCATATCATTTAACGTAGTACCGAACTCCATTTTATGGAAGTCCTTTTGGTAATTGTTTCCAACGGTTTTTGTTGGTCGTTATCTTAATTTAGACATTGTCATCTTGTTAATATACCTCAAAAGGTAATTGGAGGAGGTGTTCCCGTCCTCCTAGGCTTACGCCCTTTTTTCTAGTACATTAAGTACTTATGCTATTTAGCGTTTAGTTTGGGTGTTTTGTATCATTGGTTACACTTAGATATTTGTATTATTGTTTAGGAGATGTGCCGTTGTTTAATTCATATATTCATCATCACTGACAGTCGTCTTAATAGTAGACAACGCGCCCTTTACATAAACACACAGTTATTAGTTTTACATGGTGGAACGCCAATGGCGGTAGCCACTCTTTTACTTGAACTTGTCTAATGATCAGTATGATCATGATAATACACATAAGATTTAATCTTGACATTTGTTCATTCATATATGTACATAAGCGTACATGGCACTCCTTGGTAAAGGTAGTGCTCAGGGGTGGTAATTTTCTCATGCGTTAAACATTAATTTATGTTTATTGTTGCTAATGGTATTGGTAGTAACTATGTTTCGGTAGAATTGTTCTTTTCACCTTTGGTCCATCTGTGGACTGATACGTTTTACACATTTTCTGGTGTTCATCACAAGTTGGCGTAAACTGGTAGTGTGTATTATTGGTATTGATCGTTATGTGAACATATTTCCTCTACAATTCTCTATATGATTTAATATGTATAAGAGTTAGTTGTTAGTCACAAGTATATTTATTTAATATCTTATTGTTAAATTGTTGCAAGTTATTGTAGCTAGCAAACTGCAGTCTTCGTTTATTCTTATTTTTATTATAATTAATTGTGGCAACTTGTGAAGAGTCTCAGGAATCACCCGATTCTGATGTGATCAGCACCAGTGTCGAGCTATCCATCCACCCCAATTTGTGGTTGGTTTCCCTTGATCCCTGGGAATCAAGTTTCACCTCCCACGTCCATTTCAGCCATTAGATAGTTTAACAAATAAATTACATTATGATACTTGGCTCATAAGCTGATGTTAATAATTCGTTATTATTTAATGAAGGTAGTTCATTATGGGCTGATGTATGCCCTTTTTATTTTGTTATGATGGTCGGACTCAACAGGTCCTTCCAAGGCTGTAGATTGGTAGTTATGTTGTTGTATTCGAACCGTATGATTGTTTAGCGGTTAGTGGTAGCCATGGCGTCGTACCATTGGTCTACATAGTTTATAGAACTCGTTTGCAATGATAACGGTAATTGTAACTACGGTCGTAGTTGTCTGCAACACTTGCAGCAGCAAGTGCGCGGGGTAGACGGAATTATTAGTACATTATTTAACTTAGCGCTTGCAGTGGCAAGCACGCCATGCAAGTGGAGTTTTCGTTTTCGGACTTGTTCGTCTTACTACCGCATTGGTTGCTCAAGTACCATTAAAACAATTGTTTCTAAAAAGGACGGTATTTGGTTTGGGAAAAAAATCCAAGTTCTACCACACATTAGATTTATGATAACATAAACGCTCGGAATTTTGTTCCTCCATTGGTGTCGTCACGACAAGGTTCTAGTGTTACAGTATACTGTACATAAATTTAGGACTGGAGTTTGAATATGACAGGACGAGTGAACTTACAAGATTCTCCACACTCACAATATAGTCTCAGTTTACATTTTGGTATTACAATACGATAGTACAGTAGTTAAAGGTCCCCATTACGGGCGAAGACCTCGCAGAGCTCAGGATGCCCCCGATCTGCTTGCCCTGATGTCTTGGGAGATCCTTTCCATGACATTTACCGTAGCAATGGTGCTTGCCCCTGGCGGTGCCTATCACTAACGCTTGGTCATTTTTAAGGAAGGTAGGGTATTGAATTTTTATTATCGTTATAAGAGTAAGACTTTTATACTTTCAGTACGAAGTTGCTTAAGCGGACTATTGGGTTTGCTAGCCTCTTCCCTTTATTCGGGGGTTTACGTTTTTCAGTTGTATGATACTCATTGGGTTGTGGCGGGAGGGGTACTGTCGGTGGTAGTCCATACTGGACTTCCACATGACAGTGGACTGTCGCCCATGTACTCACGACGTTCGTATGTCTCCTTCAGACTGAGCTCTCTACTGGTCCATAACGGGAGTAATATTCCAGGGCCTTTATGCCCATGACCAGCTCCTTGACCCACACCACCACTAGACATCGGTATTACCGTTCGTCTTCTCGTTATTCGATAACTTACATATTACAATCAGCACATTCGTGCGCCTCAAGGGCTAACACTTGCAAGCCAAAGGCTTTGCTAACACATAAATTCATTAAAGTGAAGACATTTCGTACCTCACAAATGTTTCCCGTATTCCCAAATCCTAGGCTCACTGTCTTAAATCATAATATCTCGTCATCAGAGCGGTACTCCGTTCTGATACCACTTTTTGTAACACCCCACTCGTAATCACGTAATAATCACTCACGTAGCATCAATTAAAAACGTCTCACAGCGGAAGTCACACAGTAATAATCTCACTCGGGTGTCACATGCCATTACTCGCCCATACGAGTAAAGAAGCAGAAATAAATTAAATAAGAAATGACACTGGTAATACATACATAACCACAGTGATAACGAGATACTAACCTATACAACAATCTAAACCAAATGTAACTTTAACGACAAGTGAGCGTCTAGGTATTCCCAAATGTATACAACGTTATAAACCCATTAAACTAATGGACATCCTAATACATTGTGGATTCTCGTGCGATAAATAAAACCCTAACTACCCGGGTCCCGCTCTTCGACTTCTGTGCTAATCATCACTTGCACGTAATGCCATAAAGGCTCAGCGATAAACACTGAGTATGCCAGGCCTGGACCCTATTGGTCACTTAATAATCATGGTCGCCATTACTAGGTTCGTTACATGCTTTACCGGTGTACAGGTATATAAAGCAGTAAACACATGAATGGCGGTAAAATAAACATTTAAGGCAATCACTACAATTCACACACAACAGCACACAACACAATATATCACAACAACATCAATAAACGAGTAGCCGTTAGTAACGGTCTGGTTATTTAGTTAATCACACGACCCCCCGGGTCCTCATCACATCACAACACAATGTTAGTGGGTGTCAAGTTAGGACAACCCGAATTTGTATTTTATTATGGACAGTCGTCCTGGTGGCACCATCAGCAGTGCACTCCAGCCAAAGATATAAGATCTCGGGACTTCCTCTTTGCCTAAAAGGCGTCATTTAGTTTGGGGCCAAAGGCCGAGTACCAATAATGATACGAACTGACCAACGATCTACGTAGGCTCGTGGCAACACTAGAGTCTAAAACCCGATCCGGGAGAAACAACTCAAGAGATCTCTCTGTGCAGTCAGTAGTCCGAGACTACGTGGACTTATTCTCCACCACCAATGTTCAATTATGTGTTTAATTAGTTAGTCGAATACCGAAGGTATACTTCTGGTTATAACGAGTTCACATATCACTTAGCCGCCCTAAGGGTCTTACGCATGCCTAGAAGTCGTCTAGGTCATATACATGTTAGAGCCATGCTCTTCAGACTGACAATGTCGTGTCCCATACCTAAGTATTTTACTTAGGTTAGTATACATATTTACCATCATAGTATTAGGTGCGTTGAATCAGTAACAACAATCACATCACATTAAACGTTTATGTGTATTATATAAGTCGATCTATAGTCGACATAGTATTAGTCCCGAAGGAAGTTCGCGCACAATTAATGATGCGGGAACTTAAACAGATACACATCACATAACATAAACATAAATACATACACACACACATACATGCATCACACTCGTTATACAACACACATATCTGAGCCCGAGGAATTCCTTAGGACATCTCAGATCAGACCCCTTTATATACTGTTCACCAATGACCTAGGTTGCGCAGTAGACCACTAGCTCTTCAAGCGCCTTCGTCGGTGATACGATCTAAATAAGAAACACACTATAAGTCAATCCACATGACTTATTTAAGCTCGGTAAATCCGAACAACACCAGTAATCCCGACATTTCATCCCCGGATTTCAACTGTTATTTGTTAAAGTACCGTTATACATACTCGTCACTCGTAGTACGTATTAATTATCAACGCTCGGGTTTATTTAAATGAGTCGGTTATAAAAACGTCTTAGTTGTAGTGTTTTTAATACGTTAGGATTAATTCCTTATATACATGAGTATACGAATATATATTCACGTTTATACTTATGTATAGTTTTAACCGTTCTGGTTAGGTATACGAATAGACAATTATAATATATAGTTGCATGTATTCATGCAACGTTAATTCGCATCGTATTATGCTTATGCACTAATGTTTTATGGTATTAATATTTAACCATTTAATATTGTATTATATATTATACATCTCTTTATTCACCTTAATAAACTATACTTTAATTTTGTAATTGTTTGACTTATAGTATATAGTTATACTAATGTCATAACACTTGTCATTTATTATTTCATGACATTATAACCATATTGTATATTCTCATTATACTCTTGGTTTTTACATATATATATGTGTTGTTTTTATTTGATTTAATCTCATAATATATAGTTGCATGTATGCATGCACTATATTATATAGTTTCAACTAAACCATATGATTTAGTTCTAATGAAGAGTCTCAAATTCAATCGAGTTCAAAAATTTTCAAAATGCTCTCTCCTCTCTCTTCTCTTCCCTCTTCCCTTCCTTGTCACCCTGAAATGATCCACCATGTTGCCACCATTTAATTACTCAAACATCCTTGCAGCCACCGCACAATCCCAAACCGCAACTTTTCAATTCATTTGGTTGCCGTCATCAACATCTCTTGTCGCTCAGTGAATCCAATTCAGAATTTTAAACACCTATGGCCATATACAACATCAACCCATCCAGGAAATCAACTCCAGGAGCGACCGTGTTCATAGACAACATCAACCCAGCCACCAGGTTAGGCTCTATTTGGAAGCTCTTCGACAAATTTGGATAGATAATTGGCATCCGACTTCCTAAGAATACACATAAAAACAAGATATGGGTTTGTCGAATACAGACTAAAATCGGAGGCGGATGAAGCAATTCTTGAAACTAATGGTATGATAATAGATGGGAGCAAGCTCCAAATTCAAACAGCATTTAACCGGAGGTTGCCCCTAGGAATTCCACCTCAAAATTGGGCGCCGAAACCACAATTTTCTTAAATGGAATCAACCCACCAAATGCCTCCTACACCGCCGCCGGTGCAGAACCCCTCTCAGCAGCCCCATACAGCAACATCATCCACGCTAAATTCACGGTCAGCGGGTATTCTAAGTCTTGATCCCTCGGTTATCATGCAAGAACTATTAGCCAGAGGTGCATCACTTATTACACCCTTGCACACCGATCGAAAATTCATTGTCAGTAAGCTGCTAGGATGGGAAGGCGAGATTGAAGAAATTGTATGTTTATCAAGCACAAAATTTTGCATCATTTTTAAGGTTTACTCCAAGGTAGAAAGTTTTATCTCCTCGAATATCGGAGTAGATTTAGGGTAGATAAAGAAGGCTTGGCATCCCAGTGATCAAATGATAACAAGGAGCACCAGAATTGCCATAAGAGGTATTCCCCTTCTAGCATGGTCAGAGGCCACAATTCACTGCATTACCAGACATCTGAGGTCAGTAGTCTCGATAGAGAATGAAATGCAAAAGATGCCTAGACACCTGGAAGTATACGTTCATCTAGAGACTCACAAAATGGCAATAATCAATGAAGAAGCTGTTGACATTGAAGGAATTTTCTGTTCAGTGGGTATCATCGAATTTTGGTCGGAAGAGATTGGATTACACTGGCAGGAGGAGGACTTGGAACCGCCAAGTCAGACGGTGGCGGATACGGCTAGGCCAAACGGTGAAATTTTGAAAGTTCAGGAGCCGTTACACAGGCAAGTTCAAACGACACAAATTCCATGTGCCTTGTCCTTTTCTGATAACCGCATTAATGGAGTAAAGGAAAAAGAAAACTTTCTAGATTTTTTGGAATATGTAACGGGAAATTGTGATAATGGCATTTATATTATGGGGAGCGGATTTCCGTTACACCACATTTCAGTCCATATTTTAATCCCGAGGCAGTTAAGATCCCTTAACTTTTTTTAATATAATACCAGCATTTATGACCTCAAATGCCGTGAACCAAATTCTTCTTTGGACCACATCCATTCTCCCTTTCTGTATATATCCAATTTTGGAGAAAAAGTACCAACTGTTAATACTCTTTCAGCGCCTTGTCCCCCCTTCAGTATTTCAATTTTAAAAAATTCTACCTCTGACTATATATATTCACCAATGAATGCGGCAGCTGACCAACCCAGTCCTGCCAATATTATTTCCGCTCAGCCTAAATTTGAACAGTCAGTCAGCCTTCTTAACTCTCCTTTGACCGACATACAAGACACATTTATCCCAGAAACTTTAAATCCACTACCAGCAGAGGTTGTTTTTCAAACTTCTCATAATTCTCTCTCAGTCTCCTCTCCACCAATAAATTTGGAAGTTTTTCTCTCTCCGAGCCTCACTAATTCTAGCTCCACAACTCATTACCACCCCTCCAACCGTGTCACTCCTTTTCCAACCTCTTCAAGCCCAATTCTAGCTGAAGCCAAAAAGTGTTTGGACTTTGGTAAATCTCTTAATTGTCACTATCCTAGTCCAGAAACATCCATTCAAAATTTTGTACATATTTTGAAATGAAACAAGAGGGTCGAGGACAAGAACAGCAGTCAACCAAATGGCAAATCTAATATCATTTCAAAACATCAGAGGCATCAACAGAAAAGAGAAGTGGGCAATGCTACGACGAGCAGTAAATGAAATACCCCAAACCTTGGTATGTTATTTAAACATTAAACTATGATATAATAAGGCTAAAAAGTGCCTTAGAAACATTAGTGAACAATTTAAACCATAGAAAACTCAAATAAATACCTTAAAGACAATATGGGCGAAAATGTGCTCTAAGCTTGGGATAATCTTGGTTAAGACTTAATAAGCTTACCAAGACCTTATTTACATGTTAATGAACATATTAAACCAATTACTAATTGTAGAATTTATATTGTGAGTGGTTGGAACAGATGTATATAAAACAATTGAGAAAGAAATTAATAACTCAAATATCTATCGGGCTACAAATAAAACCCGGTCGCAGTAGTATAGTAAGACAGAAGCGGCCGGGGTCAAACTGTGGGACTTATAGTGAAATAATATAGTACCTAATCTTGTTACAAAAGGGGGGAATTGATATACTTGCTTTTATAAATAAAAAGGAAAGATAAAATTAACTGAGTAGAAGATAAATTAAACGGGACTCCGGGTTCTGGTTTATATAATCTGATTAATTATGCTATCTCTACCGGTTTATTATGAAAGTTTGGAAAAATTCCTGTTAATATCTTAAGGACTAAATCATAGACTCAAAAGGACTCGTTTACTAGAAAATGCTCGGTCTAATCTAGATTCGAGCAAAACACATGTAAACGGACATTAAGTACGAGAAATTATATTTTGCATCTGAAAATACTAACTTATTTAATCAAAATAAGTTTTCCACAGATTTATCGATTAATTAACCTGTCTATTTATCACTGGTCTGATCAAAAGAGACTTTGTAAAGATTTTTAATAAATTCATGAAATTTATTAAAAAGGTGAGAGGTAAACTTTAATCGTAACAAACTGTATTTATTTTAACCGGTAAAGATATAGATTACATAATTAAACAAACTACAACTAAACCTTCGCCCGGAGTAAATCCTCCTTAGCCTGACATATTAACTGGTAATAATTCAGTTAGAGGTTTGACGTAATAATAATGCGGAGTTATGGAGGTGTGGATGGTGAATGGAGAAATGAAGAGAACGAAGAGTGGAGATTGTACGTAGGAATTTGTATGTGGAATGAGTGATTTGGAGTGTTGAGTTCTGGGGGTCGAACGTATGTTTTTGGTTGAAGGTGCAGTGTGTTTATATAGAAGAAAGGAAGAGGAAGAAGACAGAACTGGAACACGCGTGAGGAATTTAAGGAGGAGTGAGCCGGCGCCTGATATTGCTGATGGGGTAGATAGATATGTTTGCAGGCGCCGAAGAAAATTGGGGAAGACGGTCGGCGTAGTTGCACCTCTATTTGTTGTCCGGTCAAATATCCACAGACACATTTATTTCTTGTCTGGGCAAAAATCCACGGACATATTTCTTCCTTGCTTCCCATCCGTGCTTATTTCCACGGACAACATGTCCTTGTTTTGTTCTTGTCCGCCCTTATTTGCACGGATGTGCCCCAGACTCCTTCATCTCTTGTCCGGCCTTTTCTTCTCGGACAACACACACACATGGCCGGCCTTATTTCCACGGAAAGGATTATCTCCTTGTGTCACGTCCGGCTTTTTTTCCACGGACGTGACCCGAACGTCTCTAACACATCGATCCGTGTCACGTCCGGCCATTTATCCCCGGACGTGACCCGGACGTGTGTATTTGACTTGTTTACTTCTGCGAACTTTGACTGGCTCTACATTCTTCGTTAGGACTCCGTTTTTTCAACCCGTTTGCACCTACGCGTTCGTCTCTTCGTCTAATTCGCTCCTAGCTTGGTTTTCCTCATGTTTAACCAATAAATCTGTAAGATAACCAATAAAACATAAACTAGAGGAAAACTAAGCAAAGTGGAGAAATGAGTAGGAAAAGTGCTAATATAATATACGAAATACACCCATAAAACATGCTCATTTGGACACTTATCACTAATGAAAACCAAGCTTGAAAACATGTTAGAACACAAAATGTGCTTTAAGGAGTCTTAAAGCACATTTTTGAAAAATTGTCTTGTAAATGGGTTTTGAGTGGCTAAATGTCCATCATTACTCTTTAATTAACATGTTTACTACTTAGTATCACATTAGGAAGTCTAAATCATGGGAAATCAAAGATTTCACAATTATGTGCCTTGGTTAGTGAATAGTGACTAAATCGTACTGGTTTATAACATAAGTCAATATAAGTGAGTTAATTGGTCAACAAAGACTAAAATACCCCTAAGTACTTAAAGGGGCCGGTTTTTATAAGGTGAGTCACCACCCTTGCTAGTTAACAAGTAAATAAAGAATGATAAAGCAAGTTACTATTTACTTTAAGCTTAAATATCTTACAAACTTACTTTTCTCTACATTCTCTTCATTTTCTTTGTTCCCACCGTCTCCAACCTCTCTTCTTCTTCTCCATTCACGGTTTTGCTACAGCAACAACACCAAATCCATCTTCCATTGCCATTTTCTCTTAGCTCCATATACCAAATCAAATTCTAAGACCACCATTCTCTTAGTCTCATCAAGCTCTTCAACCTTGTCTTCTCAAATCTTCAAGACCACCATTTTGGTGCCATGGAGATCCACCATTGAAGGAGCTTGAGCTTATATTTTTATGCCTTGTTGATCACCTTAGCTTCAAGGTAAGGAAAAACCAAAGAAAACTCCATTTCGCTCTTATTTTGATGTTGACCGAAAATCACCATTGATGGTGTCTTTATCTTGCTTTGTTCTAGCTTCATTCAAATCTTCTAAGGGCTTGGTGGAGTCTTCCCTTGCTAATTATTAAAACTCTCTTCCATTCCCAAGGTAAAACAATTACCTTAATGTTTTAAGATGTTATATAACCTTGGGTTTAATAACGAGTTAAGCTTTGAGCTTGAATGCTCATTACCTTACTTGTGTATTGATTAGAAGTTGACAAGCAATCAAGGTCCTTGCCAATTTTAATCAAGGAAACAAGGAAGAAGTTTGAGTGGAAAAAAGGTAAATGAACTATCTCAAGGTAGTTAATGTCTTAGGAAAAATGAGCTTGAATTGCTTAATAAAATACCTAAGGAGCCAATGACAAATGAGCTAGTGGATTATTCTTAAGGGGATTATTAAAGGACATATGTGATGTTGAGTGTATTTGCAGGTCAAAGGCAATATATACATGTGGAAATTTAGTGTTTATGGTTTATGCTATTTAAGGGCCTAAGAGCCATGCTATTTAAGGGCCTAAGTGCCAAGCAATTTAAATTATGCACTATATTGTGATGTAGTGTTAATTGGGTGAAGTTTTGTGTATAAGAATGTTATTGATGGATTTAAGTGTTCTTGGATGTTTAATGATGAAAACTATGTGTTTTGGTGTAACAAGATGTTAGTAGGACCCATGCCAAAATTTGAATAATGTACAAGAGGTTCTAAGTATTTAAGATGAGTTGTGGTGAACTAGGAAGTGTTAGAAATGAATAAGTGTTCTACTAGAGTGGAAAACATGTCTTAAGGTGTTCTAGAGTGCTAAAAGGATTTAGGCATTATCTAGGAGGTTTTAGAAATCAAATGAGTGTTTGGGATACATCAAAGTCATGGTGAGGTTGTGTTTAGGATTTATGCAAGTTTGGTAAACAATGAAAGAATAAGGTGTTGTAAGGAAGAGGTGTAAACTTGTGGAGAAACCTCAAGGAGTGGCATAAAGGAGTTTTGGTTAGTGAGAAAAGATGCTTGGGAGATGATGTTATAGGGGAACAAAGCATTTTGGGATAGTTGTTATCATAGGTGAGAAACACCACTTAGAAACCTAGTAAGAAATATTACAAGTGTTGGTAAAATTTGTAAGAGATTGAGTAACAAGTTGTACAAGGAACAAGGAACAAGGTGAGTTTAAGGTGATATTTTGGCATTAGAATATACCTAAGATCATTTGGGAAGTCTATACATATAATGGATGTGGAGAACCATTGCAACAAGACTTGAAAAAATGTAAATATGCAAATCTGTAGCAGTGGTCCGGGACCTAGGTCTAGGGTAAGGTCCCGGACCATGCATTAAAAGGGGCCGAGAGTACATAAGCCACTCTGGTCCGGGACTTAGGTTAAGTACTAAGACCCGGACCACCCCAATTAAACCAGCCGAGGATTTCTAGCCAGTGCTGGTCCGGGACTTAAGTCCAGTATGAAGTCCCGGACCACTACATAAAATGCATCCGAGAGTTTTGTTAAGTGTAGGTCCGGGACCTTAGTTGAGGACCAAGTCCCGGACCACTTAAAAATCTTGGTTTAAGGTTAGATAATGATGTCTAATGATGGGGATTAGTTAGTAATGATGTTATAAGGTTGTCTAAGACATGTTAGGTGTGTTATAATGACAATTAAAAAGGTGGAAAAGTTATAACAAAGTGTGAGAATAAAATAAACTAGATATGTGAAGTAATAAGTTAACAACAGACTAGTACGTTAATTAACCAACATTACTAAATGTGTATAGGATTCTTCAACGGTGGAAAACAAACACAGCAGGGACCAAGGTATGGTTTTCTTGTAGTCTGCTGCCTACCGGTTTACACCGGCTTGTGTGTTATTTGTTTTTTTTTTCTGTGTGTTTATGACCTTGTAAGACTTAAGTCACGAAATGAGTTTACAGTTGTTAATATTATTGTGATGGTGAGTTGTGTCTCATTTCCCTAACATTGTTTGTGAATTAACTTATTAAGTTTCAATGATGGGACTACTAACAAGTGCTAACGGGGGAAGTGAGGAGTCCGGTTGTTCCGGCCACGCGTGTGAGTATGGGAGTCGATGTCATAACCGGTTCGATTCTCTTTGTATGTTATGGTTGTTTTTCCTTTTTGGTTTCCAACCTTCCATTTTAGCTTAACCAAGGCTATTTTACTGACTCACATCGGGCCATAGGGGCATACTATGTTCGGGATTACTATATCCGATGCACCTTGGGGTTAAGTTATCCGTTCAATCTAACTAGATGGTAACGAGTTGTGTAATGAGCTTAGCATGAGTTTGGAAACATTCTCTAGGCTCTCCATGCGATCTAACTATGTTGGTTTGGTTCCAAAGGGGAATCATCTTTGTTATGTTATATGTTGTTGTGCTATGCAATATCTCTTGCTATGCTATATTTATGTTGTATGTTAAAAACAATGCCATGTTATCATGACAAATAGTTGGGCGTATCCCGGTAGCCGATGGGCTGCGCGTTAACCATACCAGCCAAGGGTTGCTGAACCCCTCAGGGGCTCCATATTTATTTGCGAGATGAGGATCGAAGAAGCAGAGTGGCTATAGATCTTAGGTCATGAAATACTTTTGGTTATTTTAGATGTTGGCCCGGGAAGCGCATGTGCTCCCGTGGCGGTATATTTTTGGGTACCGTTGTGTTACAGTGACAGTTACGGTGGTAGTGACCATGACAGTTTACGGTGATGTTTGTAATTAAATACTCGGTATTGTATATTATGTATTTATGGTGTTTAGTTCTATGCTCGGGAGTCTGATCATCAGACCGGTACGAATGTATGTATTCTGCCTTGTTAGCCACGTGGGTGGCTAACGGCGTGTAACACCAAATCGTTTAGCTATTGTTTTAGTTGTTTATTTCCGCTGCGATTTCAGTTATTGTTAAGTGCATAGTAGGGGTGTTACAAAAAGTGGTATCAGAGCGAAGTGTCGCTCTGATGACTAGAATACCGAGCTTAGGAATATACCGAGTTAGGAAACCTAGCTATAGTTATTGAAATGAGCAGTTAGGGAAAGGTTAACCACTAACTAAGTGTGGAAATACCTTAATGTCGGGAACGCGTTACTACCGTTGGAACCGATAAGTGTGCAAGCATAATGCTAATGAATGTTCGCGTGAATTCAGATGTCAGGTAGACCAAGAGGTAGAGGCCGCAGGCGCGGTGTTGATGATACGGGTGACCAGGGCGAGAACGCTTCGACATAGGTTATGGCTGAGGCAGTAGCAGCCGCCGTAGCCCAGATGGTTCCCTAGTTAGTCGCTGTGATGCATCAACAGCATCAGCAAGGTGGTGCGGACCAACAAGGTCCACAACCACAACCACAGCCGCGCGAGACAAACTGGGTCAAAGCGTTGGCAGATTTAAGACCCCCGTCGTTTAGTGGGGAGACCGATCCTCGTAAGTTGGAGGCGTACATCTCCGAGATGGAGACCGCTTTCGAGACCTTGGATGTGCCTGCAGGTGCCAAGGTTCGACTTGCCGCTTACTACTTGAAGGGTTCGGCACAAAGTTGATGGAAGCTGGTATGGGAGGGCAGAGTTGCTGACCCTACCTTTCAGTGGAGGGAGTACACGGCTCTGCTGCGAGCCAAGTACTACCCAATACATGTGCAAGAGGCCAAGCGCCTTGAGTTGGACAATTTGAGACAAGGGGATAAGATGACGGTAGATGAGTACTACTCCGCTTTCATCGGACTTATCCACCTGCTACCGGATCTGGGTTACTCAGACCGGATACTGGTGAACCGTTTCTATAACGGACTCAGCTACCGCCTACGCTACGGTATGGGGCCAACCGGATATACTACTTTGCAGGTAATGGGACTACACTGAGATGTGAATAAGTATGTACAATGTATGAATGTAATTGTGAGTTTGATTTGCGGGGCATAACTAACACCCTAAATAATAAGAGTGCTATCATGCCGTTGCTATAGTAGAGATCACCGTCCGTCTAAGGGACGAGGAGAATGCGCTCAAGCGCAAGGCCATGAGCGAGGGTCAAAGCGCGCAAGGGTACGGGGGAGGAAAGAAGAAAAAGTCGTACCCCCAGTCCCAGAAGGGACAGCAACAGGGTGGCAAGGGCCAAGCCCAGACCACCACTGCTGAGGAGCCGTTGTAGCTCACCTATGCATATGCGGCTAAGCCCCTGCGCTCTCAACCATTCAAGGGTAAACAATTAGTTCTGAATATCGAGTTTAAGTGTGTGATGATATAATGTGAAGTGTGTACTGAATGTGTAATGTGTTAGCAGCTAGCACGGGCTCTGGGTCCGATCGCCACTACTACTGCAAGTGGTGTAACAGAGACCACCCCAGCAAGGACTGCAAGGGCAACGATGTGCAGTGCCGATTCCGCGAGAAGACGGGGCATTGTGACTACGAGTGCTTCAAAAACCCGAATGCCAGAAACTACAGGCCTAAGGGGCAGTGGAAGGGTAAGGCCGCCGCGATCACCGATGGCCCGAAGACGGCTAATCAGCCACCCACAGATCAGAGGAACACTGATTCCCAGAAGGGGAAGGGGTCAGGATCCGGCAGGGCCGCCCTGAATGTGGTGGACCGGTCTGAGGCACTAGGACCCTCTTCTAGACCAGGTACCACCTAATCTGTTGAGTGAAATAAGTGATTGCTTACCGCATTTCATGCATGTGTGTTAGTGAGTCTAAATGTATAACCACATAAGTGATGAGTTAAGGCATAATGTGAAAGTCACGTAAATTAGGTAATTTGAAAACATAGGAACCTTCAATATTTGCTATCCAATCCCACCCGCACCGAACCCCGAAGTGACAACCATCAGCATCACTGATTACCCAATGGAGCAATGTCAGGTTATCCAGCCACGTATGATAATCTTAAGCGGATACTTGACACCTGAAGCACAAATCCACATCATCCGACGATGCGACGAACTGGGAGCAGCACCTAGAGGTTTCTACACACCTGAATACCCGAGTGGATCAAAGATGAAGTTGAAGATGATGTGAATGGGTAAGGATTGGAACCCTTACACCAAGACATATCAAGATGTGCGAGCGGAAGACGGAGCAACCGTACCGAGGATACCTGAGGAGTTCCTTGCGGTCGTCAACCACGCCGTGGGAATTGCTCAGCAAGTTGAATCGGAACCAATTCCAAGTGTTAAAGCGGATTTGTGTATTGTGAACTTCTACCACAAAGGTGGACGGTTAGGGTTACACCAAGATAAGGACGAGTCACCGAAGTCTCTAAGTAAGGGAGTACCTGTGGTGTCTTGGTCCATTGGTGATACCGCAATGTTTATTTATGGCGAGCAGAAGCGTGGTGATCTCACAAAGAAGTTAGTGTTGAAGTCGGGAGATGTGTTAATCATGGGTGGGCAGTCAAGGATGTTATATCACGGTATCAAGAAGATCAAACTGAATACCGCACCTTCGACAGTGATCAATGCCACACACATGAAACCTGGACATTTGAATTTGACCTTCAGACAGTTTTAAAGCCTTGTGTAGTTATGTAATGTATTAAGCTAGTGTAGGTTAAGGATGTTGTATCTGTTACTTATGTCAGCAATGTGAATCAACCTATGGTGTAAAAAGTATGTTGAAGAATAAAGAAGATGTGCTTTGGAGTATATCAACCGTGTTATTACCGTGTACTTATAAGTTTGCCAATGAATTAGGCTTTGCACTCAAAACGGGAGGTATACTGAGTGTCTGCAATAAGGCAGAAGCCGGCAAGAGCGGCACAATCCTCACCGGTACCTTTCCAGTCAATAGCGTGGACGCATCGATCTTGTTCGACTCCGGAGCCTCACATACATTTGTCTCGCTATCTTTTGCGAAGAGGCTGGGGTTAGACGGTGAAGAGATGCCTGACTTTCTAGTCACTCTCCCGTCGAAAGAGCGGATCAAGTGTACCCGCTACCACCGAGATGCTATTGTACGAATCAGAGATGAAGAGTTTCCGATCGACATGGTAGAGTTCGAGGGACTTGGATTCGATGTAATTGTCGGGATGAACTAGTTGGAGTGGTACAAGGGCAGAATCCTATGTGCCGAGCATCGTCTGCTTCTTCGGAGTCCGTCTGGGGTTACTATATCATACCGCCAAAGGCCCAGGGAGCCTTCGACTCAGATCATCACCGCCATGGCTATGCACCGTGAGTTACGATGAAAGAATGATGTGTACCTCTGCTATGTTCAGGACATAGAGAGAGATCCATAGTTTAGCCCAGATGTACCGGTAGTGTCGGAGTTTCCTGATGTTTTTCCTAAGGAACTACCGGGCATGCCGCCACCACGGGAAGTAGAGTTTGAGATTGAATTGGTGCCGGGAACCGGACCAATTGAGAAGGCGCCCTACCGTATGGCTCCAGCCAAGATGACAGAGCTCAAAGAGCAGGTGAGAGACCTACCCGACAAGGGATTTATACGCCTGAGCGTTTCACCATGGGGAGCGTCGGTCCTCTTCGTGAAGAAGAAGGACAGTAGTCTCTGCCTTTGTATCAATTATCGAGAGCTGAATGCAGTTACGGTGAAGAACCGTTATCCTTTACCATGCATCGACGACTTATTTGATCAGTTGAGAGGAGCATCAGTATTCTCCAAGATCGACTTACGATCTGGTTACCACCAAATAGCTATCCAAGAGGGTGACATTGAGAAGACCGCTTTCAGAACCAGATACGGTCACTATAAGTTTACGGTTATGCCGTTTGGTTTGTCCAATGCACCAGCCAAGTTTATGGACTTAATGAACCGCTTATTCCAAGATCAGTTGGACAAGTCAGTGGTAGTCTTCATTGATAATATACTTATGTATTCGAAATCGAAGGGTGAGCACGAAAGCCACCTGAGAGATGGGTTGCAAACGTTGAAAAAGAATCAGTTGTATGCTAAATTTTCTAAGTGTGAGTTTTGGTTGAACCTAGTTTCCTTTCTTGGACATGTGATTTCTGAGGCTGGGATCGCTGTTTATCCGGCAAAGATAGATGTAGTTCGCACCTGGCCTAGGCCGAAGACAGTTACCGACATCCGGAGTTTCCTCGGTCTGGCAGGATATTATAGGAGGTTTATGAAGGACTTCTCCAGTGTCTCGAAGCCGATGACTTCCTTAATGAAGAAGGATGCACCATTCGAGTGGACAGTCGACTGTGAGAGTTTTTTCCAGAGTCTCAAGGATGCTCAAACATCTACACCAGTCCTGACTATACCTGACGGTCCAGATGGTTTTGAGGTCTATTGCGACGCGTCAAGCAGAGGTATGGGTTGTGTATTGATGCAACACAGGAAGGTCGTGGCATACGCCTCCCGGCAACTGAAGAAGCACGAAGAGAACTACCCTACCCATGATTTAGAGTTGGGTGCCATTGTCTTCGCTTTGAAGATATGGCAACATCATTTGTATGGGGTAAGCGTGACAATCTATTCCGACCACAAGAGTTTAAAGTACTTGTTCACTCAGAAAGAGTTGAACATGAGACAAAGAAGGTGGGTCGTGTTTCTGAATCACTATGACATAAACCTGGAGTACAAAGAGGGTAAGGCAAATGTGGTAGCTGACGCACTGAGTCGCCGAGCACACTCTCTCCACTCGCTAGTCTCTCATTCTAGCTTGGTTGAAGAGGTGCGGAGTGCTCAGATGTCAGATCAGTATATGTTGGAGATCAGGCAAAAGCTTATTGATGGCACATTCGAGGGTCAGAAGTACAACTTTCGACTCCATGATGATGACCTGATTAGGCTTAATGGCCGACTGTGTATTCCAAGAAGTAGCGCTGAGCTGAAGGAGCGCGTACTGAGTGAGTTCCATTGTTCTACTATTTTGATTCACCCCGGAGCTTCAAAGATGTATAAAGGTATGAAAAGATATTTTTGGTGGGCTGGAATGAAGAAAGATGTGAATGATTATGTGTTGAGGTGTCTCACTTGCCAGAAGGTCAAGTTTAAGCACCGACGGCCTGGTGGTATGGTACAGCCAATGCCAGTGCCTGAGTGGAAGTTCCATGACATTTCCATAGACTTTGTAGTAGGGCTTCCGCCTACAAGGGGGGGTCTGAATATGATTTGGGTTGTTGTTGACCGACTGACCAAGGTGGCCCGATTCATTCCGATGAAGGACGCTTGGAAAGTGGCGAAGCTAGCAGAGCTCTTCGACAGAGAGATTGTAAGACATCATGGGGTACCGAAAAGGATTATGTCTGCAGGGATACCAAATTCCTCTCGAGGTACTGGAAATCCACACGGGAAGCGCTGGGTACCGAGCTGAAGCTGAGTACGACGTTCCACCCACAGACTGATGGTCAGAGTGAGTGCACCATCCAGACGCTTGAGGATATGTTACGTGCATGTGCACTTGACTTTCAGACCAGCTAGATTGATAAGTTACATCTGATTGAGTTTAGCTACAACAACAGTTATCATGCTTCGATCAAGATGTCTCTCTTCCAGGCTTTGTACGGTAGACCATGCCGCACGCCATTATGTTGGGATGAGTCGAGTGAGACGGTCATTATAGGACCAGAGTATCTGGAGCAAGTACAGTCAGAAGTACGCCAAATCCGGGCCAACATGAAGGCAGCTCACGATAGGCAGAAATCGTACGCTGATGTGCGCAGACGTGACCTGGAGTTTGCTGTGGGCGATCAGGTATTTCTTAGAGTATCCCCTATGAAGGGAGTGTTTCGTTTTGGCCAGAAAGGCAAGTTGAGCCTGAAATATGTGGGGCCTTATGTTGTGATGGAGCGGATAGGCCCGGTAGCTTACAGGCTCGATTTACCTGCTGAGCTGGGCAAGGTACATGATGTATTTCATGTGTCCCAGTTAAAGAAATATATGTCTCATCCGTCTCATGTACTTTGGCCTGAAAGGCTAACCTTAGAGTCGACCATGCGATCAGTGGAGACTCCCGTACGGATTCTGGACACTAAGACTCGAGACACTCGTCATAAGTCTGTAAGACTGGTGAAGGTCCTCTGGTCTAACCAGGACGTCAAGGAGGCCACCTGGGAGCTGGAAGATAAGATGAAGGCGAATTACCCGTCATTGTTTACTTCTTAGTGTTTGTATATAGGGTACGGGGCGTACCCTTATTTTAAGGGGGGTAGAGCCGTTTCGGTTATGTACGTACGACATGTATTGTAATACATTGTCTATGTTATGTTGTTGTGTTACAGACCGATGTGTCTGAAAGATGTTATGTTGCTTGGACTTTGTATTCGATGTTATGTAAGTATGTTGTTAATGTTGTTATGGAAGTATTGTTTTGCAAGTAATCCCCGTGCTTTAATATTAAAGATATGTGGGAAGTGTGAACTTTGGGGACAAAGTTCTTTTAAGGGGGGTAGATTGAAATACCCCAAACCTTGGTATGTTGTTTAAAGATTAAACTATGATATAATAATAAGGCTAAAAAGTTCCTTAGAAACATTAGTGAGCAATTTAAACCATAGAAAACTCAAATAAATACCTTAAAGACAATATGGGCGAAAATGTGCTCTAAGCTTGGGATAATCTTGGTTAAGACTTAATAAGCTTACCAATACTTTATTTACATGTTAATGAACATATTAAACCAATTACTAATGAAAACCAAGCTTGAAAACAAGTTAGAACACAAAATGTGCTTTAAGGAGTCTTAAAGCACATTTTTGAAAAATTGTCTTGTAAATGGGTTTTGAGTGGCTAAATGTCCATCATTACTCTTTAAGTAACATGTTTAATACTTAGTATCACATTAGGAAGTCTAAATCAATGGGAAATCAAAGATTTCACAATTATGTGCCTTGGTTAGTGAATAGTGACCAAATCGTACTGGTTTATAACATAAGTCAATATAAGTGAGTTAATTGGTCAACAAAGACTAAAATACCCCTAAGTACTTAAAGGGGGCCGGTTTTTATAAGGTGAGTCACCACCCTTGCTAGTTAACAAGTAAATAAAGAATGATAAAGCAAGTTACTATTTACTTTAGGCTTAAATATCTTACAAACTTACTTTTCTCTACATTCTCTTCATTCTCTTTGTTCCCACCGTCTCCAACCTCTCTTCTTCTTCTCCATTCACGGTTTTGCTACAGCAACAACACCAACTCCATCTTCCATTGCCATTTTCTCTTAGCTCCATATACCAAATCAAATTCTAAGACCACCATTCTCTTAGTCTCATCAAGCTCTTCAACCTTGTCTTCTCAAATCTTCAAGACCACCATTTTGGTGCCATGGAGATCCACCATTGAAGGAGCTTGAGCTTATATTTTTATGCCTTGTTGATCACCTTTGCTTCAAGGTAAGGAAAAACCAAAGAAAACTCCATTTCCCTCTTGTTTTGATGTTGACCGAAAATCACCATTGATGGTGTCTTTAACTTGCTTTGTTCTAGCTTCATTAAAATCTTCTAAGGGCTTGGTGGAGTCTTCCCTTGCTACTTATTCAAACTCTCTTCCATTCCCAAGGTTAAACAATCACCTTAATGTTTTAAGATGTTATATAACCTAGGGTTTAATAATGAGTTAAGCTTGGAGCTTGAATGCTCATTACCTTACTTGTGTATTGATTAGAAGTTGACAAGCAATCAAGGTCCTTGCCGATTTTAATCAAGGAAACAAGGAAGAAGTTTGAGAGGAAAAGAGGTACATGAACTATCTCAAGGTAGTTAATGTCTTAGGAAAAATGAGCTTGAATTGCTTAATAAAATACCTAAGGAGCCAATGACAAATGAGCTAGTGGATTATTCTTAAGGGGATTATTAAAGGACATATGTGATGTTGAGTGTATTTGCAGGTCAAAGGCAATATATACATGTGGAAATTCAGTGTTTATGGTTTATGCTATTTAAGGGCCTAAGAGCCATGCTATTTAAGGGCCTAAGTGCCAAGCAATTTAAATTATGCACTATATTGTGATGTAGTGTTAATTGGGTGAAGTTTTGTGTATAAGAATGTTATTGATGGATTTAAGTGTTCTTGGATGTTTAATGATGAAAACTATATGTTTTGGTGTAACAAGATGTTAGTAGGACCCATGTCAAAATTTGAATGATGTACAAGAGGTTCTAAGTGTTTAAGATGAGTTGTGGTGAACTAGGAAGTGTTAGAAATGAATAAGTGTTTTACTAGAGTGGAAAACATGTCTTAAGGTGTTCTAGAGTGCTAAAAGGATTTAGGCATTATCTAGGAGGTTTTAGAAATCAAATGAGTGTTTGGGATACATCAAAGTCATGGTGAGGTTGTGTTTAGGATTTATGCAAGTTTGGTAAACAATGAGAGAAAAAGGTGTTGTAAGGAAGAGGTGTAAACTTGTGGAGAAACCTCAAGGAGTGGCATAAAGGAGTTTTGGTGAGTGAGAAAAGATGCTTGGGAGATGATGTTATAGGGGAACAAAGCATTTTGCGATAGTTGTTATCATAGGTGAGAAACACCACTTAAACCTAGTAAGAAATATTACAAGTGTTGGTAAAATTTGTAAGAGATTGAGTAACAAGTTGTACAAGGAACAAGGAACAAGGTGAGTTTAAGGTGATATTTGGCATTAGAATATACCTAAGATCATTTGGGAAGTCCATACATATAATGGATGTGGAGAACCATTGCAACAAGACTTGAAAAAAATGTAAATATGCAAATCTGTTGCAGTGGTCCGGGACCTAGGTCTAGGGTAAGGTCCCGGACCATGCATTAAAAGGGGCCGAGAGTACATAAGCCACTCTGGTCCGGGACTTAGGTTAAGTACTCAGACCCGGACCACCCCAATTAAACCAGCCGAGGATTTCTAGCCAGTGTTGGTCCAGGACTTAAGTCCAGTATGAAGTCCCGGACCACTACATAAAATGCATCCGAGAGTTTTGTTAAGTGTAGGTCCGGACCTTAGTTGAGGACCAAGTCCCGGACCACTTAAAAATCTTGGTTTAAGGTTAGATAATGATGTCTAATGATGGGGATTAGTTAGTAATGATGTTATAAGGTTGTCTAAAACATGTTAGGTGTGTTATAATGACAATTAAAAAGGTGGAAAAGTTATAACAAAGTGTGAGAATAAAATAAACTAGATATGCGAAGTAATAAGTTAACAACAGACTAGTACGTTAATTAACCGACGTTACTAAATGTGTATAGGATTCTTCAACGGTGGAAGCCAAACGCAGCAGGGACCATGGTATGGTTTTCTTGCAGTCTGTTGGCTACCGGTTTACACCGGCTTGTGTGTTGTGAATTAACTTATTAAGTTTCAATGATGGGTTGTGTCTCATTTCCCTTGTGTGTGTCTAACTGGACCTAAACACTGTTTGTGAATTAACTTATTAAGTTTCAATGATGGGACTACTAACAAGTGCTAACGGGGGAAGTGAGGAGTCCGGTTGTTCCGGCCACGCGTGTGAGTATGGGAGTCGATGTCATAACCGGTTCGATTCTCTTTGTATGTTATGGTTGTTTTTCCTTTTTGGTTTCCAACCTTCCTTTTTAGCTTAACCAAGGCTATTTTACTGACTCACGTCGGGCCATAGGGGCATACTATGTTCGGTGTGCTTGGATTACTATATCTGACGCACCTTGGGGTTAAGTTATCCGTTCAATCTAACAGGACTGTAACGAGTTGTGTAACGAGCTTAGCATGAGTTTGACAACATTCTCTAGGCTCTCCATGCGATCTAACTATGTTGGTTTGGTTCCTAAGGGGAATCATCTTTGTTATGTTATATGTTGTTGTGCTATGCAATATCTCTTGCTATGCTATATTTATGTTGTATGTTTAAAACAATGCCATGTTATCATGACAAATAGTTGCGCGTATCCCGGTAGCCGATGGGCTGCGCGTTAACCATACCAGCCCAGGGTTCCTGAACCCTTCGGGGGCTCCATATTTATTTGCAGGATGAGGATCGAAGAAGCAGAGTGGTTGTAGATCTTAGGTCATGAAATACTTTTGGTTATTTTGGATGTTGGCCCGGGAAGCACATGTGCTCCCGTGGCGGTATATTTTTGGGTACCATTGTGTTACAGTGACTGTTACGGTGGCAGTGACCATGACAGTTTACGGTGATGTTTGTAATTAAATACTCGGTATTGTATATTATGTGTTTATGGTGTTTACTTCTATGCTCGGGAGTCTGATTATCAGACCGGTACAAACTGTATATATTCTGGCTTGTTAGCCACGTGGGTGGCTAACGGCGTGTAACACCAAATCGTTTAGCTATTGCTTTAGTTGTTTATTTCCGCTACTATTTCAGTTATTGTTAAGTGCGTAGTAGGGGTGTTACAAAAAGAGGAGGCCGGGTCAAGCATAATGGCGGTTCTAGAAACCCACCGGTTGCCGCCACTAGATAGGTGGCACAATATTTGGGGACAAGGAAATAATGGAAACACGATATAAGTCCCCGCATCCGATCAATCTGGAGGCCTAGTAGTCATATGGAATCCCAGTATTGTAAATACTAAATTCTTGCCCGAAAGAACGATGGATAGCGATCGAAGTATCATGGCCTACTAATTCCTTTGTGGGTTGTGTAGTTTTTGTATACACACCAATCCCAGCCCAAGACTCGAAGACAGATATACACAAAATTATTGAGTCACAATTTCAGTAGCCCAGTTCCTATTGGTAGGCGATTTTAATGAATTTTTTTGGGGTAGTGATGGAAAACGTAACGAGCTTCTCTTTGAAGATACCCTCCTCTCATGGACACATGCACCTGGGATGGTCAAGCGGAGGTGTTTGGAATGGTGCCGCCATGAGAGTCTTCCTCCAGACCATGTTATCTTATCTTCTAGAAATTTGTTTACTCTTTTATTTATAAACTTGTATAATTTTCTTGTTTTCTATCTTTTCTTTTTATTTTGGCAAGAAAGGTTATATGCCGAAGTGTTGCCTTTGTAACTTGGGTTCCAAGCACTTATAAAAAAAAAACTAAACCATATGATATAATATGTATATATATATGTTTTTTTTAATATATGCTTGTGCAACCCTTATATACACTTGTACACTCATATTTCATAAGTTATATCCGTATATTATATGTTACATTATTATCATCTTATGTAAGATGAGTATTTTCATTTGT
Organism: Limonium bicolor; assembly: GCA_023374045.1. Taxonomy (NCBI): domain Eukaryota; kingdom Viridiplantae; phylum Streptophyta; class Magnoliopsida; order Caryophyllales; family Plumbaginaceae; genus Limonium; species Limonium bicolor. The sequence goes on from CM041777.1 coordinate 345,058,066, forward strand.
TGCATTATATTATGCAATTCATATTAAGAACTTTATCTTAATATTATGTAACATTTCATTACATGTATTATAATTTCCTAAGGTTTATTTTAATACCAACCTTAGTTTATAAATTCATTTCTTGAATGTTATATGACAAGGACAAGAATATGACGAAGACAAGAGGTTCAAAGCGGTCCACGCCACAGATCCCGATCCGGACCCCGGGCCCCCTTCAGGACTATGTTCGGGCTCCAGTTTGGGCACCAAAACATCATTCCGGCCCACATTCTATGACCGGGACCCATGTTCCGGCCCCATACTCCATGACCGGATCCCGCACCCTACACTTTGAGGCCGGAAGGCTTTATAAGGAAAGAAGTGCCAAAACTAGAGGGGTGGCTCCAATGAAGTAATACCACATGTAAAAGGATTAAGAGATAGGCCTCACACTCGAAAGTCTTTAAATAGAGATGGGAGGCTCATTTGTAAGGGGACACTTTATTAGAAGAGAGAGAGAGAAAACACTAGAAAACTCTCTAAAGTTGTAATAGCAAAGGAAGTAATAAAGGTATTGTCAATAGGTAGATGTTGGCTGGATTACGGCCGAATGACTATACGTCTCGTTGTTTTACTAGTTCGTGAGATTAGGGGAACCAGATTATGTATTTGATTAGAGGAACCAGATTATGTATTTTCATTTGGCGCCGTCTGTGGGAAAGAAACAACAACCACGATTCACAGTCCACGGTTCCACAGAAATCTGTTAAGTTGGTCTAGGTCGTACGATCCGTCAAGAAAAAAATTACGATTGTGCTTCGCGATTCACTGGTAGAAATTCCTGTTGATTCTCGATCTACGGTTTGTAATTCGTTCCCAGGCGATTCGAAAAAGTCGAGCTATCTGGACAAGCGCATGAATGTTGGAGGTTCACCGCGACAAAATCTTCAGAACCAAGCAGGATTGGAAATCTTCGCAAATAAGAAGCTGACGAAATCTACTGCAGCGTAGCCAAGATCTTCATCAAAAGCTCATCAAGAGAGGGACCGTAGTCGCTCGGTTAGCAACAGGCGACCTACGGGTTTGAAAAAGAGTAAGCGAATTAGCACCGATTTTCGGTTGTTGAAGAAGCGACGAAGTGCAATCCTGAGCAAAGTTTGCGGTTCTAACGGAGGAGAATGCAAATGATTCCATCCCTTTCCATTTGGCGAAGCAACCATGAGGATTCCGCGCAAAAAAACTGTTTGATCAAGAAGAAGAGATTAGAGGAATCCACTCGGCGAAATCCATCGACGAGGTTAAATTTGTGCAATCGATGTCCTCGACACCCAAATTCCAGCCGCAACAGGAGGAAGCTAAAAGAAGAATCGCAGTACAAGAAACCAGGGGAGAAATTGACCGCGATGGGAAGAGAGCATGGAGATTTGTTGAATTTACGGATTATACCTTAAATCTAGGTTAAAATTGATACGATCTAAGCAATGACGAGTTGCGAGAAGCCTGCCGGATATCTTTCTAAGGAACACAAATTCAGATCTCAATCCTCATCAACATGAACGGCTCAACGCTGCTAAGTGAAGCGGAGATACAAACGCACCAAAAAGGTTTTCTACAAGTCAGATCGATTTGGAATGGGGGCTTGTCTGAAGGAGGCGAACGTCTATTTGATGACACCAATCAAAGTTTGATCCAAGAGGAAGAGAATTTCGACATTACCAAGCTCAGCAGGGAGTATCCTCGGAAGGACGGGCTAACTGCTCGAAAGAAATCACCTCATTCTTATTTCATTAATTCTTTCTCTAAAAAATTCCAGTCATACTTTACCATCGTTTTTTCAGGCATAAATGAGCAACAGGAACTATCCCCGTGGAATGCTCTCCCAAAGATTTTCCTCCTTCCCGTGGCCGCAACAAATTTCCCCAGCCGCACCAGACTCCTTTGGCTGCGCCGGATTCCCGTGGCCGCAACAAATCTCCTCAGCCGCACCAAACTCCTTTGGCTGCGCCGGATTCCCGTGGCCGCAACAAATTTCCTCGGCCGCACCAAACTCTTTTGGCCGCAACAAACTCTTTTAGCCGCACCAGACTCCTTTGGCCGCGCCGGACTTTCTATGACCGGAAGACAATTCAACTTCTATGACCGGAAGATTTCCTCAACTCAAAGCCAACTGCGTCTTCCTTCCGGGCTAGACCGGAGTCTCAAGTTCAAGCTCAAAATGCGAGTTCCCCAAATCATTGTCGATCGACAAAATTTGAAGCGAGAGCTCCAAGACACACCAGCAACTGCAAGGCAAGATTCTAAATCAGACTACCAACGACAAAATAAAAGCGGAAACCTCCAAGGCTTACTACTAAACCTCCTTAGCCGTGCCGGACCGCCGGAAGGCATCGACCGGAGGTCCTTTCTCTTGGCCACTAGCCCAGCAGAGGAAGAACTTGTCTAGCCAGCCGATAGATTTCCAAAGTTTGTTTTTCTCAACCCTTTCTCCGGCAGTCAACAAAAGATCCAAATCCCTTCCTCGACCGCATCTCGGTGACCGGATTCCCTTGGCCGCATCTTTCCAAGACTCCGGCAATCAACGAAAAACACGAATCCCTCAAAGCAGAATTTAAGGTCAGTCAACAACGACGATAAAACCAAAGGAAGGAGCATCCGAGACTGATTACTAAAGATAAGTTTATTAACTTTAAAAACGCTAGCTTTTAATATCTGAAGTTGGTTGAGCATGACGATTCTCTATCCCTGATTTAATATATCCACTTACCTCGCACAGAGGCATGTTGCACCTGGTGTGCAAAATTTAGAACTGCACTTGTTTCTGATTAAAGATGATGTAGCTCAGTGATGGTAACAGTTTTTTGATTTCCTAAAAAGTACGATTGCACTTGTATTACTATCTTTCCGATTTTTGTTCTAAAAATCAAAAGCAATCGGGTATGAGTATATAAGCGCTTGAAAACGTTTACTGGTCTTTAATTCTGATTGTGGTCGCCAAAACTCCACTTCATTTTGATTTATAGCCGCCACCATCTGATTGAATTTCAAAGTTGAATTTCCTTTTGAAAAACCTTACTTTGCCTTGATTTAATCTCTGTGGCTGGTGCATCTACTTCTTATTTTGTTACTACCTTGCCTGTTTCAGTAATTCTTCCGGCTAGGATCAATGCTGTCCTTGCTTCAAATTTTTATCTCTGTCTGAAGAACACAAGTATCTGATCTGAATTCTTGTATTGATATTTTCTGTTTTAGGTTAAATAATTCATTGCATAACAGTTCTTTCTGGCCTAAGTTTGTGACCTGATTAGTTAGGTACCTTTTTACTCTTCGTTAATGAAACTCGGTACCTGCAAAAATCTGAAATATATGATAAAGATAACACACTAATTTGCTTCCAATTTCGCTGCTTAAAATTGTAAACTGATTCAATGATTTATGATTGTCGATTATGACTGTTCTTTACCTCTGTTTTGCCACTTGGTTATACTGCACTATACACTACTTTGTTTCATGATTGCTTTATAAGAAAAATGCAAACACTTTGTTATCTAAAGGTCCATCATCTTTTATGATAAGCAGTATGCAGGCATACGCCTTCATTGCTTCTGATAGGCTATATCTTGTAAGACTTATGATTTTACCTATTATACAGCAGCCTTACAGCTACAATATGCCTCTGCTATCAACCTCCAAAGAAGTGTAGTTCATGCCTCCCATTCTAGCTTTAAATTTTGACTGGTCTTTACCCTGTCCAACCGTTATTTATTCGTGAACGCTGATTGTTTCTTCACCTTAGGGATAACTGACCTAGTAAAGATCTGCACGAGTTATACAATATTAGTTAGAAAATAATTTTGCGATAAGAAGCCTTGTTTCTGATTAAGTGTTATGAGAATACTTCTGTTATATGGTTGTGACTTGATAAAAAGCTGTCCTTGCTAAAATTTCAAGATATGATTCCAGTGAGATAAGTAACAAATAAGGGTTTGTTACAATCATTTTTGTTGCCTAGAGTAGTGTAAGCCATGCCTGTTACTATGATATCACTTTCAGTCCATCTGCAGGCCGCATTAAGACTACATCGGTTGAGTTTAATAGATTCTCTTTTAGTCTGTTTCGAGATAAAAGTTTGATTAACAAAGCTGATTATGTGTTATTTTCACTATTGCTGCTGCTGGTGTATTGATTAACGAATTCTAAAGTTTACGCATCTCAAGCATGATGTATATTTCTTTATATATGCTTTCCTCCACAATGATTGGTTAATATACACCAACGGTATAAGTTGTTTTGATGCCTTTGTTTCTAACTGGAATCTGTTGATGGCTGTATGCCTCTTATAAAAGCAAAAACTACAGGATTGTGTGGTCTGCTTGAATTGTTGAACGCTAAGATATTACGAATCTGCGTGGATAGTCTCCTCTTAATTGTATTGATTTAACAGTGGGCTAAAAAACAGTACTGATTGGCGCTGTTGCATTGGTCATTGATTAGGCAGCCCATGAAGCGTCCAAAGGCAAGTGTTCAAAATGCGGACCAGACTTAGATACAAACTCAAGCTCGCAGAAGCTCTGAACCTGAAATACCCCGAACTTAAATATAGGGATTAAAATTAATTCAATACGTATTAAGGGCCTAATGACGCCTAAGTAATATTGGCAAGGAAAAATAATTCCAAAAGAGATACAGAAACGCTTAAAAAGCGAAAAACGCTAAATAAGCGTTAAAAAACCATAGGAGGTATGAGACCTCGGTTAGCGTATTATATGGATTTTAAAGCCTTAATAAGGCCTAAATAATTTATGGGAACAATTCCCGAAGAAAATGGATCCAAATAATACATTAAAACGCTAATAGAACTTTAGCGCACGTTTTTCGAGAAAACCCGAGAACGGGACCTTAAGTGGTCAAACAGACCCGTAAAAATTGTGAATCATTAAATAATAATTATTAAGCATTTATGGAAGCTTAATAATCAATAAAAATTAATTAAACGAGAAAATTCCGGAAAACGGGTACCGGTTAGTGAAAACTGTAACAACCGGTAAGTTGTGGGGTAAGAATACAAATAAACAAACTTAGTGTGTCCACTTTACAAATAAAAATGTAAAAATCTGATTGTGTGTGTGTGTGGGGACGGACAGCACTCTCTCCCACTCTCTTTATTTCTTTCTTATTAGCTAGAAGACAAAGAAATAAGTAAAAACTAACACACTCTCTCTCCTAAACCTCACTTTTCCCCTCTTCACTCACGTAGCCCTCCTCTCTATTCTCTCCTTCTCTATTTTTTTTCTTCTACCTCACGACAGCCATGGAGAAATGAGAGAAACCACAAAACTCCCTCCTTCTCTCTTCTTGTTCTAGCTCAATACTTGTCCAAAAATTATAAAAACAGCACCATTGGAATCCCCTCGCAAAGGAGAACATTTCCCTCCTTTCAAAAATCCGAAACCTCCACTTTCATTTTTATGGGTGTTCACCATTTGGAGATTTGAAGCCACCATTAGAAGCACCTACTCACCTCCTTATCATCTTGAGGTAAAAAGAAATTCAAAAATCCATCATTTTCTAGCCCTTGTTTGCATTATAAGAAATTTCAGTTTTTGAACTCTTGGTTCCTCCTTGTTCCAGCCGATTTTGGCTCTCTTTTTGGGCTAGGAATATTGTTCTCTTGCTAGTCAAGAACCTCATCCATCCATTGAAAGGTAATACCCTTATCTAAACCCTAAAACATTTAAATTCTAGGGTTAGTGCAAAAATGAATGTTAAATGGTATTGTGTATTGTTATGGGTTGTAGCACTTGGTGTGTGTGAACCTCATTGGGACCGAGAACAAAGGAGAAGAAAGGAAGAGAAGGAAAGGAAAGGAAAAACTAGAAACACAAGGTAACCACCTTTACCTTGAGCTTGTTTCGTATGTAGTAGTGTAACAGTTTTGAAGTAGTAAAATGAGTAACAAATTGAGGGATGAGTAGTAAGCATATTGTAGTATGATGAGTAATGAGATTGTAACAGTTTTGAAGTTTTTTAAATGAGTTTTAAAAGCTTGGGAAAACATTGGGTATTGATTGAGTATGTGCAGAATTTATTGTGTTGTGGATGCTGAAATGTGAGCATTGATGCCTTGAATAAACAGGTTGTAAAAATGGGCATTTGTGAGCCGAAACAATGTGTGGGCAATGTTAAAAATATAGGGGAACCTCTGCCCAAATTTGTATGGAAATTAGAGGACTTGGATGTATAAGGAGAGAGAACAACCTAGACAATAACTAGGTGTGTTTTGGTAGTAGTTGTGAGTGATTAACCATGTTGTAACAGATTTTGAATGGAACTAGATAATGGGGAGAACTTGAGTGGAAGGTAATGCAATTAGGATGCTAGGAATGGTATTGATAGAGGGAGTATTGAATGGTGGAAGTGGGAACCAAAATCTGTAGCAAAGAGGTATTAGATTGCATTGTGGAACTAAGAAGAAATGGTGTGCAAGATTTGGTAAAATGAATGTTGGACTTGGGTATAGATGGTACAATTGCTTGGAAATGAATTGGCATGGTAAGAGGAGGTATTTGGGATGCTAGGAGTGACATTGGTAGAGGAAGTATTGGATGGTAGAAGTTGGTTTAAAAATCTGTAGCATTGAAGAAAGAAAATTGGTATAAGTGCTGGAATGAAATGAGAAAAAAATTGTGTAAGTTGATTTAGGATTGAGAAACGAATTTGATGGATGAACTAAGGTGAATTAGAGGATTTAATTAGTGTTTAAACATGTAGTAAACATGTGGAAATGAGTAGGAAAGATTGGGTGAGAATAGAGCTGAATTTGGAATCCAAGTAGATAATTAAAAGGGGTTTGCAGCCGACCTACCCAGGCGACCTACCCCAGACTGGGTCGGTCGGGCCGAATTCTGTAACCCGGGTACTCTCTGCAGCCGACCTACCCAGGCGACCTACCCAGAGTGGGTCGGTCGGCCTTTGTAAAAAAAAAAAATTAAAATTTAATTAGATAGATATATATAAATACATATATATATATATATATATATATACACACATATATATATAAATACATACATATATATATAAATACACATATATATATAAATACATACATATATATATATACACATATATATATACATACATATATATGTGTGCATGAGTAAGGCGTTAATGCTAAAGTAAAGAAGGTAAGAAAGTTGTGAATATAAAGAACATTAAGTTGTACCGAAATAACGGGATAACGGGGTAAGTACGGGAGTAGTAATTATGTATGTATTGTAATGCATAGTATTAATTGAATCATTTGACATGTAGTCATTGGTTCGAGAATAAGGATCGAGGAACAAGAGTGAACCAAAGGGACAAGGGAACACCCGGTAAAGTAAATTCCGGTAAAAAGGTATGATTTCTTCATGCTCTGTATCCTAACCTGGTTACCCCGATTTGTGTGCTTATGTGATCACCAATAAGATAAATGCACGAATCGGAATTATAATGCACTTAATTGTGTTTGAACTATTTTGTTCTTGATTGTATCTTCTTGAACATTTAGTTTGTATAATTCATGAAATGTATGAATGAATGAAGGGTATGTGTATGTATGTGTACTTGTGTATTGTATGGATGTATGGAAATGAAGTACTGACTTCTGCTAATTCCTAACAATCTAACTCCTAACATGAGTAATGAGTAAATGGAATGAGTAGAAGCCGATATAGTTTCGGCCACGCGTGAGGATAAGGAACCACAAGAGGTTGGAACCGAATCCTGGCTATAATCTTTTCCATGGACCAATCCCTTGATGGGTAGCATCCTGGATTAGTGGGCCACCCTAAAGCCCGGTGGTGGGATGTAGTATCCCTGCCCGGAGGTCATACCGACTTAACAGGAAGTAAAGTATGTAAGAAGTAAGTATCGTATGTGTATTGGTCTTGACTGTTGTAAGTCATTGACCTTGAGTAAATGAGTATTGAACACCCGATTAACCCGGGTGTGTAAAGAAGCTAACAAGCCTTCTGTATGAATTGGAGAAGTGTATCTCCGTATTGCGTATTGAGTATGTAACGAGTATGTATTGTGTATGTGTATTCTGGAGGATGGTAAGTAAGTATTGGTTGACTTGTATTGTCTTCCAAGCATGTATTGTATTGTACTGTACGTATGTATGTGTACCTTGTGTAGTATTGTAGTACCGTGAATGAAAGCATGTATGTATGTATGTATGTATGAAAGTATGTATGCATGTATGTAATGCAAAATGAATTGCATGTATTCGACCAAATGGTCGGCGTACCCTCGCTAGTACGCGGGGTATGCGGTTATCATATTCAGCGTAAGCTGACCCCCTCGGGGGAACATTTTTAGTGTGCAGGTACCCGGAGCGAATACGGTCAAGGTAAGAGACCGGCGACGCGCCTTGTAATTAGAAGTATCTAGTTTGTGAGGAATGGGCAGTAGATTGACTCCTAGTGAGTGTGTATGAATTTGGGAGAAGTATTGTACTGATTTTGGAACCTAGTAAACTCGGTATGCGTAGTGTATTATCTTGTACGGAATTGTGGAGTATTGTATTGAATGGAGTAATGTATCGAATGGAGTATTGTAGTATCCAGTATGTAATGAGAGTATGTATTGTATTAAGTGGTACTCGGATATTCCGGTCCATCAGACCGATGCTGTATGTAGCAGTAGTAGCCTTGTTAGTCACGTGGGTGACTAACGGCATTGTATCACCCGATGTATTTAAGTATGTATCCGCTGCGTGACTCGGGAAGCACGAGGAGATTGGACGGTAATGATTGAATTAATAGTAGGGGTGTTACAAAAAGTGGTATCAGAGCGAAGTATCGCTCTGATGACTGGAAATACCGAGTTAGGAATACCGAGTTAGGAATTAGAAGCTTAGGGCTAAGGGCTGAGTGTTAGCATTAGAGATATGCTAGTTAGGAACTCCCGGTGAGTACCGGATACCTACAATACCAGTCCCGCCCACCGCAAACCCTTGTATAACTTGGGAAAGTACGCCAGAGAGAAGAAAACCTCTCATACTCGGAAAAACCCGATCTGGCAGTAGTGAAGCAATCACACAGTAAACAAGAACCGACATATAGTAGATTCAAGAATGGAAGTCCCGGAAGTGGATCCCGGTTGAACAACAATAGCCACTTAATAGCGGTAGTATAAACACTCCAACCACAAGGAGGCTATAACTTGCAATAGCATGGGGCGACATGCTTAGCAGTCGCATAACCCAGCTAAACAACCCGCAACAGGAAAGGAAGCACTAACCGTGCAACGAAATGGAAACAGGAGCAGTAATGAAACCCGAGACACAAGTCTACGGGACAACAGTAATAGCCAAGCAACACCACCAACGGTGAGCTAGCTGGCTAAGGACATAGTCGGGAGTGACTGACTCCAAAACTACAACGCCAAAAAGGTTACAAACCTGGCCAACATAGCTCAGACAGCTACAGGAATATTCACAAGATAAAATCTGACGTAACTACAACTGTAGTGCCTAAACCAAATCAGGCTCAGTAACCACAACAAACGTGTGGGAATAAGCAACAAGGAACAACACAACCAAGTCAAAGGGGAAGCTCCAAGGATTGGAGAAGTACCCTGATCAATGACAGCTATGTCAACCTCACTGAGAAGTTACTCAGAAGAGTGATTAACCTAAGTAAATGATCAACAAGATCAAAGGAAGAGTAAGCAAGATTACCAATTATGAATGGAAACCATACCGTGATCGGTATAGGATTACTCGAAAACCACCAGTACCACGCACTTGCCACGACAAGTGCAGTGAGACATGAATATGTGAAGGAGCACTAACACGTCACAAGTACATAGTAATGTACGGTGACTGTAATGAAACAACTACAGGATCACACATCCTAACAACTAGAAGTATGGAACCTTGGGAGGCTTAACGGCCCGACCACTGTACTTAGTACATACCAGTCAGCGAGAAACTAGACTTGGTCAAGACCTCAACATGGCTATGCCATGCAGAACATCTTTTAACACCGAACCATTATTTTCAAACCAAGTTTTCTTTCAAAACCACAAACCTTCTTTTAAAACCTTGGATTTTAGAACCAAATCAACAGAATTACGGTGAGTATCATGGAATGATACAAGAGGAGTTGACAATAGAATACTTCACCTAGGCGTGTGACGAACACTACGAGTGTACCCAATTACGGGATGTGGGACAACTGCACTCCGAAGGAGCTTGCGGGCCTGACATATAGTTAAGTGGTAACGTATCAACATGGTACCCCACGTATGTATACATGTAGTGTACGAAACACGGGAAGTAGTCGACTCCGTTCTACGGACCATCAGTAAGTTCAAACCAGAACAACTGGACACCTCAGGCAATTAAGCATAAAGGAACTCAGAGAATCCATCTGAAGATAAGGAGTAAGAACTAGGAAGTGTAGAGAGCACAGACTAGTCGGTATGGACGATGGATATGTCTCAAAGACATCAAGCAAATATATGACAGCTGGGAAGTATACCCAGCCTAACACAGTAAGGCCACTGCCTAAATATGAGCACTATAATGCTTTACAAATGGGATAGAACTCCCAAGAGCAATCACGATATTACCATGAAGTAAAATCCATCATTGAAGGGGATATTAAACCTAGTCTCAAGCGCGTTATAAATCAAAAAGGAATAGCTTAACACAACACCATAAGACGGTATATAGGAACACATGTCATAAACATCAGCCGGATGTAACGGCATAACTAACAACACCCAGGAGCAATCCTCGAAGGGTGTCTGGAATGACAACAGTCGAAGGAAGTGTCATGATAAGAGCACGACAACCAGAACGAACACTCGGTTAAGACACCGAAAGGATTCACTTAATAGGAACTACCTAGTCTACAAAAGGCACTGATCAGCACCAGATTGCCTAAGAGTCTCCTATGAACGGAAGCGTGATGCACGACTTACCATGGAGCCAGTAATACCTCAACCTATGGGGTACAAAGTGAAATGTGTATAAGCAGCTTGCAAAGAGCATAGCTTGCAGCAATAAGGCTTAAGCCACCAACCAACTACGTTGGTGAACTCAAACGGTGGCAAAACCCCACCATTACTAATAGGACTAGCAAAAAAATATCATCCCATATGACAAGAAATCAACAACTGGACCATCAATTCAACCCAACCTCTTGAGTGGCTTGGAGTAATGGTCAACTCATCGTCACTGTCACTAGAGCATCAGTCTAGTATGCAGTTGACAAGCTTTAACTACCTTCATGCCTTCTGTAGCAATGATAACACAGGGGCATAGAAATCGGGATAAATGCCAACATTGGCCTAGTCCACGTCTGGACACTACAGAAACTCGAGGAAAAGTACCCCTCGTTAATCGAAGACCACCAAGGTGGTGGAGATGTGAACCCTTAGAAGGGGCTTCCATCTACTATAACAACAAAACTTGTGCGTAAAGATACTGCCAAGAGACAACGAATATGGAAATGAGATTTCCAACCCACTACGCCTATGAGGGGCTGTGGACTGTAGAAGCACATCGTTTAAGAGCCTCAAAGCTCGAAGGAGTAAGTATACTCCTTAGGCACCCGATCATGTGGTGAACCATAGTATAAATACTTACATGATAAACCTTGTCATGAGACCTATGAGTGGAAACACACCACTCAACGAGAACTTCCACCTACCAGTGATAGAATACTCTTTAATTAGAGAACGGGACCAGAAAACCCTTGAAGCTTTGGGGATGTCCCGGTAATGTACATGCAAAAGTAAAACCGCACAGCTAGAGCCTATTATCAATGCTCATCACTAAGGAGACAGTAATTGCCAAAATAATCAATGAGTGTGCATATCGCACACCATGAATGACCGGCGCTCAAGAGAACTTGTAACCCGATAAACCACTTCATCTTTGGTCAACCAAGTTATTTGGTAAACTATATCATGAATGAGGAAGTAATGTGAGGTAAGCTAACCTACACATGAAACCTAAATTGAAATAAAACATCCCCACAATGGGAAGATAATAGTATTGCGGTATACTACGACAACCGTCATACATATGACTAGGAACCTCCTAGTGTTTGTACACCATAAGGAAATGGTGCCAACGATAATGGCAAGGAGTAAAGGTAAGCTACCACAGTAACGGAGACCGTAAAAACGATGTTGTATAGTGAGTAAGAATACGGTGCGCAACAAGCGACCGGAATGAGGAAGTAGTTGGACAATGACGCGAAGTATAAGTATGAGATGACAAGCAGAAATATTCATCCCTATCACATAAGTGATTTACTGCCAAGCGTTTACGCCTCTGCACTCTGTATGACTGAGTGTTTTGGTATTGCACTCGCGCAGTAATGATCTAATGCGATAGCTAGGAATATGGGAAATGTAAACCGTAGTAAACCCTTCTTTCACCAACAACATGGCATAAGCCAGTCAAGCAAGCTTAGCAACAAACCGTGCGGCCTAAGGCCAAAGAAGCACGAAGAGTAAGCACACTAACAATCACAAGATGTGAATTCCATTGGAATAAAAGGTGAAAGAAGACTGAAGAAGGTCACTTGGACCGACGCATTGAGAATGCAAGGTCATACAAGCAAAGAACACTTGTACTGAACCAGAAGAACTGGTATTATTCTGAAGCTAGTAACAACAGAGGAAGCACTGCAACTAGGTAGTGACTTAACCTCGCCCGACAACAAGTCGAAGGAACTTAGGGAATAATCGTGGGAGTACGAATAGTACGTGTAATAGATTACCAGAGAGCTGGTTAAAATCTAAAACTCATTGAGTTCAAACAACGGTAAAAGAATACCACACTGTTAGTAAACCTTATTTCCATAATAGGGGGATAAAAAGGTGATGTATAGCACATTAAGGATAACATGAAGGGTGAGTAACCCAAGTTATCAGGGTCGCGCAGCAGAAGCTAGTGGGCCCTAGCTAGGAAATGTAATACACCCAGTAAGTATGAAAGAATGGCTATTTATGCCTTGAAGCCTAATAGGCTAGAACTGAATTAATTATGAGTTAAATAAACTCATATAGGAATCCTCGGTGCAAAGACTAAACCATTGGTATGGTTAAGACCCTTTGACCAGAGCATATTGCATAGTATATCGTAGTGAAGCTAAACGCTTCAGATTGCCCAAATCGAGTAAACCAATGTTTAATAGTAACATATGGTAGATTACGTGGGCGTAATCCCTTTTAAGGGGGGTAGAGCGAAAACCGCTTAATGTAAGTTTCATGAACAAAACACAGAAACTATAATGTGCATAGCACAAATGAGAATCGAATTGATGATTGGTACTTATGTTAAATAAACATACGTATTCATTCATATTGTAACTGTGGTAATCGGGCACAAGAGATGCGAATACCATAGGATGAATATACCCATCTTGTAACCCCAGTGTAAAAATATTAGTAAAGAGGAGTATAGTAACTCTTGGGGGAAACGATAATCCCTGTAGCGTGCGCCTATTTGAAGTTAGACATGGCATTACGATGCTTGAGTCGGTATAAAACCGATGTATGACCTAGAGGAAATTGAGTTCCCTAGGTGATTGTCTTGAGACAATTGAGAATGAGTAGTGGATGGAGCTCCACAAGTATTGTATTCTTAAAGAAGTAGTACGGATCGTCTATGAGTAGTAGAGGAATGTAGCCCACGAGTGGTGTATTCGTAAGTATGTTATTGGAAGTAAATTAAGGACAGCTGAATTTCTTAAATATTGTATTCCCTAGTCAGAATAGTAGAGAAGATTGATGAAATGAGCATTTAGGCATCAAATTCCGAGGAAAGTATTTGGGAAGTAGATTGAGAATGATGGACTGAATTCCATCCTTTGGAGTTGTATGAAATTGTAATTACGACTAGGAAGAGTAAAAAAAAAAGTAGAAAATGAAAATGATTGAATTATCTGGTGTTTGAAACGGATGTGGGATGTCAAACTTGATCCTGATCAGATCAAGGGAAACCGAACACAAATTGGGGTGGAAAGATAGTTCAACACTGATGCTGATCACATCAGGGTCGAATGATTCTTGAAGCTCCCTCAAGTGGTCACAAGAATCACGCATAGGGTAGAAGCATAAATACAAACTGGAATTTGGAGTTGTATGCTTTGGAAAATTTCTAAGTAGTAGTTGCGAAAGAATTTTTCTTAGCCTGAAGATGAAGGATTTGCTAAGCGTATGCCTGAGAAGGTAGTAGAGTATCGTATTGTATTATTCCAAGGGCAGCGGGACATAGAAGAGTCCTGTGTCTAGATGACCTGAGTGCCTGCGGGATTGTAACGTGTATTGCATTGCTTTGGGGATAGCTTTGCACTGTATGTATGTATGAACCTTGTAATGTGGAACCAGATGGTTGGTAGTAATGTGGATCGGAGTAATTATAGTACATTTGTATGGTATGGAATGTAGAGACCGTGAGTAGTGGATTTTGGAATTGTAAGGAGGAAGAATGTGTGACTTTTGGTATTAGATATGTAAGAAGGAGTAAGCATTGTAAACCTATAACCTCGAACAACTTTGAGGACAAAGTTTTTAAGGGGGGTAGATTGAAATACCCCGAACTTAAATAAGGGATTAAAATTAATTCAATACGTATTAAGGGCCTAATGACGCCTAAGTAATATTGGCAAGGAAAAATAATTCCAAAAGAAATACAGAAACGCTTAAAAAGCGAAAAACGCTAAATAAGCGTTAAATAACCATAGGAGGTATGAGACCTCGGTTAGCGTATTATATGGATTTTAAAGCCTTAATAAGGCCTAAATAATTTATGGGAACAATTCCCGAAGAAAATGGATCCAAATAATACATTAAAACGCTAATAGAACTTTAGCGCACGTTTTTCGAGAAAACCCGAGAACGGGACCTTAAGTGGTCAAACAGACCCGTAAAAATTGTGAATCATTAAATAATTATTAAGCATTTATGGAAGCTTAATAATCAATAAAATTAATTAAACGAGAAAATTCCGGAAAACGGGTACCGGTTAGTGAAAACTGTAACAACCGGTAAGTTGTGGGGTAAGAATGCAAATAAACAAACTTAGTGTGTCCACTTTACAAATAAAAATGTAAAAATCTGATTGTGTGTGGGTGTGGGGGCGGACAGCACTCTCTCCCACTCTCTTTATTTCTTTCTTATTAGCTAGAAGACAAAGAAATAAGTAAAAACTAACACACTCTCTCTCCTAAACCTCACTTTTCCCTCTTCACTCACGTAGCCCTCCTCTCTATTCTCTCCTTCTCTATTTTCTTCTACCTCACGACAGCCATGGAGAAATGAAAGAAACCACAAAACTCCCTCCTTCTCTCTTCTTGTTCTAGCTCAATACTTGTCCAAAAATTATAAAAACAGCACCATTGGAATCCCCTCGCAAAGGAGAACATTTCCCTCCTTTCAAAAATCCGAAACCTCCACTTTCATTTTTATGGGTGTTCACCATTTGGAGATTTGAAGCCACCATTAGAAGCACCTTCACCTCCTTATCATCTTGAGGTAAAAAGAAATTCAAAAATCCATCATTTCTAGCCCTTTTTTGCATTATAAGAAATTTCAGTTTTTGAACTCTTGGTTCCTCCTTGTTCCAGCCGATTTTGGCTCTCTTTTCGGGCTAGGAATATTGTTCTCTTGCTAGTCAAGAACCTCATCCATCCATTGAAAGGTAATACCCTTATCTAAACCCTAAAACATTTAAATTCTAGGGTTAGTGCAAAAATGAATGTTAAATGGTATTGTGTATTGTTATGGGTTGTAGCACTGGTGTGTGTGAACCTCATTGGGACCGAGAACAAAGGAGAAGAAAGGAAGAGAAGGAAAGGAAAGGAAAGAAAACTAGAAACACAAGGTAACCACCTTTACCTTGAGCTTGTTTCGTATGTAGTAGTGTAACAGTTTTGAAGTAGTAAAATGAGTAACAAATTGAGGGATGAGTAGTAAGCATATTGTAGTATGATGAGTAATGAGATTGTAACAGTTTTGAAGTTTTTTAAATGAGTTTTAAAAGCTTGGGAAAACATTGGGTATTGATTGAGTATGTGCATTGATGTGTGTTGATGGAGCTGAAATGTGAGCATTGATGCCTTGAATAAACAGGTTGTAAAAATGGGCATTTGTGAGCCGAAACAATGTGTGGGCAATGTTAAAAATATAGGGGAACCTCTGCCCAAATTTGTATGGAAATTAGAGGACTTGGATGTATAAGGAGAGAACAACCTAGACAATAACTAGTGTGTTTTGGTAGTAGTTGTGAGTGATTAACCATGTTGTAACAGATTTTGAATGGAACTAGATAATGGGGAGAACTTGAGTGGAAGGTAATGCAATTAGGATGCTAGGAATGGTATTGATAGAGGGAGTATTGAATGGTGGAAGTGGGAACCAAAATCTGTAGCAAAGAGGTATTAGATTGCATTGTGGAACTAAGAAATGGTGTGCAAATTTGGTAAAATGAATGTTGGACTTGGGTATAGATGGTACAATTGCTTGGAAATGAATTGTCATGGTAAGAGGAGGTATTTGGGATGCTAGAGTGACATTGGTAGAGGAAGTATTGGATGGTAGAAGTTGGTTTAAAAATCTGTAGCATTGAAGAAAGAAAATTGGTATAAGTGCTGGAATGAAATGAGAAAAAAATTGTGTAAGTTGATTTAGGATTGAGAAACGAATTTGATGGATGAACTAAGGTGAATTAGAGGATTTAATTAGTGTTTAAACATGTAGTAAACATGTGGAAATGAGTAGGAAAAGATTGGGTGAGAATAGAGCTGAATTTGGAATCCAAGTAGATAATTAAAAGGGGTTATGCAGCCGACCTACCCAGGCGACCTACCCCAGACTGGGTCGGTCGGGCCGAATTCTGTAACCCGGGTACTCTCTGCAGCCGACCTACCCAGGCGACCTACCCAGAGTGGGTCGGTCGGCCTTTGTAAAAAAAAAAAAAAATTAAAATTTAATTAGATAGATTATATAAAATATATATATATATATATATATATATATATATATATATATATACACATATATATATATATAAATACAACATATATATATAAATACACATATATATAAATACATACATATATATATACACATATATATATATACACACATATATATATATACATACATATATATATGCATGAGTAAGGCGTTAATGCTAAAGTAAAGAAGGTAAGAAAGTTGTGAATATAAAGAACATTAAGTTGTACCGAAATAACGGGATAACGGGGTAAGTACGGGAGTAGTAATTATGTATGTATTGTAATGCATAGTATTAATTGAATCATTTGACATGTAGTCATTGGTTCGAGAATAAGGATCGAGGAACAAGAGTGAACCAAAGGGACAAGGGAACACCCGGTAAAGTAAATTCCGGTAAAAAGGTATGATTTCTTCATGCTCTGTATCCTAACCTGGTTACCCCGATTTGTGTGCTTATGTGATCACCAATAAGATAAATGCACGAATCGGAATTATAATGCACTTAATTGTGTTTGAACTATTTTGTTCTTGATTGTATCTTCTTGAACATTTAGTTTGTATAATTCATGAAATGTATGAATGAGAATGAAGGGTATGTGTATGTAATGTGTACTTGTGTATTGTATGGATGTATGGAAATGAAGTACTGACTTCTGCTAATTCCTAACAATCTAACTCCTAACATGAGTAATGAGTAAATGGAATGAGTAGAAGTCCGATATAGTTTCGGCCACGCGTGAGGATAAGGAAACCAAGAGGTTGGATCCGAATCCTGGCTGTAATCTTTTCCATGGACCAATCCCTTGAATGGGTAGCATCCTGGATTAGTGGGCCACCCTAAAGCCCGGTGGTGGGATGTAGTAATCCCTGCCCGGAGGTCATACCGACTTAACAGGAAGTAAAGTATGTAAGAAGTAAGTATCGTATGTGTATTGGTCTTGACTGTTGTAAGTCATTGACCTTGAGTAAATGAGTATTGAACACCCGATTAACCCGGGTGTGTAAAGAAGCTAACAAGCCTTCTGTATGAATTGGAGAAGTGTATCTCCGTATTGCGTATTGAGTATGTAACGAGTATGTATTGTGTATGTGTATTCTGGAGGATGGTAAGTAAGTATTGGTTGACTTGTATTGTCTTCCAAGCATGTATTGTATTGTACTGTACGTATGTATGTGTACCTTGTGTAGTATTGTAGTACCGTGAATGAAAGCATGTATGTATGTATGTATGTATGAAAGTATGTATGCATGTATGTAATGCAAAATGAATTGCATGTATTCGACCAAATGGTCGGCGTACCCTCGCTAGTACGCGGGGTATGCGGTTATCATATTCAGCGTAAGCTGACCCCCTCGGGGGAACATTTTTAGTGTGCAGGTACCCGGAGCGAATACGGTCAAGGTAAGAGACCGGCGACGCGCCTTGTAATTAGAAGTATCTAGTTTGTGAGGAATGGGCAGTAGATTGACTCCTAGTGAGTGTGTATGAATTTGGGAGAAGTACTGTACTGATTTTGGAACCTAGTAAACTCGGTATGCGTAGTGTATTATCTTGTACGGAATTGTGGAGTATTGTATTGAATGGAGTAATGTATCGAATGGAGTATTGTAGTATCCAGTATGTAATGAGAGTATGTATTGTATTAAGGTACTCGGATATTCCGGTCCATCAGACCGATGCTGTATGTAGCAGTAGTAGCCTTGTTAGTCACGTGGGTGACTAACGGCATTGTATCACCCGATGTATGTAAGTATGTATCCGCTGCGTGACTCGGGAAGCACGAGGAGATTGGACGGTAATGATTGAATTAATAGTAGGGGTGTTACAAAAAGTGGTATCAGAGCGAAGTATCGCTCTGATGACTGGAAATACCGAGTTAGGAATACCGAGTTAGGAATTAGAAGCTTAGGGCTAAGGGCTGAGTGTTAGCATTAGAGATATGCTAGTTAGGAACTCCCGGTGAGTACCGGATACCTACAATACCAGTCCCGCCCACCGCAAACCCATTGTATAACTTGGGAAAGGACGCCAGAGAGAAGAAAAGCTCTCATACTCGGGGAAAACCCGATCTGGCAGTTGTGAATAATCACACAGTAAACAAGAACCGACGTATGTAGATTCCAAGAAATGGAAGACCCGGAAGTGGATCCCGGTTGAACAACAATAGCCACACTTAATAGCGGTAGTATAAACACTCCAACCACAAGGAGGCTATAACTTGCAATAGCATGGGGCGACATGCTTAGCAGTCGCATAACCAGCTAAACAACCGCAACAGGAAAGGAAGCACTAACCGTGCAACGAAATGGAAACAGGAGCAGTAATGAAACCCGAGACACAAGTCTACGGGACAACAGTAATAGCCAAGCAACACCACCAACGGTGAGCTAGCTGGCTAAGGACATAGTCGGGAGTGACTGACTCCAAAACTACAACGCCAAAAAGGTTACAAACCTGGCCAACATAGCTCAGACAGCTACAGGAATATTCACAAGATAAAATCTGACGTAACTACAACTGTAGTGCCTAAACCAAATCAGGCTCAGTAACCACAACAAACGTGTGGGAATAAGCAACAAGGAACAACACAACCAAGTCAAAGGGGAAGCTCCAAGGATTGGAGAAGTACCCTGATCAATGACAGCTATGTCAACTCACTGAGAAGTTACTCAGAAGAGTGATTAACCTAAGTAAATGATCAACAAGATCAAAGGAAGAGTAAGCAAGATTACCAATTATGAATGGAAACCATACCGTGATCGGTATAGGATTACCAAAAACCACCAGTACCACGCACTTGCCACGGCAAGTGCAGTGAGAACATGAATATGTGAAGGGCACTAACACGTCACAAGTACATAGTAATGTACGGTGACTGTAAGAAACAACTACAGGATCACACATCCTAACAACTAGAAGTATGGAACCTTGGGAGGGCTAACGGCCCGACCACTGTACTTAGTACATACCAGTCAGCGAGAACTAGACTTGGTCAAGACCTCAACATGGCTATGCCATGCAGAACATCTTTTAACACCGAACCATTATTTTCAAACCAAGTTTTCTTTCAAAACCACAACCTTCTTTTAAAACCTTGGATTTTAGAACCAAATCAACAGAATTACGGTGAGTATCATGGAATGATACAAGAGGAGTTGACAATAGAATACTTCACCTAGGCGTGTGACGAACACTACGAGTGTACCCAATTACGGGATGTGGGACAACTGCACTCCGAAGGAGCTTGCGGGCCTGACATATAGTTGGGTAAGTGGTAACGTATCAACATGGTACCCCACGTATGTATACATGTAGTGTACGAAACACGGGAAGTAGTCGACTCCGTTCTACGGACCATCAGTAAGTTCAAACCAGAACAACTGGACACCTCAGGCAATTAAGCATAAAGGAACTCAGAGAATCCATCTGAAGATAAGGAGTAAGAACTAGGAAGTGCGAGAGCACAGACTAGTCGGTATGGACAATGGATATGTCTCAAAGACATCAAGCAAATATATGACAGCTGGGAAGTATACCCAGCCTAACACAGTAAGGCCACTGCCTAAACATGAGCACTATAATGCTTTACAAATGGGATAGAACTCCCAAGAGCAATCACGATATTACCATGAAGTAAAATCCATCATTGAAGGGGATATTAAACCTAGTCTCAAGCGCTAGGAGCAAGTATAAACGGTCTACCCAACGACGGGAGACGTTATAAATCAAAAAGGAATAGCTTAACACAACACCATAAGACGGTATATAGGACAACACATGTCATAAACATCAGCCGGATGTAACGGCATAACTAACAACACCCAGGAGCAATCCTCGAAGGGTGTCTGGAATGACAACAGTCGAAGGAAGTGTCATGATAAGAGCACGACAACCAGAACGAACACTCGGTTAAGACACCGAAAGGATTCACTTAATAGGAACTCCTAGTCTACAAAAGGCACTGATCAGCACCAGATTGCCTAAGAGTCTCCTATGAACGGAAGCGTGATGCCACGACTTGCCATGGAGCCAGTAATACCTCCAACCTATGGGGTACAAGGAGGAAATGTATAAGCAGCTTGCAAAGAGCATAGCTTGCAGCAATAAGGCTTAAAGCCATCAATCAACTATGTGTAAACCTAGCGGTGCAAACCACACCATTATAAAGACTTGCAAAGATATCCATATGACAAGAAATCAACAATGGACCATCAATTCAAACCCAACATTGAGTGGCTTGGAGTAATGGTCAACTCAGTGTCACTGTCACTAAGCATCAGTCTAGTATACAGTTGACAAGCTTTAATTACCTTCATGCCTCATAGCAATGGTACACAGGGCATAGAAGAATGGTGATAACGCCAACAATGCCTAGTCCACGCTGGACACTACGAGAAACGAGGAAAGATACCCTCGTTAACGAAACCACCATGGTGAGATGTGAACCCTTAGAAGGGCTTCCGTCTACATAACAACAAAACTTGTGCATATAGATATTGCCAAGAGACAACGAATAAGGAAATGAGATTTCCAAACCACTACGCCTAAGGGGCTGTGGACTGTAGAAGCACATCGTTTAAGAGCCTCAAAGCTCGAAGGAGTAAGTATACTCCTTAGGCACCCGATCATGTGGTGAACCATAGTATAAATACTTACATGATAAACCTTGTCATGAGACCTATGAGTGGAAACACACCACTCAACGAGAACTTCCACCTACCAGTGATAGAATACTCTTTAATTAGAGAACGGGACCAGAAAACCCTTGAAGCTTTGGGGATGTCCCGGTAATGTACATGCAAAAGTAAAACCGCACAGCTAGAGCCTATTATCAATGCTCATCACTAAGGAGACAGTAATTGCAAAACAATCAATGAGTGTGCATTGCACACCATGAATGACCGGCGCTCAAGAGAACTTGTAACCCGATAAACCACTTCATCTTTGGTCAACCAAGTTATTTGGTAAACTATATCATGAATGAGGAAGTAATGTGAGGTAAGCTAACCTACACATGAAACCTAAATTGAAATAAAACATCCCCACAATGGGAAGATAATAGTATTGCGGTATACTACGACAACCGTCATACATATGACTAGGAACCTCCTAGTGTTTGTACACCATAAGGAAATGGTGCCAACGATAATGGCAAGGAGTAAAGGTAAGCTACCACAGTAACGGAGACCGTAAAAACGATGTTGTATAGTGAGTAAGAATACGGTGCGCAACAAGCGACCGGAATGAGGAAGTAGTTGGACAATGACGAAGTATAAGTATGAGATGACAAGCAGAAATATTCATCCCTATCACATAAGTGATTTACTGCCAAGCGTTTACGCCTCTGCACTCTGTATGACTGAGTGTTTTGGTATTGCACTCGCGCAGTAATGATCTAATGCGATAGCTAGGAATATGGGAAATGTAAACCGTAGTAAACCCTTCTTTCACCAACAACATGGCATAAGCCAGTCAAGCAAGCTTAGCAACAAACCGTGCGGCCTAAGGCCAAAGAAGCACGAAGAGTGTAAGCACACTAACAATCACAAGATGTGAATTCCATTGGAATAAAAGGTGAAAGAAGACTGAAGAAGGTCACTTGGACCGACGCATTGAGAATGCAAGGTCATACAAGCAAAGAACACTTGTACTGAACCAGAAGAACTGGTATTATTCTGAAGCTAGTAACAACAGAGGAAGCACTGCAACTAGGTAGTGACTTAACCTCGCCCGACAACAAGTCGGAGGAACTTAGGGAATAATCGTGGGAGTACGAATAGTACGTGTAATAGATTACCAGAGAGCTGGTTAAAATCTAAAACTCATTGAGTTCAAACAACGGTAAAAGAATACCACACTGTTAGTAAACCTTATTTCCATAATAGAGGGATAAAAAGGTGATGTATAGCACATTAAGGATAACATGAAGGGTGAGTAACCCAAGTTATCAGGGTCGCGCAGCAGAAGCTAGTGGGCCCTAGCTAGGAAATGTAATACACCTAGTAAGTATGAAAGAATGGCTATTAATGCCTTGAAGCCTAATAGGCTAGAACTGAATTAATTATGAGTTAAATAAACTCATATAGGAATCCTCGGTGCAAAGACTAAACCATTGGTATGGTTAAGACCCTTTGACCAGAGCATATTGTATAGTATATCGTAGTGAAGCTAAACGCTTCAGATTGCCCAAATCGAGTAAACCAATGTTTAATAGTAACACATGGTAGATTACGTGGGCGTAATCCCTTCTAAGGGGGGTAGAGCGAAAACCGCTTAATGTAAGTTTCATGAACAAAACACAGAAACTATAATGTGCATAGCACAAATGAGAATCGAATTGATGATTGGTACTTATGTTAAATAAACATACGTATTCATTCATATTGTAACTGTGGTAATCGGGCACAAGAGATGCGAATACCATAGGATGAATATACCCATCTTGTAACCCCAGTGTAAAAATATTAGTAAAGAGGAGTATAGTAACTCTTGGGGGAAACGATAATCCCTGTAGCGTGCGCCTATTTGAAGTTAGACATGGCATTACGATGCTTGAGTCGGTATAAAACCGATGTATGACCTAGAGGAAATTGAGTTCCCTAGGTGATTGTCTTGAGACAATTGAGAATGAGTAGTGGATGGAGCTCCACAAGTATTGTATTCTTAAAGAAGTAGTACGGATCGTCTATGAGTAGTAGAGGAATGTAGCCCACGAGTGGTGTATTCGTAAGTATGTTATTGGAAGTAAATTAAGGACAGCTGAATTTCTTAAATATTGTATTCCCTAGTCAGAATAGTAGAGAAGATTGATGAAATGAGCATTTAGGCATCAAATTCCGAGGAAAGTATTTGGGAAGTAGATTGAGAATGGTTGATGGACTGAATTCCATCCTTTGGAGTTGTATGAAATTGTAATTACGACTAGGAAGAGTAAAAAAAAAAGTAGAAAATGAAAATGATTGAATTATCTGGTGTTTGAAACGGATGTGGGATGTCAAACTTGATCCTGATCAGATCAAGGGAAACCGAACACAAATTGGGGTGGAAAGATAGTTCAACACTGATGCTGATCACATCAGGGTCGAATGATTCTTGAAGCTCCCCTCAAGTGGTCACAAGAATCACGCATAGGGAAGAAGCAATAAATACAAACTGGAATTTGGAGTTGTATGCTTTGGAAAATTTCTAAGTAGTAGTTGCGAAAGAATTTTTCTTAGCCTGAAGATGAAGGATTTGCTAAGCGTATGCCTGAGAAGGTAGTAGAGTATCGTATTGTATTATTCCAAGGGCAGCGGGACATAGAAGAGTCCTGTGTCTAGATGACCTGAGTGCCTGCGGGATTGTAACGTGTATTGCATTGCTTTGGGGATAGCTTTGCACTGTATGTATGTATGAACCTTGTAATGTGGAACCAGATGGTTGGTAGTAATGTGGATCGGAGTAATTATAGTACATTTGTATGGTATGGAATGTAGAGACCGTGAGTAGTGGATTTTGGAATTGTAAGGAGGAAGAATGTGTGACTTTTGGTATTAGATATGTAAGAAGGAGTAAGCATTGTAAACCTATAACCTCGAACAACTTTGAGGACAAAGTTTTTAAGGGGGGTAGATTGAAATACCCCGAACTTAAATATAGGGATTAAAATTAATTCAATACGTATTAAGGGCCTAATGACGCCTAAGTAATATTGGCAAGGAAAAATAATTCCAAAAGAAATACAGAAACGCTTAAAAAGCGAAAAACGCTAAATAAGCGTTAAATAACCATAGGAGGTATGAGACCTCGGTTAGCGTATTATATGGATTTTAAAGCCTTAATAAGGCCTAAATAATTTATGGGAACAATTCCCGAAGAAAATGGATCCAAATAATACATTAAAACGCTAATAGAACTTTAGCGCACGTTTTTCGAGAAAACCCGAGAACGGGACCTTAAGTGGTCAAACAGACCCGTAAAAATTGTGAATCATTAAATAATAATTATTAAGCATTTATGGAAGCTTAATAATCAATAAAAATTAATTAAACGAGAAAATTCCGGAAAACGGGTACCGGTTAGTGAAAACTGTAACAACCGGTAAGTTGTGGGGTAAGAATGCAAATAAACAAACTTAGTGTGTCCACTTTACAAATAAAAATGTAAAAATCTGATTGTGTGTGGGTGTGGGGGCGGACAGCACTCTCTCCCACTCTCTTTATTTCTTTCTTATTAGCTAGAAGACAAAGAAATAAGTAAAAACTAACACACTCTCTCCTAAACCTCACTTTTCCCTCTTCACTCACGTAGCCCTCCTCTCTATTCTCTCCTTCTCTATTTTCTTCTACCTCACGACAGCCATGGAGAAATGAAAGAAACCACAAAACTCCCTCCTTCTCTCTTCGTTCTAGCTCAATACTTGTCCAAAAATTATAAAAACAGCACCATTGGAATCCCCTCGCAAAGGAGAACATTTCCCTCCTTTCAAAAATCCGAAACCTCCACTTTCATTTTTATGGGTGTTCACCATTTGGAGATTTGAAGCCACCATTAGAAGCACCTTCACCTCCTTATCATCTTGAGGTAAAAAGAAATTCAAAAATCCATCATTTCTAGCCCTTTTTTGCATTATAAGAAATTTCAGTTTTTGAACTCTTGGTTCCTCCTTGTTCCAGCCGATTTTGGCTCTCTTTTCGGGCTAGGAATATTGTTCTCTTGCTAGTCAAGAACCTCATCCATCCATTGAAAGGTAATACCCTTATCTAAACCCTAAAACATTTAAATTCTAGGGTTAGTGCAAAAATGAATGTTAAATGGTATTGTGTATTGTTATGGGTTGTAGCACTTGGTGTGTGTGAACCTCATTGGGACCGAGAACAAAGGAGAAGAAAGGAAGAGAAGGAAAGGAAAGGAAAGAAAACTAGAAACACAAGGTAACCACCTTTACCTTGAGCTTGTTTCGTATGTAGTAGTGTAACAGTTTTGAAGTAGTAAAATGAGTAACAAATTGAGGGATGAGTAGTAAGCATATTGTAGTATGATGAGTAATGAGATTGTAACAGTTTTGAAGTTTTTTAAATGAGTTTTAAAAGCTTGGGAAAACATTGGGTATTGATTGAGTATGTGCAGGAATTTATTGTGTTGTGATGGAGCTGAAATGTGAGCATTGATGCCTTGAATAAACAGGTTGTAAAAATGGGCATTTGTGAGCCGAAACAATGTGTGGGCAATGTTAAAAATATAGGGGAACCTCTGCCCAAATTTGTATGGAAATTAGAGGACTTGGATGTATAAGGAGAGAGAACAACCTAGACAATAACTAGGTGTGTTTTGGTAGTAGTTGTGAGTGATTAACCATGTTGTAACAGATTTTGAATGGAACTAGATAATGGGGAGAACTTGAGTGGAAGGTAATGCAATTAGGATGCTAGGAATGGTATTGATAGAGGGAGTATTGAATGGTGGAAGTGGGAACCAAAATCTGTAGCAAAGAGGTATTAGATTGCATTGTGGAACTAAGAAGAAATGGTGTGCAAGATTTGGTAAAATGAATGTTGGACTTGGGTATAGATGGTACAATTGCTTGGAAATGAATTGGCATGGTAAGAGGAGGTATTTGGGATGCTAGGAGTGACATTGGTAGAGGAAGTATTGGATGGTAGAAGTTGGTTTAAAAATCTGTAGCATTGAAGAAAGAAAATTGGTATAAGTGCTGGAATGAAATGAGAAAAAAATTGTGTAAGTTGATTTAGGATTGAGAAACGAATTTGATGGATGAACTAAGGTGAATTAGAGGATTTAATTAGTGTTTAAACATGTAGTAAACATGTGGAAATGAGTAGGAAAAGATTGGGTGAGAATAGAGCTGAATTTGGAATCCAAGTAGATAATTAAACGGGTTATGCAGCCGACCTACCCAGGCGACCTACCCCAGACTGGGTCGGTCGGGCCGAATTCTGTAACCCGGGTACTCTCTGCAGCCGACCTACCCAGGCGACCTACCCAGAGTGGGTCGGTCGGCCTTTGTAAAAAAAAAAATTAAAAAATTAAAATTTAATTAGATAGATATATAAATATATATATATATATATATACACACATATATATAGATAAATACATACTATATATAAAATACACATATATATATATAAATACATACATATAATATATACACACATATATATATATATATATACACATATATATATACATACATATATATGTGTGCATGAGTAAGGCGTTAATGCTAAAGTAAAGAAGGTAAGAAAGTTGTGAATATAAAGAACATTAAGTTGTACCGAAATAACGGGATAACGGGGTACGGGGTAAGTACGGGAGTAGTAATTATGTATGTATTGTAATGCATAGTATTAATTGAATCATTTGACATGTAGTCATTGGTTCGAGAATAAGGATCGAGGAACAAGAGTGAACCAAAGGGACAAGGGAACACCCGGTAAAGTAAATTCCGGTAAAAAGGTATGATTTCTTCATGCTCTGTATCCTAACCTGGTTACCCCGATTTGTGTGCTTATGTGATCACCAATAAGATAAATGCACGAATCGGAATTATAATGCACTTAATTGTGTTTGAACTATTTTGTTCTTGATTGTATCTTCTTGAACATTTAGTTTGTATAATTCATGAAATGTATGAATGAGAATGAAGGGTATGTGTATGTAATGTGTACTTGTGTATTGTATGGATGTATGGAAATGAAGTACTGACTTCTGCTAATTCCTAACAATCTAACTCCTAACATGAGTAATGAGTAAATGGAATGAGTAGAAGTCCGATATAGTTTCGGCCACGCGTGAGGATAAGGAAACACAAGAGGTTGGATCCGAATCCTGGCTGTAATCTTTTCCATGGACCAATCCCCTTGAATGGGTAGCATCCTGGATTAGTGGGCCACCCTAAAGCCCGGTGGTGGGATGTAGTAATCCCTGCCCGGAGGTCATACCGACTTAACAGGAAGTAAAGTATGTAAGAAGTAAGTATCGTATGTGTATTGGTCTTGACTGTTGTAAGTCATTGACCTTGAGTAAATGAGTATTGAACACCCGATTAACCCGGGTGTGTAAAGAAGCTAACAAGCCTTCTGTATGAATTGGAGAAGTGTATCTCCGTATTGCGTATTGAGTATGTAACGAGTATGTATTGTGTATGTGTATTCTGGAGGATGGTAAGTAAGTATTGGTTGACTTGTATTGTCTTCCAAGCATGTATTGTATTGTACTGTACGTATGTATGTGTACCTTGTGTAGTATTGTAGTACCGTGAATGAAAGCATGTATGTATGTATGTATGTATGAAAGTATGTATGCATGTATGTAATGCAAAATGAATTGCATGTATTCGACCAAATGGTCAGCGTACCCTCGCTAGTACGCGGGGTATGCGGTTATCATATTCAGCGTAAGCTGACCCCCTCGGGGGAACATTTTTAGTGTGCAGGTACCCGGAGCGAATACGGTCAAGGTAAGAGACCGGCGACGCGCCTTGTAATTAGAAGTATCTAGTTTGTGAGGAATGGGCAGTAGATTGACTCCTAGTGAGTGTGTATGAATTTGGGAGAAGTATTGTACTGATTTTGGAACCTAGTAAACTCGGTATGCGTAGTGTATTATCTTGTACGGAATTGTGGAGTATTGTATTGAATGGAGTAATGTATCGAATGGAGTATTGTAGTATCCAGTATGTAATGAGAGTATGTATTGTATTAAGTGGTACTCGGATATTCCGGTCCATCAGACCGATGCTGTATGTAGCAGTAGTAGCCTTGTTAGTCACGTGGGTGACTAACGGCATTGTATCACCTGATGTATTTAAGTATGTATCCGCTGCGTGACTCAGGAAGCACGAGGAGATTGGACGGTAATGATTGAATTAATAGTAGGGGTGTTACAGAACCAGTAATGTAAAATTACAACCTCAAGCGGCGTACCGCACCAAGACCGCATCCTCAAGAACAAAGATGGATGATGTCCTCAACACAAAACCAAACGGCACCTTCCCTCCAGTTAGAACTGAGAGCCGATTAAAACAAAGAAGGAGAGGACTCGAAGTCATAAAATCAACAGCTCTTAACGGTATGAGCATCCCTCTTTTCTTCTCAAAATCAAGGTAACAATTCTAAAACTCTATTCAAAAGACATCAGTAATATCTGTTACAATTGGTTTTTTCTCTGCTATTAAAGCATAGTGACTTGTCTTATTGTCTCAGCCTCTTATATAACCGTTTGAAAACTCTCCAGCATCCTCTGAAAATATTTATGTATACACTATCTGGCATAAGAAATCACATATGCGCACTTCAGTCTTAAAACTGTTTAATTTGCCGCATAGTTTAGACTGTCGATGGGTTCGAGCAGTTAATAGCCTAAAAATCCTATGATGCTGCTACTGATAAGGATACACAAGCGGCTAGCATTTGATTTTCTATTGGAGCTTTCTGTGTGAGTTTGGTCACTGAGTTTGCCGGCTATTTTGAAACCTTTTAATATCACATTGCTATATTTCAAAGCAATTTACAAACAACTCTACAAATCCATTTTACCACTGTTTAAGCAAGCAAATGTAAAAAACCTTCTTGATTTGGTTGAACCTCGAAGCTTTCTGTTACAATAGTTTTGAAAATGAAGGATTCAATGGCCTTAGTAGGCACAGCTTGAATGTTTTTTCTGCACTTTTGGCCTACTTCCACAGACTCTCGATTTGCTGGGAATGTGCAAGCAGATTTCTTGATTGCCACATATGCTGCCTTCTGCACTATTACTTTGAATTGCAGGAAAAGTTTTATGACCAAGTTTTCGATTATAACTTTGGTCGGTCTAGTTAG
The DNA here is from genome assembly GCA_023374045.1 of Limonium bicolor. Classification (NCBI taxonomy): domain Eukaryota; kingdom Viridiplantae; phylum Streptophyta; class Magnoliopsida; order Caryophyllales; family Plumbaginaceae; genus Limonium; species Limonium bicolor. The sequence goes on from CM041777.1 coordinate 345,087,895, forward strand.
GGTTCTAAGTCCAATGACTTGCCAAATATTTCTGCAATGTCATGACATAATAGGGCCTGTTTGAGATAAACAATCCCTTTGATGTTTCAAAGAAGACAGTAATATTGTGCTTCAATGTTAATATATCTACTACATTCTTGCCAGCCACCTGCTGTCGATGGTTTCTCTGCTTTTCCAAAAAAGCAGATTTTGGTTAATTCAAAGGGTTATGTTGTTTATTTTTACCAAACAAACTAATCTCAGCTATCCTAGTATGATACAAACTTATAGAAGTACTGATCTAAATAGCTCCCTTACAGCGAGCGCTTTTACATTCTGTTCAACTATCTTTGCATTCTGTTTAACTATCTCCTAAAAATACAGTTGGTGTAACCTGATATTGATAAGAGCCTAGCTAGAAGTTGTTTTGACACCTTATGCCCGGTTGCCTGGTTGAAGTTCTTTAAGTCATTTACTGCTACATGAACAATTGCACTTTCTTGCTTCTGTTTCATTACTCTTTCTAGTTGTATGTTTTATTAGACTCATTTGCCGTAAAAAAATGTTTATGCTTAACTTTTTAACCTTAATCTACTGCTGCTAAACTAGAAATTACATTCTGTTTTGCATTATTTCTGGCTCACTACCATTTTGCTCCTGAAATTTTATATCGTACTTCCAACAACATCTTTCAAAGATTGTTCGGTTGCTTATTTAGATATTGCTAAAGTTAGCTACTATTTGTTACTACGTTAAGAAGCAGCTTCACCTGCCTTTGATCATGTGCTTTATTCAGTCTAAACCAAGGAAACAGAGGGGTACTATCTCTGGTTATCTCGTTCTTCGCTAGAATTTATAAACTCTAGTGAACTGTAGAAATCCTGACTTCATTCTGCACCTTCATCTTGAAAGCAAAATCAGTTTGCTTCTATTTTTTGTGCATGCTCTAAAAAAGGAGGAAAGTGCAGGTTTTCTCCAAAATTGAGCATCATTACTGCTGCATTACTCAGACTCATTCCAAATAGCTTTTATCTTCTAAAGCTACACTGAGTACTTTTTATTGTCTTGAATGCATATACATCTTCCGTCCAAATTTTTGTTAAGGATAACAGGTACTTGCCGCAGTACTTCCTCAACCTGTTTTCGCTCCTTTGATACTTAGTTTTAGGCCTTTCCATAGGAATTTTTTAAGGCTGCAAAATATCATTTCTGTTTTGACTATGGTAAAATTGCATATATGACTTTGTTCTTATTTTGATGGTTACTGCATCGTTGTTGCCTTAATTGCTGCCTTTGTATACCTTAATAGTTTCAAAACCTTCAAAATCTGCTTGCTGTCATGATTGATCTAGTATGATAAAACTGATCTGAGAACCGTCAAAGATTTTACATGAATAATCTTGATTGATTGCCCCCCAAGTTTTTGTCAAAAGTAAAATCTCTGTTTATTGCTGTCGCATAAATCAGACAAGGTTAAGCTCTCGATTACACTCTTTCCTCAGCTACTCTGTTGCTGTTGACTACCTCATTTCTGATGCAATATTTTGATGCACCTTTATAAATCATGCACAACAATGCCTCGCTCGCTTTAGGTTATCATTTTGCCTCTGATTATCAGTTAATGTAAGAGCTGCAACTTTTTGACAAGCACCATGTCATTCACAGCTTCATTATGATCTGGACCTGAGAAGGTATACAGTTTCAATTAAAGCATTGCTGCTGTTATGAAAGACTTCTTCTACAGCTCTTAAATATTTACTATTAAGTTTATTCATTCGAAATACTTCTTGTATGAGTGTCAACCTTTAGATTACTTGAGCCCAGCCTGATTTACTGTTTCTATCATTATATTTTGGTGTTTATATCACTGTTACATATGCGACACAAATTAGTTTCATAGGTAATGATTAGAGTTGCCTCATAGTTTTTTCTGTTTTTATACAATCATATGAACATAAGTAGAACCTTCAACCAAAGTTGTTAAACTAACTCTCCATCTCATTTAGCCTTCTCAGTAGTTCATAGTCTTCAACTATGCCGCTTGACCATTATGCATAAAGCTGAAGCAGGATAATAGATGCTCCACCAATCTGAACAACTGCTGAGCAAAGGAGCCCTCTATACAATGAGAAAGTTGATCGCAAGCAAGGAGGAAAGTTCAGCAGACCCTGGGATCGGTACCGAATACAACCTCATATTGTTTTGGTAAGATACATCGCAAGGTATGAGGGCAGTAAGCTCTGTATAAATTGACAACCCATTTCCTGCTTATTCTAAAACACTACTCATATGCTCTTGCGCAGCCCCACTGCAATTAAGTTACTATTGCATGACTCTGAAGTTACAGCTGTTGCATGAAAATATCTTGACAGTTTTTTAGACTGCACTTCTTCGGGCTAATATATGCCTAACTTGGTATCGATTTATATAAAACTGAGAGCTAGTATGAAGTTACATGATGCAATTTATCTTTTCTGAGATTCTACAGAACTTTAGTAACAACAATGGTAGTTGACAAAGGTAGTGACAAACTGAATTATTGGCTCAAAAACTCTTTCCTCTTTGATTGTTTATGATAAGGGTATGGATAGAAGTGAATAAGGTTTCCTTCCTTTGCTGCTGGTCGTAGTTCTGCATTCTCAGCAATTGCGCAGCAATGTTATAGCTTTATTATGCCGTTACTCTTGATAAGAATTGCTGGTATGATCTCCCTAGTATTTTTTGTTCCAGACGCTCCACTGGCTATGCCTGTTAACAGCAGTCTTAAGTTTCCATTTCCATCACCTACAGCTGTTTAAAAGAGCATAGTCGGATTAGTTAACCAAATTGAATTGGTCTATTGTTTAGGGTCAGTCTTGACCTGAATTTTATACTATCAAAGTGTGTTTCCTATGAGCTATCATACGAAAGAATCATTATCTGCTATTGCACCTTTAGCAAGAGAGGTGTTTTCTGCTAAAAGGCAGCAGTTTTCACGAATATACAGCTTAAATAAACTGCTATAGGTACTTACTTTAAAATTGTCATTTCGCTTGTGTATGCTCCTGCTGTTATGGACAGCCTCTGATCAGATTAAAACTTTTTCTGTAGAAATCCTTCGGCCAAGCTATCTGTTTTATGTTCATCTTTATTTTGACAACTTCAGAAAGCCATTAAGAAAGCTGCTACATACGCACATTCTGCTCCTACTGTTTAGCAATATTATCAGTAACTATGGTTGCCGCATTGTTGAGGCTACATGCAGCAAGTTTTTTGTCTCCCAGGCCTTATTATTTCATCCTTGACCTGTCTAACTGAGATATTGATTGATTACTTTGTTTCCTAATTCTCTCTTTTTCTTTTCTGGAATTGGAAATGCTATAATCTAAATCTTCACAAAGCTTCATACTCTACCTATGATTATTGCTGCTCCCATGCTTATACTGCAGTACTCTAAAAATAGACTTTGTACCCTGCTATGTTGCTTATTCCACACAGAATCCAATATTTAAAACTGCTGATTCTGATTGTTGATATAGCTAATTAATCTCATAAGCTTATGAATTTGATAATCAGAGCAGGTCTTGAATTGATAGTTTTCTTTGTGCTGCTGCTCAATTTGACGTTCTCTGGCATAGTTAAGACTAGCATTTGTCTTACACTGATTAATATGGCACTTTAAATCATGTTCTAAGCTGATTTAGCTTCCCTTGACCACTTTTTCAACCTTGAACGATCTAACATTTACCTTCAATTCTTATTTTGCCACTCGCAGAAGATCTGTCAAAGTAGTGTTTGATCCATGCAGAAACATGCAGTTTCCTACTCCTGTTACAGATTGATTAAACTACTAAATCTGCTTGGTTTAAGAGTCCTATGTCACAAATATTGAGCTGCTGCACAAATAGTATCTAGGCTAATTTTTTGCCTATGTTTCCAGCTGACAAACAGCCATGTACAACTGGACTGCACCTGCTGCTGTCTGTTTATCTTCGAAATTGCAATATTTTGCCTCTGTTTCCATCAGCTTGCTCCTATGTTCTAGGTCAAGAATTCAGTCAGCCCGAATACGAGAGTTTGTTAAAAGTACTACCACAGCAATTTATGGGGTGCCTCTCGGCTACATCTCTACAAACTAATTGCTTTAACCACAAGTCCGCTAGTGCTGATCGGATGGAACTGTATGCGCAAGACAGTTGGAATAAGAAGAGGAAAAAAGTTCTATTTAGCCTTATGAGGGTAGCCCAAACTCCAGAGCAGCAGCGTGAAGGCTGAGATCAGTCAAGCAGAAGGCAGCGCCCAGGAGGGCCGCTCACTTCAAACAACCATCCATACTTACGAATTCTATTATGTTGGATACCTTCAAAAGTGGTATTTTGTAAAAAATCTATCTAACAAATTTCTGCACTGTCATACTAATAAGTTTATAAAGAAAGTGCAGGTACCTTTTTCCAGGGGACTGATCACCCCCTGAGGTAATAAAAGAAAGCACCGGCCAACGAGCCGCAGGCACTTGTGCCTTGAAAGTAAAAGAAAGCACCGGCCAACGAGCCGCAGGCTATATGCCTTGAAAGTAAAAGAAAGCACCGGCCAACGAGCCGCAGGCTATATGCCTTGAAAGAAAGCACTGGCCAACGAGCCGCAGGCTATATGCCTTGAAAGAAAGCACCGGCCAACGAGCCGCAGGCTATATGCCTTGAAAGAAAGCACCGGTCAACGAGCCGCAGGCACTTATGCCTTGAAAAGTAACACTTTGGGTTGAAATGAAACCCGACCATCGAGCCAACAAAAAAAAAACCCATCTCTAGACCCATCAGGAGCTCTGGTCGCCTGTAATGGGTGCATTGTTAGGTGTGGGACGCCACACCATACTTGAATCACAAGTACCATCCTTTGGCTAGCATAAGCAAAGTTGGGAAAATATATTATCTTTATTCTCCCTTTAAGGGAATTATCATCCTTTGGCTAGTTTAAGCAAAGACTTTATCATCAAAATATTTAGCCCTTTCAAAAAGGGAATGGTTCTTATTAAAGGAACCATTGGTCTTCTTTATGAAGACATCAGGAGATTCATCCATCAAGATATATCATTTCAAAAACTTATGTCCCAGAATTTCCAATTTGTCAGAAGGAAGATACTTGTGGGACTTTGATTACATTGTACCAACTTTCTTTTTGTAAGTTCATTTTTCTTTGTAAGAGCTAAAAGAAAAAGAACTTGTGGGACTAGAAGATAGGAGAAGGGAAGAAATAGAAAGAATGAAGAAAGAATGTAAATTTCAATTTTTCTTTTTGTAAGTTCCACTTTTTTAAGTAGCAAAAAGTAGAACTTGTGGGACTGATGACAAGGACAAGAATATGACGAAGACAAGAGGGTCAAAGCGGTCCACGCCACAAATCCCGATGAAATACCCCAAACCTTAATATGTTAGTTAATTACATAATTAATATATTTTAAGACTTAATTAGTCATTAAGAACATGTGGGAGAGATTCCCGAAAGAAACGAATCCATATAATGGATTAAATGCACAAACGAGACTTTAAACACGTCCTTTTTCAAGAAAACTGAAAAACGTGACGTTAAATGCCTAAGCGGACTTGTATAAATTATAGTTGATTTTATAACTATAATTATATACTAATTAAAGTCTAAGAAATTTTAGAATCAAAATATATATTCCGGAAACCGGACCCGGACTGTCAAAACCGACAGTTCAGGAATTAACGGGTGTTATCTGCTAATGACCAAGTGCCACTCTCTCACATTGTAAAATAAAAACCAGATTTTTACTTCCCTCTCTATTCTATTAATACTACTCATTTACTAAACTACAAAACAATAAAATACATTTATTTCCCTCTCACACACAAAACTCTCTCTCTTCCCCTCATTCTCTTCTCTCACGTTTCCTTCCCTTCTCCCAGCTCTCTCTCTCTGTTTTGTTCCCCAGCAATGGCGATTTCACATGCCAAAGGAAAACCCCAACTTCTTTCCCTTGTAACTCCTCATCTTAGCTCCAAATCAAGAAATTCTTCACCAAAATACTCCTCTCATCTTGGGGATCATTTTGTACCTTTCAAAATCTCAAAACTCCATACTTCATCTCCATGGGTGTTCCACATTTTGAAGATAAAACTCCACATTCTTGAAGCCCAGCATCTTCTTGTTGTTCTAAGGTAAGAAGGAAATCAAAAACTCACTCATTCCTTCATTTCCTTCTTGAAATCGATTTTCCCTATTTTGAACACCATGCTTGTTCTCCTTGTTAGCTTGTTCAATCTGCAAGAGTTGTTGGAGCTAGCCATAATTCCATTACCAAGCATTTCATTTTGAAATAGAAGGTAATTCCTTTCAAGTGTTCTAGTGAATTCTAAATCCTAGGGTTAAGGAATTATAAACCCTAAATACTCATTTGGCTATCTTGGCTTGGTCATTAGTGTAGCGGTAAAATCCCGTTGATAACCGATTGTGGAACAAGGAGTAAAGAGAAGGGAAGGTTTGGGAAGGAAAACCAAAGGTAATAAACTTACCTTAAACCAATGTGTGAGCTATGGAATGTGTTTTTTGGTGTAAATAAATGTTCAGTGAATGCAGGTGTTGCTAATAATATGAGGAAATTCAGTGTTTAAATTGTTGTTGTTTAAGTGCCAAACTCTAAAGGTTATATACATTGTGGTGTTGTGTAAATTGATGGATTTGTATACAAATTGGTGTTTTTGAAATGAGTTGTTGTCAAAGTGTTTTGAGGGCTAGATAATGTGGGGAAAACATGTAATAACTATGGGGAAGTCATGCCAAGAATTGTATTGAGTTTGGGTGTAATTTGTGTTGAAAACGCCACTGAAAAATGCATTTCTGGGTCTGTCCGAACTTCCGTCCGGACTTGGAAGTTCGGACATGCCTCGTTAAGTTATAAGTTTTCGGAACTTTGGGTGATGTCCGAACTTCGGTCCGACCTTCGAAGTTCGGACACTCAAAATTTTTCACAAGTTTTAAGTCTCGACTTGTGTCCGAACTTCGATGTCCGGACACAAGTTCGGACACCTCAATTTTCACAGGTTTTAACCCTCGACTTGTGTCCGAACTTCGATGTCCGGACACAAGTTCGGACGCATCAAAATTTTCACGGGTTTAAGTCTCGACTTGTGTCCGAACATTGATGTCCGGACACAAGTTCGGACATGTTAAAAATTTCCCAGATTTGCTCTCGACTTGTGTCCGAACATTGATGTCCGGACACAAGTTCGGACAAATGCCAGTTTTCAACTTCTGAGTCTCGGCTTGTGTCCGAACATTGATGTCCGGACACAAGTTCGGACATGTCACTGTTTTCAACATAAACTGCTCGTTTGAGCCCCGTTTTGACTTCCGTTTGCGGGGGTTTGTCTAGAACATGTAGGTGGACTATAATAACAACTAAAAGATGGGGGAAAATCATAATAAAGTGTGAAAGAAAAATAAACAAGGAATGTGAAGTAACAAGTTTATCAAGGGTCTAGTATTAATTAACCGACGTTATTAATCGTGTTTAGGAACCACGTACGGTGGAACACTAGAGCGGCAAGGACCAAGGTATGGTTTTCTTGCAGTCCGTTGCCTACCGGTTTACACCGGCTTGTGTGCTACTTGTGTTTTGTGTGTTTACAACCTTGTAAGATTAAATCATGAAACGAGTTTACAGTTATTTTGTGACGTGTACGTGCCGATACCGGTAACCTCGAATGCGTGCTAACCATTATTTAACCCAAGTCTAGAAACGTAGAGAACGGTATCCGGTAATAACGTCCCAACCGGAACGTTCTAACCCGGCTATGTGTGTGTTGGTTGTATGTGTGTTGCGATTATGCCTTATCTCCCTTGTATGTCTAACTGGACTTAAACACTTAATTGTGTGAGATATGTTAAGCTCCCATTGTGGGACTTCTAACGAGTGCTAACCGGGGAGTGAGGAATCCGGTCGTTCCGGTCACGCGTGTATGTATGGGTGTCGACATCTGAATCAGATTCGGCTCTCTCCTTATGTTAGGGTAGTCTTCCTTTTATGGGGAATTCGACCTCCCATAGCTTAGCCAAAGCTACCTACCTGACTTCCACTCGGGCTAGGGGGAAATTATGTGTTGATGTGTTCGGGTCACTACGCTCGTCTCATCTTTCAAGTTAAAGTTACTCATCCGACTAACAAAACAGTAATGTTATATGTGTTAAGCTTAACATGAGGATGAAGACATCCTCTAGGCTTACAAGTTGACTAACCATGTTGGTTGTTACTTAAAGTGAACCGTTTTCACTATGTATGTGTGTATTGTTCTGCAATAATTCCTGTTATATATATATGCATGTTGTATGATAAAATCAACGCCATGTAATAATGACAAATAGTTGCGTGTATCCCGGTAGTCAGCGGGCTGCACGTTAACCATGCCAGCAAAAGGTTGCTGACCCCCTTGGGGGCTATGTTTATTTGCAGGATGAGGATCGAGGAAGCAGATGGCTTTAGATCCTAGGTTGTTGATATTTTGTTTTTTGGATGTTGAACCCGAGTAGTGTTTGTACACTCGAGGTCGTTTACTTTTGGTGGATGTAAAGTTGGTTAGTGATTTTTGAACAGTTACACTCGGTATATTGTCATTCTTTTGGAGTCATTTTTGGAAGGTTGTAATTATGCTCGGGATTCGTGTGATCAGACCGATACATATTATGTAACAGCCTTGTTAGCCACGTGGGTGGCTAACGGCGTGTAACACCGCCCTTTTGGTATATGTTTAAGTAATGATTTCCGCTGCGATTATTGATTAAGTGTTAAGGTTTGGATGGGGTGTTACAAAAAGTGGTATCAGAGCGAAGTATCGCTCTGATGACCGACAACCGAGCCTAGGAATATACCGAGTTAGGAACTTAAACCTTGTCGTCCAAAGGACGTTATAAACATGTGGTACGATAAGTTTGTAAGCACAATACTAATGTGCTCTCATGTATGTTCAGATGGCAGGGCGACCGCGGGACGAGGCCGAGGAGGGCCTGGTCCAAGTGACACGGGGGAACCCCACCGCTCAAATGATGGCCGAAGCTGTAGCGGCCGCCCTAGCACAAGTTGTGCCTCAGATAGTCGCTGCAGTGCAGCAAGGGCAGCAACGCCCGTTGGTCAGGACCAGCCTGAACCACCACCACCACCACAGCCACGCGAGACTAATTGGGTGAAAGCGTTGGCCGACTTGAGGCCCCCGTCTTTCAAAGGGGAAACCGACCCTTCTAAGCTAGAGGCGTACATCTCGGAGCTCGAGACCGCCTATGAGACTTTGGCTGTTCCTGCTGATGCCAAGGTCCGACTAGCTGCTTTCTATTTGAAGGGTTCGGCTAGAAATTGGTGGAAACTCGTACGAGCCGAGAATTTGGCCGATCCGGATTTTGGTTGGGAGCAGTACACGGCATTGCTGAGGGCCAAGTACTACCCAGTGCATGTGCAGGAGGCGAAGCGCCTGGAGCTTGACAGTCTGAAACAAGGGGACAAAATGACGGTGGACGACTACTACACCGCCTTCACCGACCTTGTTCATCTTCTACCCGACCTTGGTTACTCGAACCGGGTCTTAGTAAACCGATTCTACAGTGGGTTGAGCCACCGCCTACGCTATGGCATGGGGCCAGCCGAGTACAATACCTTGCAGGTAAATTTCCAATAATGTCTAAGTGTGAATAAGTAAGTTGTATGGAGTGTGTAAATGTGTTGCGGGGCATGACTAACACCTTGATACTCAGGAGTGCTATCATGCCGCTGCTAAGGTGGAGATCACCGTCCGTCTAAGGGACGAGGAGAATGCGCATAAGCGCAAGGTCTCGAGCGAGGGCCAAAGCTCGCAAGGGTACCAAGGAGGGAAGAAGAGGAAACCTTACCCTCAGCCCCAGAAGGGCCAGCAGCAGCAAGAGGCAAGGGCCAAGCCCAGCCCACTACCACTGAGGAGCCTGAAGCTCACTTATGCCTATGCGGCTAAGCCCTTACGCTCTCACCCGCCCAAGGGTAACTAATAATTTCGAATATCGATTCAAGTATGTATTGTTATGTTGTGAAGTGTGTATTGATTGTGTGTGTAATAGCAGCCAGTACGGGCTCTGCACCGGAGCGCCACTACTTCTGCAAGTGGTGCAAGGGTGACCATCCCGGTAAGGACTGCAAAGGGAACGATGTGCAGTGCCACTACTGCAAGAAGCTGGGGCACCGTGATTTTGAGTGCTACAGCAACCCCGATGGCAGAAACTATAGGCCTAGAGGGCAATGGAAGGGTAAGGCCACTGCTACCACTGAGGGCCCGAAAGCTACATATCAGCCATCCTCGGGGCAAGGAATACTGATTCCCAGAAGGGGAAGGGGCCAGGAGCAGGCAAGGCTGCCTTGAACGTGGTGGACCGGTCAGAGGCACCAGGATCGTCTTCTAGACCAGGTACCCCTTTAAACCGTTAAGTAAGATAAGTGATTGCTTACCGCATTTCCATGCATGTGTGTTAGTGGGTCTAAGTGAATAACCACATGAATAACGAGTCGAAGTATAATGTGAAAACCACCTAAATTAGAAACTTATAAACAGTAGGAATCTTCAATATTTGCTATCCAATCCCACCCACACCGAACCCCGGAGATACCACCATCGACATGCCGACTATCCGACAGAACAGTGTCAGGTTATCCAACCAGGTATGATATTATTAAAAGGATACCTGACACCCGAAGCACAAATCCATATCATTCGACGATGCGACGAGCTTGGAGCAGCACCTGGAGGTTTCTACACACCCGAATACCCAAGTGGAGCGAAAATGAACTTAAAGATGATGTGCATGGGTAAGGATTGGAACCCTTACACCAAGTCATATCAGGACACAAGAGCTGAAGATGGAGCTACCATACCGAGTATACCTGAGGAATTCCTTGCGGTCGTTAATCACACCGTGGGAATTGCTCAGCAAGTTGAACCGGAACAAATCCCAAGTATCAAGGCAGATTTGTGTATTGTCAATTTCTACCAAAAAGGTGGAAGGTTGGGTTTACACCAAGACAAGGACGAATCACCCGAGTCTCTTAGTAAGGGAGTACCCGTGGTGTCTTGGTCCATTGGTGATACCGCAGTGTTTATGTATGGCGAGCAGAAGCGTGCGGACCTTGCAAGAAAGTTAGTATTGGAGTCTGGAGATGTGTTAATCATGGGTGGGCAGTCGAGGATGCTGTATCATGGTATCAAGAAGATCAAATTGAATACGGCGCCTCCGACAATAATCAATGCCACACACATGAAACCTGGAAGACTGAACTTAACCTTTAGACAGTTCTGAAGTTATGTGTAATCATGTAAAGTTGAAGCCAGTTGTATGTTAAGTATGTGATGCATTAAGTATGTTAAGTTATCGAGCGATGTAGCCAATGTAATACCATCATGGTGTAACGATGAGTTTTATGAATAAAGTAGTGTTGATTTCTTGAGCATTCCACCCGTGTTGTTACCAATATACTTATCAAGTTTATGAAATAAATTAGGCGCTGCACTCGGGACGGAAGGTACACTGAGTGTGTGTACAGAGGCAGAGGCCGGCAGAAGCGGCACTATCCTCACCGGTACCTTCCCAGTGAATGGCGTGGATGCGTCGATCTTGTTCGACTCTGGAGCCTCACATACGTTTGTCTCACTCTCATTTGCGAGGAGACTGGGGCTAGACGGGGAGGAGATCCCTGACTTCTTAGTCACTCTCCCGTCTAAGGAGCGGATCAGATGCACCCGTTATTACCGAGATGCCACCGTTCGAATTAAGAATGAAGAGTTCCCGATCGACTTGATAGAGTTCGAGGGGGGATTTGATGTGATTTGGGGATGAACTGGTTGGAGCGGTACAAGGGCAGGATCCTATGTGCCGAGCACCGTCTGCTTCTTCGGAGTCCGTCTGGGGTTACCATTTCATACCGCCAGAGGCCCAGGGAGCCTTCGACACAGATCATCTCCGCCATGGCCATGTACCACGAAATCAGAAGGAAGAATGATGTATACCTCTGCTATGTCCAGGACATAGAGAGAGACCCTGAGTTTAGCCCAGATGCCGGTTGTGTCGGAGTTTCCTGATGTCTTTCCTAAGGAGCTCCCAGGCATGCCGCCTACACGGGCAGTTGAGTTTGAGATGACTTGGTACCGGGCACCGGACCATAGCGAAGGCGCCCTACCGTATGGCTCCAGCTGAGATGACTGAGCTCAAAGAACAGCTGCGAGACCTGCTAGACAAGGGATTTATCCGCCCTAGCGTCTCACCATGGGGAGCACCAGTCCTTTTTGTGAAGAAAAAGGATGGGAGTCTCCGCCTCTGCATCGACTACAGGGAGCTGAATGCTGTGACGGTGAAGAACCGTTACCCATTGCCACGTATCGATGATTTGTTTGATCAGCTGAGAGGTGCATCTGTATTCTCTAAGATCGATCTGCGATCGGGTTACCATCAGATTGCTATCAGAGACAGCGATATAGGGAAGACCGCTTTCCGTACCAGATATGGGCACTATGAATTCACGGTCATGCCGTTTGGGTTGTCTAATGCACCAGCAAAGTTATGGACTTGATGAATCTTTGTTTCGAGACCAGTTGGATAGGTCAGTAGTTGTCTTCATCGATGATATTTCATTTATTCTAAGTCCAAGGTGGAGCATGAAGCTCACCTGAGGAGTGTGTTACAGACGTTGAGGGAGAACCAGCTTTATGCGAAGTTCTCAAAATGTGAATTTTGGTTGGACCAAGTCTCCTTTTTGGTCATGTTATTTCTGAGGCCGGGATCGCTGTGGATCCGGCCAAGATTGATGCTGTGCGCACCTGGCCTAGACCGAAGACGGTTGCCGACATTCGGAGCTTCCTCGGTCTGGCAGGTTATTATCGGAGGTTTGTGAGGAATTTCTCTAGTGTTTCGAAACCGTTGACATCCTTGACGAAGAAGGATGCGCCATTTGATTGGACTGTGGACTGTGAGAGCTCATTTCAGAAGCTCAAGGATGCTTTGACTTCTGCACCAATTCTTACTATACCAGAGGGTACTGATGGTTTTGAGGTGTACTGTGATGCGTCAGGTAAAGGTATGGGCTGTGTTTTGATGCAACACGGGAAGGTCGTGGCTTACGCCTCCCGACAGTTGAAGCGACATGAAGAAAATTATCCTACGCATGATTTAGAATTGGGTGCCATTGTCTTCGCATTGAAGATATGGCGACACCATTTGTATGGAGTGAATGTGACGATTTATTCAGATCACAAGAGCTTGAAATACCTGTTCACTCAGAAGGAGTTGAACATGAGGCAAAGAAGATGGGTTGAATTCCTTACTGATTATGATATTAACCTTCAGTACAAGGAAGGTAAAGCAAACGTTGTAGCTGATGCATTGAGTCGCCGAGCACACTCTCTCCATTCGCTTATTTCTCACTCTAGCTTGGTTGAAGAGGTGCGGAGTGCTCAGATGTCAGATCAGTACATGCAAGAGATCAAACAGAAGCTTATCGACGGCACATTCGAAGGTCAGAAGTATGACTTCCGACTTCATGATGATGGTTTGATCAGGCTGAATGGCCGACTTTGTATTCCACGAAGTAGCGCTGAGCTGAAGGAGCGCATATTGAGTGAATCACATTGTTCTTCTACTTCTATTCACCCGGAGCTTCAAAGATGTACAAGGGTATGAAGAGATTTCTGGTGGACCGGTATGAAGAAAGATGTGACAGATTATGTGTTAGGTGTCTCACTTGCCAGAAGGTCAAGTTTGAGCACCGTCGTCCTGGTGGCATGGTACAGCCAATGCCCGTTCCTGAATGGAAGTTCCATGATATTTCCATGGACTTCGTTGTTGGGCTTCCGCCTACTCGGGGAGGCTTGAATATGATATGGGTCGTTGTTGACCGACTGACCAAGGTGGCCAGATTCATTCCGATGAAGGACACCTGGAAGGTGGCGAAGCTAGCAGAGCTCTTCGACCGTGAGATAGTACGACACCATGGAGTACCGAAGACTATCGTGTCTGATAGGGATACCAGATTCCTCTCGAGGTACTGGAGAAGTACACGGGAAGCACTTGGTACCGAACTGAAGTTGAGTACGGCGTTTCACCCACAGACAGATGGTCAGAGTGAGCGCACCATACAGACGCTTGAGGATATGTTACGTGCATGTGCACTTGACTTTCAGACCAGCTGGATTGATAAGTTACATCTGATCGAGTTTAGCTACAACAACAGTTACCACGCGTCGATCAAGATGTCTCCCTTCCAGGCCTTGTACGGTAGACCATGCCGCACGCCATTATGCTGGGATGAGTCGAGTGAGACGGTCATTATAGGACCTGAGTATTTGGAGCAAGTACAAGCAGAAGTACGTCAGATCCGAGCGAACATGAAAGCAGCTCAGGATAGACAGAAATCATACGCCGATGTGCGCAGACGTGACCTGGAGTTCGCCGTGGGCAATCAGGTATTTCTTAGAGTATCCCCCATGAAGGGAGTGTTTCGTTTTGGCCAGAAAGGCAAGTTAAGCCCGAAATATGTGGGGCCGTATGTTGTGACAGAGCGGATAGGCCCGGTAGCTTACAGGCTTGATTTACCTGCTGAGCTGGGCAAGGTACATGATGTATTTCATGTGTCCCAGTTGAAGAAATATATGTCCCATCCGTCTCATGTACTTCAGCCCGAGAGGCTAACATTAGAGCCGACCATGCGATCAGTGGAGACTCCCATACGGATCCTGGACACTAAGACTCGAGACACTCGCCATAAATCTGTGAGATTGGTGAAGGTTCTCTGGTCTAACCAGGAAGTCGAGGAGGCCACTTGGGAGCTGGAGGAGAAGATGAGGGCGAAGTACCCGTCATTGTTTAATTCTTAGTGGTATGTATAGGGTACGGGGCGTACCCCTATTTAAGGGGGGTAGAGCCGCTTCGGTTATGCATGTACGGCATGTATTGGAATACATGTCTATGTTGTTATGTTATAGACCTTGAGTCTAAGTGATGTTTTGTTATGGGGACCTTGAGTCCAATGTGATGTAAAGAATGTTTGTATGTTTGTTATGGGAGCGTTGTTGCAGAAGTAATCCCCGTGTTCTAATATTTAAGATACGTGGGAAGTGTGAACTTTGGGGACAAAGTTCTTTAAGGGGGGTAGATTGAAATACCCCAAACCTTAATATGTTAGTTAATTACATAATTAATATATTTTAAGACTTAATTAGTCATTAAGAACATGTGGGAGAGATTCCCGAAAGAAACGAATCCATATAATGGATTAAATGCACAAACGAGACTTTAAACACGTCCTTTTTCAAGAAAACTGAAAAACGTGACGTTAAATGCCTAAGCGGACTTGTATAAATTATAGTTGATTTTATAACTATAATTATATACTAATTAAAGTCTAAGAAATTTTAGAATCAAAATATATATTCCGGAAACCGGACCCGGACTGTCAAAACCGACAGTTCGGGAATTAACGGGTGTTATCTGCTAATGACCAAGTGTCACTCTCTCACATTGTAAAATAAAAACCAGATTTTTACTTCCCTCTCTATTCTATTAATACTACTCATTTACTAAACTACAAAACAATAAAATACATTTCTTTCCCTCTCACACACAAAACTCTCTCTCTTCCCCTCATTCTCTTCTCTCACGTTTCCTTCCCCTCTCCCAGCTCTCTCTCTCTGTTTTGTTCCCCAGCAATGGCGATTTCACATGCCAAAGGAAAACCACAACTTCTTTCCCTTGTAACTCCTTCATCTTAGCTCCAAATCAAGAAATTCTCTCACCAAAATACTCCTCTCACCTTGGGGATCATTTTGTACCTTTCAAAATCTCAAAACTCCATACTTCATCTCCATGGGTGTTCCACATTTTGAAGATAAAACTCCACATTCTTGAAGCCCAGCATCTTCTTGTTGTTCTAAGGTAAGAAGGAAATCAAAAACTCACTCATTCCTTCATTTCCTTCTTGGAATCGATCTTCCCTATTTTGAACACCATGCTTGTTCTCCTTGTTAGCTTGTTCAATCTGCAAGAGTTGTTGGAGCTAGCCATAATTCCATTACCAAGCATTTCATTTTGAAATAGAAGGTAATTCCTTTCAAGTGTTATAGTGAATTCTAAATCCTAGGGTTAAGGAATTATAAACCCTAAATACTCATTTTGGCAATCTTGGCTTGGTCATTAGTGTAGCGGTAAAATCCCGTTGATAACCGATTGTGGAACAAGGAGTAAAGAGAAGGGAAGGTTTGGGAAGGAAAACCAAAGGTAATAAACTTACCTTAAACCAATGTGTGAGCTATGGAATGTGTTTTGTTTTGGTGTAAATAAATGTTCAGTGAATTGCAGGTGTTGCTAATAATATGAGGAAATTCAGTGTTTAAATTGTTGTTGTTTAAGTGCCAAACTCTAAAAGTTATATACATTGTAGTGTTGTGTTAAATTGATGGATTTGTATACAAATTGGTGTTTTTGAATGAGTTGTTGTCAAAGTGTCTTTGAGGGCTAGATAATGTGGGGAAAACATGTAATAACTATGGGGAAGTCATGCCAAGAATTGTATTGAGTTTGGGTGTAATTCTGTTGAAAACGCCACTGAAAAATGCATTTCTGGGTCTGTCCGAACTTCCGTCCGGACTTGGAAGTTCGGACATGCCTCGTTAAGTTATAAGTTTTCGGAACTTTGGGAGATGTCCGAACTTCGGTCCGACCTTCGAAGTTCGGACACTCAAAATTTTTCACAAGTTTTAAGTCTCGACTTGTGTCCGAACTTCGATGTCCGGACACAAGTTCGGACACCTCAATTTTCTCAGGTTTTAACCCTCGACTTGTGTCCGAACTTCGATGTCCGGACACAAGTTTGGACGCATCAAAATTTTCACGGGTTTAAGTCTCGACTTGTGTCCGAACATAGATGTCCGGACACAAGTTCGGACATGTTAAAAATTTCCCAGATTTGCTCTCGACTTGTGTCCGAACATTGATGTCCGGACACAAGTTCGGACAAATGCCAGTTTTCAACTTTTGAGTCTCGGCTTGTGTCCGAACATTGATGTCCGGACACAAGTTCGGACATGTCACTGTTTTCAACATAAACTGCTCGTTTGAGCCCCGTTTTGACTTCCGTTTGCGGGGGTTTGTCTAGAACATGTAGGTGGACTATAATAACAACTAAAAGATGGGGGAAAATCATAATAAAGTGTGAAAGAAAAATAAACAAGAATGTGAAGTAACAAGTTTATCAAGGGTCTAGTATATTAATTAACCGATGTTATTAATCGTGTTTAGGAACCACGTACGGTGGAACACTAGAGCGGCAAGGACCAAGGTATGGTTTTCTTGCAGTCCGTTGCCTACCGGTTTACACCGGCTTGTGTGCTACTTGTGTTTTGTGTGTTTACAACCTTGTAAGATTAAATCATGAAACGAGTTTACAGTTTTGCTATTGATGTGACGTGTACGTGCCGATACCGGTAACCTCGAGTGCGTGCTAACCATTATTTAACCCAAGTCTAGAAACGTAAGAGAACGGTACCCGGTAATAACGTGCCCAACCTGGGGAACGTTCTAACCCGGCTATGTGTGTATGGTTGTATTGTGTGTTGCCGATTTATGCCTTATCTCCCTTGTATGTCTAACTGGACTTAAACACTTAATTGTGTGAGATGATGTTAAGCTCCCATTGTGGGACTTCTAACGAGTGCTAACCGGGGAGTGAGGAATCCGGTCGTTCCGGTCACGCGTGTATGTATGGGTGTCGACATCTGAATCAGATTCGGCTCTCTCCTTATGTTAGGGTAGTCTTCCTTTTATGGGGAATTCGACCTCCCATAGCTTAGCCAAAGCTACCTACCTGACTTCCACTCGGGCTAGGGGGAAATTATGTGTTGATGTGCTCGGGTCACTACGCTCGTCTCATCTTTCAAGTTAAAGTTACTCATCCGACTAATAAAACAGTAATGTTATATGTGTTAAGCTTAACATGAGGATGAAGACATCCTCTAGGCTTACAAGTTGACTAACCATGTTGGTAGTTACTTAAGGTGAACTGTTTTCACTATGTATGTGTTGTTATTGTTCTGCAATAATTCCTGTTATATATATATGCATGTTGTATGATAAAATCAACTCCATGTAATAATGACAAATAGTTGCGTGTATCCCGGTAGTCAGCGGGCTGCACGTTAACCATGCCAGCAAAAGGTTGCTGACCCCCTTGGGGGCTATGTTTATTTGCAGGATGAGGATCGAGGAAGCAGAATGGCTTTAGATCCTAGGTTGTTGAAATTTTTGTTATTTTTGGATGTTGAACCCGAGTAGTGCTTGTACACTCGAGGTCGTTTACTTTTGGTGGATGTAAAGCTAGTTAGTGATTTTTGAACAGTTACACTCGGTATATTGTCATTCTTTTGGACAGTCATTTTTGGAAGGTTGTAATTATGCTCGGGAGTCGTGTGATCAGACCGATACATATTATGTAACAGCCTTGTTAGCCACGTGGGTGGCTAACGGCGTGTAACACCGCCTTTTGGTATATGTTCAAGTAATAATTTCCGCTGCAATTACTGATTAAGTGTTAAGGTTATGGATGGGGTGTTACACCCGATCCGGACCCCGGGCCCCCTTCAAGACTATGTTCGGGCTCCAGTTTGGGCACCAAAACATCATTCCGGCCCACATTCTATGACCGGGACCCATGTTCCGGCCCCATACTCCATGACCGGATCCCGCACCCTACACTTTGAGGCCGGAAGGCTTTATAAGGAAAGAAGTGCCAAAACTAGAGGGGTGGCTCCAATGAAGTAATACCACATGTACAAGGATTAAGAGATAGGCCTCACTCTCGAAAGTCTTTAAATAGAGATGGGAGGCTCATTTGTAAGGGGACACTTTATTAGAAGAGAGAGAGAGAGAGAGAAAACACTAGAAAACTCTCTAAAGTTGTAATAGCAAAGGAAGTAATAAAGGTATTGTCAATAGGTAGATGTTGGCTGGATTACGGCCGAATGACTATACGTCCCGGTGTTTTACTAGTTCGTGAGATTAGGGGAACCAGATTATGTATTTGATTAGAGGAACCAGATTATGTATTTTCATTATATATGCGGTTTTAGCATATTGTTTAATAAACTTTGTTTTGACCACATAAAATCATAAAATGTTCACTTATATCTTATACTATATGATATGATATTTTATATCTCATTTAACATTATAATATATAGTTTTTACAAAACTATAATTAATTGCCGCAAGGCATATATATTTTTCACTTATTGTTTCTTTATTCACATAGTTTTCATTAATTACAATATAACCACACATTATTATACCATGTTATAAATATCATATTTTATATCATTAAAACTTTGTAACAAGATATAACCTATAGTTTTATAAAATCCCTTTATAATTGCCGAGAAGGCACCTAAGGTATTCTTCATTTCATTTTCAATTCCCACACTTTCTATTTATTACAATTCCACCACATATTTTATAACATGTTATTTTTACCTTACATTATATCATTTAAACATTATAATAATTATATCATATAGTTTTTATAATTTTTGGAAATTACAATCAGACCATAGGTCTGTTTTAAATTTCATTTCCAACCCACTTATTTTCTTATAATTACAATCATGACACACATATTATATAATGTTACACATACCATATATTATATCATTTTATTCCATTAATTCATTATAATATATGGTTTATAAATATATATAATTACCGAACAACCCTTCTGTTTTGGGTTTATTTCTTTCCAGCACCATATATTTTCTATATTTGCACATTTAACCCATATATTATATAATGTTACATATAGGTTATATTATATTGTTTTAGCATTAATAATTTGTATATCCTATAGTTTTATATTACATTATTTTCTAAACAGGCCCCTAACTGTTTTTATTTCTAGTTTCCGCCCCACACACATTTCCATATTTACATATTAGCCACACTTAATATAATATACTTTTTAAATGTAACAAAACTATATATTATACACTTTTGTTTATAAAATCATTTATATAACTCCAAAAATTCCCAAACTTTATACTTATGATATAAACTATTATATTAACCAATTTAGCCCCATATTTTTGGAAATCATCATCTTTACCCCATTAATTTTATAAATTTCATTTTTTAACTTATGATATTAACATATAACCATAATTTAGTTACTTATGTCATTAAGTTTGGTCAGGGCACCCAACATGGTCCTTGTTGACCCATAATATACTAGTTTGACCAAGTTTTTATCTATTTACGGTTTTGACCCAAATTTTTTCTCAAAAATAGTATTTTGACCCCAAACTTTACAATACTTTATAAAATTCATTTTAATTGTTTTAAAAGTATAGTTTTTGGCTTAATTCTTTATTAAGCCCCTAAGTTTTATTTTAATTACAAAACAACCCCAAACTTCATTTCGGTAATATTCATTTAATTCTAAACTTGTTTTAAACTTAATAAAACATAAACTAAATACCTTAAAATACATGGCTTGGTTACAAACCTTAATATATAATATAAATTACTTATAAATGTCATTAAAGAAATTATATATATCATATGGTATTGGTTTCCACTTGTAACAATATTTTATAAATTGTGTTTTAATTATTTAATTAATTTCTATGACATTTTATGTCACATAAACATTAGGTTAACTTGCTAAAGATGTTATACCAAATTATAATACAAAGTTTGGTCCAAATAATTCCTATAACTCACGGTTTCCATGTAACACCCCCGAATAATGACCAACAAACAAACGACGCGCCAAAAGCTATCCTGAGTTATCTACGCAGCGGTTCAAAACTCCATCCGGGCGCTACAGATGCCTACCACCCACGTGGTTGACAGACCACATTTCCAATACCAAGTTACGGTCAGCATGACTAGAAACAGCCCTCACCAAAACTCATATACAACATAAAGTACAATTCCCAAATACCGAGTGTCTACAACAAAATTATCAAATCATAAACTACGAATTACATCTCGGGTTTAGTAACAACCCATATATTACACATGCCACTACAAACTTAAAAGTCACGCCCTGATGGACTACCCCCATGGTAGTCATCCCGCCTACGCTCCGTTATCGTCCGGCACAATACCTGAAAAAAATTGGGTTGTAAAGGACTCAGCAAACCACACTGAGTATGAACGTGTGTAGCCCGTATGTTGCCGGGCTACAAGACTACTTGGTCGGATATTATTAAGTCAATTTACATGCTATAAAAAAGCAGTAAAGCAGGCCACAATACATCATGGTTTCATACACACTCAAGGTAGCAAGCACTAACAACAAGCAACCCAACATAACATGTTGGCGTCATAGCAACATTAAACACGCAACCAAGCACAACAATCATGTACATAATAAAACGTGTGCATAGGTATGTTATACTTCTGATCCTCACTATGGGATCATTCGAGCGTTGTGTGTTATCATTTCTTTTCTCTTACTCCCATAATGTGTATATTCTTTCTCTTTCCTTGCACCAGGTCTGGGGATATAGTTAGATCCCGTGACCATATCATGTAGGTGCCAATCTTTCCTTGTTCTTTAAGGATTATTTGTGAATTCTTTTATCACCGCACGTTGGAGGACGTCTCCTCCATAGCAAATTCCTCCATTCCCGGCGTCATCCGTCGAGAAAGCGGAGTCGCCTCTAGACTCCGGGATTAATGCTTCACCAAATGCCAATCCTCCATTCCCGACCCCAAGGGTCGAGAAAGCGGAGTCACCTCTAAACCCCAGGATGTGCTGAGAAAGCGGAGTCACCCAGGGACCCCCAAAATATGTTCCATCATAGATGGTAGAAGGATCTGATGCAGATACCAACTCCCGAGCATCCATACCATGCGGCCCGAGCTGTTGTCTTCCCGGGTTATTCTCATGTTCCACCAGCTGATGTTTACTTATCATTATCATTAATAACTTGACACCATAGTGGGTGTCGTTAGAAGTCCTCTATAGTTAGAGAGGAGTTTTCTCTTTGTAGAGTTCTTTTGTTTTGTTTACGTAGTTCATCATGTTCCATCTCAAAGTTCCATAAACGAGAACGGACTAAACTACTGTGTGCGCGCAAATAATATGCAACAAAGATATAGCAGTCATATAAAAAGATAAGTAACAATCCAAATTTCATGCTTTGATCTTATGTCATTTTCACACAAGGCACGCAGCAAACAAGCCGCGTAACACGGCAACATACGAACCACACATGTCCATACCTTATTCAGAAGCAAGAGTTTTCTCACACAGAGTCCTGTTGGCGTCCTTTATGGCCCTAACGTTAATTAAACAACATATCAGTTTATGATTTCATGTGCAACGTTGTGACATTTTCCTTATCTTATTTATGCTAACGTGTAAGCTCCCTAAGTGGGTCTTTATATGCTTAGTTCATATACCTTGGAAACCTCCCCAAATGCTAACCTTAGACTTTAATCTAACTCCTAGAACATTTATATCGTCATATTACACGTTACTTAGCCCTTTCCTCTAGCTAATGCTTTAGGGTATTATAAGCATTAACAGTAACAAAGTTTACCTAAAGTGGATTTTAATCCCCTTAAGATGTATCCCTTCCTTAACTAAATATGTACGTTTTAAGCTCATTAACAACACATAAAACTCCTCGAAAACTTCTGGAACTCACTTATACCGAGGCTCAAAGGTTTCAACTGAAATAAAGTTCTTGTATATAACCTTATCTTATCACACTTCTAATGTATCTAACGGTGTCTAACCTTCCCAAGGTATTTCCCCCTTTAGCTAGGTGTATTAGGTATGTTCTGAGTTCATTAACAGACTAGCATCACACTCATTCACTCCAGTAAGACAGAAGCTACAATTTTTTTTTTACCGAAATCTAAAATCACAATCAATATATTTCTTCTTGATTCTTGTGTTTTGGTTAGCTCAGCTGATGTTTTAATCTTCTCAAAACGTTTTGCTAGCCTAGCTGCAGTTACTTGCTATGTTTGGGTTTACTTTTAACACAACATCACACTCTTAGCACCTTGGGAAGTCACCCATACTGAAACACAATTTCAGGAAACCGAAACACTAACTTATGCATACTTCATTCAGTTTCTCTTTGCCTGCATTTAAATTGCTTTCCTATCTTTCCCAAGTGTGTACAAACCTAAGTAGTGTATTAGCTAGGTCTTAAGTTTGTTAGCAAGCAATGTCAACCCACTTATTCCTACTGTGTGACAGTTATATGGGGCACAATTATAGAAAACTGAAACAAACTGAAACTCTGAAACAAAAATCTGAGATGTTTTATTCCATCTCTCATTTTTGTTGCTTTGTTTCTATCATCCAACTATCTCCTAGTTTTCCCAGCTCATTGAGTCACTTAGTTATGTGTTCCAATTAACTTTTAACTTCAAAACAACCCAAGGCAACCAGGACTACGTATCTGAAAATCTGTTACACAGACTGAAGAAGTAACTGAAAACTGATGTATATCTTCTTTTTTTCTCCTCTTGTCCTCCTATTTGTTATTAGTCTATCCTTCAATTCATCCCCAGAGTACTCACTACTTATTAACTGTTCTAGTTTTGTTTTAAAACCCAATACCCAACTAGACAACACTCTGAAAGCTCTTTACACAGAAAAGAGAAACCGGAAAAAAAACTGAGATTATGAAAACTGACACATGTTTCATCTATTGTTTTCTTTCTTTTTTTTCTTTTCCCAAATTATCTAGTTCTTTACTTAGGTGGTTCAATACAGCTTTAACCTTGAAAACAGACCACACACAACCTAGTTAAAGTTACCAAACTTACCTATATTGAAAAAACAATTTCAGGTACCGAAACAAAAACTTAGAATTGAAACTGATAAATAACTTCATTGTCTCCTCCACACTCAATGCATCAGATTGGTTGTTTCTTTATTTATAAAACTCCCACGTAGTTTGGTGTATGTTTCTAGTCTCTTCTTAAGTTCCAAACAGCCCCAAAATGCCAGAAACCACATCCCTGAAAACCTCCTTTGCACAAATCTAATAACATCAAACTGCCACACACTATAACATGATCAGATTTCCTTTTCTTTCTGTTTCGTGCATGGTTCTTGATTCCTACTTCCCCACTGAAATACCCCAAATCTAATTAACATTATAAAACCATTATTTAATGTAAAATAATTCAAATATAAATTATTTCATGTACGCATGCAAACCCATGCATGAGAACGTTACGTAAAAATGGTCGTTTCTCCATAAACGCTAAAACGCCTTAGAAACAAATGGTCAAGCAGGACCTTGTATGACCTTCTAAAACTTAAACCAAATGGTCATACACTCATTATATGAATATATAAACATATTCTCTAGGCTATATTTAGTCAAAAACGCAAAATGCTCGGAGTGCTCACGCACGCCCCTAAAGCACGAAAAGCCGGAGGAGTGCCGGGTGGCACGAACTCCTATAAATTAATTCCTAGAGTCCTACATCATTTTAACCATTCTAAAGAGAACCCCGAAGTGGTTGCTCAAAATTCAACAAAACCATAGGAGGATTTCTTAGCGCTCCTTTTTGCCCGGTAGTGTCCCGATGGCGTAAATAAATGTCGTGGGTTTATGTAACCCCATATAACTCAATTTATGTCTTAATATATCATTATTTACTATAATAAGTGTTTATAAACACTTGGAACTCATAAAGACAATTTATTCCCAAAATTTCCTTAGAGCACAAAAACACACTTTCGGTGTCACTAAACGCGTTTTACGCAATTACCTTGTAGTTTTTGACATGCCAAGAATTAATAATCTTAAATAGGGTTAAATGAACTTCTAAATCAGTTGAAGGCAGTGTCAAAAAAGGTGCTCTATAGGGGCCGATTTTATGTCCAAAAACTAGTATAAACTATATCATTAAAAATTTTTTAAAGGCATAAGACATGGTGACTCACCTTCCCATGTGCTATAATACTTAATGTCAAAGTATGTAGGTCTCATTTGACCACCAAGCTGTCGAAATAATGCCATAGAACAAGGCCATGTGAGCTAGACAAAAAACAAAATGAAAAAGGCAAAAAGTAGATCTAGATTCCACCTTTTTTGAATTCTTAAATTCAAGTGACCTACCAAGCTTGTCCTTGGCTCTTCAATGCCGATTGAGACACCCCATTTAAGCCCTAAGTTCGGCCACCTACAAGAGAAGAAGAAGACAAGCTTAACATAGAAAAATCAAGGAGTAAACCTTACCTAACTTCCTTGTCTTCTAGCTCACATTATTTTGCTTCCACCTTGCCTTGTCTTGCATTATGGCCGAACAACATGCTGGAAACATGGGAATTTATTGAGCCAATAACCCATGTAATAAACTAAGGAAAAAATAGTCAATTGACATTAAAATTAACAAAACAAAAATCAATTCCAATTGCATTTCTCTTCTTCTTGCGTGAGATTAGTCTCATTATTCTTCCCCTTGCCACACTTCACTTCCGAATTGGTAAGGCTCCCTCCTCTCTCTCTTGCTTCATCTTCTCCTTTGAAGCTCTTAAATCCATTAATGGAGTTTTAAACTTCTATATTCATCTTTAAGGTAATTTCCTAGCATTTCTTGTCAGCCTTGAAGCAAACTCTTCCTAGCATAACACAAGCATTCGGCATCAACAACCAATGTTCCAAGGAGGTTGTCCTAAACCAACATTAATCCAAGGAGCCTCAAGGTTTATCTTAAGGTAGTTTTCATGCTTGAAAATCCTTAAAGCACATTTTATTGTGTAACCGATTTCTACCTCTTCTAAGTTCTTTCTTCTTCTTCTTCTATTTTCATGAAGGAAAACCTTTTCTTCATCCACCTTAAGTGAGCCGAAATTATAAGGAGAAAAGCTTAAGGTAAATCTTGGAAAACTACTTACAAATCGACTTAAGATCTTTATTGAAGATCTAACTCCTAAACTCCTTCACCACTTGCATATAACCGAAGTGGAGCATCAAAAATTCCTTGGAGAAAGCTTGAAGATTCAAGAAGAGTTCAAGCACTTAACCACCTTAGTTGAGAAGTAAGTTTACTAAGTTAATCCTTATGTTTTAAGCTTTGATAAGCTTTTAAAAATTATACAAAAATTATGTACATCTCCTAGGTTATATAAAACCGAAACTACATGGTATAATATACCAAAAATATAATCTATAACATATATGGAAAATATTTACCTTAGACACATTTTTGTGTCACAAAATTTATTTATGTTACATATCAATTCATTCAGCCGAATTGTCAAGGGTAAAAATGTTCTATTTTGAGCTAGAAAGAAATCAATATAAGACATTACAATAATTTTACATGAGTTTTATATAACTCCTATGAATTATGTATAATTATTATGACATATAAATCCACTTTTATATACTATATGGTAGCTATTTAATTATGGCCAAATGGTCTAAGTGAAAAATAGATCTTATGAGCTACTTATGTATATAAACTTATACTACAAAGTTTGGTGAGTTAAAATATTTTATTAGTGCTTAAAGGCTAATTAATTAAGTTATGTGGCTAAAATGTAATTTTTACAAAGTTTGGTGTATATATTGTGAAAGCCGAGAGTAAGGGTATATTTGGAGTAATTATAATATAATATAAGGTTAGGAATTAAGTTTATGAATTTTAATAGATAATTTAAACAAGTGTTAAAATAACATTTTATAAGTTTGGGCTATTATGAATTTATAAAGTTGTTATGAAAGTTTGGAATTTATTAGTGGGTGAATTCATAATTAAGAGAATTATTAAGTTCACTTTCGAAATTTTGAGGAATTAAATATTTAAAATATAGTTTATAAGTTATTAAGTAACTATTATAAAGTTTTGGGGTGAAAATATAATTAATGGAAGTATGTGACAAAGCCGAATTACTTTGGGTTAGAATTGTAATTTAGAATTTTTATATGTATTCGGCAATTATGGAGAATTAAAATTAAACTATAGTTTATAAGACATTATGTAAAGATTATAAGATTTTGTGGTTAAATTGTAACTATAGAAAGTATATATATATAGGCCGAGAATTTAAGGGGCTAAATGGTGATTTTGAAAAGTTATATATTCCAAAAGAAATATACCAAAATATTAATGGTAGATTTGGAATTTAATTAAATAAGGAATTAAAACTATATAATATAATGAGATTAGAATATAATATAAAGTTTATGAATTAATGAGGTTGTTTTGTAAATAACCGAGATTAAGGGTAGATTTAGATTTAAATAAATATAGGTCCTATATGGATACTTGGAGGAATTAGAAGAAAGAATTTGGTTAAAGGAGTTATGAGGTTAAAACTATGACTTATATAGTTATAAGGAAATTAAAGGTAACCGATAAATATTATTTGTAGTTAGAAAGGGAGTAGTAAAAACTATAAGAATATTATGTCCATGTATGACATATAAATTAGTTAAGAATTATAAGTTGTTATGTCGCCTAGACAATTAAAATAAACAACAAATATAGTACATGAATAAATAAATACATACATGTACAATTAAGGATTTATAAATAAATCAAAAGGAATACAAATAAGTTATATATTAAATCATGAGGTAATTAAAAGAAATAAACCTCACATGAAATAACAAATACGAAATTTGTTTGAAAGATCCATAAAATTATTATATAAGGGTAACATAAATTAACCCTCTCTTAATCCTATTCTAGGACTTTGTTTGACCAGACGTTGACCAGGGTATAATCAACTGCAACCTACGGTGAACGGTATGGGATTCTTGCAACCTGTTTTGCTACCGGATTACACCGGCTTTTGTGCTATCTGTTGTTTGAAATAACGACCAAGATAATTAATGTAAACTGTTGTTTTACTCATTTGCACTGTTGTATTATTTATGTGCGTGAATGATGCTAACTACGACGTGTATGTCCCACGCATACAACACTACTATACCAGTGGACTAAATACCTGCGCTTTATTAACCGAGAACTTGGACTCAAGTCTCTCCTAACTTCACTTTATAACAAACGTCATTATCCTAAACGTGATAACTGACAATACATATTGTGTTCTTGTTTAACGTCTTTATATGACACCCCTAACAATTCTATACTATGAGAACGGGAGCCCAGTTGGATCTGGCCATGCATGCTACAGGAGTTGTACCTGTCTCAGGTCGTTCCTATTCAATTTACGTCGCGACGGAACAGTTCAAGTGGGGAGGAAGACTTTATTCCTCTCGAGGGTTCAATTCCCAACAGTACAAGTGGGGAGGAAGACTTTATTCCTCTCAAGGGTTCGATTCCCACCTTTCTAAAGTACAGGAGTTAACTACGTTATCTTCTGAGGGACTAATTACCCAACCTTTCACTTTAACGGGGTCACTATACCTCCACTATATTGATATACTTTTATACATCTGTCAGTCCCATTGTGTGGACCCGACAACTGTCAAATGATTACAGTTCATCTAACTTGACCTTCTGAAGTCTTGTTTTATGTAACATTGTTGTCCTTGTATGGATGCTTGTTATTATGATACTATGCTTGTTTACAGCTTTACAAAAAATGAAACTGCATGTATTCGACAAAGTAGTTGGTGTGGCCCGGTAGACGATGGGCTGCACGTTTTCCATACCAGCATTGTTTGCTGAGCCCCTTTGGGGGCACCCCCATTTTTCAGGTACCTGAAGTTGAGAAGATTACCACACCGAGTGTAGGTGGGGTAGATTTAAGCTATGAGAGTCTCCTACTAGTTATTTGTTTTACTTAAGTATTTTAGATTTGAGTTGATTTCCTAGTATTTTGGATTGTATTCGTATTCGGACCGTGACTTTTGGAGATTGTATTTGGAGTTAGCCTTGTTGGTCACAAGGTGGCCAACGGCATTGTAATACCGCCCGGTTGTTGTATTTATTTCCGCTGCAGTTGTATTTTATTTGGGAGTGATCGCCGTACAGGTTATTGGATTTCGGGTTGGGGTGTTACAAAAAGTGGTATCAGAGCGTAGTTACGCTCTGGATACAAGGATACACCGAGATTAGGATTTCTAAAGCTTTAGGCTACGGGTTGAGAGATAGTTTAGTAAGGAGTTTTAAGTTAGTTTTACTTAGACTACTATCCAAGACCAAGATTGTGACCACAGTGTCTAATATACCTCAACATCCTGCAGATGTCAGGAAGAGGAGAACGCCGTGGACAGGCCGAAGAGGAGCCAACCATCAGGCTGGCAGACATTGCTACATTAATAGCTCAAGCATTTGCACAGGCGGGGTTGCACAGCAGCAGCAACTACCTCCACCACCACCACCCAGAGAGAGAGATTGGGTGAAGAGTTTGGCTGATCTGAGGACAACTGCATTCAAGGGGCAGACTGACCCTGCACACTTGGAGACTTACATTATGGAGATGGAAACAGCGTTCGAGACACTGGCAGTCCCAGCTATGGAAAAAGTGAGACTCGCTGCCTTCTACCTGAAAGATGCAGCAAGAGATTGGTGGAATATGGTGAAGGCCGACCACTTGGATGACCCAGCTTTCACTTGGGGACACTACACTGCACTACTAAGGGGCAAGTACTACCCGGCCCACACCAGGATGGTGAAACGAGGGAGTTTGATGCACTGGAGCATACGGGAAAGATGACCGTGGATGAGTATTATGCAAAGTTTACTTCACTACTCCGACTACTGCCCGGATTAGGTTACTCGGACCAGGTTTTGGTCGACCGTTTCTACGGGGACTGAGCCCTCGACTCCAGTTTGGGATGGGACCAATCATCCCCACCAGCTTACAAGTAAAACAAAAGAGACATAAACCAGTCGAAATTTTATTACCTACTATACCCCGTCATGGGAGATTTGGAGACTGATACCTTGAGATTTCAGGAATGTTACCATGCTGCCTCCGTTGTGGAGATCACATGCAAGAGAAGGGATGCTTTGAGCTCCCAAAAGAGAAAGGAGGGACCTGGCAGTGAGGATGCCAAGCAGGGAAACTCCAACAGAAGGAACAAGCCCTATCAAAAAGGTCAGGGTCCTATCAAGGAAGGGGAACCAGAATACTGGGAACCCCCAGTCAGGAAACCCACGGAGCAGCAAACTCACAGAAAACCTACCCATCTAAGGGTAGGCACTCTAACCAAGCAGTTAAATTTGAAACTTTTTATGATTACTACAGTACCGTTGGAATATATAATTGACCTCGATTGTAATAGGTTTTGGACAGGGCTCAAACACGGGCCAGAGGTATGTCCGCCACTTCAACTGTAGACAGTGTGGAAAGGATCACCCCGGCGTGGACTGCCAAGGGGAGAAAGTCCAGTGCCGCCATTGTCAGATATGGGACACCGAGCCTTCGAGTGCATTAAGAACCCGGAGAGCAGGAACTACCGCCCGGGAGCAAAGGCAAACACCGGCCATAAGAATGGAGCTAGCGATACTCGCCCTCCACCAACAAACCAAGCTCGGGGGAATAAGGGCAAAGGCCCAGCATCGGGACCCGCCCTGCATGTCATGGACCGCTCAGATGAGGCTGGTCCTTCTACCAACCCAGGTACTTCTAAACCCATGTGAACCTGTTATTGAGCAATGGATGTTGTGAATGAGTGCTTGCATGCCTTGATTGCCTAGTTGCATAGGAAAGAACTAATAAGACTCACTAGTAGAATTTTAAACCACGTAGGAAGCTACAAGATATGCTTTCCTATCCCCTCACTGCCCTCCCTGGAAGAAAATATTATCAAAGTACAAGAACCAGGGAACGAACAATGTAAGGTTATCCAACCAGGTTTGATATTACTCAAAGGATACCTAACACCGGAGACACAATTGTAATCATCAGAAGATGTCAAGAATGGGAGCAGGACCAGGAGGGTTCTACACTCCAGAATTTCCAGGAGGATCAAAAATGAAGCTAAAAATGATGTGCTTAGGAAAGGATTGGAACCCTTACTCAAAGACCTACCAGGATACAAAAAATGGAGATAGAGCGCAAGTACCAAAAATCCTAGAAGAATTTTTACAAATTGTAGAACAAGCAGTAATACAGGCTCAACAGCTAGAAGAAGAAGGCAGTTCCCAACTTAAGGGCTGATCTATGTATTATCAACTTCTATGAAGAAGGAGGCCGTTTAGGACTACACCAGGACAATGATGAAACAAAAGGGTGGTGCCTTAAGTATTCTTACTGAGGAGGAGGAAGGTGCCTTAAGTATTCTTACTGAGGAGGAGGCCAACAAGGGCGGTGTGATCCTCACTGGTACCTTTCCTATTAATGGAGTGGATGCATTAGTACTGTTCGACTCCGAAGCCTCACATACTTTCGTTTCACCTTCACTTGCTGGGAAGTTGGGGCTAGACGCTGTAGAGTTACCTGATTTTAAGTTGGCACTCCCGTCTAAGGAGAAGATCAGTTGCACTCGTCTTTATAGAGGAGCCACTATC
This sequence comes from Limonium bicolor, assembly GCA_023374045.1. Classification (NCBI taxonomy): domain Eukaryota; kingdom Viridiplantae; phylum Streptophyta; class Magnoliopsida; order Caryophyllales; family Plumbaginaceae; genus Limonium; species Limonium bicolor. The sequence goes on from CM041777.1 coordinate 345,119,332, forward strand.
CGTATTAAGGAGGAGGAATTTCCCATTGACCTTATTGAGTTCAGATGTCTAGGGTTCGACGTTATAGCCGGGATGGACTGGTTGGGGCGGCACAGAGGCCGCATTCTTTGTGTAGAGCGCAGACTGTTACTTAAGAGCCCATCAGGAGTGGCAGTATCATACCGCCAGAGCCTTAGAGCACCATCAATAAAAGTGATATCTGCTATGTCCATGTACAAACACGTCAGGAAGCAGAAGGAGTATACTTATGCTATGTTCAGGATGTAGAGCACGACCCTGATTTTGATCCAGATGTGCCAGTGGTGTCAGAATTTCCAGATATTTTTCCCAAAGGAACTTCCAGGCTTACCGCCACCCAGAGAGGTAGAGTTCTCCATTGAATTACTACCAGGTACCGGTCCCATAGCTAAGGCACCGTACCGTATGGCACCAGCAGAGATGGCTGAGTTGAAGGAACAGTTGAAGGATTTGTTGGACAAGGGATACATACGACCTAGCGTATCCCTTGGGGAGCACCAGTTCTTTTTGTGAAGAAGAAGGATGGAAGCCTTCGGCTATGAATCGATTACAGAGAGCTTAATGCAGTGTCAGTGAAGAACAAATATCCACTACCACAAATTGACGATTTGTTTGATCAGTTGAGAGGAGCAAAGGTGTTTTCGAAGATCGATTTGAGATCAGGATACCATCAGATACCTATCAGGGAGCAAGACATAGAAAAGACAGCGTTCAGAACACGATACGGCCACTATGAGTTTACAGTTATGCCTTTTGGCTTGTCAAATGCACCAGCAGTTTTCATGGATTTAATGAACAGATTATTCAGAGGGCAGCTGGATAAGACCGTGGTTGTATTCATCAATGACATCCTAATTTATTCAAAGTCTAAGGAAGAGCATGAGAGTCACCTCCGACATGTACTTGAGATTTAAGGGAGAACCAGCTTTATGCTAAGTTCTAAATGTGAGTTTTGGTTAGACAGAGTTTCCTTTCTAGGACATGTTATCTCCGACGCTGGGATCGTAGTGGATCAGCAAAAATAGAAGCAGTTCGCACCTGGCCTAGGCCAAAGACAGTGACTGATATCAGGAGTTTCCTTGGGTTAGCAGGTTACTACAGGAGGTTTGTCAGAGACTTCTCCAAAATAGCAAAACCTATGACCAGTTTAATGAAGAAGGACGCACCATTCACATGGACTACAGAATGTGAGACCTCATTCTAGTATTTGAAGAATGCTTTGACATCAGCACCAGTTTTGACTATACCTGAAGGCACAGAAGGTTATGAAGTTTACTGTGATGCATCAGGCAGGGGATTAGGGTGTGTACTCATGCAGAATGGGAAGGTAGTCGCCTACGCTTCCCGACAGCTGAAGAAACATGAAGAGAATTACCCTACACATGATTTGGAGCTTGGAGCAATTGTTTTTGCATTGAAGATCTGGCGCCACTACCTGTATGGTGTCCAGATGACCGTATACTCGGATCATAAAAGTTTGAAATATGTATTCACCCAGAAGGAGTTAACATGAGACAGAGAAGATGGGTTGAATTTCTCAAGGATTACGACATCGATTTGCAGTACAAAGAGGGAAAAGCTAATGTAGTAGCAGACGCATTGAGTCGACGAGCACATTCCTTAAATGTCATTGTGGCTAGCTCGAGTCTTATAGACGACATACGTAGCGCATAGCAGAATGATCAGCGAATGATGGAGATCAGTCAGAAGCTGTCTGAAGGTACATTTGAAGGTGGGAAGTATGAGTTTCAGTTACATGATGATGGACTGATCAGATTAAGGGGCAGATTATGTATTCCCAGAGACAGCATTGATATAAAAGAGCATATTCTTCGAGAGTCCCACACTTCTTCCACATCTGTCCATCCAGGAGCTTCTAAGATGTACAAAGATCTAAAGAGGTATTTCTGGTGGAGTGGTATGAAGGGCGACGTGACAGAATATGTGATTCGATGTCTCACTTGTCAAAAAGTGAAATTCGAACATAGACGGCCAGGAGGTATGGTACAGTCTATGCCAGTTCCTGAGTGGAAGTTTATGATATCTCTATGGACTTCGTGGTTGTAACACCCCTACTACGCACATAACACTACTTGAAGTCGCAGCGGAATTTAAACAACTAAATGAATGGTGCTACAACGCCGTCAACCACCCACGTGGTTAACAAGGCTGAATAAATACAATCGTACCGGTCTGATGATCAGACTCCCGAGCTTAGAACTAATAACCATATATATACATTACAAAATACCGAGTGTTTACATATATCCTTCACTGTAAAACATCACTGTTGACCATCACTGTAACCGTCATAACCAAATATATATATCACGCCACGGGAGCACAGGCGCATCCCGGCCAACATCCAAAAGTAACCAAAAGTAAACTGCATCCTAGGATCTAGAGCCACTCCGCTTCTTCGATCCTCATCCTGCAGTAAAAGAAATATGGATCCCCCGAGGGCAGCAACCCTTGGCTGGTATGGTTAACGCGCAGCCCATCGGCTACCGGATACGCGCAACTAATTGTCATGATAACATGGCATTCATTTTTATACATAACATAACATAACATAACATAATATGTGGCATAGCATCAATAGTGCACAGCACAACATCACATACACAGTGGATCTTCGTTCCACAATAACAAACCTCGAAGGTCAAATAACATAAGAGCCTAGAGGATGATTCACCCTCATGTTAAGCTCGTTACACACACTCATTACCGTTCTGTTATTCGCACGAGTAACTTAAGTCACAGATGTTTCGGATTAGTGACCCGAAACACACCACACAAACACATGTTCCCACTAAACCGATCATAAGTCGGAATAGGTAAGCTTTGGAGGAAGCTAGCGGGAGATCGAACGCCAAATTAAGGAGAACAATCTTAACAACATAAGAGTCGAATCTGATTCAGATATCTACTCTTAACTTACATGCATGACCGGACAACCGGATTCCTCACTTCCCAGTTAACACTTGTTAGAAGTCATGGTGGAACTTAACAACTAATACACAATAGGTGGTAAGTCATGTTAGACACACACAAGGGAAATGGGTCACATCATAACATCACAATAATGAACAACTGTAAACTCATTACATGTTTAGATCTTGTAACGTCATAAACACACAGAAAAACATACAACACACAAGCCGGTGTAACCGGTAGACAACAGACTGCAAGAAAACCATACCTTGGTCCTTGCCTCGATTGATTTCCTCCGTAGGTCACTCCTATACATGATTAATAACGTCGGTTAATTATTTATTTAACTTCAAATTTACTAAATGTTTAACATGATTGTATGACATGTTTTTAATGTTCAACTAACTCTAGGTTACCTTCATTATACCCTAGGGTCAATTACATAAGTCACATTCTTTTCTGTTTTTTTTATAAGTTTTTGGTCTGTCCCGACCCACCGTCCGACCCACAACTGGGTCGGACACTTCCAGTGATTTTCGGGTTAGGAAAACCTAGCTTGTCCGACCCAACCTTCTGGGTCAGACCATTCCAGAGAATTTTATCAACCTCAGAACATACATGTCCGACCCACGTCCGACTCACTCGACTGGGTCGGACCATTACAGAACCTTTACCGCCTTACTAACATGCCCGTCCGACCCACGTCCGACTCACTCGACTGGGTCGGACCATTCCAGAACATTTTCCGTCCTTTAAAACATGACCGTCCGACCCATGTCCGACCCAACCTTCTGGTCGGACCATTCCAGAACAATTTCCTGACGTCTAACAGAGGCTGTCTGACCCTACTTGGGTCGGACCCCTGGGTCGGACGTCCTCTAAACTTACCCAAATTTTGTCAAATCTTCACCAAACTTCTCCTAAAGCCTCTAATGTTTTCTAAGAACATTTGGTACACTTATCTCCACATACAACACATCCATAAAACTAATCATCTATAACCTTAAACACTTACCCATTTCATGCCGAAATTCCTAACACTTACGTTATTTCCTCCTTAGTTTTCCAATGGTGTTTCATACCTATGATAACTACTTTCCCAAAATGCTTTCTCCTCATTTTAACATCATCTCCCAAGCATCATTTCTCACACCCTAACTCCTTATGTCATTTCTTGAAATCCCTTTTTCAAGTTTACACTTTCTCCTTGTTCACCAAAGTTTGCCTAAGTCCTAACACAAGTCCAAATGACTCTAGTGCATCCCAAAACATTCCTTGCATTATAAAATCCTCTAGAACCTTTCCCAAGCCCTTCTCACATCTTAAATCACTTTAATGCATGTTTCTTTCACAAGGAAAGCACCTAGCCATTCTAACACTTCTTAACTTATCAAACTCATTTTAAACTCTTAGAACTTCTTGTTTATTACCTAAATTTCGACATAGGTTCTCCTAGAACATTACTAACCCAAAACATTTTGTTTTCACCAACAAACAACCAAGCACACTAAAAATCCATCAAGCACTTTCTTATACACAAACTTCACTCATATAGCACTACATCACAATATAGTGCATAATTTAAATTGCATGGCACTTAGGCCCTTAAATGACATGGCTCTTAGGCCCTTAAGATGCATAAATCATAAACACTGAATTTCACAATATATTTGCCTTTGACCTGCAAATACACTCAACAACACATATGCCTTTTACTAGTCTCTTGAGAACACTTTACTAAGTCATTCACCATTTGCTCTTTAGGTAGTTTTAACAAGATTATATAAGCTCATTTCTCCTAAGGAATTAAACACATTAGGTTAGTACATTTACCTCTTTTCCAAAAACTCCTTTCTTGTTTCCTTATAAAACCGGTAAGGTATTTGATTCCTTGTCAAGTTCTAAACAATATACAAACATCATAATGAGTATTCAAGCTTTAAGCTTCTTCTCATTGTAAACCCTAATTTTACATTGTTTCAAAAACATTATGTAGTTGTTTTACCTTGGTCTTTGAAGAGAGTTTGAATATATATCAAGAGAGGACTCCACCTAGTCCATGAAAGGTTGGAATGAAGCTAGAACAAAGTCACACAAAGAGCACCATTAATGTGCATTTTCAGTCAAGGTAAAAGCATGGAAGAAACTGATTTTTCTTTGAGATTCCTTACCTAGAAGCAAAGGAGAACAATAATATGTAGAAACACATGCTCAAGCTCCTTCAATGGTGGAACTCCATGGCACCGAAATGGGGCTCTTGAAGTTTTGAGAAGATAGGAATGAAGAGCTTGATGAGAGGAAGAGATTGGTGGTGTTTGTTTTTGATTTGGACAAGTGAGCTAGATTTTACAAGAGGTCAAAGCTTGAGTTTAATGGTGGTGGTGAGTATTACCGTGAGAGAACAAGAAGAGAGGTTGAAGAAGGAGTTTGGAACCGTGTGAAATGAGAAAGAAATGAGAGAATGAGATAAGTTTTGTTTTTGAAGATATTTGTAGTAAAAAGTAAAAAGTACTTTATTTATTTATCACTACTTACTTAATACATTAACAAGAGAGTGGTGAGTCACCACACTTAAGAAAACCGGCCCCCCATTAGTACTTAGGGGTAATATAGTCTTTATTTGTCAATTTAATTACTTATACAAACATATGTTACAAAAGAGCTTATTAAAATCACTATTCATAAACAAGGCACATAGAAGTGAAATTTTTGATTTCCCATTGATATAGACTTCCAAATGTGATACTATATAGTACACATGTTAATTAAAGAGTAATGATGACACATCTAGCCATACAAAACTCATTTTCAAGACAATTTTTCAAAAACGTGCTTTAAGACTCCTTAAAGCACATTTTGTGTTTTAACTTGTTTCCAAGCTTGGTTTTCTTTGGTAATTGGTTTAATATGTTCATTAGCATATAATTAAGATCTTGGTAAGTTCATTAGGTCTAACCAAGCTTATCCCAAGCTTAGAGCACATTTTGGCCTTTATTGACCTTAAAGCACATTTTGTGTTTTCTTTTGTTTAAATTTGTTTACTAATGTTTCTAAGACTCTTTTTAGTCTTAATATACCATATTTAGGTGTTTAAACAATATACTAAGGTTTGGGGTATTTCAGTGGTGGGACTACCACCTACGAGAGGAGGACTAAACATGATATGGGTTGTTGTTGATCGACTGACTAAAGTTGCTAGGTTTATTCCGATGAAAGACACTTGGAAAGTGCCAAAGTTGGCAGAACTATTTGAGAAGGAGATTATCAGACATCATGGAGTACCAAAGACTATTGTTTCAGATCGAGATACTAGATTTCTCTCACGATATTGGCGAGCTACTCGCGAAGCACTTGACACTGAATTGAAGCTTAGCACAGCATTTCATCCTCAGACAGATGGTCAGTCAGAGAGGACTATTCAGACCTTAGAGGACATGCTACGAGCATGTGCCTTGGATTTCCAGGGCAGCTGGATAGATATATTACATCTCATCGAGTTTGCATACAATAACAACTATCACGCCTCTATACAGATGTCACCTTTTCAAGCCTTATATGACAGACCATGTCGCACACCATTGTGCTGGGACGAGTCTAGTGAGACCATCATCATTGGGCCAGAGTACTTAGAGCAAGTTCAGGCAGAAGTACAACAAATCAGAAATAACATGAAAGCAGCACAAGACAGATAGAAATCATATGCTGATGGGAGACACCGAGACCTTGAGTTCGCGGTTGGCAACCAGGTATTTCTACGAGTATCACCCATGAAGGGTGTGTTCAGATTTGGACAGAAGGGCAAGCTAAGCCCGAAATTTGTAGGACCCTACGCTATCACAGAGCGGGTGGGCCTTGTGGCATATCGACTTGATTTGCCAGCAGAGTTAGGCAAAGTACACAATGTTTTTCATGTGTCTCAGCTTAAGAAATACATGCCTCATCCTTCTCATGTTCTACAACAGAGACACTATCATTAGAACCAACAATGCGGTACGTGGAAACACCGCAACGAATATTAGATAGAAAGACACGAGAGACTCGAAACAAGTCTGTGAGCCTCGTAAAGGTTCTTTGGTCGAACCATGATGTTGAAGAGGCCACATGGGAACTAGAAGCGGAAATGCGAGCAAAGTTTCCCTCATAATTTACCGACTAGACACTTTAGTCTAGGGTACGGGGCGTACCCCTCTTTTTTGGGGGGGGGGGGTAGAGCCTTTTTCGTTTGTGAGTTTATTATGCATCTTGTTGCACTTCTGTGCATTTCTATGACACCTTGTCTTGTATGTGTTCTTGTGTAACACTGTATTTGAATGTACTTTGTACTCCTACTTGCTGATGTGTACTTCGTTACACTACAATGGAAAGATTATGTGCACTACGTTGCACTATTTGATATGAAACGTGATTGTGTTTACTGCATTGAGATGATATGACCTTCCAAAGTATTCCTGTTGTGTTGATGTACACTATGAACTTAGGAATATAGAGACTTGGGACTTGATCCCTAAAAACTAGATTGAGTTGTGGATGCTTAGTGGAACTTGATTCCCCACAACCTTATAAATTTAGATATGAGACTTCGGGGCGAAGTCCTTTTTAAGGGGGGTAGATTGAAATACCCCAAATCTAATTAACATTATAAAACCATTATTTAATGGAAAATAATCCAAATATAAATCATTTCACGTACGCATGCAAACCCATGCATGAGAACGTTACGTAAAAATGGTCGTTTCTCCATAAACGCTAAAACGCCTTAGAAACAAATGGTCAAGCATGACCTAGTATGACCTTCTAAAACTTAAACCAAATGGTCATACACTCATTATATGAATATATAAACTATTCTCTAGGCTATATTTAGTCAAAAACGCAAAACGCTCGGGAGTGCTCACGCACGCCCCTTAAAGCACGAAAAGCCGAAGGAGTGCCGAGGTGGCACGAACTCCTATAAAATTAATTCCTAGAGTTCCTAAAGTCATTATTAACCATTATAAAGAGAACCCACGAAGTGGTTTCTCAAAATTCAACAAAAAACACTGGAGGATTTCTTAGCGCTCCTTTTTGCCCGGGAGTGTCCGATGGCCCGTAAATTATGTCGTGGGTTGATGTAACCCCATATAACTCAATGTAATGTCTTAATATATCATTATTTACTATAATAAGTGTTTATAAGCACTTGGAACTCATAAATACAATTTATTTCCCAAATTTTCCTTAGAGCACAAAAATACACTTTCGGGTGTCACTAAAACGCGTTTTACGCAATTACCTTGTAGTTTTTGACATGCCAAGAATTAAGAATCTTAAATAGGGTTAAATGACCTTCTAAATCAGTTGAAGGCAGTGTCAAACAAGGTGCTATATAGGGGCCGATTTTATGTCCAAAAACTAGTATAAAACTTGCATTAAAAATTTATAAAAGGCATAAGACATGGTGACTCACCTTCCCATGTGCTATAATACTTAATGTCAAAGTATGTAGGTCTCATTTAACCATCAAGCTGTCGAAATAATGCCATAGAACAAGGCCATGTGAGCTAGACAAAAACAAAATGAAAAAGGCAAAAAGTTAGATCTAGATTCCACCTTTTGATTTCTTAAATTCAAGTGACCATCCAAGCTTGTCCTTGGCTCTTCAATGCCGATTGAGACACCCCATTCAAGCCCTAAGTTCGGCCACCTACAAGTGAAGAAGAAGACAAGCTTAACATAGAAAAATCAAAGGAAAAAACCTTACCTAACTTACCTTGTCTTCTAGCTCACATATTTTGCTTCCACCTTGCCTTGTCTTGCATTATGGCCGAACACATGCTGGAAACATGGGCATTTATTGAGCCAATAACCCATGTAATAACTAAGGAAAAAGAATAGTCAATTGACATTAAAAATTAACAAAACAAAATCAATTCCAATTGCATTCTCTTCTTCTTACGTGAGCTTAGTCTCATTCTTCCCCTTGCACACTTCACTTCCGAATTGGTAAGGCTCCCTCCTCTCTCTTCTTGCTTCATCTTCTTCCTTTGAAGCTCTTAAATCCATTAATGGAGTTTTAACTTCTATCTTCATCTTTAAGGGGCTAAATGGTGATTTTTGAAAAGTTATAATATTCCAAAAGAAATATACCAAAATATTAATGGTAGATTTGGAATTTAATTAAATAAGGAATTAAAACTATATAATATAATGAGATTAGAATTTAAATATAAAGTTTATGAATTAATGAGGTTTTGTTTGTAAATAACCGAGATATAAGGGTAAGAATTTAGATTTAAATAAATATAGGTCCTATATGGATACTTGGAGGAATTAGAAGAAATAATTTTGGTAAAGGAGTTATGAGGTTAAAACTACTATGACTTATAGAGTTATAAGGAAATTAAAGGTAACCGATAAATATTATTTGTAGTTAAGAAAGGAGTAGTATAAAACTATAAGAATATTATGTCCATGTATGACATATAAATATAGTTAAGAAATTATAAGTTGTTATGTCGCCTAGACAATTAAAATAAACAACAATATAGTACATGAATAAATAAATACATACATGTACAATAAAGGATTTATAAATAAATCAAAAGGAATAACAAATAAGTTATACATTAAATCATGAGGTAATTAAAAGAAATAAACCTTACATGAAATAACAAATACGAAATCTGTTGAAAGATCCAATAAAATTATTATATAAGGGTAACATAAATTAACCCTCTCAGTTAATCCTATTCTAGGACTTTGTTTGACCAGACGTTGACCAGGGTATAATCAACTACAACCTACGGTGAACGGTATGGGATTCTTGCAACCTGTTTTCTACCGGATTACACCGGCTTGGGTGCTATCTGTTGTTTGAAATAACGACCAAGATAATTAATGTAAAATGTTGTTTTACTCATTTGCACTGTTGTATTATTTTATGTGCGTGAATGATGCTAACTACGACGTGTATGTCCCACGCATACAAACACTACTATACCAGTGGACTAAATACCTGCGCTTTATTATACCGAGAACTTGGACTCAAGTCTCTCACTAACTTCACTTTATAACAAACGTCATTATCCTAAACGTGATAACTGACAATACATATTGTGTTCTTGTTTAACGTCTTTATATGACACCTAACAATTCTATACTATGAGAACGAGGAGCCCAGTTGGATCTGGCCATGCATGCTACAGGAGTTGTACCTGTCTCAGGTCGTTTCCTATTCAATTTACGTCGCGACGGAACAGTTCAAGTGGGGAGGAAGACTTTATTCCTCTCGAGGGTTCAATTCCCAACAGTACAAGTGGGGAGGAAGACTTTATTCCTCTCGAGGGTTCGATTCCCACCTTTCTAAAGTACAGGAGTTAACTACGTTATCTTCTGAGGGACTAATTACCCAACCTTTCACTTTAACGGGGTCACTATATCTCCACTATATTGATATACTTTTATACATCTGTCAGTCCCACTGTGTGGACCCGACAACTGTCAAATGATTACAGTTCATCTAACTTGACCTTTTGAAGTCTTGTTTTATGTAACATTGTTGTCCTTGTATGGATGCTTGTTATTATGATACTATGCTTGTTTACAGCTTACAAAAAACAAAAATGAACTGCATGTATTCGACAAAGTAGTTGGTGTGGCCCGGTAGACGATGGGCTGCACGTTTTCCATACCAGCATTGTTTGCTGAGCCCCTTTGGGGGCACCCCCATTTTTCAGGTACCTGAAGTTGAGAAGATTACCACACCGAGTGTAGGTGGGGTAGATTCAAGCTATGGGAGTCTCCTACTAGTTATTTGTTTTACTTAAGTATTTTACATTTGAGTTTGATTCCTAGTATTTCGGATTGTATTCGTATTCGGACCGTGACTTTGGAGATTGTATTTGGAGTTAGCCTTGTTGGTCACAAGGGTGGCCAACGGCATTGTAATACCGCCCGGTTGTTGTATTTATTTCCGCTGCAGTTATATTTATTTCCGCTGCAGTTGTATTTTATTTGGGAGTGATCGCCGTACAGGTTATTGGATTTCGGGTTGGGGTGTTACACCCACATTGCTTACTACCTAGTTAACTTCTTATTACAGTTTAAACTCTCAAAACAGGCCGAAAACAACACTGGTAAAGCTATCGAAGCATCCAAATACCAACTGGAAAGGAACAGAAATATGAAACTGCTACCCCTTTTTTTGTGTTTGTTCATAATCAGATTTCCAATTTATCCTAGGTTGTCTAGTTACCTAGTTAGCTGTTTAATAAAAGTGTTAAACTCCTTACCGACCCATAACAATATCGATAATGCTACTGAAACTTACCTTTACTAAAACAAGAAATTTCAGAGACTGAACAAAACCGAAGGGACTAAAACATTGGGTTGGTATTTTTTTGTCTTACTTTTTGTTAGTCGATCTAGTTTCAATTGCCCTCAAATGGATTAGCTTCTTAGTTAAGTGTTTTAAAACCTGTTTTCAATCTTGGAACAGGCCCACGACTACTAGTTAAAACTACTGAAATGTCCCAAGGCTGAATTGAAAAGAAACAGAGGAGCTGGAAACAACAGCTGATGTTTCTTTCCTCATGTTCTTCTATTCTGGTATTAATAAGTTTCCTGTTTTTCCTAACCCACAAGGTTGTTTACTACCTAGATAATTGGGTTAGTAAGATTTTAAGTTCAGAACAGATCCAACACAGCATTGTTGAAGCTACTGAAATTTAGTTATACTAAAACTGCAATGTTACAGAAATCAGAAACTGAAAACTGGTGTAACCTCTTTACCTCATTTCTATGTTTAGCGTCTTGACTTCCAGTTTCCCTCACCCTATCTACTCACTTGGTTAAGTGTTTTATACAGCTTTTGAATTTAAAGCAGACCCAAAATCAATCTTGTTCAGGTTACAGAAACGTCCAAATAAACTAGAAGGACTGAGACATGAAACTGTTTCCTTTGGTTTGTTTATTAAGGTTCCTAGTTAAGTATTTGGTATAGTCTTAAACTCAGACCAAGCTCAAATCAACAAGGAACATCCCTCTGATTTCTTTACACAAATCTGCAACTGGAAACAGATCCATTTAAACATCAGTAAATTGTGAGAAGTTTGTTCCAGACTTCTTTATGTTGCTTACAAGCTGCAACTTCCTATTTTCCTGACTGCAGCTATCAGTTGTTTACGGCATGTCTGCAGATACCACTACTGCAGCACATTTTACTAAATCCTCACTTTGCTTTATTACCATCATAATCTGATAGTTTTTTTTCTTATAAATCATTGTATATCTTACCAGTTTTTTTTGCTGCTATATGAAGACGGAACTGATACACAATGTTTGATTCAACCCCTTTTTTTTCTAGTTTCACTCAATGCTCACAGGCAAATATCTACTCAGTGTCAGGTTTAATTTAGAACCATCTCACTCATGAATCTCAGATTCTTTAAGAATCACCAGGGGGATTTAGAACAGAATTTTACGCATGGTTGAAGAGTTTTACCTTAGAGATTTATCCAGGGATGATTGGTGTCACACTCCCAAGAGGGATACCTGCACGCCTGGGTTGTTGTTCCAATGTACTTTGGCTAGTTTCCAAGAGGTTTTTGGCACACTCCATGAAGGGTCTTACCAGGGGAAATCACGCATGAGAATATATGAGAAAGAGGGGTCAGTTACACAAGTTCTCAGACGCAAGAAAAAACATGAGAATAAAGGGACTTAACAACCAGAATTTGATGGTCTCATTGTCTTACCGTGAGCTGATGTGCAAACTATAGAAAATGTAGATGTTGCTGAAGGGATTTGGGTGCATTCTTAATGGGATATCTAGAGGAGTTAGTGCATGACAAAGGTGGCAGCGATCAGTGGTTTCAATCTATATTTTTTTGTTTTGGATAGCAGAAACAAAAATCAGAGCAGAAGATTTTCCAGAACTTAAGGAACCGATACCAGCTTGAGTTGCTTGAACTGATATTCAAACCAATGTGATGCTGGTCCTTATCGGTTATGTTGAAAGAAAATGCAGAAAGTTAGAGAGGCGTGAGCAAAGGTTTTCGGGCAGAACTCAACACGATTGAAGGGGGTAGTGATGTAGTGTTAGCTAGTGCTCATAGTTGATGGGGGAATACATGGAATTTCGTGGAGCTCAACTTTTAAAGTCAGCTTGATCTTGTTTTCTCCAAATCCATTTGTTTTTTTTCATGGAAATCGGTATGGGCAGGTTGCCTTGTCTGTTTATTATATATTTTTTTGAATTCACTTGTTGTATCTTATATTGACGCACGCACAGGGTCTGTTGACAACCTGGTATTGCTAGAAAATATATGCATGGTCTGACCAGTGCCCCTTGGAACGGTACTTCTGCACTTTGGTTTCAGGTGTTGTTGCTGTTTACAAGAGCTAGGCAGATGGGAGTTTATGGGTACAAAGTTTTCTATAGCCGAGCTTGTCCCCTGTCTAACTTTGTGAATGAATAGATTGGCCTCATAGATCACACTGTCTAGGTTTTGAGTTTGAAAACATGTTAACACACAGGGAGCATTAACGTGAGGGTCACAACATCTGATAAAATTCTGGTATCTCCATGGTCTGGCTGACTATGTTTTTTTTTCCTTCTGTTTCACTGCTATGCATCCACGCGGGAAAAGGTGGGTTTGGTTGGTGTACATGAGTGTCACCATTTTAGAAGAGAATAAAGAGACGTGTGTGAGCTATATTCTGAAGAGGAATAAGGTCCATACTGGATGTTTCAGTATAAATTTCCGGACAGCCTTTCATAAATGTTCTAGGTCTTTCTTTTGTATAATTAACATATACCGTGGGCATAATATGGCAAGCTAGTGATATATTCATGTTAAGGAGTACCCATTATTTAGAGTATCTATGTACGAGAACCAAAACAAATAGCACATACTACAATATGTTACAATGTTGCTTTACACACGTTTATATTTAGTACCTAACTCGTGTGTTATATATTTCATAACACAAGTTATTTGGCCCGATCATTATGGGCTAGGGAGTGCCCAATTTAGTTAAGCTTGATCATTGTTTATATATGATTTGTGCCACCAACTTAGGTAGTGACCTGCTGTCACCCCTTCCGGACATATATACGTCTTCACTTAGTTTATTTGTTCATAAGTCATTACATATCCATAATAATATGACATGTTTTCCGTAGTTAACCCCCCCACATATTCCTGATTTTATGTGTTATAGTTATTAGGGGTGTTACAACCTACCCCCCTTAAAAGAGACTTCGTCCCGAAGTCTCACTTCCTTAATCAATGTTTTCGGCCATTCTCATTGTAACACCCCAACCCGAAATCCAATAAACTGAACGGCGATCACTCCAAATAAAACATCTGCAGCGGAAATAAATACAACAACCGGGCGGTATTACAATGCCGTTGGCCACCCTTGTGACCAACAAGGCTAAGTCCAAATACAATCTCCAAAAGTCACGGTCTGAATACGAATACAATCCGAGATACTAGAATCAAACTCAAATGTAAAATACTTAAGTAAAACAAATGTCTAAAGGAAGACTCCCATAGCTTGAATCTACCCCACCTACATTCGGTGTGGTAATCTTCTTAACTTCAGGTACCTGAAAAATGGGGTGGCCCCAAAGGGCTCAGCGAACAATGCTGGTATGAAAACGTGCAGCCCATCGTCTACCGGGCCACACCAACTACTTTGTCGAACACATGCAGTTCATTTTTTTTATAAGCTGTAAACAAGCATAGTCTGATAATAACAAGTATCCATACAAGGACAATAATGTCACATAGAACAAGACACAGAAGGTCGTGTTAGCTGAACTGAAATTCTTTAATGATAGTCGGTCCACACAATGGACTGACAGGTATAACTGAATATCTTAAATAGTGGAGGTATAGTGACCTCGTTAAGATTGAAAGGTTGGGTATAAAAACCCCAGAGATAACGTAGTTAAACCCTGAACTGAGAGGCGTGGGAAATAGAATCCCACTAGAGGAATGAAGTCTTCCTCAAACTGAAGGCATTAGAAACCCGGGAGGAATAGAGTCTTCCTCCCAACTGAAAGTTCCGTCGCGACGTAGATAGGAGACGACCTGAGACAGGTACAGCTCCTGTAGCATGCATGGCCAGATCCAACTGGGCTCCTCGTTCTCGTAGTATAGAGTTGTTAAGTGTCATATAAAGACGTTAAACAAGAACACAATGTGTATTGTCAATTATCGCGTTTAGGATAATGACGTTTGTTATAAAGTGAAGTTAGTGAGAAACTTGAGTACAAGTCCTCGTATACTGAAGCGCAGGTATTTAATCCACTGGTAAAGTAGTGTTTGTATGCGTGGGACATACACGTTGTAGTCAGCAATATTCACGCACATAAAATAATACAACAGCGCACAAGAGTAAACAACATTTACATTAATTATCTTGGTCGTTATTTCAAACAATAGATAGCACACAAGGTGTAATCCGGTAGAAACAGGTTGCAAGAATCCCATACCGTTCACCGTAGGTTGCAGTTGATTATACCCTGGTCAACGTCTGGTCAAACAAAGTCCTAGAATAGGATTAACTGAGAGGGTTAATTTATGTTACCCTTATATAATAATTCTATTGGATCTTTCAACAAGTCTCGTATTTGTTATTTCATGTGAGGTTTATTTCTTTAATTACCTCATGATTTAATGTATAACTTATTCGTTATTCCTTTTTGATTTATTTATAAATCCTTTAATGTACATATATGTATTCATATATTCATGTACTATATTTGTTGTTTATTTTAATTGTCTAAGTGACATAACAACTTATAATTTTCTTAACTATATTTAAATGTCTTACAAAGACATGATATTCTTATAATCTCATTATTCTCCTTTTTGTCATGAATAATATTTATTGTTTTCCTTTAACTTCCTTATACTATATAAGCCATAGTTCTAATTCCATAATTCCTTAATTAAAATTCTTTCTTCTAATTCCTCCAAATATCCATGTAGGACCTATATTTATTTAAATCTAAATTATTACCCTTATATTTCGGTTATTTATAAATCAACCACATTAATTCATAAACTTTATATTTAAATTCCAATCTCATTATATTATAGAGTTTTAACTTCTTATTTAGCTAAATTACATAGTCACACTAATATTTTGGTATATAGCTTTTAAGTATTATAACTTTTAAAAATAACAACTTAGCCCCTTAAATTCCCGGCAATAATAATTTATTCCCTATAATTACAATTCAACCACAAAATCTTATTAACTTTACCTAATGCCTTATAAACTATAGTTTTAATTTTAATTCTCCATAAATGCCGAATATATATATAAAATTCTTAAATTACCAACTAACCCCAAATAATTCGGCTTTGGTCTTGAACTCTCCATTAATTACATTTTCACCCAAAACTTTATAATAACTTCTTAATAACTTATAAACTAAAGTCCAAATATATAATTCCTCAAAATTTCGAAAGTGGACCTAATAATTCTCTTAATTATGAATTCGCCCACTAATAAGTTCTAAACTTTCATAACAACTTTTAAAATTACATAATAGCCCAAAACTTTATAAAAAGTTATTTTAAAGCTTGTTTAAATTATCTAAAATTCTTAAACTTAATTCCTAACCTTATATTATATCATAATTACACCAAACACCCCTTTAGCTCACGGCTTTCACATAAATGCACTATATTTTGTAAAATTACATTTAAGCCACATAACTTATTTAATTAGCCATTTAAGCTCTAATAGAATATTTTTAACTCATCAAACTTTATAGTATAAGTTTATATACATAAGTAGCTCATAAAAATCTATTTAGTACTTAGACAATTCGGCCATAATTTAATAGTGACCATATAGTATATAAAAGTGGATTTATAAGCCATAATAAATGTACATAAATTCCTATGAGTCATATAACTTATGTAAAAATTATTGTAATGTCTTATATTGATTCTTAGCTTAAAATAAAGCATTTTTGCCCTTGATAATTCGGCTTGAATTAATGTGTAACATAACTAATTTTGTGACATAAAATGTGTCTTAAGGTAAATATTTTCTATATAAGTTATAGATTGTATTTTTGGCATATAATACCATATAGTTTCGGTTTTAATAAACCTAGGAGATGTACATAATTTTTGTATAATTTTTAGAAGCTTAACAAAGCTTATAACATAAAGATTTACTTAGTAAACTTACTTCTTAACAAGGGTGGTTAAGTGCTTGAACACTTCTTGAATCTCCAAGCTTCCTCCAAGGTAATATTGAAGCTCCACTTCGGTTATATGCAAGTGGTGAAGGAGTTTTAGGAGTTAGATCTTGAATAAAGATCTTAAGTAGATTTGTAAGTAGTTTTACAAGAATTTACCTTAGGTTTTTCTCCTTATAATTCGGCTCACTAATGGTGGATGAAGAACAAGTTTTCCTTCATGAAAAAGAAGAAAAAGAGCCTTAGAAGGAGTAGAACTTGGTTACACATAAAAATGTGCTTTAAGGATCTTCAAGCATTAAACTACCTTAAGATAACCTTGAGATGGTCCTTGGATTAATGTTGGTTTGAACAACCTCCTTGGTGAACTAAGTGATGCCGAACTCTTGTTTTTATGCTAGGAAGAGTTTTGCTTCAAGGTTTGACAAGAAATGCTAGGAAATTACCTTAAAGATGAAGATAGAAGTTAAAACTCCATTAATGGACTTAAGAGCTTCAAAGGAAGAAGATGAAGCAAGAAGAGAGAGCTAGGGAGCTTACCAAATTCGGAGGTGTGAAGTGCAAGGAGGAAAGTGAGACCTAGCTCACGTAAATGCAAGAAAAGAATGACTTGGAATTGATTTTTGTTTTTCTTAATTCTTAATGTCAAATACTATACTTTTCCTTAGTTTATTACAAGAGTTATTGGCTCAATAAATGACTCCTTTCCAGCATGAAAACCGGCCATTTGGTGTGACTAAGCAAGAGTTGGAAAGACAATAATGTTGGCTAGAAGACAAGGTAAGAAAAGGTAAGGATATTCCTTTGATTTTCAATGTTAAATGACTTGTCTTCTTCTTCATGTAGGTGCACGATTTCAAGGGTTGAATGGGGGTCTCCATCGGTGTTGAAGAGCCAAGGAAGATCACATGCTTAAGAAATCAAAAGGCAAAAAGAAAAAGGAATCTACTTTTTGCTTTTAGTATTTGTTTTTGTCTAGCCAACTTGGCCATGTTCTCTAGCATAATTTCGACAGCTCTCTGGTCAAATGAGTCACACATTTCTTTGCCATTAAGTATTATAGCACATGGGATGATGAGTCATTATGTTTAAAGCCTTTTTTAATCTTTAAAGGCAAATTTTATACTAGTTTTTGCTCTCAAAATCGGCCCCTATAGAGAGCCTTGTTGACTAGTCACACCAACTGATTTAGAAGTTCATTTTAACCCTATTTAAGATTACCAATTCGTGGCATGTCAAAAACTACAAGGTAATTGCGTAAAACGCATTTTCGTGACACCCGAAGGTGTGTTTTTGTGCTCTAAGGAAATTTTGGGAAACCAATTGCTTTTATGAGTTCCAAGTGTTTGTAAACACTTATTATAGTAAATAAACATATACTAAGATGTTACATTGGGTTATATGGGGTACATCCACCCGTGACATAATTTACGGGCCATCAGGACACACCCGGGCAAAAAGGAGCGCTAAGAATCCTCCTGTTGTTTTTGCTGAATTTTGAGAAACCACTTCGTGGGTTCTCTTTATAATGGTTAATAAGATGTTAGGAACTCAAGGAATTATTTTATAGGAGTTCGTGCCACCTCGGCACTCCTCCAGACTTTTCGTGCTTTAAAGGCGTGCGTGAGCACTCCCGAGCGTTTTGCGTTTTTGACTGAATTTAGCTTAGGGAATATATCTGTATATTCATATAATAATTGTATGACCTATTTGATTTGAATATTAGAGGGTCATACAAGGTCATGTTTGACCATATGCTTCTAAGGCGTTTTAGCGTTTATGGAGAAACGACTATTTTTACGTAACGTTTTCATGCATGGGTTTGCACGCGTACGTGGAATGATTCATATTTGGATTATATTCCAATAAATAATGATTTAATAATATTATTTAGATTTGGGGTATTTCAATCTACCCCCCTTAAAAAAGGACTTCGCCCCGAAGTCTCATATCTAAATTATAAGGTTGTGGGGAATCAAGTTCCACTAAATATCCACAACTCAATCTAGTTTTTAGGGATCAAGTCCCAAGTCTCTATATTTCTAAGTTCACAGTGTACATCAAACACAACAGGAATACTTTGGAACAATATAGTGTGATGTAATAACACAGTCACTTTTCATATCTAATAGTGCACAAAGTACAATCAAATACAGTGTTACACAAGAACACATACAAGACAAAGTGTCGCTGAGATATACTGAACAGTGTTACACAAGAACACATACAAGACAAAGTGTCACTGAAATATACTGAACAGTGTTACACAAGAACACATATAAGACAAAGTGTCACTGAAATGCACGAAAGTGCAACAAAATGCATACTTAATTCACAAACGAAAAAGACTCTACCCCCCAAAAAGAGGGTACGCCCACGTACCCTAGACTAAAGTGTCTAATCAGGTAAATAGTGAGGGAAACTTCGCTCGCATATCAGCTTCCAGTTCCCATGTGGCCTCTTCCACATCGTGGTTCGACCAAAGAACCTTTACTAGGCTCACAGATTTGTTTCGAGTGTCTCGTGTCTTTCTGTCTAAGATTCTTTGCGGTGTTTCCACATACCGCATTGTTGGTTCTAATGAGAGTGTCTCTGGTTGTAGAACATGAGAAGGATGAGGCATGTACTTCTTGAGCTGAGACACATGAAAACATTGTGTACTTTGCCCAACTCGGCTGGCAAATCAAGTCGATATGCCACAGGCCCACCCGCTCTATGATAGCGTAGGGTCCTACAAATTTCGGCTTAGCTTGCCCTTTTGCCCAAATCTGAATACACCCTTCATGGGTGATACTCGTAGAAATACCTGGTCGCCAACTGCGAACTCAAGGTCTCGTCGCCTCTCATCAGCATATGATTTCTGTCTGTCTTGTGCTGCTTTCATGTTACTTCTGATTTGTGTACTTCTGCCTGGACTTGCTCTAAGTACTCAGGCCCAATGATGACGGTCTCACTAGACTCGTCCCAGCACAATGGTGTGCGACATGGTCTGCCATATAAGGCTTGGAAAGGTGACATCTGTATAGAGGCGTGATAGCTGTTATTGTATGCAAACTCGATGAGATGTAGTCTATCTATCCAGCTGCCCTGGAAATCCAAGGCACATGCTCGTAGCATGTCCTCTAAGGTCTGAATAGTCCTCTCTGACTGTCCATCTGTCTGAGGATGAAATGCTGTGCTAAGCTTCAACTCAGTGCCAAGTGCCTCGCGAGTAGCTCGCCAGTATCGTGAGAGAAATCTAGTGTCTCGATCTGAAACAATAGTCTTAGGTACTCCATGATGTCTGATAATCTCCTGCTCAAATAGTTCTGCCAACTTTGGCACTTTCCAAGTGTCTTTCATCGGAATAAACCTAGCAACTTTAGTCAGTCGATCAACAACAACCCAAATCATATTAAGGCCTCCTCTCGTAGGTGGTAGTCCCACCACGAAGTCCATGAGATATCATAAAACTTCCACTCTGGAACTGGCATAGACTGTACCATACCTCCTGGTCGTCTGTGTCAAATTTCACTTTCTGACAAGTGAGACATCGAATCACATATTCTGTCACGTCGCCCTTCATACCACTCCACCAGAAATACCTCTTCAGATCTTTGTACATCTTAGAAGCTCCTGGATGGACAGATGTGGAAGAAGTGTGGGACTCTCGAAGAATATGCTCCTTAATATTTGTGCTGTCTCTGGGAATACACAATCTTCCCTTCAATCTGATTAGTCCATCATCATGTAGCTGAAACTCATATTTTCCACCCTCAAATGTACCGTCAGACAACTTCTGACTGATCTCCATCATTCGCTGATCACTCTGCTGTGCTCTGCGTATGTCGTCCATAAGACTCGAGCTAGCCACAATGGCATTTTGGGAATGTGCTCGTCGACTCTGTGCGTCTGCTACAACATTAGATTTCCCTTCTTTGTACTGCAAATCAATGTCATAGTCCTTAAGAAATTCAACCCATCTTCTTTGTCTCATTTTAACTCTTTCTGGGTGAATACATACTTCAAACTCTTGTGATCCGAATATACGGTCATCTGGACACCATACAGGTAGTGGCGCCAGATTTTCAATGCAAAAACAATAGCTCCAAGCTCCAAGTCATGTGGGGATAGTTTTCCTCATGTTTCTTCAACTGTCGGGAAGCATAGGCGACTACCTTCCCATTCTGCATGAGTACACACCCTAATCCCCTGCCTGATGCATCACAGTAAACTTCATAACCCTCTGTGCCTTCAGTATAGTATCAAAACTGGTGCCGATGTCAAAGCATTCTTCAAAAGCTCGAATGAGGTCTCACATTCAGTAGTCCATGTGAAAGGTGTGTCCTTCTTCATTAAGCTGGTCATAGGTTTGGCTATTTTGGAGAAGTCTCTGACAAACCTTCTGTAGTATCCTGCTAAACCAAGGAAACTCCTGATGTCCGTAACTGTCTTTGGCCTAGGCCAAGTGCGAACTGCTTCTATCTTTGCTGGATCCACTGCGATCCCAGCATCAGAGATAACATGTCCTAAAAAGGAAACTCTGTCCAACCAAAACTCACATTTGGAGAACTTAGCATAAAGCTGGTTCTCCCTTAAGATCTCAAGTACATGTCGGAGGTGACTCTCATGCTCTTCCTTAGACTTCGAATAGATGAGGATGTCATCGATGAATACAACCACGGTCTTATCCAACTGCTCTCTGAATAATCTGTTCATCAAATCCATGAAGACTGCAGGTGCATTTGACAAGCCAAAAGGCATAACTGTAAACTCATAGTGGCCATACCGTGTTCTGAATGCTGTCTTTTCTATGTCTTGCTCCCTGATGGGTATCTGATGGTAGCCTGTTCTCA
The DNA here is from genome assembly GCA_023374045.1 of Limonium bicolor. NCBI lineage: Eukaryota > Viridiplantae > Streptophyta > Magnoliopsida > Caryophyllales > Plumbaginaceae > Limonium > Limonium bicolor. The sequence continues at coordinate 345,141,331 of CM041777.1, forward strand.
AATCGATCTTTGAAAACACTTTTGCTCCTCTTAGCTGATCAAACAAATCGTCGATCCGTGGTAGTGGATATTTGTTCTTCACCGATACTGCATTAAGCTCTCTGTAATCAATACATAAACGAAGGCTTCCATCCTTCTTCTTCACAAATAGGACAGGTGCTCCCCAAGGAGATACGCTAGGTCGTATGTATCCCTTGTCCAATAAATCTTTCAGCTGCTCCTTCAGCTCAGCCATCTCTGCTGGTGCCATACGGTACGGTGCCTTAGCTATGGGACCGGTACCTGGTAGTAATTCGATGGAGAACTCTACCTCTCTGGATGGCGGTAAGCCTGGAAGTTCCTTTGGAAAAATATCTGGAAATTCTGACACCACTGGCATAGCTGGATCAAAGTCAGGGTCGTGCTCTACATCCTGAACATAGCATAAGTATACTTCCTTCTGCTTCCTGACGTGCTTGTACATGGACATAGCAGATATAACTTTTATAGACAGTGCTCTAGGGCTCTGACGGTAAGATACTGTCACTCCTGATGGGCTCTTAAGTAACAGTCTGCGCTCTGCACAAAGAATGTGGCCTCTGTGCCGCCCCAGCCAGTCCATCCCGGCTATAACGTCGAATCCTAGACCTCTGAACTCAATAAGGTCAATGGGAAAATCCTCCTCCTTAATACTGATAGTGGCTCCTCTATAAAGACGAGTGCAACTGATCTTCTCCTTAGACGGGAGCCACCTTAAAATCAGGTAACCCTACAGCGTCTAGCCCCAACTTCCCCACAGCGAAGGCGAAACGAAAGTATGTGAGGCTCCGGAGTCGAACAGTACTAATGCATCCACTCCATTAACCGGAAAGGTACCAGTGAGGATCGCGCCGCCCTTGCTGGCCTCCTCCTCAGTAAGTAATACTTAAGGCACCTTCCGTCTCCTTAGCACAACCTAATAACAGAATCTGAGTAAGTTCTTTGATATATGATGGGGTCTAAAGACGTTCACTTTTATAACAATAATGCTTCACTGATGAGATGATCTCCTTTCAGATGTCCAAACAATTACAATACTAGTACTTTCTAAAAGTCAAACTTAATCTTCCTGGTTTCATATGAGTGGTGTTTTATCACTGTCGAAGGTGCTGTGTTTAATTTAATCCTTTAATTCCATGGTATAGCAACCTTGACTTTCCACCCATTACTAAACATCTCCTGAACTCAATATGATTTTCTTTGCAAGGTCCACACGCTTCTGCTCGCCATAAAGGAATTCTGCGTCATCTCCAATTGACAAGGACAATACTGGTATCCCCTGTTCAAGGGACCCTTTTGTTTCATCATTGTCCTGGTGTAGTCCTAAACGGCCTCCTTCTTCATAGAAGTTGATGATACATAGATCATCCTTAAGTTGGGAACTGGATCTTCTTCTAGTTGCTGAGCTGTATTAACGGCTTGTTCCATAATTTGTAAAAATTCTTCTGGGATTTTTGGCACTTGTGCTCCATCTCCATTTCTTGTATCCTGGTAGGTCTTTGAGTAAGGATTCCAATCCTTTCCTAAGCACATCATTTTCAGCTTCATCTTTGATCCTCCTGGAAATTCTGGAGTGTAGAACCCTCCTGGTCCTGCTCCCAATTCGTGACATTTTCTAATGATTGCAATTTGTGTCTCCGGTTAGGTATCCTTTGAGTAGTATCAAACCTGGTTGGATAACCTTACCTTGTTCGTTCCCTGGTTCTTGTACTTTGATAATGTTTTCTCCCAGGGAGGGCGGTGAGGGATAGGAAAGCATATCTTATAGCTTCCTACGTGGTTTAAATTTTACTAGTGAGTTTTACTAATTCTTCCCTACTCAATTAGGCAATCAAGCATGCAAGCACTCATTCACATCACCTATATTGCTCAATAACAGGTTCACATGGTTTAGAAATACCTGGGTTTGTAGAAGGACCAGCCTCGTCTGAGCGGTCCATGACATGCAGGGCCGGTCCCGATGCTGGGCCTTTGCCCTTATCCCTGAGCCTGGTTTGTTGGTGGAGGGCGAGTATCGCTAGCTCCATTCTTAGGGCCGGTGTTTGGCTTTGCTCCCGGGCGGTAGTTCCTGCTCTCCGGGTTTCGGATACACTCGAAGGCACGATGTCCGAGTATCTGACAATAGCGGCACTGGACTTTCTCCCCTTGGCAGTCCACGCCGGGGTGATCCCTTCCGCACTGCTTACAGTTGAAACGGCGGACATACTTCTGGCCCGTGTTTGAGCCATGTCCAGAACCTAATACAATCAAGGTTAATTATACATTCCAACGGTACTGAAGTACAAATCACAAAAGTTCCAATCTAACTGTCTGATTAGAGTGCCTACCCTTAGATGGGTAGGTTTTCTGTGAAGTTGCTGCTCCGTGGGTACCTGATGGGGGTTCCCAGTAGTTTGATTCCCCTTCCCTTGATAGGACCCCTGTCCTTTCTGATAGTGTTTGTTCCTTTTGTTGGAGTTTCCCCTGCTTGGCATCTTCGCCACCAGGTCCGTCCTTCCTCTTTTGGGAGCTCAAGGCATCCCTTCTCTTACAGGTGATCTCCACCACGGAGGCAGCATGATAGCATTCCTGAAATCTCAAGGTATCAATCTCCAAATCTCCCATGACGGGGTATACTATGTAATAAAATTTTCAACTATTTGTGTCTCTCCTGTTTTTACCTGTAAACTGGTGGGGATGATTGGTCCCATCCCAAACTGAAGTCGAGGGCTCAGTCCCCGTAGAACCGGTCGACCAACACTTGTCTGAGTATCCTATACCGAGTAGTAGCCGGAGTAGCGAAGTGAACTTCGCATAGTACTCATCAACGTCATCTTCCCGTCTGTTCCAGGCGTCGAACTCCCTGGTCTTCACCATCCTGGTGTGGGCCGGGTAGTATTTGCCCCTAAGTAGTGCAGTATAATGTCCCCAAGTAAAAGCTGGGTCCTCCAGGTGGTCGGCTTTCACCATGTTCCACCAATCTCTAGCTGCATCCTTCAGATAAAAGGCAGCAAGTCTTACTTTTTCTCTAGCTGGGACTGCAAGCGTCTCGAACGCTGTCTCCATCTCCATGATGTATGTCTCTAAGTGAGTAGGGTCAGTCTGCCCCTTGAATGCAGTTGGCCTCAGATCAGCCAAACTCTTCACCCAATCCCTCTCCCTGGGTGGTGGTGGTGGAGGTAGCTGCTGCTGCTGTGCAATCCCCGTCTGTGCAAATGCCTGAGCGATTAAAGTAGCAATGTCTGCCAGCCTGATGTTGGCTCCTCATCAGCCTGTCCACGTCGTCCTCCTCTTCCCGACATCTGCAGGATGTTGAGGTATATTAGGCACTGTGGTCAAAATCTTGGTCTTGGATAGTAGTCTAAGTAAAACTGACTTAAACTCTTTTCAATACTATCTCTCAACCCTTAACCTAAGTCTTAGATATCCTAATCTCGGTGTATCCTTGTATCCAGAGCGTAACTACGCTCTGATACCACTTTTTGTAACACCCCAACCCGAAATCCAATAAACTGAACGGCGATCACTCCAAATAAAATACATCTGCAGCGGAAATAAATACAACAACGGGCGGTATTACAATGCCGTTGGCCACCCTTGTGACCAACAAGGCTAAGTCCAAATACAATCTCCAAAAGTCACGGTCTGAATACGAATACAATCCGAGATACTAGGAATCAAACTCAAATGTAAATACTTAAGTAAAACAAATGTCTAAAGGAAGACTCCCATAGCTTGAATCTACCCCACCTACACTCGGTGTGGTAATCTTCTTAACTTTAGGTACCTGAAAAATGGGGGTGACCCCAAAGGGGCTCAGCAAACAATGCTGGTATGGAAAACGTGCAGCCCATCGTCTACCGGGCCACACCAACTACTTTGTCGAACACATGCAGTTCATTTTTTTATAAAGCTGTAAACAAGCATAGTCTGATAATAACAAGTATCCATACAAGGACAATAATGTCACATAGAACAAGACACAGAAGGTCGTGTTAGCTGAACTGAAATTCTTTAATGATAGTCGGTCCACACAATGGGACTGACAGGTATAACTGAATATCTTAAATAGTGGAGGTATAGTGACCTCGTTAAGATTGAAAGGTTGGGTATAAAAACCCCAGGAGATAACGTAGTTAAACCCTGAACTGAGAGGCGTGGGAAATAGAATCCCACTAGAGGAATGAAGTCTTCCTCAAACTGAAGGGCATTAGAAACCCGGGAGGAATAGAGTCTTCCTCCCAACTGAAAGTTCCGTCGCGACGTAGATAGGAGACGACCTGAGACAGGTACAGCTCCTGTAGCATGCATGGCCAGATCCAACTGGGCTCCTCGTTCTCGTAGTATAGAGTTGTTAAGTGTCATATAAGACGTTAAACAAGAACACAATGTGTATTGTCAATTATCACGTTTAGGATAATGACGTTTGTTATAAAGTGAAGTTAGTGAGAAACTTGAGTACAAGTCTCGGTATACTGAAGCGCAGGTATTTAATCCACTGGTAAAGTAGTGTTTGTATGCGTGGGACATACACGTTGTAGTCAGCAATATTCACGCACATAAATAATACAACAGGCACAAGAGTAAACAACATTTTACATTAATTATCTTGGTCGTTATTTCAAACAACAGATAGCACACAAGCCGGTGTAATCCGGTAGAAAACAGGTTGCAAGAATCCCATACCGTTCACCGTAGGTTGCAGTTGATTATACCCTGGTCAACGTCTGGTCAAACAAAGTCCTAGAATAGGATTAACTGAGAGGGTTAATTTATGTTACCCTTAAATAATAATTCTATTGGATCTTTCAACAAGTCTCGTATTTGTTATTTCATGTGAGGTTTATTTCTTTTAATTACCTCATGATTTAATGTATAACTTATTCGTTATTCCTTTTGATTTATTTATAAATCCTTTAATGTACATATATGTATTCATATATTCATGTACTATATTTGTAGTTTATTTTAATTGTCTAAGTGACATAACAACTTATAATTTTCTTAACTATATTTAAATGTCTTACAAAGACATGATATTCTTATAATCTCATTATTCTCCTTTTTGTCATGAATAATATTTATTGTTTTCCTTTAACTTCCTTATAACTATATAAGCCATAGTTCTAATTCCATAATTCCTTTAATTAAAATTCTTTCTTCTAATTCCTCCAAATATCCATGTAGGACCTATATTTATTTAAATCTAATTATTACCCTTATATTTCGGTTATTTATAAATCAACCACATTAATTCATAAACTTTATATTTAAATTCCAATCTCATTATATTATAGAGTTTTAACTTCTTATTTAGCTAAATTACATAGTCACACTAATATTTGGTATATAGCTTTTAAGTACTATAACTTTTAAAAATAACAACTTAGCCCCTTAAATTCCCGGCAATAATAATTTATTCCCTATAATTACAATTCAACCACAAAATCTTATTAACTTTACCTAATGCCTTATAAACTATAGTTTTAATTTTAATTCTCCATAAATGCCGAAATATATATATAAATTCTTAAATTACCAACTAACCCCAAATAATTCGGCTTTGGTCTTGAACTCTCCATTAATTACATTTTCACCCCAAAACTTTATAATAACTTCTTAATAACTTATAAACTAAAGTCCAAATATATAATTCCTCAAAATTTCGAAAGTGGACCTAATAATTCTCTTAATTATGAATTCGCCCACTAATAAGTTCTAAACTTTCATAACAACTTTTATAAATTACATAATAGCCCAAAACTTTATAAAAAGTTATTTAAAGCTTGTTTAAATTATCTAAAATTCTTAAACTTAATTCCTAACCTTATATTATATCATAATTACACCAAAACACCCCTTAGCTCACGGCTTTCACAATAAATGCACTATATTTTGTAAAAATTACATTTAAGCCACATAACTTATTTAATTAGCCATTTAAGCTCTAATAGAATATTTTTAACTCATCAAACTTTATAGAATAAGTTTATATACATAAGTAGCTCATAAAAATCTATTTAGTACTTAGACAATTCGGCCATAATTTAATAGTGACCATATAGTATATAAAAGTGGATTTATAAGCCATAATAAATGTACATAAATTCCTATGAGTCATATAACTTATGTAAAAATTATTGTAATGTCTTATATTGATTCTTAGCTTAAAATAAAGCATTTTTGCCCTTGATAATTCGGCTTGAATTAATGTGTAACATAACTAAATTTTGTGACACAAAAATGTGTCTTAAGGTAAATATTTTCTATATAAGTTATAGATTGTATTTTTGGCATATAATACCATATAGTTTCGGTTTAATAAACCTAGGAGATGTACATAATTTTTGTATAATTTTTAGAAGCTTAACAAAGCTTATAACATAAAGATTTACTTAGTAAACTTACTTCTTAACAAGGGTGGTTAAGTGCTTGAACACTTCTTGAATCTCCAAGCTTTCTCCAAGGTAATATTGAAGCTCCACTTCGGTTATATGCAAGTGGTGAAGGAGTTTTAGGAGTTAGATCTTGAATAAAGATCTTAAGTAGATTTGTAAGTAGTTTTACTAGAATTTACCTTAGGTTTTCTCCTTATAATTTCGGCTCACTAATGGTGGATGAAGAACAAGTTTTCCTTCATGAAAAGAAGAAGAAAGAGCCTTAGAAGGAGTAGAACTTGGTTACACATAAAAATGTGCTTTAAGGATCTTCAAGCATTAAAACTACCTTAAGATAACCTTGAGATGCTCCTTGGATTAATGTTGGTTTGAACAACCTCCTTGGTGAACTAAGTGATGCCGAACTCTTGTTGTTATGCTAGGAAGAGTTTTGCTTCAAGGTTTGACAAGAAATGCTAGGAAATTACCTTAAAGATGAAAATAGAAGTTAAAACTCCATTAATGGACTTAAGAGCTTCAAAGGAAGAAGATGAAGCAAGAAGAGAGAGCTAGGGAGCTTACCAAATTCGGAGGTGTGAAGTGCAAGGAGGAAAGTGAGACCTAGCTCACGTAAATGCAAGAAAAGAATGACTTGGAATTGATTTTTGTTTTTCTTAATTCTTAATGTCAAATGACTATACTTTTCCTTAGTTTATTACAAGAGTTATTGGCTCAATAAATGACTCCTTTCCAGCATGAAACCGGCCATTTGGTGTGACAAGAGGTTGGAAAGACAATAATGTTGGCTAGAAGACAAGGTAAGAAAAGGTAAGGATATTCCTTTGATTTTTCAATGTTAAATGACTTGTCTTCTTCTTCATGTAGGTGCACGATTTCAAGGGTTGAATGGGGGTCTCCATCGGTGTTGAAGAGCCAAGGAAGAGCTAAGGAAGATCACATGCTTAAGAAATCAAAAGGCAAAAAGAAAAGGAATCTACTTTTTGCTTTTAGTATTTGTTTTTGTCTAGCCAACTTGGCCATGTTCTCTAGCATAATTTCGACAGCTCTCTGGTCAAATGAGTCACATTTCTTTCCATTAAGTATTATAGCACATGGGATGATGAGTCATTATGTTTTAAGCCTTTTTTAAACTTTAAAGGCAAATTTTATACTAGTTTTTGCTCTCAAAATCGGCCCCTATAGAGAGCCTTGTTGACTAGTCACACCAACTGATTTAGAAGGTCATTTTAACCCTATTTAAGATTACCAATTCGTGGCATGTCAAAAACTACAAGGTAATTGCGTAAAACGCATTTTCGTGACACCCGAAGGTGTGTTTTTGTGCTCTAAGGAAATTTTGGGAAACCAATTGCTTTTATGAGTTCCAAGTGTTTGTAAACACTTATTATAGTAAATAAACATATACTAAGATGTTACATTGGGTTATATGGGGTTACATCCACCCGTGACATAATTTACGGGCCATCGGGACACACCGGGCAAAAAGGAGCGCTAAGAAATCCTCCTGTTGTTTTTGCTGAATTTTGAGAAACCACTTCGTGGGTTCTCTTTATAATGGTTAATAAGATGTTAGGAACTCAAGGAATTAATTTTATAGGAGTTCGTGCCACCTCGGCACTCCTCCGGACTTTTCGTGCTTTAAGGGGCGTGCGTGAGCACTCCCGAGCGTTTTGCGTTTTTGACTGAATTTAGCTTAGGGAATATATTGTATATTCATATAATAATTGTATGACCATTTGGTTTGAATATTAGAGGGTCATACAAGGTCATGTTTGACCATATGCTTCTAAGGCGTTTTAGCGTTTATGGAGAAACGACTATTTTTACGTAACGTTTTCATGCATGGGTTTGCATGCGTACGTGAAATGATTCATATTTGGATTATATTCCAATAAATAATGATTTAATAATATTATTTAGATTTGGGGTATTTCACTCATAAATCATTGGGAACGAGTCCCACATTCTTTCACGATAACCAAGGGATAAGGTCCCATATATTATAATTCCCACTACTCAAGTGTGCTTAAAAGCACCATGCCACATTAGTGGCTTCTCAAGTTCTCAATAATATTGCAATGTACAAGTAATATTCATATATTGTACTCATAAGCAATCAGATGACCAAGTCATTCATTCATAACCACAATGCATTCAACCCAATCCACACACAGTTCACACGCATCGCATCCAAAACAACACCTCAACCGAGCAACGACAAGTAAAAACGCAACGCGCCTACCCCCTTAAAAATGGATTACGCCCACGTAATCCCTTTTATATCATCCTTGAGCCTTGGTTCAAGATGTTAAATTCTCATGGGCATTCTCGTTTCTATGCGATGTAACTCACAATATAATCTCATCAAAGTCTGGACCTTGTTAGTGGCTTAGTTTGTATCAAGGGTTCTTATCGGTTTTCCATACCGATCTATAAACGGATTTGGGTTTAGCCTCTCTGGGTCTAAGGTATTGGCCGATATGTCACTTGTTATTCAACAGGAACCTGAGAGATACGGTCCACCAGCTTCTGTTGTGCGACTCTGATTTCCTTCGGGTTTAGTTTTCCCTTTCTATGCCTTCCACGGTGGTGCATGGCTTATTTGTATTTTTATCATTTAGGAGTAAAGGCCTCTTCATTTTTTCCCAGCCAATACCTATAACACCCCCGAATAATGACCAACAAACAAACGACGCGCCAAAAGCTATCCCGAGTTATCTACGCAGCGGTTCAAAACTCCATCCGGGCGCTACAGATGCCAACCACCCACGTGGTTGACAGACCACATTTCCAATACCAAGTTACGGTCTGTATGACTGGAAACAGCCCTCACAAAAACTCATATACAACATTAAGTACAATTCCCAAATACCGAGTGTCTACAACAAAATTACCAAATCATAAACTAGGAATTACATGTCGGGTTAGTAACAACCCATATATTACACATGCCACTACAAACTTAAAAGTCATGCCCTGATGGACTACCCCCATGGTAGTCATCCCGCCTACGCTCCGTTATCATTCGGCACAATACCTGAAAAAAAATTGGGTTGTAAAGGACTCAGCAAACCACGCTGAGTATGAACGTGTGTAGCCCGTATGTTGCCGGGCTACACGACTACTTGGTCGGAATTATTAAGTCAATTTACATGCTATAATAAAGCAGTAAAGCAGGCCACAATACATCATGGTTTCATACACACTCAAGGTAGAAAGCACTAACAACAAGCAACCCAACATAATATGTTGGCGTCATAGCAACATCAAACACGCAACCAAGCACAACAATCATGTACATAAAAAACATGTGCATAGGTATGTTATACTCCTGATCCTCACTATGGGATCATTCAAGCGTTGTGTGTTTTCATTTTTTTCTCTTACTCCCATAATGTGTATTTTCTTTCTCTTTCCTTGCACCAGGTCTCGGGATATAGTTAGATCCCATGACCATATCATGTAGGTGCCAATCTTTCCTTGTTCTTTAAGGATTATTTGTGAATCTTTTATCACCGCACGTTGGAGGACGTCTCCTCCATAGCAAATTCCTCCATTCCCGGTGTCATCCGTCGAGAAAGCGGAGTCGCCTCTAGACTCCAGGATAAATGCTCCACCAAATGCCAATCCACCATTCCCGACCCCAAGGGTCGAGAAAGCGGAGTCATCTTTAGACTCCAGGATGTGCTGAGAAAGCGGGGTCACCCAGGGACCCCCAAAATATGTTCCATCATAGACGGTAGAAGGATCTAATGTAGATTCCTACTCCCGAGCATCCATACCGTGCGGCCCGAGCTGTTGTCTTCCCGGGTTATTCTCATGTTCCACCAGCTGATGTTTACTTATCATTATCATTAATAACTTGACACCATAGTGGGTGTCGTTAGAAGTCCTCTATAGTTAGAGAGGAGTTTTCTCTTTGTAAAGTTCTTTTGTTTTGTTTACGTAGTTCATCATGTTCCATCTCAAAGTTCCATAAACAAGAAGGGACTAAACTACTGTGTGCGCGCAAATAATATGCAACAAAGATATAGCAGTCATATAAGAAAGATAAGCAACAATCTAAATTTCATGCTTTGATCTTATGGTCATTTCACACAAGGCACACAGCAAACAAGCCGTGTAAACACGGCAACATACGAACCACACATGTCCATACCTTATTCAGAAGCAAGAGTTTTCTCACACACAGAGTCCCGGTTGCGTCCTTTATGGCCCTAACATAATTAAAAACAACATATCAGTTTATGATTTCATGTGCAATGTTGTGACATTTTCCTTAGCTTATTTTATGCTAACGTGTGAAGCTCCCTAAGTGGGTCTTTATATGCTTAGTTCATATTAACTCTTGGAAACCTCCCCAAATGCTAACCTTAGACTTTAATCTAACTCCTAGAACATTTATATCATCATATTACACGTTACTTAGCCCTTTCCTCTAGCTAATGCTTTAGGGTATTATAAGCATTAACATGTAACAAGTTTACCTAAAGTGGATTTTAATCCCCTTAAGATGTATCCCTTCCTTAACTAAATAGGTACGTTTCAAGCTCATTAACAACATCATAAAACTCCTCAAAAACTTCCGGAACTCACTTATACCGAGGCTCAAAGGTTTCAACTGAAATAAAGTTCTTGTATATAACCTTATCTTATCACACTTCTAATGTATCTAACGGTGTCTAACCTTCCCAAGGTATTTCCCCCATTTAGCTAGGTGTATTAGGTATGTTATGGGTTCATTAACAGACTAGCATCACACTCATTCTGTAACACCCCATCCAAAGCCTATCGTGGTTATCGCAAACTGAACACTTAATCGATTACGTCGCAGCGGAGATAAATAACACCTAGACCTTGCCACGGTCTGATCGTTAGAATATACCGGCTTAACGTTTGCAACACTTATTCAAAATACTTATCCAACTCAAAACATCAACATTCACAATACCACAACCAACCGAGTACTAGTATCTTAAACATAATCTCAAACTTACATCAGTTTAATATAAACAGTCGGGTGCACAGGCGCAACCCGAACTCAAAATAAACATCCCACCCTAAGTCTAACCGCTCCTACTCTCGTAGTGCGTCCTCATGGGTCTCTTACCTGCAAGTGTAAAAATAGCCCCCGAGGGGGTCAGCACGAATGCTGGTACACCCTCTCATGGCCCCCAAGCTAACGGGGCTACGACGACTAATTGTCGATAGCATGGAAATTGATTACATACACAAGCATAATATGAAGTGCAATAACAATAACCACAGATGAACATATATGTTCACAACCAATGAACGACTCAAGCGTTCCCTTAACAAGTGGGTTAGTAACCCCCTCCTTAGTCCTCATTTCCTTAATCTCAGTTCCTTACCTTACCTTAATCTTAATCTCAATCTTAATCTTAATCTCAGTATACAAACCTTTCCTGGAAGGGATTGGTTGTAGCTTAATTCGAACCTGGGATTTAGGTGATCCCACCGCACCATCTTAATGCCCCCTACCCTGGACGGGAGTCCAGCGTAGCTGAGCCGGCAACCGGCCCTAGGCTACAAGTCCGAAGACAAGTCCTTAAGCGGAGGGCGGATCTGATTCAGATACCGTCCCCCTTTTTCCTTAGCATGCATGACCGGAGATTGGTCCCGGGTTTCCTCACTCAAGTTCCAGTTAGTAGACATCTTAAACACCATGTGCTAGCTAAGCCTTAACGGGCATTAACCAACAACCATCAAACTTAACTCTTTCTTAACTCAGTAAGTACTAAACTTGGTTAGTAACAATCTCAAGTCTCGTGGGTTAGTGTAAAGCTAACACAAACACAACGAGAATAAATATAATCCGGTTGCATGCTTTATCTTGTTTTAGTCATAGCAATCAAACAGATAGCACACAAGCCGAGGGACACCTCGTTAGCAAGCAGGTCACGAGAAGGATTGTACCGTTCACCGTCGATCGTTGTTTGATTAATCTTCTTCGGGGTCCCAATTCACAAACCTAAAACATTCATTCATTTTTAGGTCATTAGTTATTTACACCTTACTTAACTCACTTAGTCCCTAGGGATTTCCATTCAATAACCTCTCAAGTCTTTGCCACTTAGCTTACCACTTAATTTTTAAACATTAAAACTTATACTTAATCTTAACTTAATTCCTTAAGTTCTTAGGGTCCTAATCATTACCACCCTACCAAAGGTATACCTTATTACCTATTACCATTCTTAGAATTCAAAATTTCTTTTTTTTTAAGTGTTAAGGGCCGTCCGACCCACCGTCCGACCCCCCTCTGGGTCGGACCATTCCAGTACATTTCGGGTTCGGAAAACCCTACATGTCCGACCCAACCAACTGGGTCGGCCATTCCAGAAACTTTCCGTCTTCTAAAACCTCTCATGTCCGACCCACGTCCGACCCAACCTTCTGGTCGGACCATTCCAGAAACTTATTTGCCCTTTGAAAATCACCCATCTGACCCATGTCCGACCCAAGACCTCTGGGTCGGACCATTCCAGAACCTTTCCCTGGCGTTAAACAGAGGCCGTCCGACCCAAACCTGGGTCGGACCCCTGGGTCAGACGCCACTAAATCATGCCCAAACTTTGCCAAATCTTCACTAAACCTTTCCTCAAGCCATCCAATATGTTCCAACATCATTTAGACTCTTAAACTCAATCATAAACCATCCCCAAACACATTAAATCATTCACCAGTTTCACCTTAATCATTATACATTTTCCCTTGTAATTATGCTAACACTTGTAATGCTTTCCTCTAGTTTTCTAGGTGGTGGTTCATACCTAATGTAACCACTATGCCAAATGTTTTCCTCACCACTATAACATCATCTCCCAAGCATCTTTCACTATCTAAAACTCTTTTATGTATTTTACTTAAAGTTCCTCCTCAAGCTTAAACTTCCATCATCAACACATTATTTCCTTCCTAGTTGTGCAACAACATTTGCCTAAGTCCTAAATACTCAAATACATTCTCTTGATTTCTAAATCCTTCATAGTAATGCCTAAGTCATTATAAGTCATTAAACACCTTAAACTCACCCCCTTTTTCATCAAGACAACCTCTAAAACTTCCTATACTTCCTTAGTCATTAAATCCCCTTAGAATATCTTAACACTTAAGTTCTCCTTTAAATTTTTGCCATGGGTTCTCTAGTACATAGCCACACTAACACATGGTTTTTCTCCATCAAACAACCAACATCACCCAAATTCTCATTACAACACACTTAACACACAATTTACACTAAAACTTCACCATCATCATATATTGCTTAAACTCAAAATGCTTGGCACTTAGGCCCTTAAATGACAATAATCTTAACCACTGAATTTCCACATATATTTGCCTTCAACTGCGAATACACTCAACAAGGCTCCCATTGAAATAAATGCTTCTTGTTTCATTTCCACATTGTTTTAACTATCTCTTCTCTCATCTCTTCATTTGCTCTTAGTCAAAGTTCACAAGTATTGTCATTGTTTCTTCTAGTTTTATAATACCTTCCCAATATAACTCTACCTAACTCATCAATACCTAAACCTATTCCCTTAAACAACAGACAATCTTAGGCAAGCATTTACCTTGTTCTTTTACAAGCTTAAAAAGCTTCTTCCTTAGGTTTTTTCTTTGTTCAATCTCGTCACCAATGTGTATCTCCTTGCCCAATGTTCTAACCAATCCAATAACTCCAATGAGTACTAGATAACACATTAACCCTAAGGAACAAACCCTAGGTTACATATGCTTTAAGGTATTAATGTGATTGTTTTACCTTGGTTTCTCAAGACAAACGTGGATATGAAGCCAAGAAGGACCTCCTCTCTCCATGAAGAGTAGAAACAAGCTGGAAACAAGGCATAACATGGAGTCCCTGAGCACTAATTTTTGGACATGTAAGAAAATGGTGGAAACCTAGATTTTCTTACACTTTCTTTACCTTAAGAGAATGGAGATGCCAATGGAGTCTCCAAACTTGAATTTCCTCCTCTAATGGTGGTTTGACTTGGCAACCAAAATGAAGCTCTTGAAGTTTTGAAAAGATAGGAAGGAGGAGCTTGAGCTAACTAAGAAGAGTATGTATTTTGTTTTGGATTTGGAGCTAAAATGAGTAAGATGTGACCAGGAAAGATGGAGCTTTCATGGAGGTTGAGTTCTACGTGAATGGAGAAGGGAGAGAGCAGATCAAACCGTGGGAAAACCAAAGGAGAAATAGAAGTGAGGAGAGAGTAAGTAAAATGTGATATTTATCTTAAAAGGTAATAGTACTTTATATGCTTATAAGTCTTATCTGCTTCTTAATTGCTTAATAGACTCATGAAGGTGGTGACTCACCTCCTAAGAAACCGGCCCCCTTTTAGTAAGGGACTTAAGTCTTTGTTGACCAATGTCCACTTATTATAGACTATGTTAAAAACTAGTTAATTAATTCCCTATTCACCAAAACAAGGCACATTGTTGTTGAAATTTTTGATTTCCCATTGATATACTTCCAAATGTGATACTATATAGTACACATGTGTATTAAAGAGTAATGATTGACATTTAAGCCATTCAAAACTCATTTACAAGACAATGTTCAAAAACAGTGCTTTAAGACTCCTTAAAGCACATTTGTGTTTTAACTTGTTTTCAAGCTTGGTTTTTCTTTGGTAATTTGATTTGAAATGACCATTAGGATCTTACTAAGGTCTAGAACAATATTGGGTACCTCCCAAGTCTCTCCAGCTTAGAGCACGTTTTGTTAAAACTGCCTCTTTTGTGTTTCTTATATTTTCTTTGATTAGG
Organism: Limonium bicolor; assembly: GCA_023374045.1. Lineage (NCBI taxonomy): Eukaryota > Viridiplantae > Streptophyta > Magnoliopsida > Caryophyllales > Plumbaginaceae > Limonium > Limonium bicolor. Next base: position 345,156,528 of record CM041777.1, read on the forward strand.
AAATGTTTCTTAATGTTTCTAAGGCATTATTTACTCCTTATATCTTAGATTATAATTTAAACACCATATCTAAGTTTGGGGTATTTCAATCTACCCCCTTAAAAGAACTTGTCCTCAAAGTTCACACATGTGCTTAACCATTCACGGTACACAGTTCTCTTAATCTTAATACCACATCTTATATTCACATTCATACATCTCAAGACCAACGGCCATCTCAATACAATACTAATTATTATACATACTCAAACTTACAACCGAGGTGTAGCAACTTACCAAATTCCACATCTTAAACAGCCAATCAAACGACAACATGATCGTTTTCCTAACTCAAAAGCGAGGAAAGCTCTACCCCCTTAAAAAGGGGTACGCCCCGTACCCTATACAACGATCTAGTCAGTAAATAAAGAAGGATACTTTCGCCTCATCTTATCCTCTAATTCCCACGTGGCCTCTTCGACATCCTGGTTAACCAAAGAACCTTCACCAGTCGCACTGACTTGTGGGCGAGTGTCCCTAGTCTTGCTGTCAAGATTCTCCTGAGGGTCTCCACGGATCTCATATTTGGTTCTAAAGTCAACCTCTCAGGTTCTAACACATGAGGGGTGGTGCATGTATTTCTTTAGCTGTGAAACATGAAAAACATCATGCACTTTACCCAGCTCAGCAGGTAAATTCAACCTGTAAGCAACTGGGCCCACCCGCTCCGTAATCTCATAAGGACCCACAAATTTCGGGCTTAACTTGCCCTTCTGCCCCAACCTGAATACACCCTTCATCGGTGAAACTCGCAGAAATACCTGGTCGCCCACTGCGAACTCCAGGTCCCGTCGTCGAACATCAGCATACGACTTCTTCCTATCTTGAGCAGCTTTCATGTTCTCCCTGATTTGCTGAACTTCAGCCTTAACTTGTTCTAAGTACTCTGGTCCTATAATGACTGTCTCACTCGACTCATCCCAGCAGAGCGGTGTACGACATGGTCTACCGTACAACGCTTGAAAAGGTGCCATCTTGATCGAAGCGTGATAGCTGTTGTTGTATGAAAACTCGATCAGATGCAATCTGTCAATCCAACTGCTCTGGAAGTCTAAGGCACATGCTCTCACCATGTCCTCGAGTGTCTGAATAGTACGCTCAGTCTGACCATCTGTCTGAGGATGGAACACGGTACTCAGCTTGAGTTCTGTACCCAACGCTTCTCTGGTAGTTCTCCAGTACCTCGAAAGGAATCTGGTATCTCTATCTGACACTATGGTCTTTGGTATGCCGTGATGCCTCATGATTTCTTTCTCAATAACTCAGCTAATTTGGTCACCTTCCAAGTATCCTTCATCGGTATGAATCGGGCTACTTTGGTAAGGCGATCCACCACCACCCATATCATGTTGAGACCTCCCCTAGCAGGTGGAAGTCCAACTACGAAGTCCATGGAGATATCATGGAACTTCCACTCCGGAACTGGCATCGACTGTACCATTCCGCCCGGTCGTCGGTGCTCGAATTTCACCTTCTGGCATGTGAGACACCTCAAGACGAACTCGGTAACATCTGTCTTCATCCCCGACCACCAGAAGTATCTCTTCATGTCTTTATACATTTTAGAGGCTCCCGGATGGATGGATACTGAAGAACAGTGTGATTCTCTAAGTATACGGTCTTTCAGATCCGTGTTGCCCCGTGGTATGCATAATCGGCCCTTAAGTCTGATCAGATCATCATCATGAAGTCTGAAGTCGTATTTCTGACTCTCAAAAGTACCATCTGTCAGCTTCTGTCTGACTTCTCTCATATACTCATCTGTCCTCTGAGCCTCTCGCACCTCATCAACCAAGCTGGAGAAAGAAACTAGCGAATGGAGTGAGTGTGCTCGACGGCTCAGGGCATCTGCTACAACATTGGCCTTCCCCTCTTTGTACTGGAGGTCAATGTCATAGTCTTTCAGAAACTCTAACCATCTCCTCTGTCGAAGATTTAACTCTTTCTGAGTGAATATGTATTTCAAACTTTTGTGATCGGTTGTAGATCGTGACACTAACCCCATATAAGTAGTGGCGCCATATCTTCAAAGCGAAGACTACAGCTCCCAGCTCTAAATCATGTGTGGGGTAGTTCTCCTCATGTTTCTTCAACTGGCGTGAGGCATATGCCACCACCTTGCCATGTTGCATGAGCACGCAACCCAGCCCTCTGCCGGATGCATCACAATAAACCTCAAAGCCCTCTGTACCGTCTGGAATGGTCAGTACCGGTGCAGTGGTCAGTGAGTCCTTCAAGCGCTGAAATGATCTCTCACAGTCAACTGTCCATAGAAATGGTGCGTCTTTCTTCATCAGACTGGTCATCGGCTTCGCGACCTTGCTGAAATCTCTAACAAACCTCCTGTAGTAACCTGCCAGACCGAGAAAGCTCCGGATGTCGGTAACAGTCTTCGGCCTTGGCCAGGTACGTACGGCATCAATCTTTGCTGGATCCACTGCGATCCCAGCATCTGAGATGACATGACCTAGGAAAGAGACTTCCAAATGTGATACTATATAGTACACATGTTAATTAAAGAGTAATGATGGACATTTAGCCATTCAAAACTCATTTACAAGACAATTTTTCAAAAACGTGCTTTAAGACTCCTTAAAGCACATTTTGTGTTTTAACTTGTTTTCAAGCTTGGTTTTCTTTGGTAATTGATTTGAAATGACCATTAGGATATTACTAAGGTCTTAGAACAATATTTGGGTACTCTCCCAAGTCTCTCCAAGCTTAGAGCACGTTTTTGTTAAAACTGCTCTTTTGGTGTTTCCTTATATTTTCTTTGATTAGAAATGTTTCTTAATGTTTCTAAGGCATTATTTAGCCTCCTTATATCTTAGTTTATCATTTAAACACCATATCTAAGTTTGGGGTATTTCAAATTCACTCCAGTAAGACAGATAGACAGAAGCTACAATTTTTTTTACCGAAATCTGAAATCACAATCTATATATTTCTTCTTGATTCTTGTGTTTGGTTAGCTCAACTGATGTTTTAATCTTCTCAAAACGTTTTGCTAGCCTAGCTGCAGTTATTAGCTATGGTTTGGGTTTACTTTTAACACAACATCACACTCTTAGCACCTTGGGAAGTCACCTATACTGAAACACAATTTCAGGAAACCGAAACACTAACTTATGCATACTTCGTTCAGTTTCTCTTTGCACTGCATTTAAATTGCTTTCCCATCTTTCCCAAGTGTGTACAAACCTAAGTAAGTGTATTAGCTAGGTCTTAAATTTTTTAGCAAGCCATTTCAACCCACTTATTCCTACTGTGTGACAGTTATACAGGGGCACAATTATAGAAAACTGAAACAAACTGAAACTCTGAAACAAGAATTTGAGATGTTTTATTCCATCTCTCATTTCTGTTGCTTTGTTTCTGTCATCCAATCTATCTCCTAGTTTTCCCAGCTCATTGAGTCACTTAGTTATGTGTTTCAATTAACTTTTAACTTCAAAACAACCCAAGGCAACCAGGACTATGTATTTGAAAATCTGTTACACAGAGTTGAAGAAGTAACTGAAAACTGATGTATATCTTCTTTTTTTTTCCTCTTGTCTTTCCTGTTTGTTATTAGTCTATCCTTCAATTCTTCCCCAGAGTACTCACTACTTAATTAAGTGTTCTAGTTTTGTTTTAAACCCAATACCAACTCGAAAACACTCTGAAAGCTCTTTACACAGAAAAGAGAAACCGGAAAAAAAACTGAAATTATGAAAACTGTCACATGTTTTCATCTATTGTTTTCTTTCTGTTTTCTTTTCCCAAATTATCTAGTTCCTTACATAGGTGGTTAAATACAGCTTTATCCTTGAAACAGACCCACAACAACAACCTAGTTAAAGTTACCAAACTTACCTATACTGAAACAAACAATTTCAGGTACCGAAACAAAAACTGTAGAATTGAAACTGATAAATAACTTCAGTGTACTCCTCCACACTCAATGCATCAGATGGGTTGTTTCTTTATTTATAAAACTCCCACGTAGTTTGGTGTATGATCTAGTCACTTCTTAAGTTCCAAACAGTCCCAAAATGCTAGAAACCACATCCCTGAAAACCTCATTTGCATAGAATCTAATAACCTGAAACTACAACACACTGTAACATGATCAGATTTCCTTTTCTTTCTGTTTCGTGCATGGTTCTTGATTCCTACTTCCCCACATTGCTTAATGAAATACCCCGAACTTAAATATAGGGATTAAAATTAATCTAATACGTATTTAAGGACCTAATGGTACCTAATTAATACTAGTAAGGAAAAATAAATCCAAAAGGAATAAAGAAATGCTTAAAAAGCGGAAAACGCTAAATAAGCGTTAATGCGGGGTAGTGGGTACTTATTCTTTACTGTCACTGCATTCAGCTCTCTGTAGTCGATGCAGAGGCGGAGACTGCCATCCTTCTTCTTCACGAAGAGGACTGGCGCTCCCCATGGTGACACACTTGGTCTAACGAATCCTTTATCTAACAAATTTTTCAATTGTTCCTTTAATTCAGTCATTTCTGCCGGAGCCATGCGGTATGGTGCTTTGGCTATCGGTCCGGTACCAGGTAGCAGCTCAATGGTGAACTCTACCTCCGGAGTGGGTGGCATGCCGGGCAGTTCCCGTGGAAATAAGTCGAGGAACTCCGACACTACCGGTAAGTCGGGGTCGAACTCAGGGTCTCTCTCTATGTCCTGTACATAGCAGAGGTATACTTCTTCCTTTCTCCATAATTCTCTATGCATTGCCATGGCGGTGATGATCTTAGTCGAAGGCTCTCTGGGCCTCTGGAGGTATGATATTGTTACCCCAGACGGATTCCTGAGCAGCAATCTATGCTCGGCGCAGAGGATACGTCCCTTGTGCCGCTCCAACCAGTTCATCCCGAAGATAACATCAAATCCTAGCTTACTGAACTCAATGAAACTGACTGGGAAGTCTTCCCCCTTAATTCTGATGGTGGATCCTCGGTAGTAACGAGTGCAACGAACCTTCTCCTTAGACGGGAGCGTAACCGTGAAGTCGGGTAGCTCATCAGCGTCTAGCCCCAACCTGCTCGCGAATGATGCAGAGACAAAGGTATGCGAGGCCCCTGAGTTGAAGAGAACTGATGCTTCAATCCCATTGATCAGAAAGGTGCCGGTGAGGATAGTACCGCTGGCGTCGGCCTGTGCCTCTGTAAGTATGCTTAGTGCACCTTCCGTACCGAGTCCATAACCTAATTGTGTTCACAAGCTCCATGAGTATTGATGGTATAACAAGAGTCGTAATCAATTTATATGAACAACACTGTTATTTTATTCATGACCATCCTGTTTACAACATGTGCTTCGATCTTACATCTCATTTCTCATCTCATTCTAACATTACATGGCTAATATTGTCTAAAGGTTAGGTTTAATCTGCCTGGTCTCATATGCGTCGCATTGACTACTGCTGATGGTGCTGTATTCAGCTTGATTCTCTTAATCCCATGGTATAACATCCTTGATTCTCCTCCCAAAATTAATACATCACCTGACTTAAGTATTATCTTATCTGCACGGTCCGCACGCTTCTGCTCGCCGTATAAAAATTCCGCATCATCTCCAATGGACCAAGACACTACGGGTATCCCTCTTTCGAGAGACTCCGTTGTCTCGTCCTTATCCTGGTGTAGTCCCAGTTTCCCGTCCTTCTCGTAGAAGTTTACAATGCAAATTTCTGCTTGGATGTCAGGAATCGGTTCAGCCTCCAACTGCTGAGCGATTTCCACGACTTGTGTAAAAACTGGATGGAACTCTTCGGGTATTCCCGGTGGTGAGACTCCATCTTGCTCCCTCATGGTTTGGTAATTCTTGGCATACGGATTCCAATCCTTGCCCAAGCTCATCATCTTTAACTTCATCCTTGCTCCCCCTGGGTACTCCGGTGTGTAAAAACCTCCCGGTCCCATTCCTAGTTGATTGCATCTCCAGATGATGGCTATTTGTGCTTTGGGTGTCAGGTATCCCCTTAATAAAATCATACCTGGGCGGATAACCTGACATTGTTCGGTTGGAAAGTGTATGGTTTCGATGTCGGTGTGCTCCGGGCTAGATGTAGATGGTATAGGGTAGCAGATGTTGAATCTTCCTAAAGTGGTAGTAGGTTATGTCTTACTTAAGTTCTAATCTCATCTTATTCTTACTTAACTCATATATTTCACCAAACATGCATGATAATGCGGTAAGCAGGTAGTTTTATTACTAAATGGTTATAGTGGTACCTGGCCTCGATGAGGGCTCAGGCTCATCGTCCCGGTCCACCATGTGCAAAGTGGGCCCCGTCTTCTGGGTCACCCGTGGGTTCTTGTCCGCCGGCTGCTGCACTTTCCTCTGACCGTCAGATCCAGCTCCCTGATCGGTCTTGCCCTTGCCCCTGGTATCGGGCCTATAGGCTCTGCTAGCAGGATTCCGGTAACACTCATAAGCTCGATGCCCATAGACTCCACAGAAGTTGCACTTCACCTTATTCCCCTTACAGTCGGGCCCGGGGTGGTCCTTGTGACACCATCTACAGATGAAGCGCCGCTGGTAGCCACCACCGGCTCCCCTCTCAGTCTCTGATCCCTTTGGCGCCTTAGAGCGCAGGGGTGTAGCTGCAATAGCATACGTCAACTTCAATGGCTCTTCCGAAGCCTTCTCCTTTTCCTCCTTCCCCTTTGGGTTCTGATTTTTCTGGGCCTGAGGCTGGTACTTTTGTTTCTTGTACCCTCCTTGCCCCTGACTTTCTGAGCTCTTCCCAACACTCTTCCTCTTAGCATTCTCCTCGTCCCTCAGCTGGACGGTAATCTCAACCTTAGCAGCGGCATGATAGCACTCCTGCAAGGTAGTGTAACTCGTCGGCCCCATGCCGTAGCGGAGTCGATGGCTAAGCCCGCCATAGAAGCGGTCCACCAAGATCTGGTCAGAATATCCAAGACCTGGCAGAAGATGGAGCAAGGCGGTGAACTCTGAGTAATACTCGTCCACTGTCATCTTGTCCGACTGCTTAAGTGCATCCAACTGTAGGCGCTTCTTCGTCTGGACATGGGCGGGGTAGTACTTTGCTCGTAGCAAGGCGGTGTACTGCTCCCAGCCGAACTCTGGGTTGGCCACATGCTCGTCCCTCACCAGCTTCCACCAATCGCCTGCCGCCCCCTTCAGATAGAAAGCAGCTAAGCGCACCTTGATCCCAGCAGGGACATCAAGGGTCTCGAAGGCGGTCTCCAGCTCGGAGATGTACGCCTCAAGCTTGGCGGGATCGGTCTCCCCCTTAAAATGAGCGGGTCGAAGGTCTGCAAGACTCTTCACCCAGTTTGGTTCCCTAGGTTGTGGCGGTGGAGGTGGTGCACCCACACCAGGCTGATAGCCCATATGCCCTAAAGCGGCAGCTACGATCGTCTGCCCTCCAGGTATCCCTGAAGTATCCTCACCCCGGCCGCGACCTCGGCCTCCCCTAGGACGTCCTGCCATCTGAACAAGCATATCTCATATTAGTTTGTATTCCCACTGTCTCGGTTAGCAAATTTATAACGTCCGTAGACGATAAGACAATCCACACTTATTAGTGGTCATCTGACTCTACTCACTCTAACTTCTCACACCCTTAACCCAACACTTATTCCTTAACTTATATCCTAACTCGGTGGTTACTCATGTCCGGTATTTCTTGATCAGAGCGTAACTACGCTCTGATACCACTTTTTGTAACACCCCATCCAAAGCCTATCGTGGTTATCGCAAACTGAACACTTAATCGATTACGTCGCAGCGGAGATAAATAACACCTGGACCTTGCCACAGTCTGATCGTTAGAATATACCGGCTTAACGTTTGCAACACTTATTCAAAATACTTATCCAACTCAAAACATCAACATTCACAATACCACAACCAACCGAGTACTAGTATCTTAAACATAATCTCAAACTTACATCAGTTTAATATAAACAGTCGGGTGCACAGCGCAACCCGAACTCAAAATAAACATCCCACCCTAAGTCTAACCGCTCCTACTCTCGTAGTGCGTCCTCATGGGTCCTACTCCTGCAAGTGTAAAATAGCCCCCGAGGGGGTCAGCACGAATGCTGGTACACCCTCTCATGGCCCCCAAGCTAACGGGCTACGACGACTAATTGTCGATAGCATGGAAATTGATTACATACACAAGCATAATATGAAGTGCAATAACAATAACCACAGATGAACATATATAGTTCACAACCAATGAACGACTCAAGCGTTCCCTTAACAAGTGGGTTAGTAACCCCTCCTTAGTCCTCATTTCCTTAATCTCAGTTCCTTACCTTACCTTAATCTTAATCTCAATCTTAATCTTAATCTCAGTATACAAACCTTTCCTGGAAGGGATTGGTTGTAGCTTAATTCGAACCTGGGATTAGGTGATCCCACCGCACCATCTTAATGCCCCCTACCCTGGACGGGAGTCCAGCGTAGCTGAGCCGGCAACCCCCTAGGCTACAAGTCCGAAGACAAGTCCTTAAGCGGAGGGTGGATCTGATTCAGATACCGTCCCCCTTTTTCCTTAGCATGCATGACCGAAGATCGGTCCCGGGTTTCCTCACTCAAGTTCCAGTTAGTAGACATCTTAAACACCATGTGCTAGCTAAGCCTTAACGGGCATTAAACCAACAACCATCAAACTTAACTCTTTCTTAACTCAGTAAGTACTAAACTTGGTTAGTAACAATCTCAAGTCTCGTGGGTTAGTGTAAAGCTAACACAAACACAACGAGAATAAATATAATCCGGTTGCATGCTTTATCTTGTTTTAGTCATAGCAATCAAACAGATAGCACACAAGCCGAGGGACACCTCGTTAGCAAGCAGGTCACGAGAAGGATTGTACCGTTCACCGTCGATCGTTGTTTGATTAATCTTCTTCGGGGTCCCAATTCACAAACCTAAAACATTCATTCATTTTTAGGTCATTAGTTATTTGCACCTTACTTAACTCACTTAGTCCCTAGGGATTTCCATTCAATAACCTCTCAAGTCTTTGCCACTTAGCTTACCACTTAATTTTTAAACATTAAAACTTATACTTAATCTTAACTTAATTCCTTAAGTTCTTAGGGTCCTAATCATTACCACCCTACCAAAGGTATACCTTATTACCTATTACCATTCTTAGAATTCAAAATTTCTTTTTTTTTTTTTAAGTGTTAAGGGCCGTCCGACCCACCGTCCGACCCACCCTCTGGGTCGGACCATTCCAGTAACTTTCAGGTTTGGAAAACCCTACATGTCCGACCCATGTCCGACCCAACCAACTGGGTCGGACCATTCCAGAAACTTTCCGTCTTCTAAAACCTCTCATGTCCGACCCACGTCCGACCCAACCTTCTGGGTCGGACCATTCCAGAAACTTATTTGCCCTTTGAAAATCACCCGTCCGACCCATGTCCGACCCAAGACCTCTGGGTCGGACCATTCCAGAACCTTTCCCTGGCGTTAAACAGAGGCCGTCCGACCCAAACCTGGGTCGGACCCCTGGGTCGGACGCCACTAAATCATGCCCAAACTTTGCCAAATCTTCACTAAACCTTTCCTCAAGCCATCCAATATGTTCCAACATCATTTAGACTCTTAAACTCAATCATAAACCATCCTCCAAACACATTAAATCATTCACCAAGTTTCACCTTAATCATTATACATTTTCCCTTGTAATTATGCTAACACTTGTAATGCTTTCCTCTAGTTTTCTAGGTGGTGGTTCATACCTAATGTAACCACTATGCCAAATGTTTTCCTCACCACTATAACATCATCTCCCAAGCATCTTTCACTATCTAAAACTCTTTTATGTATTTTACTTAAAGTTCCTCCTCAAGCTTAAACTTCCATCATCAACACATTATTTCCTTCCTAGTTGTGCAACAACATTTGCCTAAGTCCTAAATACTCAAATACATTCTCTTGATTTCTAAATCCTTCATAGTAATGCCTAAGTCATTATAAGTCATTAAACACCTTAAACTCACCCCCTTTTTCATCAAGACAACCTCTAAAACTTCCTAGTACTTCCTTAGTCATTAAATCCCCTTAGAATATCTTAAACACTTAAGTTCTCCTTTAAATTTTTGCCATGGGTTCTCTAGTACATAGCACATCCTAACACATGGTTTTTCTCCATCAAACAACCAACATCACCCAAATTCTCATTACAACACCTTAACACACAATTTACACTAAAACTTCACCACATCATCATATATTGCTTAAACTCAAAATGCTTGGCACTTAGGCCCTTAAATGACAATAATCTTAACCACTGAATTTCCACATATATTTGCCTTCAACCTGCGAATACACTCAACAAGGCTCCCATTGAAATAAAATGCTTCTTGTAATTCATTTCCACATTGTTTTAACTATCTCTTCCTCTCATTTGCTCTTTAGTCAAAAGTTCACAAGTATTGTCATTGTTTCTTCTAGGTTTTATAATACCTTCCCAATATAAACTCTACACTAAACTCATCATATACCTAAATCCCATTCCCTTAAACAACAAGACATCTTAAGGTAAGCAATTTACCTTGTTCTTTTACAAGCTTAAAAAGCTTTCTTCCTTAGGTTTTTCTTTGTTCAATCTCGGTCACCAATGTGTATCTCCTTGCCAATGTTCTAACCAATATCCAATAACTCCAATGAGTACTAGATAACACATTAACCCTAAGGAACAAACCCTAGGTTAAAATATGCTTTAAGGTATTAATGTGATTGTTTTACCTTGGTTTCTCAAGACAAACTTGGATATGAAGCAAGAAGGACCTCCTCACTCCTTTGAAGAGTAGAAACAAGCTAGAACAAGGCATAAACATGGAGTCCCATGAGCACTAATTTTTGGACATGTGAAGAAAATGGTGGAAACCTAGATTTTCTTACACTTTCTTTACCTTAAGAGAATGGAGATGCCAATGGAGTCTCCAAACTTGAATTTCCTCCTCTAATGGTGGTTTGACTTGGCACCAAAATGAAGCTCTTGAAGTTTTGAAAAGATAGGAAGGAGGAGCTTGAGCTAACTAAGAAGAGTATGTATTTTGTTTTGGATTTGGAGCTAAAACGAGTAAGATGTGACCAAGGAAAGATGGAGCTTTCATGGAGGTTGAGTTCTACGTGAATGGAGAAGGGAGAGAGCAGATCAAACCGTGGGAAAACAAAGGAGAATGAAGATGTGAGGAGAGAGGTAAGTAAAATGTGATATTTATCTTAAAAGGTAAATAGTACTTTATGCTTTATAAGTCTTATCTGCTTTCTTAATTGCTTAATAAATCATGAAGGTGGTGACTCACCTCCTAAGAAACCGGCCCCCTTTTAGTAATGAGGGTACTTAAGTCTTTGTTGACCAAATGTCTCACTTATATAGACTTATGTTATAAACTAGCTTAATTAATTCACTATTCACCAAAACAAGGCACATTGTTGTGAAATTTTTGATTTCCCATTGATATAGACTTCCAAATGTGATACTATATAGTACACATGTTAATTAAAGAGTAATGATGGACATTTAGCCATTCAAAACTCATTTACAAGACAATTTTTCAAAAACGTGCTTTAAGACTCCTTAAAGCACATTTTGTGTTTTAACTTGTTTTCAAGCTTGGTTTTTTTGGTAATTGATTTGAAATGACCATTAGGATATTACTAAGGTCTTAGAACAATATTTGGCTACTCTCCCAAGTCTCTCCAAGCTTAGAGCACGTTTTTGTTAAAACTGCTCTTTTGGTGTTTCCTTATATTTTCTTTGATTAGAAATGTTTCTTAATGTTTCTAAGGCATTATTTAGCCTCCTTATATCTTAGTTTATCATTTAAACACCATATCTAAGTTTGGGGTATTTCAATCTACCCCCCTTAAAAGAACTTTGTCCTCAAAGTTCACACATGTGCTTAACCATTCACGGTACACAGTTCTCTTAATCTTAATACCACATCTTATATTCACATTCATACATCTCAAGACTCAATGGTCAATCTCAAATACAATACATAAGTATTATACATAACTCAAACTTACACCGAGGTGTAGCAACTTACACAAATTCACATCTTAAACAACCAATCAAACGACAACATGATCGTTTCCTAACTCAAAAGCGAGGAAGCTCTACCCCCCTTAAAAAGGGGTACGCCCCGTACCCTATACAGACGATCTAGTCAGTAAATAAAGAAGGGTACTTCGCCCTCATCTTATCCTCTAATTCCCACGTGGCCTCTTCGACATCCTGGTTAGACCAGAGAACGTTCACCAGTCGCACTGACTTGTGGCGAGTGTCCCTAGTCTTGCTGTCCAAGATTCTCTGAGGAGTCTCCACGGATCTCATATTTGGTTCTAAAGTCAACCTCTCAGGTTCTAACACATGGGAGGGGTGGTGCATGTATTTCTTTAGCTGTGAAACATGAAAAACATCATGCACTTTACCCAGCTCAGCAGGTAAATTCAACCTGTAAGCAACTGGGCCCACCCGCTCCGTAATCTCATAAGGACCAACAAATTTCGGGCTTAACTTGCCCTTCTGCCCAAACCTGAATACACCCTTCATCGGTGAAACTCGCAGAAATACCTGGTCGCCCACTGCGAACTCCAGGTCCCGTCGTCGAACATCAGCATACGACTTCTGCCTATCTTGTGCAGCTTTCATGTTCTCCCTGATTTGCTGAACTTCAGCATTAACTTGTTCTAAGTACTCTGGTCCTATAATGACCGTCTCACTCGACTCATCCCAGCAGAGCGGTGTACGACATGGTCTACCGTACAACGCTTGAAAAGGTGCCATCTTGATCGAAGCGTGATAGCTGTTGTTGTATGAAAACTCGATCAGATGCAATCTGTCAATCCAACTGCCCTGGAAGTCTAAGGCACATGCTCTCAGCATGTCCTCGAGTGTCTGAATAGTACGCTCAGTCTGACCATCTGTCTGAGGATGGAACGCGGTACTCAGCTTGAGTTCTGTACCCAACGCTTCTCTGGTAGCTCTCCAGTACCTCGAAAGGAATCTGGTATCTCTATCTGACACTATGGTCTTTGGTATGCCGTGATGCCTCATGATTTCTTTCTCAAATAACTCAGCTAATTTGGTCACCTTCCAAGTATCCTTCATCGGTATGAATCGGGCTACTTTGGTAAGGCGATCCACCACCACCCATATCATGTTGAGACCTCCCCTAGCAGGTGGAAGTCCAACTACGATGTCCATGGAGATATCATGGAACTTCCACTCCGGAACTGGCATCGACTGTACCATTCCGCCCGGTCGTCGGTGCTCGAATTTCACCTTCTGGCATGTGGGACACCTCAAGACGAACTCGGTAACATCTGTCTTCATCCCCGACCACCAGAAGTATCTCTTCATGTCTTTATACATTTTAGAGGCTCCCGGATGGATGGAAACTGAAGAACAGTGTGATTCTCTAAGTATACGGTCTTTCAGATCCGTGTTGCCCCGTGGTATGCATAATCGGCCCTTAAGTCTGATCAGATCATCATCATGAAGTCTGAAGTCGTATTTTTGACTCTCAAAAGTACCATCTGTCAGCTTCTGTCTGACTTCTCTCATATACTCATCTGTCCTCTGAGCCTCTCGCACCTCATCAACCAAGCTGGAGAAAGAAACTAGCGAATGGAGTGAGTGTGCTCGACGGCTCAGGGCATCTGCTACAACATTGGCCTTCCCCTCTTTGTACTGGAGGTCAATGTCATAGTCTTTCAGAAACTCTAACCATCTCCTCTGTCGAAGATTTAACTCTTTCTGAGTGAATATGTATTTCAAACTTTTGTGATCGGTGTAGATCGTGACACTAACCCCATATAAGTAGTGGCGCCATATCTTCAAAGCGAAGACTACAGCTCCCAGCTCTAAATCATGTGTGGGGTAGTTCTCCTCATGTTTCTTCAACTGGCGTGAGGCATATGCCACCACCTTGCCATGTTGCATGAGCACGCAACCCAGCCCTCTGCCGGATGCATCACAATAAACCTCAAAGCCCTCTGTACCGTCTGGAATGGTCAGTACCGGTGCAGTGGTCAGTGAGTCCTTCAAGCGCTGAAATGATCTCTCACAGTCAACTGTCCATAGAAATGGTGCGTCTTTCTTCATCAGACTGGTCATCGGCTTCGCGACCTTGCTGAAATCTCTAACAAACCTCCTGTAGTAACCTGCCAGACCGAGAAAGCTCCGGATGTCGGTAACAGTCTTCGGCCTTGGCCAGGTACGTACGGCATCAATCTTTGCTGGATCCACTGCGATCCCAGCATCTGAGATGACATGACCTAGGAAAGAGACTTCCAAATGTGATACTATATAGTACACATGTTAATTAAAGAGTAATGATGGACATTTAGCCATTCAAAACTCATTTACAAGACAATTTTTCAAAAACGTGCTTTAAGACTCCTTAAAGCACATTTTGTGTTTTAACTTGTTTTCAAGCTTGGTTTTCTTTGGTAATTGATTTGAAATGACCATTAGGATATTACTAAGGTCTTAGAACAATATTTGGGTACTCTCCCAAGTCTCTCCAAGCTTAGAGCACGTTTTTGTTAAAACTGCTCTTTTGGTGTTTCCTTATATTTTCTTTGATTAGAAATGTTTCTTAATGTTTCTAAGGCATTATTTAGCCTCCTTATATCTTATTTTATCATTTAAACACCATATCTAAGTTTGGGGTATTTCACATTCACTCCAGTAAGACAGATAGACAGAAGCTACAATTTTTTTTACCGAAATCTGAAATCACAATCTATATATTTCTTCTTGATTCTTGTGTTTGGTTAGCTCAACTGATGTTTTAATCTTCTCAAAACGTTTTGCTAGCCTAGCTGCAGTTATTAGCTATGGTTTGGGTTTACTTTTAACACAACATCACACTCTTAGCACCTTGGGAAGTCACCTATACTGAAACACAATTTCAGGAAACCGAAACACTAACTTATGCATACTTCGTTCAGTTTCTCTTTGTACTGCATTTAAATTGCTTTCCCATCTTTCCCAAGTGTGTACAAACCTAAGTAAGTGTATTAGCTAGGTCTTAAATTTTTTAGCAAGCCATTTCAACCCACTTATTCCTACTGTGTGACAGTTATACAGGGGCACAATTATAGAAAACTGAAACAAACTGAAACTCTGAAACAAAAATTTGAGATGTTTTATTCCATCTCTCATTTCTGTTGCTTTGTTTCTGTCATCCAATCTATCTCCTAGTTTCCCAGCTCATTGAGTCACTTAGTTATGTGTTTCAATTAACTTTTAACTTCAAACAACCCAAGGCAACCAGGACTACGTATTTGAAAATCTGTTACACAGACTTGAAGAAGTAACTGAAAACTGATGTATATCTTCTTTTTTTTTCCTCTTGTCTTTCCTGTTTGTTATTAGTCTATCCTTCAATTCTTCCCAGAGTACTCACTACTTAATTAAGTGTTCTAGTTTTGTTTTAAACCCAATACCAACTCGAAAACACTCTGAAAGCTCTTTACACAGAAAAGAGAAACCGGAAAAAAAAACTGAAATTATGAAAACTGTCACATGTTTTCATCTATTGTTTTCTTTTCCCAAATTATCTAGTTCCTTACATAGGTGGTTAAATACAGCTTTATCCTTGAAACAGACCCACAACAACAACCTAGTTAAAGTTACCAAACTTACCTATACTGAAACAAACAATTTCAGGTACCGAAACAAAAACTGTAGAATTGAAACTGATAAATAACTTCAGTGTACTCCTCCACACTCAATGCATCAGATGGGTTGTTTCTTTATTTATAAAACTCCCACGTAGTTTGGTGTATGATCTAGTCACTTCTTAAGTTCCAAACAGTCCCAAAATGCCAGAAACCACATCCCTGAAAACCTCATTTGCATAGAATCTAATAACCTGAAACTACAACACACTGTAACATGATCAGATTTCCTTTTCCTTCTGTTTCGTGCATGGTTCTTGATTCCTACTTCCCCACATTGCTTAATGAAATACCCCGAACTTAAA
Organism: Limonium bicolor; assembly: GCA_023374045.1. Classification (NCBI taxonomy): domain Eukaryota; kingdom Viridiplantae; phylum Streptophyta; class Magnoliopsida; order Caryophyllales; family Plumbaginaceae; genus Limonium; species Limonium bicolor. The sequence continues at coordinate 345,172,571 of CM041777.1, forward strand.
TATAGGGATTAAAATTAATCTAATACGTATTTAAGGACCTAATGGTACCTAATTAATACTAGTAAGGAAAAATAAATCCAAAAGAAATAAAGAAATGCTTAAAAAGCGGAAAACGCTAAATAAGCGTTAAATAACCATAGGAGGTATGAGACCTCGGTTAGAGTATTATATGGATTCTAAAGGTTTAATAAGACCTAAATAATATATGGGAACAACTCCCGAAGAAAACGGATCCTTAAAATGGATTAAAAACACTAACGAACCTTAAAGCGCGTTTTTCGAGGTAACCGGGAAAACGTGTCTTAAAGCGGGTCAAATAGACTCGTAACAATTTTTGTCAACTAAATAATCATTAATAAATATTAGTGAAGCTTTAGAACCAATAAAATCAAGAAAACGAAGAATTTGTAAAAACTGTCAAAAACGGGAAGTTGTGGGGTAGAAACATAAATAAACCAAACTAGTGTGTCCACTTTCATAAATAGAATTTTAAAAACCCACAAAGGGCTGTGCACAGCCGATGCCCTTCCCTCTCACACACAACAAATAAGTAAATAAAGAAAGGAGAAAAGAAAGAAGAAAGAAAAGAATACAAAAAGGTAAAGGAACACTCTCTTTCCTCACTTTTTCTTCTCTCTCTCCCATTTCCTCCTTCCCCATTGTACTCCCTCTCTTTCTTCTCCCTTGTGGCTGCGATTTTGAGAGCTTCAAGAAGCTCTAATGGCTTCCCTCCTTCAACCTCATGCTCCACCCTCATGTAAGCTCCAAACTCAAAAATAATCACATATTTGTAATCCCCTCATCCTCCTCTATCATTCCCTCTTTTCAAAATTCGAAAAGGATGAGTTTCATCTCCATGGGTTTTCCCCATTTGAAGAGAAAAGCACACCAATGGGTAGCTTGGAGTCTCCTCTTTCCAATAAGGTAAAAATCTTCATGAAAAGCTCAAATTTTCTCTACCTCCTTGTGTAACCGATTTTTGCTCATTGTAATACCTTGTTTTCTCTCTCTCTTTTGAGCATAATATCGATCTTGCAATGGTGGTGGATTCACCTTCTTGAACCAAGGGCTAAAACCCCTTCTAAAACTCTCCAAAGGTAAACCCTAGAATTTTTATTTTAAACACTTCAATGAATTAGTGTTAAATTTAAGGGTTAGTAGTTTAATTACAATTGTTTGGTGTGTTTGGATGATGGGAATGGAGTTTGGCAACTCCATTCCCCATATGGCCGATTTGGGCAAGAAAGAAAGAAGAGGAGGATTGGAAAAAGGAATGAAGGAATTATAAGCTCAAGGTAAGAGCTCTTTACTAATGTTAAATTTTAGTGCATTAGAGTAATGGGAATGGGTAAACCAATCTAAAGAACCCAAATAATGTATTAGTAATGTAATTATGGAAGTTTGAGTAATAGTGCAATAGTATGTGAATCGTAGGCTTTGGAGCCAAATGGTTGTGTATGAGTATTAGTATTGATGTTTGATGGAGTATTGGTGTATTGGGATGGATTTATATTTGCTTAATTGCTGGTAGGACCCTTGTATGGGTGTGGCTAGTTTAGGAATGAATTTGGTGAGAATTGGTATGTGTGGCCAAGTAAGAAAAGTAGATGAACTATGGCCAAATTTTGGTAGGAATATGTACATGTATGGATGACTTGGTGAATGGGAAAACCAAGGTGTGTATTGGAGGTAGTAGAGATGTTTAATGACCATGGAATGGTGTCTGAAATATGGGAATAATAGGGTATAAAATCTGTAGCAAGAGGTGTTGGATTTGCCTTGGAGAAACTAGGAAGAACTAGAGTATAAGACTTGGTAAAATAAATGTTGGACTTGGGTATAGAGGTGTAATTGCTTGGATATGTGTTTGGGATGCTAGGAGTGACATTGGTAGAGGAAGTATTGAATGGTAGAAGTTGGGTTAGAAATCTGTAGCATAAGTAAAACAAAAACGGTTACATTTGCTGGAAAAGAGGTGAGGAAGTTGTGTAAGTGGATTGATGGATTGAGTAAGGAGTTTGGTGGATGAACTAAGGCAATTTGAAGGGCCTAAGAAGTGTTAAAACATGTGGGATTAAGTGTAGGAATAATGGGGAAGTAATGGGTAAAAGATAGAACTGAAAACAGAAATAAAAATGCAAATACTGGGCCGGACCGACCTTGGGACCGAACTTGCAAGGTCGGTCGAGCCCAGATTTACAAAGACGGGAAATTTTCTGGAATGGACCGAACTTGCGACCGGACTTGCAAGTTCGGTCGGACCAGAAAATTCTCCCGTCTGTAACCTACTGGAATGGACCGACCTTGCGACCGGACTTGCAAGGTCGGTCGACTCAAAAATTTCCCGTCGAGTAAGCTACTGGAATGGACCGACCTTGCGACCGGACTTGCAAGGTCGGTCGGGCTAAAATTTTCTCATACGAAACTTACTGGAATGGACCGACCTTGGGACCAGACTTGCAAGGTCGGTCGGCCCTGTAATTCTCCAGCGTAATTCCTTACTGACTTGGACCGAACTTGCGACCAGACTTGCAAGTTCGGTCGAGTCATACAAAAAAAAGAAAAAAAAATTATTTGATTAAATAATAATTTTATATATGCATGTATGTATACCCACCTATACATATGTGCATGTATATGTAAGTATACCATTGTTGAGTATTGAAAAGTAAGTAAACAAAATGTAAGTATAGGGATGTAAAGACTTAGTAAGTATGAATTAGGAAACGTAAGGATAATCGAATTAAGTTAATGATAGTTAGATTAATTGTTCGATTATATGAATATCATAGGGTTTGATTTGTGAACACCGGAGGGACGTTGGGATACAAGTACAATGGTGAAAGGTATGATTTCTTCATGCCCTGTATCCTAATCTGGTTTCCCCGATTTGTGTGCTTATTTGATCACCTAAATAAGATAAATGCATGAATCGGACTATATTGCACTTACCTGTGCTAGACTTATGTTGTTCTTGATATCTGTTGTCTTGAACACTAGTTTGTATAATTCATGAAATGTATGAATGATGATGAATGGTATTCGAACCTTGTATTGTACTTAAGTATTGTATTGTATTTTGTATAAATGAGTATTGAGCATTGTAATTGTGTGTGTGGCTTGTATGAATGACTTCTGCTAATTCCTAACTACCTAACTCCTAACTTAAGTGAGTAAACTGGAATGAGTAGATGTCCGATATAGCTTCGGCCACGCGTGAGGATGCGGAGTCACAAGAGGTTGGCTGCAATTCCTGACTCTTAAACTGGTCTGCGGCCCAAATCCCTTAAATGGGTAGCATCCCGAATTGGTGAGTCAAGTAAATCCCGGAGGTGGGACGGAGTAGTCCCCAGGGCCGGAGGTCCCGACGACTTAACATGAGTAAGAGTAAGAGTAAGTAAGTATGTATGAGTATGAGTATGAGTATGTATGCGTATGTATGAAGTAACGAGTAAAAGAGTAATCTCCACCCGATTAACCCGGGTGGACCAATGAAGCTAACAAGAACTGTACTTTGTGTATGTAATGAGCATGTGTATTCGGAAGAAGGTAAGTACGTATTGGATGGTTATATTGTATTCCTTGTATGTAATGAAGTGTATATTTGTATGTTTGCGTAAGTATTATTGTACTGTGTATAAGAGCATGTATGCATGTATGTTGGAATGAAAATGAACTGCATGTATTCGACCAAGTGGTCGGCGTACCCTCACTAGTACGCGGGGTATGCGGTTATCATGCGCAGTGAAAGCTGACCCCCTAGGGGGAACGTTTTTAGTGTGTAGGTACCCGAAGCGGATGTGGTCAAGGTAAGAGACCGGCGGCACACCCTTGTACTTAGAAAGTAAGTAGTTGTGAGGAATGGGTAGATGTAGACTCTTAGTGAGTATGTATGTACTGGAAGAGATATTATAATTGTATAAGGATCCTAGTAGACTCGGTTAAGTATATTGTAATGTATGGAATATGGAGGATTAAGTATTGAATGGAGCATTGCTGTATTTGATTGATGAATGGAGTATGTATTATAGATGTGTAGTACTCGGGATTCCGGTCCATCAGACCGATGCTGTATGTAGAAGTAGTAGCCTTGTTAGTCACGTGGGTGACTAACGGCATTGTATCACCCACTGTATGTAAGTATGTATCCGCTGCGTGTATCTGATGTGTAAGGAGATTGGACGGTAAGCATTGTATTAACGGTAGGGGTGTTACAAAAAGTGGTATCAGAGCGAAGTATCGCTCTGATGACTGGAAATACCGAGGTTAGGAATACCGAGTTAGGAATTAGAAGCTTAGGGCTAAGGGCTGAGTGTTAGCATTAGAGATATGCTAGTTTGGAACTACCGGTGAGTACCGGATACCTACAATACCAGTCCCGCCCGCAGCAAACCCCACTGTATAACTTGGGAAAGGACGCCAGGGAGAAGGAAAGTCCTCTCATACTCGGGGAAACCCGATCTGGCAGTTGTGAAGCAACCACACAGTAACAAGAACCGATATATGGTAAATTCCAAGGAGTGGAAGACCTGGAGATAGATCCCGGATAAACAATGATACCCGCACTCAACAGCGGTTGAACGAGCACTCCAACCACGAGGAGGCTGCAACTTACAACAGCATGGGGCGACGTGCTTAGCAGTCGCGAAACCTAGCTAGTCAACCAATAGCAAGACAGAAGCACTAACCGTGCAACGGAATGAAAAAGGGAGCAGTAACGGAACCCGAGACACAAGTCTACAGGGTAGTAATACTTGAATAATACCACCAACGGTATGCTAGCTGACTAAGGACATAGTCGGAAGCGGATAACTCCAAAACTACGACGCCATTAAGGTTGCAATACCTGGCCAATATAGCTCAGACAATTACAAGAAAACCATGAGATATAATCCAATAGGACTACAAGAGTAGTGCCTAAGCAAGGAAGGCTCAATAACCACCACAGATGGGTGGGAACGAGCCACAAGGAACGACACTAAACCAAATAGAGTGGGGATCTCCAAGGATTGGAGAAGTACCCAGATCTATGACAGCCATGTCTAGACCACTAAGAAGCTACCTAAGGGATCGAGTATCCCAACCATAGATCAATAAGATCAAGGGAAGAGTCGACAAGACTACCAAACGCAAGCAGAAACCCTACCAAGATTGGTATAGGATTACCCAAAAACCACCAGTACCACGCACTTGCCACGGCAAGTGAAGTAAGGATAGAGATACGTAAAGAAACTCTAACACACCACAGGTACATAGTAATGCACCGTGACTACAATGAAGCAACTATGGGATCACAAATCCTGAAACTGAAGGAATGGAACCTTGGAAAAGCTTAACGGCCCGACCACTGTATTTAGAACATACCAGTCAGCGAGAAGCTGGACTTGGTCAAGATTTCGAACATGGCTATACCATGAAGAACTTCTTTTAACACCGAACCATAATTTTCAAACCAAGTTTTCTTTCAAAACCACAAACCTTCTTTTAAAACCTTGGATTTTAAAAACCGAACCAACATAATTACGGTGAGTATCATAGAATGATACAAGAGGAGTTGGCAACAGAATACTTCACCTAGGCGTGTGACGAACACTACCAGTGTACCCGTTACGGGATGTGGGACAACCGCACTCCGAAGGAGCTTGCAGGCCTGACATATAGTTGGGTAAGTGGTAACGTATCAATATGGCACCCCACGTATGTATACATGTAGTGTACGATGCACGGGAAGTAGTCAGCTCCGTTCTACGGACCATGAGTGAGTTCAAATCAGAACAGCTGGACACCTCAGACGATCAAGTATCAAGGAGCTCAGAGAACCCATCTGAAGATGAGGAATAAGAACTAGAAAGTGCAAAGAGCACATGCTAGTAAGTATAGACATTGGATATGTCTCAGGACATCAAGAAAATACATGACAACTGGAAAGTATACCCAGCCTAAACACAGCAAGGCAATCGCCTATAACGTGAACACCACAATGCTCAACAAACGGGACAGGGTTCCCCAAAGTGATCACTAAATTACCACTAAATATAATCCATCATCGGGGAGGATATATAAACCTAGACTCAAGCACTAGGAGCAAGCGTAAACAGTCTACCCAAGGACGAGAGACGTCATAACCCAAAAGGGACAACTCAAGTACAATACCACAAGACGATATAGTGGACAACATATCATAAACGTTAGCCGGATGTAACGGCACCATTTAACAACACCCAGGAGAAATTCTTGAGGGTGACTAGATTAACAACAGCCAAACAAAGCGTCAAGATAAGAATACAGGAGCTGGAACGAACACTCGGTTAAGACACCGAAGGGGTTTCACTTGACAGGAAATACCCTAGTCTACAAAAGGCACTGATCAGCACTGGATTGCCTAAGAGTCTCCTATGAACGGAAGCGTGATGCCACGACTTACCATGGAGCCCAATAACATCTCCAACCTATGACGGTATACATGGAGTGGAAACATGTATAAGCAGCTTGCAAAGAGCATAGCTTGCAGCAATACAGCTCAGAAGCCGTAAACCAAATACGTTATATAAACTTAAACGGTTGCAAATCCGGCACCAATTGTTAACAAGACTTGCAAGACATATTGCCTCGTACGACAAGAAATCAACAACTGGACCATCGATCCAAACCCAACCTTATGAGTGGCTTGGAGTAATGGCCAACTCAGTGTCACTGTCACTAGGGCATCAGTCTAGTACACAGTTGACAAGCTTTTAATTACCTTCATGCCTTCTGTAGCAATGGTAGCACAGAGGCATAAGAATCATGATAATGCCAACATTGGCCTAGTCCACACTTGGACACTACGAGAAACCCAAGGGAAGGTACCCCTCGTTAACCTAAGACCACCAATGTGGTAAAGATGTGAACCCCTTGAAAAGCTTCCATCTATTATAACAGAAAAAGCCTACGCATATCGATACTGCCAAGGGGCGATGGAATGAGGAAATGAGATTTCCAAACCGTTATGACTTAAGGAGTAAGCATACTCCGTATGCACCCAAGCATGTGGTGAACCATTGTGTAAACACTAACATAGCAAACTTGTCATAAGACCTATGAGTGGAAACAAGCCTCTCAACAAGAAATCTCATTTACCAATGACAGAGTACTCTTCAATTGGAGAACGGGACCAGAAAACCCTTGAAGCTTCATGGGATGTCCCGGTGATGTACACACAAGTATAACTACACAGCTAGAGCCTATAACCAATGCTCAGCACTAGAAGACAATAATTGTCAAAACAATCTATGTGAATACACATTGAACACCACGAATGACTAACGCTCAAGAGAGCTTATGACCTGATGAGTTATCTCATCCTTGGTCAACCAAGATACTTGGTAAATTGTATCACAAATGATGACGGGATATGAGGTAAGCTAACCTACATAGGAAACCTAAAGTGGAAGAACATCTTCACATTAGAATTATAATATTGCGGTATGCTACGACAACCGTCATATACACGAATATAGGAAACCCTCAGCGTATACACACCATAAGAAATGGTGCCAATGATAGTAACAGTGAGTAAAGAGAAACTATCACAGTAACAGAAACAATAAAAACGATGTTGTATGATGAGTAAGAATACGGTGCGCAACAAGCGACCGATATGAGGAAGTAGCAGATAATGACACGGAGTATAAGTACGAGATGACACACAGAAATATTCTTTCCTATCACATAAGTGACTTACTGTCAAGCGTTTACGCCTCTGCACTCTGTATGACTGAGTATTTTGGCATTGCACTTGTTCAGCTAATGATCTAATGAGATGGCTAGGGATATGGAGAATGTAAACCGTAGTAAACCCTTCCTTTCACCAACAAACATGGCATAAGCCAGCTAAGAAAGCTTAGCAATAGACCGTGCGGCCTGAGGCCAAAGAAACACGAAGAGTGTGAAACACACTAGTAATCACAAGATGTGAATTCCATTGGAATATAAGGTGGAAGGAGATACAAGAAAGTCATTAGGACCGACACATAGAAAATGCAAGGTCATACAAGTAAAGAACACTTGTACTGAACCAGGAGAATGGTAATTCAGAAGCTATTGACAACAGAGGAAGTACTACAACTAAGTAGTGACTTAACCTCGCCCGACAATAAGTCGGAGGAGCTTAGCGAATGATCGTGGAGGTACAAATAGTGTGTATACTAGATTGCCAGAGAACTGGTTATAAACCTACAACTCATTGAGTTCAAACACAGTAAAAGTATACCGTATTTGTTTAGTAAACCTTATCCCCATAATAGACGGAAAAAAAGGTGATGCATAGCACATTAAGGATAACACGAAAGTAACCCGAGTTATCAGGGTCACGCAGCAGAAGCTAGTGGGCCCTAGCTAGGAGATAATATACCTAGTAAGTATAGCAAAATGGCTATTAATGCCTTGAAGCCTAATAGGCTAGAACCGAATTAATGATAAGTTAAATAAACTCATATAGAAATCCTTGGTGCAAAGACTAAACCATTGGTATGGTTAAGATCCCTTTGACCAGAGCATATTGTATAGTATAGGGTAGTGAAGCTAAATGCCTCAGTTTGCCCAGACTGATTAAACCAAAGTTTAATAATAATAGCATACGGTAGATTACGTGGGCGTAATCCCTTTTAAGGGGGGTAGAGCGAAAACCGCTTAATGTAAGTTTTGTGAATAAAACACATAAACCATAATGTGCATAGCACAATGAGAACCAAATTAATGATTGATACTATGTTAAATAAACATAAGTACTCATTCATATTGTAATTATGGTAACTAGGCATTAGACATGCGAATACCATAGGAGGAATACACCCATCTTGTAACACCAATGTAAGAGTATTAGTAAAAGAAAAGTAATGAGTAGTGGACGGAGCTCCACAAGTATTATAGCCTTTGAAGAAGTAGTACGAAATGAATGAGAATAGTAGACGAATGAAGTTTATGAGTAGTGGAATCTAGGTAAATTGTTTGAAACAAATTAAAGACAACTAAATCTCATATGTATAGTATTTTTTGGATAGAATATTGGAGATGATGGTGAGTAATGGATGGAAGTGGTGAAGGTTGATGAGATGAGCATTTAGGTATTGAATCACGGAGTAAAGCATTTGGGGGAGTAGAGTGAGGATGATTGATGGATTGATTCCATCCTTTGGAGATGTATGAATTCGAATCACGACTAGAAGAGTAAAAGATAGAAAATGAAAACAACTAATTAATTGCTTGTTTGAAACTGATGTGGGAAGTCGAACTTGATCCTGATCAGATCAAGGGGAAACCAAACACAAATTGGGGTGGAAAGATAGTTCAACACTGGTGCTGATCACACCAGGGTCGAACGACTCTTGAAACTCCCCTTAAGTGGTCACAAGAGTCACATAGGATAGAAGTAATGAATATAAATTGGAATTTGGAGTTGTATGTTTTAGAAATTTTAATTGGTAGTGGTGAAAGAATTTCCTTTAGTATGGAGAACGAGGATGTGCTAGAAGTGGGTACCGAAGAAGATAGTAAGGTAGTATGTTGTAGTATTCCAAGGGCAGCGGGACATAGAGGAGTCCCGTGTCTAAATGACCTGAGCGCCTGCGGGATTGGAATGTGTATTGCATTGCTTTGGGAATAGCTCTGCATTGTATGTATGTATAAATTTTGTAATAGGGAACCGGATGGTTGATAGTAATATGGATTGAAGTAATTATGGTGCATTAGTATGGCATGGTATGGTATAGTATGTAGGGACCTTGAGTGACGGATTTGGGATTAGTAAGGAGGAAGAACGTATGGCTTTGGTATTAGACACGTAAGAATGAGTAAGCATTGTAAACCTATGACCTCGAGCAACTTTGAGGACAAAGTTCTTAAGGGGGGTAGATTGAAATACCCCGAACTTAAATATAGGGATTAAAATTAATCTAATACGTATTTAAGGACCTAATGGTACCTAATTAATACTAGTAAGGAAAAATAAATCCAAAAGAAATAAAGAAACGCTTAAAAAGCGGAAAACGCTAAATAAGCGTTAAATAACCATAGGAGGTATGAGACCTCGGTTAGAGTATTATATGGATTCTAAAGGTTTAATAAGACCTAAATAATATATGGGAACAAATCCCGAAGAAAACGGATCCTTAAAATGGATTAAAAACACTAACGAACCTTAAAGCGCGTTTTTCGAGGTAACCGGGAAAACGTGTCTTAAAGCGGGTCAAATAGACTTGCAACAATTTTGGTCAACTAAATAATCATTAATAAATATTAGTGAAGCTTTATAACCAATAAAATCAAGAAAACGAAGAATTTGTAAAAACTGTCAAAAACGGGAAGTTGTGGGGTAGAAACATAAATAAACCAAACTAGTGTGTCCACTTTCATAAATAAAATTTTAAAAACCCACAAAGGGCTGTGCACAGCCGATGCCCTTCCCTCTCACACATAACAAATAAGTAAATAAAGAAAGGAGAAAAGAAAGAAGAAAGAAAAGAATACAAAAAGGTAAAGGAACACTCTCTTTCCTCACTTTTTCTTCTCTCTCTCCCATTTCCTCCTTCCCCATCGTACTCCCTCTCTTTCTTCTCCCTTGTGGCTGCGATTTTGAGAGCTTCAAGAAGCTCTAATGGCTTCCCTCCTTCAACCTCATGCTTCACCCTCATGTAAGCTCCAAACTCAAAAATAATCACATATTTGTAATCCCCTCATCCTCCTCTATCATTCCCTCTTTTAAAAATTCGAAAAGGATGAGTTTCATCTCCATGGGTTTTCCCCATTTGAAGAGAAAAGCACACCAATGGGTAGCTTGGAGTCTCCTCTTTCCAATAAGGTAAAAATCTTCATGAAAAGCTCAAATTTTCTCTACCTCCTTGTGTAACCGATTTTTGCTCATTGTAATACCTTGTTTTCTCTCTCTCTTTTGAGCATAATATCAACCTTACAATGGTGGTGGATTCACCTTCTTGAACCAAGGGCTAAAACCCCTTTTAAAACTCTCCAAAGGTAAACCCTAGAATTTTTATTTTAAACACTTCAATGAATTAGTGTTAAATTTAAGGGTTAGTAGTTTAATTACAATTGTTTGGTGTATTTGGATGATGGGAATGGAGTTTGGCAACTCCATTCCCCATATGGCCGATTTGGGCAAGAAAGAAAGAAGAGGAGGATTGGAAAAAGGAATGAAGGAATTATAAGCTCAAGGTAAGAGCTCTTTACTAATGTTAAATTTTAGTGCATTAGAGTAATGGGAATGGGTAAACCAATCTAAAGAATCCAAATAATGTATTAGTAATGTAATTGTGGAAGTTTGAGTAATAGTGCAATAGTATGTGAATCGTAGGCTTTGGAGCCAAATGGTTGTGTATGAGTATTAGTAATGATGTTTGATGGAGTATTGGTGTATTGGGATGGATTTATATTTGCTTAATTGCTGGTAGGACCCTTGTATGGGTGTGGCTAGTTTAGGAATGAATTTGGTGAGAATTGGTATGTGTGGCCAAGTAAGAAAAGTAGATGAACTATGGCCAAATTTTGGTAGGAATATGTACATGTATGGATGACTTGGTGAATGGGAAAACCAAGGTGTGTATTGGAGGTAGTAGAGATGTTTAATGACCATGGAATGGTGTCTGAAATATGGGAATAATAGGGTATAAAATCTGTAGCAAGAAGTGTTGGATTTGCCTTGGAGAAACTAGGAAGAACTAGAGTATAAGACTTGGTAAAATAAATGTTGGACTTGGGTATAGAGGTGTAATTGCTTGGAAATTTGTTTGGGATGCTAGGAGTGACATTGGTAGAGGAAGTATTGAATGGTAGAAGTTGGGTTAGAAATCTGTAGCATAAGTAAAACAAAAACTGTTACATTTGCTGGAAAAGAGGTGAGGAAGTTGTGTAAGTGGATTGATGGATTGAGTAAGGAGTTTGGTGGATGAACTAAGGCAATTTGAAGGGCCTAAGAAGTGTTAAAACATGTGGGATTAAGTTTAGGAACAATGGGGAAGTAATGGGTAAAAGATAGAACTGAAAACAGAAATAAAAATGCAAATACTGGGCCGGACCGACCTTGGGACCGAACTTGCAAGGTCGGTCGAGCCCAGATTTACAAAGACGGGAAATTTTCTGGAATGGACCGAACTTGCGACCGGACTTGCAAGTTCGGTCGGACCAGAAAATTCTCCCGTCTGTAACCTACTGGAATGGACCAACCTTGCGACCGGACTTGCAAGGTCGGTCGACTCAAAAATTTCCCGTCGAGTAAGCTACTGGAATGGACCGACCTTGCAACCGGACTTGCAAGGTCGGTCGGGCTAAAATTTTCTCATACAAAACTTACTGGAATGGACCGACCTTGGGACCGGACTTGCAAGGTCGGTCGGCCCTGTAATTCTCCAGCGTAATTCCTTACTGACTTGGATCGAACTTGCGACCGGACTTGCAAGTTCGGTCGAGTCATACAAAAAAAAAAGAATAAAAAATTATTTGATTAAATAATAATTATATATATGCATGTATGTATACCCACCTATACATATGTGCATGTATATGTAAGTATACCATTGTTGAGTAATGAAAAGTAAGTAAACAAAATGTAAGTATAGGGATGTAAAGACTTAGTAAGTATGAATTAGGAAACGTAAGGATAATCGAATTAAGTTAATGATAGTTAGATTAATTGTTCGATTTTATGAATATCATAGGGTTTGATTTGTGAACACCGGAGGGATGTTGGGATACAAGTACAACGGTGAAAGGTATGATTTCTTCATGCCCTGTATCCTAATCTGGTTACCCCGATTTGTGTGCTTATTTGATCACCTAAATAAGATAAATGCATGAATCGGACTATATTGCACTTACCTGTGCTAGACTTATGTTGTTCTTGATATCTATCGTCTTGAACACTAGTTTGTATAATTCATGAAATGTATGAATGATGATGAATGGTATTCGAACCTTGTATTGTACTTAAGTATTGTATTGTATTTTGTATAAATGAGTATTGAGCATTGTAATTGTGTATGTGGCTTGTATGAATGACTTCTGCTAATTCCTAACTACCTAACTCCTAACTTAAGTGAGTAAACTGGAATGAGTAGAAGTCCGATATAGCTTCGGCCACGCGTGAGGATGCGGAGTCACAAGAGGTTGGCTTCAATTCCTGACTCTTAAACTGGTCCGCGGCCCAAATCCCTTAAATGGGTAGCATCCCGGATTGGTGAGTCAAGTAAATCCCGGAGGTGGGACGGAGTAGTCCCCAGGGCCGGAGGTCCCGACGACTTAACATGAGTAAGAGTAAGAGTAAGTAAGTATGTATGAGTATGAGTATGAGTATGAGTATGTATGCGTATGTATGAAGTAACGAGTAAAAGAGTAATCTCCACCCGATTAACCCGGGTGGACCAATGAAGCTAACAAGAACTGTACTTTGTGTATGTAATGAGCATGTGTATTCGGAAGAAGGTAAGTACGTATTGGATGGTTATATTGTATTCCTTGTATGTAATGAAGTGTATGTTTGTATGTTTGCGTAAGTATTATTGTACTGTGTATAAGAGCATGTATGCATGTATGTTGGAATGAAAATGAACTGCATGTATTCGACCAAGTGGTCGGCGTACCCTCACTAGTACGCGGGGTATGCGGTTATCATGCGCAGCGAAAGCTGACCCCCTAGGGGGAACGTTTTTAGTGTGCAGGTACCCGAAGCGGATGTGGTCAAGGTAAGAGACCGGCGGCACACCCTTGTACTTAGAAAGTAAGTAGTTGTGAGGAATGGGTAGATGTAGACTCTTAGTGAGTATGTATGTACTGGAAGAGATATTATAATTGTATAAGGATCCTAGTAGACTCGGTTAAGTATATTGTAATGTATGGAATATGGAGGATTAAGTATTGAATGGAGCATTGCTGTATTTGATTGATGAATGGAGTATGTATTATAGATGTGTAGTACTCGGGATTCCGGTCCATCAGACCGATGCTGTATGTAGAAGTAGTAGCCTTGTTAGTCATGTGGGTGACTAACGGCATTGTATCACCCACTGTATGTAAGTATGTATCCGCTGCGTGTATCTGATGTGTAAGGAGATTGAACGGTAAGCATTGTATTAACGGTAGGGGTGTTACACTTAACTACCTAGTTAACTTCTTATTACAGTTTAAACTCTCAAAACAGGCCCAAAACAACACTGGTAAAGCTACCGATGCATCCAAATACTAACTGGAAAGGAACAGAAATATGAAACTGGTACCCCTTTTTTTGTGTTTGTTCATAATCAGATTTCCAGTTTATCCTAGGTTGTCTAGTTACCTAGTTAGCTGTTTAATTAAAGTTTTAACTCCTTACCGACCCATAACAATATCGATAATGCTACTGAAACTTACCTTTACTAAAACAAGAAATTTCAGAGACTGAACAAAACCGAAGGGACTGAAACATGGGGTTGGTATTTTTTTGTCTTTCTTTTTGTTCATCGATCTAGTTTCGCTTTCCCTCAGATGGATTAGCTTCTTAGTTAAGTGTTTTAACCTATTTTCATTCTTGGAACAGGCCCACGACTACTAGTTAAAACTACTGAAATGTCCCAAGGCTGAATTGAAAAGAAACAGAGGAGCTGGAAACAACAGCTGATGTTTCTTTTCCTCCTGTTCTTCGGTTCTGGTATTTAATAAGTTTCCTGTTTTTCCTAACCCACAAGGCTGTTTACTACCTAGATAATTGGGTTAGTAAGATTTTAAGTTTAGAACAGATCCAACACAGCATTGTTGAAGCTACTGAAATTTAGTTATACTAAAACTGTAATGTTACAGAAATCAGAAACTGAAAACTGGTGTAACCTCTTTACCTCATTTCTATGTTTGGCGTCTTGACTTCCAGTTTCCCTCACCCTATCGACTCACTTAGTTAAGTGTTTTATACAGCTTTTGAATTTAAAGCAGACCCAAAATCAATCTTGTTCAGGTTACAGAAACGTCCAAATAAACTAGAAGGACTAAGACACAAAACTGTTTCCTTTGGTTTGTTTATTCAGGTTCCTAGTTAAGTATTTGGTATAGTCTTAAACTCAGACCAAGCTCAAATCAACAAGGAACATCCCTCTGATTTCTTTACACAAATCTGCAACTGGAAACAGATCCATTTAAACATCAGTAAATTATGAGAAGTTTGTTCCAGACTTCTTTATAATGCTTACAAGCTGCAACTTCCTATTTTCCTGACTACAACTATCAGTTGTTTACTGCATGTCTGCAGATACCACTACTGCAGCACATTTTACTAAATCCTCACTTTGCTTTATTACCATCATAATCTGATAGTTTTTTTTCTTATAAATCATTGTATATCTTACTAGTTTTTTTTGCTGCTATATGAAGACGGAACTGATACACAGTGTTTGATTCAACCCCTTTTTTTTCTAGTTTCACTCAATGCTCACAGGCAAATATCTACTCAGTGTCAGGTTTAATTTAGAACCATCTCATTCATGAATCTCAGATACTTCAAGAATCAGCAGGGGGATTTAGAACAGAATTTTACGCATGGTTGAAGAGTTTTACCTTAGATATTTATCCAGGGATGATTGGTGTCACACTCCTAAGAGGGATACCTGCACGCCTGGGTTGTTGTTCAAGTGTACTTGGGCTAGTTTCCAGGAGGTTTTGGCACATTCCATGAAGGGTCTTACCAGGGGAAATCACGCATGAGAATAGATGAGAAAGAGGGGGTCAGTTACTCAAGTTCTCAGACGCAAGAAAAAACATGAGAATAAAGGGACTTAACAACTAGAATTTGATGGTCTCATTGTCTTACAGTGAGCTGATATGCAAACTAAAGAAAATGTAGATGTTGTTGAAGGGATTTTGGTGCATTCTTGATGGGATATCTAGAGGAGTTAGTGCATGACAATGGTGGCAGCGATCAGTGGTTTCAATCTAGATTTTTTTTGGATAGTAGAAACAAAAATCAGAGCAGAAGTTTTTCCAGAACTTAAGGGAACCGATACCAGCTTGAGTTGCTTGAACTGATATTCAAACCATTGTGATGCTGGTCCTTATCGGTTTTGTTGAAAGAAAATGCAGAAAGTTAGAGAGGCGTGAGCAAAGGTTTTCGGGCAAAACTCAACACGATTGAAGGGGGTAGTGATGTAGTGTTAGCTAGTGCTCATAGTTGCTGGGGAATACATGGAATTTCGTGGAGCTCAACTTTTAAAGTCAGCTTGATCTTGTTGTCTCCAAATCCATTTGTGTTTTTTTTCATGGAAATTGGCATGGGCAGGTTACCTTGTCTGTTTTATAATATATTTTTTTGAATTCACTTGTTGTATCTTATATTGACGCACTCACAGGGTCTGTTGACAACCTGGTATTGCTAGAAAATATTGCATGGTCTGACCAGTGCCCCTTGGAAACGGTACTTCTGCACTTTGGTTTCAGGTGTTGTTGTTGTTTACTAGAGCTAGGCAGATGGGAGTTTATGGGTACAAAGTTCAATAAGCCGAGCTTGTCCCCTGTCTAACTTTGTGAGTGAATAGATTGGCCTCATAGATCACACTGTCTGGGTTTGAGTTTGAAAACATGTTAACACACAGGGAGCATTAACGTGAGGGTCACAACATCTGATAAAATTCTGGTATCTCCATGGTCTGGCTGACTATGTTTTTTTTTTCCTTCTGTTTCACTGCTATGCATCCACGCGGGAAACGGTGGGGTTGGTTGGTGTACATGAGTGTTCACCATTTAGAAGAGAATAAAGAGACGTGTGTGAGCTAGATTCTGAAGAGGAATAAGGTCCATACTGGATGTTTAAGTATAGAATTTCCGGACAGCCTTTCACAAATGTTCTAGGTCTTTCTTTTGTATAATTAACATATACCGTGGGCATAATATGGCAAGCTAGTGATATATTCATGTTAAGGAGTAACCACATTATTTAGAGTATCTATGTACGAGAACCCAAAACAAATAGCACATACTACATTATGTTACAATGTTGCTTTACACACGTTTATATTTAGTACCTAACTCATGTGTTATATATTTCATAACACAAGTTATTTTGCCCGATCATTATGGGCTAGGGAGTGCCCAATTTAGTTAAGCTTGATCATTGTTTATATATGATTTGTGCCACCAACTTAGGTAGTGACCTGTTGTCGCCCCTTCCGGACATATATACATCCTCACTTAGTTTATTTGTTCATAAGTCATTACAAATCCATAATAATATGACATGTTTTCCTTAGTTAACCCCCCCCCCCCCCACGTATTCCTGATTTTATGTGTTATAGTTATTAGGGGTGTTTCATTCCATCTTCCACAGTCAAATAATTTTATAAATTACACTTTGCCATTTATACTATTTTTCCATGACATGACATGTCACATATACACTACTTAATTACCCAAAAATTTTATAAAACATTTTAACTTATAGTTTGGTTACATATAACCATATAAGCACCCGGTTCTTATTATTTCCCCATAATATTTTTAATAATTGCATTTTAACCACTTATATTATGTTCATGGCATTATAAGCCATCTCAATATATAGTAAACTAACCAAAAGTGTTAATTAACATTTTAACACTTAATTATGTCATTTGAACCATTACTCCCTCACGGCTACATTATAAAGTAACAAAATCATATAAAAAAAACCTTATAACATGTAAGTATAGTATACTTACTTGGTTTTAGAGTAATTCAATCTGCCATACAGCACTTAATCAGCTCACGGCTGTATAATAATGTTCTTAAATTAGTTTTGAACATTGACCCATATAAACACTTAATTAGCACATAATTATGGTAGTAATTACCTACATTTAACAAGATTTCTCACACACTTGTTCTTCACCCCTTTTGGGCAGAATTTCCTCCAAGTTCCAGCATGTTTATGCCCCGCCCCCCATTTTGCAAGAAAAGAGAGGTGTATTAATCACCTTATTACAAAGGGTTATCAAGGTTAATTTAAGCATAGTTTAGCTTGGTTTATTTACCTTGATGGTGGTAGGCTTAGGTGGGTTACTTTCGCCTGAGATTGGAGTTAAAAAGAGGTGTTAAATACACCACACAAACTATCATAATGAACCGTCAATGACAAGGGAGTAGGGTATTAGTGTTTTACCTTATATAATGACTTTTTAACAAGCTTATTAACACCATAAGAAGCTGCACATCCTGGAGTTGGTGTCTCCACCGAAAACACATGTTGAGAAGAAGAGAAAAAAGTTAGAGAAATCAGATGGAGAAAAAGGTAATGAAGAGAAAGAAGATTAGCTAGTTTAGTACTTATTTTTACCATGAAAATGCTAGCTTGGAGCTTCCCTCCTCCTTCCTTGTATTAAACGAGAAGACCTTCATTTTTTCCCAGCCAATACCAGCTAAGATAAAGAGTGAAAGGAAGGTTAAATTACAACAATGGGAAGGAGAAGAAACAAAGAAGGAAATGGTGTTTTCTATGTTCCATGCGCTTACCAAGATTGAGAGTTCTTCTCCCTTGAAGCTGGTTGCTACTTACGGTAAAAGAAGAGCAGAAAGGAAGGGTTTGGAGATAAGCTTGCGGTGAGAGGAAGACAAATGAAGATAGGAAGAAAGAGAAGAGTTATAAAGGGATAAGATCTTATTTTATGAAGTAGCCAAGTGTGACACATCAAGGATATTTAGGTGGGTTTCTTCAGATGGTGGAACCCTCCTAAGGCTGCCGGAAAGGATAAAGCAAGGTGAGGGAAATAATATTAACTAATTAAATTAACAAATGATACATAACTTACTTTATATAAAAGTTACTTTTGAGTCATTGTATTTATATAGTTATGGCAGACTAATATATGGAAGAGAAGCCATTTAAATAACGGTAATAGGTGATCAAAGTCAAGGGATGGTCATTGACCATAATTTAGTTTAGGAATTTAAATGTTATTTTGGGTACTATTCACCCGAAATCACCCATTTTGATTTTATTTTAAAACTTTGATTTAGACTTTATAATATAGTCCATCATGCCACATAAATGTTATAAAGAATGTAATCTAGTCTTTAAAGTGATATAAAACCAATACTTTTGAAGTTGTACACAAAAATGTGCTTTAAGGTGTTTTAGTGCACATTTTGTGTTAAAGCTTGATTTTAAGCTTGGTTTTCTTTGGTAATTGATTAATTACATCCATTACATGATTACTAAACTTAAGAATCCAATTTGGAGTCCATCGGAGGTCATAAGACGTTTAAGGTTTCTTAGAGCACATTTTTGCTCTAAGTGACTTTTAAGCATGTTAATGCTTGTTATTTGTGTTGGAGTGTCTTCCAATGGTTTTATTACGTTCATTTACGAGGTATAATTTTTAGGAAAAAATTTTAGATCCTAAGGAATTCATTTGGGCATATATTTGCCCTAAACGGTCAAAGGGTGCAATATTTGCTTTATGTTGACCATTGTTGTTTTTGAATTGGTTTAAGGCATATTTAGGCCTTAATTTAATTGATTACATGTTTAATCAATGTTTAATTAGTTAAGGGTATTTCAGTCTACCTCCCTTAAAAAGACATCGTCCCGAAGTCGTCTTTCCTCAAATAGGTATGTAATGTATATCTACCCATGATTCTCATAATGTGCACCTATGTGATGTAACATTCACGCATATAGTGTTGTGCTCATATTGCACATAGCCCTCAAGTGTGGCGTTACTTCGAATATATGGATATATGTGATCCATCAGCACCATCATTTCCTATCAGTTCTAACCACCTTGACAACCTCCCCGAGGTGTCCATAACATTCAACATTTCACATTCCATCTCTATGATTCAATCAGTATCTATATGTTCGGTATCTAAGCGATACAACATAAACTGAATTCATAAGAGAGTATACACATATACATCATCCAACAAGTTTATACATACAAACACAACTGAGTATCTCATAGGATACTTACATACACGTACACAAACATACACAGGTGCGCAATGCGCATACAACCAGCCAACAAAAAAGCATATGCCCCGCATTCAAAAACGCAAAAACTAGTGCACAACCAAGAGGCTCTACCCCCTTAAAAACGGTTACGCCCCTGTACCCCACAAGTATACAATAGACGCTATTCGAAAAGCGCTGGATACTTGGGAGTGGAGTCTTCTCATATTGAGAGACGGGTCGATTTTAGACATTCGATTCTAGAAGAGGTTATGAGAAAGGTGAAGCACGTACATTTCCAGCAAAAGGCATGGAGTACTTGGTGTGCTGCCTCAACCACGTTCTATTGCGCCCACTCACTCCGTATGGAGGTGCAGACCCACGGATATGGGGCTAATACACCCTTCGTTCTATTTTTACCTTAGATGGTTTATTACTGACGTCGCTTCATTATGACGGTGTCGTTCACGGTCTTTGTTAATATGAAACAGCGGTATCTCAGTCGGTGCGGTATCATTAGTTGTATCTGCACATGACTGGATTTAAATCATGTATTGATATTTTGGATTGCTAGTGCGTAATATAATTAATGTCATTATTATCTTCACACGTTGGTATAATGTTGAGATGAAGTATGATGTTAATAGTCATTTGTATTTAGTGCCGTTTGCACTAGTCATAATATTTTCTTTAAGACATATTGTTAATAATGCACGAGGATAATTCTTGTAATCCCGTGTCTCCCGGTGTTTGTTCCAGAGTAAGGTATTTAACTGTAATATTTGTTATGTATTTCTCGTTGATATTTGTTGTGCTTCCCATGTGTCGGTTTTGCAACAACTTTGGCATGGTTCGCCCCGTTTATTAGGAGAATTCATGGTTACTATCATATTATGTTCTGCATTGCTCGACATTCTTTACGGGTATGTTTTTGGTGGTTGAGGTATTTCCTCAGTTATATTTTATATCTTGTATTCACACGTTTTTCACAAGGGATGTCATTGTATATTTGTGAGTTCATATTTAAGTTATGGTTTGAACTCAGTAGTTATTTTGGAGCATGTCATTTAACTGTCCCGGCTGTTGTGTAGCCTGCCATAAAACTTACTTCTCATCCTTTACTCGTCTGTGTTTGGAAAAGTATTCACTCACATTGTAGTTTGTAATGGTCGCTTCCGCGCGCTCCATATTTCAGTCAATTAGACATTGCATAATTATTGTGGTATTTGTTTTAAAGTTCAGGGCATCCGCTAATGTTCTAGCTTTACTTTATTGTACATTAGATAGTAGTGTATTTGTGTTCAACATCTTCTCGATTAGGAACGTACGATTGTCCTTACTTTGGACATACATAATTATGGTACCATTTAGTGGTATTGAATATATCTTTATTTGGAGAGTAGTTCTCTCTTTGTCCCGTTTTACGAGTAATAATTGTAGTCATTAAGTGGTTTCTTTGTGTATTGCGAATTGTCGATTTTAAACGGCTGTTGAGCCTTCTTGGGTATTATATTCTTCTTCACCCATTTATTGGGTTTTGTTGCTTATGATTAAGATAATTATCAACTGCCTCCACTTTCGGGAGTTTTCCTTTAAAGGTTATTGTGTACTAGTCGTTCCTTTGCGGAATTATGACTTGGTCATATTATATTCAAGGTTATTGGTTCCATTCACTTCACTAATTAAACTGGGGTTTTATTCGTTAATTCGTTCTAGGCGGTCATTTACACTGGTCTGGGTTCACATTTCTGACCTTCGTGTGGAGTTGACTACTCCCTGTGTTCCTTTCACCACATGTCTACGTGTATGGGGTACCGTACTGATACATTGCTACTTACTCAACTAACTCAGGAATGAGTCTGTCGAGCCCACAAGATCCTATGGAGTATGGTCATCCCATAACTCGTTTATAGACTCGTGGTGTCCGTCACACTTTTGTGAAGTATTCTGGTGTCAATCTCCCTTCTTGTTGGTATTGGGGGTCTCCCGTATGAATGTTTGGTTCCCTGGGTTTCCCTGCCCAATGGGTATGGGTTCGTACTGTAATAATGGAAGATGGGTTCGTGTGTTTGTATTGGCAGATGTTTGTTATATTTATCCTAAAAGGAGATGGTTTTTATATTGCTGATAATGGTTCATTAATTTCTTTAAGAGAACCTTTGAGTTCTTGTATTGTAAGTTTGTTATTATTTATTGTTTAGTAAATTCTTTTATTGGAGTTACTCATATTCTGGGTCAAATTGTTGTTATTCAGACTTCATGTGCGTGGTTCGGTGCTTGTTGGTTAATGAGCATGTTATTTATGTTGCTTACGATTTATACCGTAGCTTCTTTAATTCATTACATTTTCTGGATCATATCATTTAACGTAGTACCGAACTCCATTTTATGGAAGTCCTTTTGGTAATTGTTTCCAACGGTTTTTGTTGGTCGTTATCTTAATTTAGACATTGTCATCTTGTTAATATACCTCAAAAGGTAATTGGAGGAGGTGTTCCCGTCCTCCTAGGCTTACGCCCTTTTTTCTAGTACATTAAGTACTTATGCTATTTAGCGTTTAGTTTGGGTGTTTTGTATCATTGGTTACACTTAGATATTTGTATTATTGTTTAGGCGATGTGCCATTGTTTAATTCATATATTCATCATCACTGCCAGTCGTCTTAATAGTAGATGACGTGCCCTTTACATAAACACACAGTTATTAGTTTTACATGGTGGAACGCCAATGGTGGTAGCCACTCTTTTACTTGAACTTGTCTAATGATCAGTATGATCATGATAATACACATAAGATTTAATCTTGACGTTTGTTCATTCATAATTATACATAAGTGTACATGGCACTCCTTGGTAAAGGTAGTGCCCAGGGGTGGTAATTTTCTCATGAGTTAAACATTAATTTGTGTTTATTGTTGTGAATGGTATTGGTAGTAACTATGTTTCGGTAGAATTGTTCTTTTCACCTTTGGTCCATCTGTGGACTGATACATTTTACAAATAATCTGGTGTTCATCACAAGTTGGCGTAAACTGGTAGTGTGTATTATTGGTATTGATCGTTATGTGATCATATTTCCTCTACAATTCTCTATATGATTTAATATGTATAAGAGTTAGTTGTTAGTCACAAGTGTTTTTATTTAATATCTTATTGTTAAATTGTTGCTAGTTATTGTAGCTAGCAAACTACAGTCTTCGTTTATTCTTATTATTATTATAATTAATTGTGGCAACTTGTGTAGAGTCTCAGGACTCACCCGATTCTGATGTGATCATCACCAGTGTCGAGCTATCCTTCCACCCCAATTTGTGGTTGGTTTCCCTTGATCCCCGGGAATCAAGTTTTACCTCCCACGTCCATTTCAGCCATTAGATAGATTAACAGATAAATTACATTATGATACTTGGCTCATAAGCCGATGTTAATAATTCATTATTGTTTAATGAAGGTAGTTCATTATGGGCTGATGTATGCCCTTTTTATTTTGTTATGATGGTCGGACTCAACAGGTCCTTCCAAGGCTGTAGATTGGTAGTTATGTTGTTGTATTCGAACCGTATGAATGTTTAGCGGTTATTGGTAGCCATGGCGTCGTACCATTGGTCTACATAGTTTATAGAACTCGTTTGCAATGATGACGGTAATTGTAACTACGGTTGTAGTTGTCTGCAACACTTGCAGCAGCAAGTGCGTGGGGTAGACGGAATTATTAATACATTATTTAACTTAGTGCTTGCAGTGGCAAGCGCGCCATGCAAGTGGAGTTGTCGGTTTCGGACTTGTTCATCTTACTACCGCATTGGTTGCTCAAGTACCGTTAAAACAATTGTTCCTAAAAAGGACGGTATTTGGTTTGGGAAAAAAAATCCAAGTTCTACCTCACATTAGATTTATGATAACATAATCGCTCGGAATTTTGTTCCTCCATTGGTGTCGTCACGACAAGGTTCTAGTGTTACAGTATACTGTACATAAATTTAGGACTGGAGTTTGAATATGACAGGACGAGTGAACTTACAAGATTTTCCACACTCACAATATAGTCTCAGTTCACATTTTGGTATTACAATACGATAGTACAGTAGTTAAAGGTCCCCATTACGGGCGACGGCCTCGCGGAGCTCAGGATGCCCCCGATCCGCTTGCCCTGATGTCTTGGGAGATCCTTTCCACGACATTTACCGTAGCAATGGCGCTCGCCCCGGCGGTGCCTACCACTAACGCTTGGTCATTTGTAAGGAAGGTAGGGTATTGAATTTTTATTATCGTTATAAGAGTAAGACTTTTATACTTTCAGTACGAAGTTGCTTAAGCGGACTATTGGGTTTGCTAGCCTCTTCCCTTTATTTAGGGGTTTACGTTTTTCAGTTGTATGATACTCATTGGGTTGTGGCGGGAGGGGTACTGTCAGCGGTAGTCATACTGGACTTCCACATGACAGTGGACTGTCGCCCATGTACTCACGACGTTCGTATGTCTCCTTCAGACTGAGCTCTCTGCTGGTCCATAATGGGAGTAATATTCCTGGGCCTTTATGCCCATGGCCAGCTCCTTGACCCACACCACCACTAGACATCGGTATTACAGTTCGTCTTCTCGTTATTCGATAACTTACATATTACAATCAGCACATTCGTGCGCCTCAAGGGCTAACACTTGCAAGCCAAAGGCTTTGCTAACACATAAATTCATTAAAGTGAAGACGTTTCGTACCTCACAAATGTTTCCCGTATTCCCAAATCCTAGGCTCACTGTCTTAAATCCTAATATCTTGGCATCAGAGCGGTACTCAGCTCTGATACCACTTTTTGTAACACTCCACTCGTAATCACGTAATAATCACTCACATAGCATCAATTAAAAACGTCTCACAGCGGAAGTCACACAGTAATAATCTCACTCGGGTGTCACATGCCATTACTCGCCCGTACGAGTAAAGAAGCAGAAATAAATTAAATAAGAAATGACACTGGTAATACATACATAACCGTAGTGATAACGAGATACTAACCTATACAACAATCTGAACCAAATGTAACTTTAACTACAAGTGAGCGCCGTCTAGGTATTCTCAAATGTATACAACGTTATAAACCCATTAAACTAATGGACATCCTAATACAATGTGGATTCTCATGCGATAAATAAAACCCTAACTACCCGGGTCCCGCTCTTCGGCTTCTATGCTAATCATCACTGTCACGTAATGCCATAAAGGCTCAGCGATAAACACTGAGTATGCCAGGCCTGGACCCTATTGGTCACTTAATAGTCATGGTTGCCATTATTAGATTCGCTACATGCTTTACCGGTGTACAGGTATATAAAGCAGTAAACACATGAATGGCGGTAAAATAAACATTTAAGGCAATCACTACAATTCACACACAATAGCACACAACACAATAAATCACAACAACATCAATAAACGAGTAGCCGTTAGTAACGGTCTGGTTATTTAGTTAATCACACGACCCCCGGGTCCTCATCACATCACAACACAATGTCAATGGGTGTCAAGTTAGGACAACCCAAATTTGTATTTTATTATGGACAGTCGTCCTGGTGGTACCATCAGCAGTGCACTCCGGCCAAAGATATAAGATCTCGGGACTTCCTCTTTGCCTAAAAGTCGTCATTTAGTTTGGGGCCAAAGGCCAAGTACCAATAATGATACAAACTGACCAACGATCTACGTAGGCTCGTGGCAACACTAGAGTCTAAAACCCGATCCGGGAGAAACAACTCAAGAGATCTCTCTGCGTAGCCAGTAGTCCGAGACTACCTGGACTTATTTTCCTCCACCAATGTTCAATTATGTGTTTAATTAGTTAGCTGAATACCGAAGGTATAATTTTGGTTATAACGAGTTCACATATCACTTAGCCGCCCTAAGGGTCTTACGCATGCCTAGAAGTCATCTAGGTCATATACATGTTAGAGTCGTGCTCCAGAGACTGACAATGTCGTGTCCCGTACCTAAGTATTTTACTTAGGTCAGTATACATATTTACCATCATAGTATTAGGTGCGTTGAATCAGTAACAGCAATCACATCACATTAAACATTTATGTGTATTATATAAGTCGATCTATAGTCGACGTTGTAACACCCCATCCAACAACAAACACATAATAACAATCTACAGCGGAATACACACCTCAACAAATAACTTAACTCGTTGGTGTTACACGCCGTTAACCACCCACGTGGCTAACAAGGCTAATACATATACATTGTACCGGTCTGATGGGCTAAATTCCCGAGCAACTACACATTACTATCCCTTTCCATTAACAACAACAACAACATGCTCCTTTCAACTATACCGAGTATTTATAAACTGATGCCGATAACAATTTCGGTCTTACTACACCTACTGTGTATATACACATAAATGAATACCCATGTACAATGTCTACCCCGTCCTACTCTCGAACGGCTTCCAGCTCCTTGTACCTGAAATAGGAAAAGAAGAGAAAGGGTGGCCCCCAAGGGGCTCAGCACCTTTGCTGGTATGGTAATCCCGCAGCCCACATGCTACCGGGCCACACACAACTAATTGTCGTCTTAGCATGCGGTTGATTATATTTAAATCATGCATGTAACAGTAAACACACAACACATAACATTTCGCCTCAACGGGCTCAACAACTGATAATATATCCTTACTTAATAAGTCACTCATGGTATTCATTATCCCTAGAGTGTTCCTCCTCTAATGGAGCTACTTCCTTAATAGACGACACTTACCCTTAAGTCGGGTTATCCTTAAACGCCTCTTTTCTCAAACTGGGATTCATATCCATGATCCACATACTCCACATTTTACAACATATAACATACACTACATAACAACACTTAACAACACTTTGCACGTTTCCACGTGCACAACATAACACCGCAATAGATATTGCATCACAACAAAGATACATAACATAACGGGAATGGTCCTCTTAGGAACCGACCCAAACATTGTTAATACACTGGTGAGCCTAGAGAATGTTGCCAGTCTCATGATAAGCTCGTTACATAACTCGTTACCGTCTCGTTAAATGAACGGTTAACTTAACACAAGGTGTCTCGGATATAGTGATCCAAGCACACCGAAACAAACATAACATAGTATGCCCTGTGGCCCGACGTGAGTCAGTAATAGCCTTGGTTAAGCTAAGGGAAGGTTGGGAACCAAATTGGAAAACAACCATAACATACGGAGAGGATCGAACCTGCTATGACAACGACCCCCATACTCACACGCGTGGCCGGAACAGACCGGACTCCTCACTCCCCCCGTTAGCACTTGTCAGAAGTTCATCATTGAACTTAGTTAAACAATCACACATTGGGTTAAGTCTTGTTAGACACACACAAGGGAAGGGAGAGTCATACATTCACATACAAACATCGCACACAAACATCACATAACCAACTCACGCATAGCCGTGGTTAGAACGTTCCTTAAGTCGGAAACATTGTTACCGGATACCGTTCTCCTACGTTTACCTAATAGTGGTTAACTAGCCCTTCAAGCGCATTCGAGGTTACCGGTATCGGCACGTAAACATACAACAACAATAACGACTGTAAACTCGTTTCGTGATTTATCTTATAACGTGGCAAACATACAGAAAGCACATTGGCATACAAGCCGGTGTAATCCGGTAGGACACAGGTTGCAAGAAAACCATACCTGTCACCGGAGTCCACTTTACCACGTCCACTTATGTTCCTCGAGCAATTCTCGAACAACTGTTAACATCACATGTGTTTTTATTAACATTGGGGTTGCTTGATTATTTAATGTCTAATGCTTATAACTTTCCCCGTTAACTTAGTTACATAACTTTACATTTTAACTTGTTTTACTTTTACATTTTGATACAACTTTTCACCCACTTAATTGCCATTAAAACTCACCTAACATGTCCTTAACAGCTTTATAACATCATTACTAATCAATCCCCATCATTACATATCATTTCATAACCTTAAACAACATTTTTGGTCCGACCGACCTTACCGACCGACCTTGCACAAGGTCGGTCCATTCCAGAACACTTTACCGTCAAAATTTTCTACTCCGACCGACCTTGTAAGTTCGGTCGCATGTTCGGTCCATTCCCGAGAGTTTCTTCCCTTTGAAAATTCAAGCCCGACCGAACTTGCCAAGTCCGGTCCCATGTTCGGTCGGTTCCAGAAACTTAATCCGTACACAAAATACAAGCCCGACCGACCTTGCAAGTCCGGTCCCCAAGGTCGGTCCATTCCAGAAGCCAATTCTCGCAGGGTAAACTGGGCTCGACCGAACTTGCAAGTTCGGTCGCAAGTTCGGTCTGCCCCAGACCCTTGTTTTCCTTTTCTCATTCAACTCCAAACTTCACCCCATATATCCTAGTACAACCTAACCTCATTTGGGCACTTCAAACACACCTTTAGCCATGCACTAAACTCTTTAAATCACACACCAAAACCATTTTATCATTCACAAATTTCTTACAAAATTCTTAGCACTTGGAATGTTTCCTCCTTAAGATTCCTAAGTGATATTTCACCAATAATGACCACTATACCAAGGTGTTTCCTCTACACCTTAACATCATCTCTCAAACTTCTTTTCTTACTAACTAAACTTCCTTTTTCACATCTTACCTAAACATCACTTATTCCTTGGATATCAACATTACCTAAACCTTAAACAAACTTCTCCAAGACTTAAATACATTCTCAAAACACACATTGAATTCCTAGAACTTCCAAGATAACACCTAAATCCTTGCATCACTCTAAATCACCTTAATACATGTTTTCCTCCCAAGTAAAACATTTGTTCACCTTTTACACTTCCTAGTTCACCAAAACTTACTTAAAACACTTAGAACTTCTTACACATTTTCCAAATTTTGCCATAGCTTCTCTTGTATATACTCACATCCAAACACTTAGGTTTTTACCTTATTTCACTCAAGAACACCTAAAATCCATCAAACACATTTTTATACACAAACTTCACACATTTAGCACTACATCACAATATAGTGCATAACTTAAATTGCTTGGCACTTAGGCCTTTAAATAACATGGCTCTTAGGCCCTTAAATTGCATAAACCTTAAACACTGAATTTCCACATAAATAATGCCTTTGACCTGCAAATACACCCAGCAATACATATTCCCTTAATAAACTCCTTGAGAGCATTTTACTAGCTCATTTGCCATTGGCTCTTTAGGTATTTTATTAAGCAAATCAAGCTCATTTTCCTAAGGCATTTAAACTACATTGAGATAGTTGGTTTACCTCTTTCTCCTCATAACTTCTTTCTTGTTTCCTTGTAAAACCGGTGGGATGTTTGGTTGTTTGTCAACTTCTAAACAATGTACACATAATAGAATGAGTATTCAAGCATCATGCTTCATCTCATTGTAAACCCTAGTTACATATATTGTTTTAAGGTATTAAAATGATTGTTTTACCTTGGAATGGAAAGAGAGCTTGAATGAGTATCAAGAGAGGACTCCACCTAGTCCATGAAAGCTTGGAATGAAGCTAGAACAAGCCAATATAAGAGCACCATTAATGGTGAATTTTCGGACAACAACAAAACATGGAGGAAATGTCATTTTTCTTTGAGTTTCCTCACCTTGAAGCAAAGGAGAATGACAAGGCATGAAAATATGAGCTCAAGCTCCTTCAATGGTGAATCTTCATGGCACCAAAATGGAGTTCTTGAAGATTTGAAAAGATAGAAGTGAAGAGCTTGGTCTAACTAAGACAAATATGGTCTTAGAATTTGATTTGCAGCATTAATGAACATTTGGTGAGCAATTGAAGTTAGAGAAGAGATGGGCTGTAGCAAGCTCGGTTCTGGTTGGGAGAATAGAGGAAGAACACGGTGGGAAGGCAAGGAAATGAAGAGGAGAGGTGAGAGGTCTCACTTTTGTAAGATATTTAAGCTTAAAAGCAAATAGTAACTTTACTTTATTTCTTTTTCTTTTCTTTAGTTGGATGACTAGGTTGGTGACTCCCCACCTTAAAAACCGTGGCCCCTTCAATATATAACATATATATGGCCTTTGTTGACCAATTAAACAACTTATGTTGACTTATAACTTAAACTAGCACTATTTGAGCACTATTCACAAAACAAGGCACATTTGTGAAATTTTTGATTTCCCATTGATATAGACTTCCAAATGTGATACTATATAGTACACATGTTAATTAAAGAGTAATGATGGACATTTAGCCATTCAAAACTCATTTACAAGACAATTTTTCAAAAACGTGCTTTAAGACTCCTTAAAGCACTTTTGTGTTTTAACTTGTTTTCAAGCTTGGTTTTCTTTGGTAATTGATTTAATATGTTCATTAACATATTTATAAGGTATAGGTATGACCATTAGGTCTTATACAAATTTATCCCAAGCTTAGAGCACATTTTTGCTCATATTGACTTTAAGGTATTTTCTTGTGTTTTATTTGGTTTAACTGTCCACCAAGGTTTCATAAGGACTTATTTAGCCTTATTAAATCATAATTAAATGTTATTAAGTCTTGGTAGGCTCTTTGGGTCCTAACCAAGTTCACTCATAGCTTAGAGCATGTTTTTGCTCATACCGTGTCTTAGTGCTTTATTGCATTTACTATGGTTTAAATTGTTCACTGATGTTTCTAAGGCACTTTTTAGCCTTTATATAACCTAGTTTGATATTTAAACCACATATCAAGGTTTGGGGTATTTCAATCTACCCCCCTTAAAAGAACTTCGTCCTCGAAGTTTACACTTCCCTCACATCTTGGTTTAGAATACGGGGATTACTTATAGAGATAAAACTTCCCTAACCAAACACACTTTACATCACAACCTCGGACTTAATGGTCCGGGCAACACATTCACATCCACACATAACACAACATATTCACATGATAACCTCGGACTCAATGGTCCGGGTATCTTAACAACACTTACACATACATAACAACCCCTTTGACTCACTGGTCTTGGGTAACATAACAACATTAGACACATAGGTCCCGATAACATAACAGTCTTTAGACACATAGGTCTATGCAACACAACACATTTAGACTCATAGGTCTTGATAGCATACACTTTAGGAAATCCAAGTCAAAACAACATTTATTACACATACCACACAACATGTCATAGCATGTATAGCAATCAAAAATATTTTTGATATACACTATGATCCCGCAGAACTCGGTCGCGATGGACACCTTCTGTCCCCGTGCCTTTGGGAGATTAAAACAATCACTTAAATTTGAATTTTTTTCCTTGTGAGGTTAAGTAAGAGAACTTTAATTATGTAAAGTATCTATCGACGTTTTATAAATACCAATTCAAAATCCTTTTGAAAACACACACAACTCCAAGTCCAACTTATGCTCTTTGCTTCCTTTTTAGCGTGGTTATTTGTGACCACTTATAGGGAGCTTCAAGAATCATTCAACCCTAATGTGATCAGCATCAGTGTCGAACTATCCTTCACTCCAATTTGTGTTCGGCTTCCCTTGATCGCATGCAAATCAAGTTCCACCTCCCACTTCATTTTCAAGCATCAAATAAATCACTCATTTCCAATTTTCTATCTTTTAAATCATTCTAGTCATGATCATAACATCTCCAAGGGATAGAACTTCGTCTATCAGTTATTTCCATTCACTTTAATGTTGTTACCTAGGGTATCTTATTCTCACTAGGTTCTATGTCGGTTTCATACCCTTTCATGGATCACTATATAATGTATATACACATATATTTTATCAAAATACGACACACACATTTTCACATTTATACACTGTCGGGGTTTTGTTCCCGGGAGTTTCTCTACTCCCTTACACTTATACTTTCACATACATCCGTTAACACAATAAACATACTTATCACAATGGCATTCGCATCTTCTGTGCGCAATCACCACAATTCCACCATGAATGAATGTGTATGTTTATGTAACACACACACCAATCATCAAAACAAATTATTTGTGCTATACACACCATCGTTCACGTACACTTGTACGGTAGTACACACTAAGTGGTTTTGCGCTCTACCCCCCTTAAAAGGGATTACGCCCACGTAATCAATCACTAAACATTGGCTTAAATGTTCTGCCGTCGTGAAGTGTTTTAACTTTCACGCGGTCTATTATACAATGGATTCTGATTAGAGGATCTTGACCATATTGGCGGTTTAGTCCCTAAACCAAGAATTCTCATTGGAGTTCGCTTAAACTCTTAGTCGGTTTCGATTCTGGCCTGTTAGGCTTCTAGGCGTTAATAATTAGCCATTCACCCATGCTCACCATGTACATTCAATACTTGAATCACTAGCTCAGTAGTTTCTGCTGCGAAACTCTAGTAACTGTAGAGCTTAATTGCCCTTTCTTGTTATTCTTACTGTATTGTACATCCCCAATTGTCACCTTCATCTTGGTAACAATGGTTTCTCAACCGACGCGTGGTATCTCTTACCGTTAGTGAATTCGGTGAGTTACGAACATTCTATCCACTTCCATAACAGTTTACTGTGTATACAGCTGTGTATTTCACAATGATTGACTTGTTCCCTTCCGACTTACTGTCGGTTGAGATTGAACTACTACCTAGTGTGTAGTGCTCTCTCAGCTATTTACAATATTTGGGGTATATTCCATACCGATATTTGGCAGTTAGTGCTACTGTAGTCACTTACTGTTAATCATGTCTCCACATTTGGTTTTGTACAAGTACTCTTTTATCGGTGCAGCCTTGCATTTCCTATGCATCGGCCATTATAACATTATTCCCCCACAATTAACATGTTTCCCATTCCTAGCTATCCCACTCGATCATTACTGCGCAAGTGCAATACCAAAACACTCAGTCATACAGAGTGCAGAGGCGTAAACTCTTGACAGTAAATCCCTTATGCGATTCGCCATGGAATTCACACTGAGTTCCTCATCACACAGAACCTATCACTGGCTTATTGCCCAGTCTGTTTAACACCACTTACCTTGCATCACCACTGAATTTAATTCATAACTGCTCTTATCTGCCATATCATTATTTAACAACACTTATACAACGGTTGCTTACTGCGCACCGTGCTTATTATATAACATAACACTAACTTGCATGGTATTTACTGTCACATTAACTTCCACACCCATACTTATATTATGGTTCGTCATTCATCTGGATGACTACCGAATGCTCCTTGAGCATCGATCATTCGAGTCACAAGCCGGCATTATTCAGCTCGGGGTTTCACTTTATACACACATACTACTAAGCTAACTGCTCTCTTCAATAAACGTCGTCCATCCTTAACATATTTCTTGAACTTGATTCACATAACTACCGCTCCAGCGGTCTCACAATATCGAGAGGTATCCCCACTCTTAATGCAGTGGTTCGTTTACCACTCTATTTACTTGTATAACATAAAGTCCTGCAATCGATCAAACTTACATAACATATCTTGCTTGTGGCTTATAAGCCTTATTGTCTTGAGCTGCGCTCGTTGTAAGCTGTCCACGTTCATTTATTTCTCTGTGCAACATTTCATGATTTGGATATTATATTGGGCTCCATGACAAGGTCGTTGCATCACGTTTCCTTTTACGGGATGCCCCTTAGGATTGCCAGTCCGTCCCCTGACAACTTATGTCTAAACTGGGTGTTAGTTTCAACCCTCGTGTTTCTATCACGTTATCTTGTTCAATTATCGTTGATGCAAACACTCTTCAAGGATCGCTCCTGGGTGTTGCTAAGTTATGCCCTTACATGTAGTTCACACTTATTGGTACATTTAATCAGCCACGCCTTTTGCGTTCTTAACTGGCTTATTATCTTCTTCTGTGAAGATCAACATTTCCTGGTAGTGTAGGTACTCATTCTGGGAGTTTCATCCCGTTCATTGCACATTAATGAGTCCACATTAGGCATCTGCCTTGCCATGCACAGGCTGGGTCTCCGTTCCAGCTATCATGTTTATCCCTGAGGATCCTTAAGTCATATACGATATCTTTACATTCAGTTAATGCACTTCGCACCTCCTGACTCTTAAACATTTCCTTGAAAGGGCTTCACTAATTCCTTTAGTCTCGTTAACTTAACTTGTTCTTTTACTTCAACCATTCATTGTAATCCTTAGCTCTTGTTTGACTTATACTGCTGACCGTAGTACGGAGTCGACTACTTCCCGTGTTTCGGATTCTACTCGTATACATATGGGGGTACCATACTGATACATTACTTACCCAATAACCCATAAGTAGGTCTGCCAGACCCACAAGCTCTATCGGAGTGCGGTCGTCCCACAATTCAGTTGGTACACTCGTAGTGTCCGTCACACGCCTAGGTGAAGCATTCTGTTGTCAACTCCCTTATATGTCCCGTGACAATATTCATTCCTTGCTTCCCGAACTTATCGAGGGAAAGTTTATTCACTGTTGTATCTTTATCCACTGCCCTTGGGTTTTACTGGTTTGGTTTAGAAGAAGGTCAAAAAGAAGTATTGGTTAGAAAAAATTTGGTTTTGAAGGAAAAGAGTTTGAAATAAATCTGATTTGAAAGAAAATTTTTTATGGTTTCACAACATCTTTTACCTTAACCAAGTCCTAGCTTCTTGCGACTGGTGTACTACAATTACAGAGTTAGGCTAGCAGGCCCTTCCACTGTTATGACGATCACATTTAACTTTATGGTACTTTACCAAGTACTTTGTGGTGGTTACAAATTTCCGAACAGCCTGTTATAGCAGCATTGCTATGGCAAGTGCGCCATGCTAAAACGAGCTATCGGTTTAACACATACCGGTTGTGGTATTGTTTTACCCATACTGTCATTCAGGGCCTTGTTGGCCCTCACTGATCTTACTGCCTTGGTAAATACTCTTCTAGGTGATTTCTCACTGTCTTCACGTGATAATCATTAACTAGGGTGTTTCCCATTCTAGGAGACCCCTTTTTCTTGCTTAGTATTGTATCCTCTTTGTAGCCCGTTCCACGTATTTGGGCACTACGTTGTAGTTCCCTTGTCGGTTGGTATACCGTTGGTGTTTTATTTATCAACTGTGGTTCCGTAGACACTTGTCTCGGGTGTTATTAATCCATTTCTTGCCTGTTGCACGATCAGTGCGTTGCAAGCTGGTTGTCCTCGACTGCTCGGCATGTCGACCCAGGTTGCCGGAAATTCTATTCTCTTATACACAAAATTATTCATTCTTCGCTATTCATGCGGTTAACACTGTTCAGATAGGAAACCGTCTCCGGGATTCCCAGTTTTCGGGATCTACCGTATGACAGGTTCTCCGAACCTTTAGAGGTACTTAATAACAGCCAGATTGGGTTTTCCCGAGTAAGAGAGGACTTTCATCTCTCTGACGTTCTTTCCCAAGTTATAAAACAGGGACTGTGGAGGGTGGGATGGAGATTGTAGGTTTCCAGTACACACTGGTAATTCCTATCTAGCGTATCTCTCACGCTATCACTCAACCCTTAACCCAAAGTACTTAAATCCTAACTCGGTACTTCCTAAGCTCGGTAATTCAGTCATCAGAGCGATACTTCGCTCTGATACCACTTTTTGTAACACCCCATCCAACAACAAACACATAATAACAATCTGCAGCGGAATACACACCTCAACAAATAACTTAACTCGTTGGTGTTACACGCCGTTAACCACCCACGTGGCTAACAAGGCTAATACATATATATTGTACCGGTCTGATGGGCTAAATTCCCGAGCAACTACACATTACTATCCCTTTCCATTAACAACAACAACAACATGCTCCTTTCAACTATACCGAGTATTTATAAACTGATGCCGATAACAATTTCGGTCTTACTACACCTACTGTGTATATACACTTAAATGAATACCCATGTACAATGTCTACCCCGTCCTACTCTCGAACGGCTTCCAGCTCCTTGTACCTGAAATAGGAAAAGAAGAGAAAGGGTGGCCCCCAAGGGGCTCAGCACCTTTGCTGGTATGGTAATCCCGCAGCCCACATGCTACCGGGCCACGCGCAACTAATTGTCGTCTTAGCATGCGGTTGATTATATTTAAATCATGCATGTAACAGTAAACACACAACACATAACATTTCGCCTCAACGGGCTCAACAACTGATAATATATCCTTACTTAATAAGTCACTCATGGTATTCATTATCCCTAGAGTGTTCCTCCTCTAATGGAGCTACTTCCTTAATAGACGACACTTACCCTTAAGTCGGGTTATCCTTAAACGCCTCTTTTCTCAAACTGGGATTCATATCCATGATCCACATACTCCACATTTTACAACATATAGCATACACTACATAACAACACTTAACAACACTTTGCACGTTTCAACGTGCACAACATAACACCGCAATGATATTGCATCACAACAAAGATACATAACATAACGGGAATGGTCCTCTTAGGAACCGACCCAAACATTGTTAATACACTGGTGAGCCTAGAGAATGTTGCCAGTCTCATGATAAGCTCGTTACATAACTCGTTACCGTCTCGTTAAATGAACGGTTAACTTAACACAAGGTGTCTCGGATATAGTGATCCAAGCACACCGAAACAAACATAACATAGTATGCCCCTGTGGCCCGACGTGAGTCAGTAATAGCCTTGGTTAAGCTAAAGGGAAGGTTGGGAACCAAATTGGAAAACAACTATAACATACGGAGAGGATCGAACCTGCTATGACAACGACCCCCATACTCACACGCGTGGCCGGAACAGACCGGACTCCTCACTCCCCCCGTTAGCACTTGTCAGAAGTTCATCATTGAACTTAGTTAAACAATCACACATTGGGTTAAGTCTTGTTAGACACACACAAGGGAAGGGAGAGTCATACATTCACATACAAACATCGCACACAAACATCACATAACCAACTCATGCATAGCCGTGGTTAGAACGTTCCTTAAGTCGGAAACGTTGTTACCGGATACCGTTCTCCTACGTTTACCTAATAGTGGTTAACTAGCCCTTCAAGCGCATTCGAGGTTACCGGTATCGACACGTAAACATACAACAACAATAACGACTGTAAACTCGTTTCATGATTTATCTTATAACGTGGCAAACATATAGAAAGCACATTGGCATACAAGCCGGTGTAATCCGGTAGGACACAGGTTGCAATAAAACCATACCTGTCACCAGAGTCCACTTTACCACGTCCACTTATGTTCCTCGAGCAATTCTCGAACAACTGTTAACATCACATGTGTTTTTATTAACATCGGGGTTGCTTGATTATTTAATGTCTAATGCTTATAACTTTCCCCGTTAACTTAGTTACATAACTTTACATTTTAACTTGTTTTACTTTTACATTTTGATACAACTTTTCACCCACTTAATTGCCATTAACACTCACCTAACATGTCCTTAACAGCTTTATAACATCATTACTAATCAATCCCCATCATTACATATCATTTCATAACCTTAAACAACATTTTTGGTCCGACCGACCTTACCGACCGACCTTGCACAAGGTCGGTCCATTCCAGAACACTTTACCTTTACCGTCAAAATTTTCTACTCCGACCGACCTTGTAAGTTCGGTCGCATGTTCGGTCCATTCCCGAGAGTTTCTTCCCTTTGAAAATTCAAGCCCGACCAAACTTGCCAAGTCCGGTCCCATGTTCGGTCGGTTCCAGAAACTTAATCCGTACACAAAATACAAGCCCGACCGACCTTGCAAGTCCGGTCCCCAAGGTCGGTCCATTCCAGAAGCCAATTCTCGCAGGGTAAACTGGGCTCGACCGAACTTGCAAGTTCGGTCGCAAGTTCGGTCTGCCCCAGACCCTTGTTTTCCTTTTCTCATTCAACTCCAAACTTCACCCCATATATCCTAGTACAACCTAACCTCATTTGGGCACTTCAAACACACCTTTAGCCATGCACTAAACTCTTTAAATCACACACCAAAACCATTTTATCATTCACAAATTTCTTACAAAATTCTTAGCACTTGGAATGTTTCCTCCTTAAGATTCCTAAGTGATATTTCACCAATAATGACCACTATACCAAGGTGTTTCCTCTACACCTTAACATCATCTCTCAAACTTCTTTTCTTACTAACTAAACTTCCTTTTTCACATCTTACCTAAACATCACTTATTCCTTGGATATCAACATTACCTAAACCTTAAACAAACTTCTCCAAGACTTAAATACATTCTCAAAACACACATTGAATTCCTAGAACTTCCAAGATAACACCTAAATCCTTGCATCACTCTAAATCACCTTAATACATGTTTTCCTCCCAAGTAAAACATTTGTTCACCTTTTACACTTCCTAGTTCACCAAAACTTACTTAAAACACTTAGAACTTCTTACACATTTTCCAAATTTTGCCATAGCTTCTCTTGTATATACTCACATCCAAACACTTAGGTTTTTACCTTATTTCACTCAAGAACACCTAAAATCCATCAAACACATTTTTATACACAAACTTCACACATTTAGCACTACATCACAATATAGTGCATAACTTAAATTGCTTGGCACTTAGGCCCTTAAATAACATGGCTCTTAGGCCCTTAAATTGCATAAACCTTAAACACTGAATTTCCACATAAATAATGCCTTTGACCTGCAAATACACCCAGCAATACATATGCCCTTAATAAACTCCTTGAGAGCATTTTACTAGCTCATTTGCCATTGGCTCTTTAGGTATTTTATTAAGCAAATCAAGCTCATTTTCCTAAGGCATTTAAACTACATTGAGATAGTTGGTTTACCTCTTTCTCCTCATAACTTCTTTCTTGTTTCCTTGTAAAACCGGTGGGATGTTTGGTTGTTTGTCAACTTCTAAACAATGTACACATAATAGAATGAGTATTCAAGCATCATGCTTCATCTCATTGTAAACCCTAGTTACATATATTGTTTTAAGGTATTAAAATGATTGTTTTACCTTGGAATGGAAAGAGAGCTTGAATGAGTATCAAGAGAGGACTCCACCTAGTCCATGAAAGCTTGGAATGAAGCTAGAACAAGCCAATATAAGAGCACCATTAATGGTGAATTTTCGGACAACAACAAAACATGGAGGAAATGTCATTTTTCTTTGAGTTTCCTCACCTTGAAGCAAAGGAGAATGACAAGGCATGAAAATATGAGCTCAAGCTCCTTCAATGGTGAATCTTCATGGCACCAAAATGGAGTTCTTGAAGATTTGAAAAGATAGAAGTGAAGAGCTTGGTCTAACTAAGACAAATATGGTCTTAGAATTTGATTTGGAGCATTAATGAACATTTGGTGAGCAATTGAAGTTAGAGAAGAGATGGGCTGTAGCAAGCTCGGTTCTGGTTGGGAGAATAGAGGAAGAACACGGTGGGAAGGCAAGGAAATGAAGAGGAGAGGTGAGAGGTCTCACTTTTGTAAGATATTTAAGCTCAAAAGCAAATAGTAACTTTACTTTATTTCTTTTTCTTTTCTTTAGTTGGATGACTAGGTTGGTGACTCCCCACCTTAAAAACCGTGGCCCCTTCAATATATAACATATATTGGCCTTTGTTGACCAATTAAACAACTTATGTTGACTTATAACTTAAACTAGCACTATTTGAGCACTATTCACAAAACAAGGCACATATTTGTGAAATTTTTGATTTCCCATTGATATAGACTTCCAAATGTGATACTATATAGTACACATGTTAATTAAAGAGTAATGATGGACATTTAGCCATTCAAAACTCATTTACAAGACAATTTTTCAAAAACGTGCTTTAAGACTCCTTAAAGCACTTTTTGTGTTTTAACTTGTTTTCAAGCTTGGTTTTCTTTGGTAATTGATTTAATATGTTCATTAACATATTTATAAGGTATAGGTATGACCATTAGGTCTTATACAAATATATCCCAAGCTTAGAGCACATTTTTGCTCATATTGACTTTAAGGTATTTTCTTGTGTTTTATTTGGTTTAATTGTCCACCAAGGTTTCCTAAGGACTTATTTAGCCTTATTAAATCATAATTAAATGTTATTAAGTCTTGGTAGGCTCTTTGGGTCCTAACCAAGTTCACTCATAGCTTAGAGCATGTTTTTGCTCATACCGTGTCTTAGTGCTTTATTGCATTTACTATGGTTTAAATTGTTCACTGATGTTTCTAAGGCACTTTTTAGCCTTTATATAACCTAGTTTGATATTTAAACCACATATCAAGGTTTGGGGTATTTCAGACGTAGTATTAGTCCCGAAGGACGTTCGCGCACAATTAATGATGCGGGAACTTAAACAGATACACATCACATAACATAAACACAAATACATACACACACATACATGCATCACACTCGTTATACAACACACATATCGGAGCCCGAGGAATTCCTCAGGACATCTCAGATCAGACCCCTTTACATACCGTTCACCAATGACCTAGGTTGCGCAATAGACCACTAGCTCTTCAAGCGCCTTCGTCGGTGATACGATCTAAATAACAAACACACTATAAGTCAATCCACATGACTTATTTAAGCTCGGTAAATCCAAACAACACAAGTAATCCCGACATTTCATCCCCGGATATCAACTGTTATTTGTTAAAGTACTGTTATACGAACTCGTCACTCGTAGTACGTATTAATTATCAACGCTCGGGTTTATTTAAATGAGTCGGTTATAAAAACGTCTTAGTTGTAGTGTTTTCAATACGTTAGGATTAATTCCTTATATACACGAGTATACGAATATATATTCACGTTTATACTTATGTATTGTTTTAACCGTTCCGGTTAGGTATACGAATACACAATTATAATATATAGTTGCATGTATTCATGCAACGTTAATTCGCATCGTATTATGCTTATGCACTAATGTTTTATGGTATTAATATTTAACCATTTAATATTGTATTATATATTATACATCTCTTTATTCACCTTAATAAACTATACTTTAATTTTGTAGTTGTATGACTTATAGTATATAGTTATACTAATGTCATTACACTTGTCATTTATTATTTAATGACATTAAAACCATATTGTATATTCTCATTATACTCTCGATTTTTAAATATATATATGTGTTGTTTTTATTTGATTTAATCTCATAATATATAGTTGCATGTATGCATGCACTGAAATACCCCAAACCTAAGTATGCTAAGTAAACATCAAATTATGATGTAGTAAGGCTAGAATATGCCTTAGAAAGATTGGTAGACAATTTAAACCAAGGAAAACACAAGAAAATGCCATAAGGGCAATTAGGGCAAAAATGTGCTCTAAGCTTGGAGAGACTTGGGTGAGTACCCAAATATCATGATAAGACCTTAGTAATATTCTAATGGTCATTTTAAATCAATTAGCAAAGAAAACCAAGCTTGAAAACAAGTTAAAACACAAAATGTGCTTTAAGAAGTCTTAAAGCACATTTTGAGAAATTGTCTTAGAAATAAGTTTTGAGTGGCTAAATGCCCATGATTACACCTTAATCAACATGTGTACTAATTAGTATCACATTAGGAAGCCTAAATCAATGGGAAATCAAAAATTTCACGAATATGTGCACTAATTAGTGAATAGTGCCAAATAGTGCCCAAATTAAGCTTAAGTCAACATAAGTCAATGAGATGGTCAACTAAGACCATAAATATCTCCAACTACAAGAAGGGGCCGGTTTTTGATGTGAGGAGTCACCATATGACTAACCAAATAAAGGAAAAGAAGAGTAAAAGAGAGAATAGTACTATTTGCTTTATAAAAGCAAATACCTTATATTAGCCTACCTCTCTCCTCTCTTCTTCATTTCTCTT
Source organism: Limonium bicolor (assembly GCA_023374045.1). Classification (NCBI taxonomy): domain Eukaryota; kingdom Viridiplantae; phylum Streptophyta; class Magnoliopsida; order Caryophyllales; family Plumbaginaceae; genus Limonium; species Limonium bicolor. The sequence continues at coordinate 345,214,332 of CM041777.1, forward strand.
CTTCTTCCACGGTTCTTTTCTTCTTTTCCTCTGTTCCAAACCGTCCCAAGCAGCCTCCATGGTTGCCTCACCTTGCCTTGTCCATAACTTGCTCATTTTAGCTCCAAATCAAAAACTAAGCATAGATTTCTCTTAGTTAGACCAAGGCCTTGCCTCCTATCTTTTCAAAATTTGAAAAGCCTCATTTTGGAGCCATGGGAAATCGCCATTGAAGGGGAAAAATAAGTTTGAAGAGCTCATTAGCTTCTCCATTCTCTTAAGGTAAAGAATATGTAAGAAAAACTAGGTTTCCACCATTCTTCTCCATTACCGAAAATTTATACTCATGGGGCTTCATTTTTATGCCTTGTTCTAGCTTGTTTTCTACTCTCCAAGGGCTAGAGGAGGTCCTTCTTGATTCATATCCAAGCCTACCTTAAGACTTCAAGGTAAAATATTCATTATAAGACCTTAAAACACATTTTTAACCTAGGTTTTTATTCCTTGAGGTTGGTGTATTGTTTAGTACTCATATGAGTCATTGAATATTGATTAGAACATTGGCAAGGGGAATTTAAGTGGTGGCCGAGATTCATGCAAGAAGAAGGTCTAAGGAGGAAGTTAAGATAAGCTTGAGAAAACAAGGTAAAATGCTTACCTAATGGTGGTTTAAGTTTTAAGGGATGAGTTTAGGTGGATACCAGTGTGGCTTAGAGCTTACATTGTGTATTGGGTTATATAACCTAAGAAAAAGAACTTAAATAAGCTTGTGAACTTGTGACTAAGGAGCCAATGGGAATGTTAGTAATATAAGTTTAAGATGGATTTTAAGAGCATTATAACTACTATGAGATTGATGGGTGTATTTGCAGGTTGAAAGCTTTTATATGTGGGAAATTCAGTGTTTAAATCCATGTCATTTAAGGGCCTAAGAGCCATGTCATTTAAGAGCCTTAGTGCTATGCAATTTAAGATTATTGCAATATATTGAGTTTGTTGTGAGATGGTTGAATGAGGAAAAATAATGTGTTTGGGCATGATAATACTAGAGGACTATGGCGAAATTTGTGTAGAAAACAAAGTGTTTAAGTGGTAGTGGTGAGTTAATATGCCCTAGGGTTTACTAGGGAGCATGAAAAGAAAAATTGGGTGGAAATGAGTTAACTAAGGAGTTCTTGAGGTTTAGAGTGACCTAGAGATGTCTAGGAGGAATTAGAGGATTGGCGAGTGTACTAAACACACCAAAATCATGATATGAGGAATGTAAGACTTGTGCATAAGATTTAAGGAAAGGTGTATAATGCCTTAAGGAGATTTAGGTATGAACTAGAGAGTAAGACAATGAGAGTTTTTTGAGAACCTTGTTAAGTGTGATGATGTTGTGGTGGACTAGTAAGGTTTAGTTGAATGGTAATGTGTGGACTTGGGTTATGGAAGTGAAAAAGGTAGGAGGATGTTGTAAGTCATCAAGGAAAATGACTAGGAATGTAAAAGAGCGTATGATCGTGAGAATGGTGAGTAAGTGAGTAAAAGGAGGTGGAAATGTCCAAGGAGGGTGTAGTATAGTTAAGGTAAGAAGAACAAGGTTAAGGTGCTAAGAGGATGACAAGAAATGTTTAGGTATGCCCAAGAGTTTAGGAATGATGAGTAACCAATGGAAAAGAGAGGAATTTGTGCATGGTTTTAATGACTTGAGGATCTTGGTAAATGAACTGAAGATGGAAAATAATGTTTATGAAGTGCCCAAACTGTTAAGGAGGGAACACTTGGGTTGGTTGAAGTTTTGGTAAAGATACAAGTGGTAATGTAAGGAATTATATGATAAGTGTTAGGAGTGTTTGTAAGAATTGAGCAAATGTTTGAGAAGATCTTTGGAAGTTGTTTAATGAGTTTGGTGGAGGTTATAAGGTGTGTTTGATGTGCCAAATGATGTTAGAACACATTAGAGGCTTGAGGAAAAATTTGGAGAAAGTTTGATAATGTATGGGAAGTTTCTGCAGCCGACCTACCCATGGACCGACCCCAGTCTGGGTCGGTCGGTGCTGAAACTGTGAAGTTGGATGTTCTCTGCAGCCGACCTACCCATGGGGTGGGTCGGTCGGTGGGTCGGTCGGACCATAAAAAAAAAGAAAAAAAAAAGAAAAAGAAAGAAACCCTAAAGAGTTTAGTGGTATTAATGGTACCCCATTAAGGGGGCAATGATGATTAGAGGTATAAAGACCTAAGGGATTAAGTTAAGAATAAACTTAAAAGTTTAAGATTAAGTTTGTAAGATTAAGTTGTAAGACTTAAGAGGTGTTAGGTTGGAGTCATTAAGGGTTAAGTATTAAGTAAGATAAGTAAGTTGAATTGAGTTAAGTGATTAACAACCTAAAAACTGAATGAATGTTTTAGGACTTGGAAATTGGACTCCGGAAGAGATTAAGCAACTGAACGGCCACGGTGAACGGTACAGTTCTCTTGTGACCTGCTTGCTAACGAGGTGTCCTCGGCTTGTGTGCTATTTGTTTTTGTGTGCTCACTAAACAAGATAAGGCATGCAACCGGAATATATTATATTTATTGTATTGTTGTGTGATGTTTGAAAACTAACACAACATACCGTTAGAACTTACTAACCAACGTTTAGTAAGGAAATGAGTGAGACTAAGGAATGCTCCCTAATATGGGACGATATGAACCGGAAGAGGTTAACCAACAAACAGGGTCTTGAGATTACTGCTAACTGGAACTTGAGTGAGGAAACCCGGGACCGATCTCCGGTCATGCATGCTAAGGAAAAAGGGGGACGGTATCTGAATCAGATCCGCCCTCCGCTTAAGGACTTGTCTTCGGACTTGTAGCCTAGGGCGGTTGCCGGCTCAGCTGCGCTGGACTCCCGTCCAGAGTAGGTGGCATTAAGATGGTGCGGTGGGATCACCTAAATCCCAGGTTCGAATTAAGCTACAACCATTCCCCTCCAGGAACGGTTTGTATACTGAGATTAAGTTAAGTTTAAGATTAAGGTAAGGTTAAGATAAGTTGCAACCATTCCTTTTTAAAGGATGGTTTGTATTGTTAAGTTTAAGATTAAGGTAAGGTTAAGATAAGTTGCAACCATTCCTTTTTAAAGGATGGTTTGTATTGTTAAGTTTAAGATTAAGGTAAGGTTAAGATAAGTTGCAACCATTCCTTTTTAAAGGATGGTTTGTATTGTTAAGTTTAAGATTAAGGTAAGGTTAAGATGAGTTGCAACCATTCCTCTTTAAAGGATGGTTTGTATAATTAAGATAAAGATAAGTGACATCCACTCCTTATTAAAGGATGGTTGTTTCTAAGATTAAGATAAGACTAAGATTGAGGTGAGATAAGGTTGGACTAAGATTAAGAGGGAACATTACTTAAGGAGTTAAATAATTAACTCTCTAATTAAGGGAACGCATTTAAGTCGTTCATTGTGTGTGAACTTGATTGTTCATATCTGAGTTGTTGTTTACTGCACTTACTATTATATTGTGCATCTAATCAACCTCCATGCTATCGACAATTAGTCGTCGTAGCCACGTTAGCTTGGGGGCCATGAGGGGATCGTACCAGCATTCGTGCTGACCCCCTTTGGGGGCTGTTTTTACTACACAGGTACATCAGAAGGCGGCCGTCGCAAGAGTAAGAAGAGGATACAAGTGTTAAGGATTAAGTGTGACCTACGAGTTGTGCATGTACACTCGTATGGCAATTGAGTTAGTAAGATGTATAGGTTGTGAGAGGATTGTAAGAAAGATATGTAAATGGTTAAGGTTGTTGGACTAATGTTCGGTATATTCTGTAGTCAGACCGTGGCAAGGTCCTGGATTGTAAAGAATTCCGTTGTGACATGTTTATATATATACTGTTAAGTTGCGAGACCACATTTGGATTGAGTTGGGGTGTTACAAAAAGTGGTATCAGAGCGTAGTTACGCTCTGAAGACATGAAATACCGAACTTAGGAGAATGATGAGGTTGAGATTGAGTTATGGGTTAAGGGTTGAGAGATAGAGTGAGAGGTGCGTTAGTCAGGACTTCCCGGTGTTTACCAGATATCCATAGTACCTAGACCCGCCCTCCACATCCCTAACCCTAAATATGTGGAACAAGCGCCAGAGAGAAGAAAGCCTTCTCTTACTCGGGGAAACCCGATCTGGCAGTTAGTTAACAGTAAGCAATACAAGAAACAACTTGTTGCACAACAGTTACGGAGAACTTGGAGGTTTTCAATGGAGCGCAACAGTGAAACAGGCGCTACTTATGGAATACTATCAGTAAGGGAGCGGAAATTACCGGCAACATGGGTTGACATGCTACGCAGTCGAAATAACCCGCCATACCAATGATAAGGAAAGCGCTACGGGTGCAATAGAAAGGAAAAAGAGAAGTGACATGAGTACCGGACAATGGTCCGAAGGAGCATAACAGTAGGATAATACAAAGCATGAGGATTGAGACTACTGGAAAGTCCAGTTAGAAACGGGAACTCCAAACCCCATACAATGAGGAAGGTTACAAAACCTGGCCAGCATAATGCAGACGACGGTAGAAACCCATACAAGTTGTATACCGGAATAGGACTACAATGTAGTGCCTAAAGGAAAACCGTTGCCTAGTAACCACAACAAAACGTGTGGAGACAGGAGGGAGGATTAAGACATAAGAAAATATTAAGGGGTTCCCTCAGAAAGAGGAACGCCCTGATAAATGACAGTACTGTCAAGCAACAAGGGAACTGCCGGATGGACGGTTATCCAAAATAAGGGATTATCGAAGGAGTCCCGAGGACTACCAATTACATGGAAATTAGAAGGGAGTATCACTACCGATGTACCTTGTACCAATAACCCATCCTGCATGGCGCACTTGCCATAGCAAGTGCTACCACGGTTAAGCTACACGAAAAGCCATCAAGGCGAGATAGGAGAACGCTACAGTTGTAGCATATATTAATACCGGATTGTAAATCCATAAGAACAGAAAAATAAGACCTTGGAAAGGCCCGACGGCCTGACCATGATGAGATGAGATGACACACCAGTCTGCTGGGAGCAGAACTTAGACAAAGTATTAAACCGTATAAATATTAGCAACGGTATAACTCACTACAACAACAACCGACAGTACGGTAAGAACACAATCCCGAACTCCAAGGGGAAAACCTAAGAGATCGCTCGGTAATGCGAGCAAAAACACTTTATAAGCAATGATATACAAGGGATGTATTATAAGATACTATGGAGACTGTTGAAGCATCGACTTACAACGAAAACGGGATAAGACTCTCAGAGTGACCATTAAGGACACCAATAACAACATTCTCCAATGAAGATGTTGGAAAATCCGGAAATCAAGGATAAAAGAAATAAACATAAGCTATAACCTACTAAGGATTAAAGTGGTAGAACCCTGGAAAAGGAAAGCTTAGAGGACTACCCCCACAGAGCGGGCATAGTCGAGCCGAACAACTGATGAATGACAGTTAACACTGTTTGTTTAACTCATTAACACCCAAGTATGATTGATCATCAACGGGTGGCATAGTCAACGGAAGTTGAACGAAGCGTTGAGATGGAAGTATAAGACGACAGGATGATATCCAACTTGGACACCGTAAGGCAAACGCCTAATACGAACCTAACCTTGACTATTAAAAGACATAAGTCTAGTAAAATGACAGCATTGTCAAAGACATTAAGTAACCTCAGATCACCTGAACAACTTCCCTAGCAGGAAGCAGGATGCAGCAACTTATCATGAAACCTGATACTACATTTAGTATGTAAATTAACGGTGGATAGTGCTCAAAGAACCAGAATCTTATAGGGATGACCTGCAGATGAGTAAGAGTACAAATAATGAACTGAGACATTAAGCATTAAGAGCCTACGAGCCAAGGATGTTAACCACATCAGAGCCCAAGGCGCAGTAAGTTATAAGAGAGCTTGTTTAAGCCACGAAGGGACTACAATTTGTAGATATGAACGGTTACCAAACCTATAACTTAGATTGGGAAGAACATTACCAAGAAAGGGTACCAATGAGAATATTGAGATAATGCTAAGGACAGGAGCGGAGAACGAACCATGCCTTTTAGGGTGGGGATACCTCTCTTGTTGTGAGGCCATGAGTGGGAATGAACCCCTCAAAAGGGCTTTCACCTATTAGAGATAAAATACACTTTATTTAGAAAATGGAAACTATGAAACTTGAGATTACCTTAGAACATACCAGATACACTTGAGTAATAAGGAAGGTTGCACAGATAGACCCCATATCCAACACCCAGGATGTAAGAATTAATAATGGTCAGAGATAAACATTGTGACTGCACATTATGGCACGTCAATTAATCAATGCTCAGAAGAGCTTGTGATTCAGTGAATGACTTCTTCAGTAACCAGTTAAACTACATGGTAGATAACATCACTAAGGATGAAAGAAAGCGAAAGAAACTAGCCTACTTACGAATCTGAGATTGGAGCATAACATCTTCATATCAAGAGTCAACAATCTTACAACACAGTACGATAACCGCCAATACCGGAATGAGAGAACTCCCAGTGTGTTTACACCAAGAAGGGATTGAGTATAAGGTAAGGCATTAGAACAAGTGAATAAGAGGTTGCACCATTAATGGGCAACATGGTAAGGGCCAACTACCATGATAGTAGTGGTCGTAAGTACAATAGTTAGATAAGTGGATTAAGTCATGGTACGCGGTAAGGCGACCATTATGTATAAGCCGTCAAATATTGACACTGAGGCAATTAGATTTATGAGTTAAGACTAGCATAAGTAAGAAAATAAGATGGTAGACGAACTGAGCGTTGATGCCAGTAGTCTGGACCTGGTTAGGTAAGATTTCGCAGGAAGCACACTACCCATTCCTTAAGGAACTGGAAGTGCTTTCCTAATAGAATGAATATGAGAAAGAAGATAAGAGGCTCTATGGAAAGAGACCTAAGCTACTAAGAAATAGAATCAATACGGAATACAGAAAGGAGCTGGAGCATACCATACCCAAGAACGCAGTAAATGGATTTCCCTTGATTAACTTCAAGAAGAACAATAAATGTTATTATGGAACGATGAAAGAGGAGATCGACAACAGAATACTTCATAATTAGCAATAGCTAAACGTGTGACGGACACTATGAGTTTACTAAAACGAGACGTGGGATGACTGCACCCCACAGGGGCTTGCAGGCCTGACACGCTCATTTATGAGTTAGTTGGGTAAGTAGAATGTACCAATAAGGTACCCCATGCATGTAGACGAGTGGTGTAAGGAACACGGGAGGTAATCGACTCCGTACCACGGACAACGACACAAGATCAGACAAGAGCAGCCATTACCGCAAACAGTCGAAGAGAAGAATTCAGTTGAATCAGCAACACAGAGGAACCAGAGAATAGATAATTAAGGACTATGAAGTGCGAAAAGCACGGATTGTTAAGTACAGACATTGGATATGTCTTAAGATGTAAGGGATTAAGACTGTAAAGCGCAATGCGCACTAAACAGTAGTTTCAAATTAAGGATCATCCTCAGACCAAAGGTCAATTGGAGAGAACAACTTAGACATTCGAGAAAACACTAAGAGTATGAACATAAGATCTTCAAGGAGAATGGATAGACGAGTTACAACTCATTAAGGCCGTGTATATATAAAGATAACACGTGTCCATTGAGAGACTAATATACCTAAACTGTAAGGAGGCAGGAGGATATACAATGCTATAAAAAGATAAGTGAAGCAGTTAAGCCTAAAAACATCAGAGTGGTGCAGCGGAAGCTAGCAGATCACTACCTTTGAGATTAGACCAAACTAAGTTAAGGAAACGGTATAAGTACCGGTAAGAATCCTCGATACAGAGACTAAGTCATTCCCAATCGAATTCTAAGTAAGATAGATGACATGGAAGGTAGAATGCTTGGTAAGAATTAGACATCTTGAACTTATGTTCAAAGATCATGTAATGTTGATTACGTGGGCGTAATCCATTTTAAGGGGGGTAGAGCGAAAACCGCTTAGCGTATGTTTGTGTACTGAGTAGTACATAAACTACAGTGTGCATAGCACAAAATAATTTGAGAATATTTTTTACATAAACATTTTGAGATAAATCATGGTTATTGCACACAGAAGATGTGAATACCATACATATTAAGTACCTATCTTGTTAACTCTGGTGTGAGTACAAGTTAAGAGAATTAAGGAAGAGGATTAAGGAGACTTAAGAAATAAGAATATATGAGGTATGAGTCAATATGAGACTATGTGGGAGATAAGAATAAGATAACATTATGGGATACAATTTGATATGATTATGGGTTAGGAAATAGTAATGCTATGTGGTATGAGACAGTGGAAGTTGGTATGAGACTGATAAGAACTTAGTAGGAATTTAAGTCTGAGGTAATTACTAAGAGATGAATTGGGAATGTTAGATGGAATGAGTCCACACTTTGGAGATGAATTGATTATGATTAGAAGAACTAAAAAGATAGAAAATTGGACATGAGTGAATTATTTGGATGTTTGAAAATGACGTGGGAGGTGGAACTTGATTTTCTAGGGATCAAGGGAAACGAACACAAATTGGAGTGGAAGGATGGTTCTACACTGATGCTGATCACATCAGGGTAGGATGATTCCTGAAACTCCCTACCAGTGGTCACAATTAAATCACACTATGGATATTGGCCTTAGGATAAAATGGAATTGGAGTTGGTTGTATTTTTAATTAGAGGAATTATTCCTCACATGACCTCGTAAAAAGGATTACCTTTTTACTGAGTCTTGCCCATGAAGTCGAGGACGCACGAGCCTTTGTCTTCGGACCGGTGACATGGGGAGAGCAGCGTGTTTTGTATTCTGGCCCATGGTGACGAGGACGAATGAGCCATTGTCTACGGACCGGTGACATGGGAGAATACGTTGGAAGTTATGTGAATGTTTTAATCATCAAAAGGAACAAAAGGAATTTGAGTGCTACACATGCTTAAGCATGTTGTGTGATATTTAAGTATAAGAATATGGTGGATCCAATGATCCAATGAGATTAAGTATACATAAGTATGATCTATATGATCTAAGGAATGAGGTAAGACATGCATTCTAATAAGAAAAGATGCATGGGAACTTTGGGGACAAAGTTCTTTTAAGGGGGGTAGATTGAAATACCCCTGTAACACCCCCAACTCAATCCAAATGTGGTCTCGCAACTTAACAGCATATATACATGTCACAGCGGAATTCTTTACACTCCAGGACCTTGCCACGGTCTGACTACAGAATATACCGAACATTAGTACATAACAACCTTAACCAAATACATAATCTTCTTACAATCCTCTCACATCCTATACATCTTACTAACTCAATTGCCATACGAGTGTACATGCACAACTCGTAGGCCACACTTAGTCCTTACACTTGTACTCCTTCTTACTCTCGCGACAGCCGCCTCCTGATGTTCACCTGTGTAGTAAAAAAAAGCCCCCGAGGGGGTCAGCACGAATGCTGGTACGATCCTCTCATGGCCCCCAAGCTAACGTGGCTACGACGACTAATTGTCGATAGCATGGAGGTTGATTAGATGCACAACATAATATAAAGTGCAGTAAACAACAACTCAGATATGAACAATCAAAGTTCACACACAATGAACGACTTAAATGCGCTCCCTTAATTAGAGAGTTAACTATTCAACTCCTCAAGTAATGTTCCCTCTTAATCTTAATAGTACAAACCATCCTTTAAGAAGGAATGGTTGCAACTTATCTTAATCTTAACTTAATCTTAATCTTAACAATACAAATCATCCTTTAAAAAGGAATGATTGTAACTTATCTTAATCTTAACTTAATCTTAATTTTAACAATACAAATCATCCTTTAAAAAGGAATGATTGTAACTTATCTTAATCTTAACTTAATCTTAATTTTAACAATACAAATCATCCTTTAAAAAGGAATGATTGTAACTTATCTTAATCTTAACTTAATCTTAATCTTAACAATACAAATCATCCTTTAAAAAGGAATGATTGTAACTTATCTTAATCTTAACTTATTCTCAGAATACAAACCGTTCCTAGAGGGGAATGGTTGTAACCTAAGTCCAAACCTGGGATTTAGGTGACCCCACCGCACCATCTTAATGCCACCTACCCTGGACGGGAATCCAGCGTAGCTGAGCCGGCAACCGGCCCTAGGCTACAAGTCCGAAGATAAGTCCTTAAGTGGAGGGCAGATCTGATTCAGATACCGTCCCCCTTTTTCCTTAGCATGCATGACCGGAGATCGGTCCCGGGTTTCCTCACTCAAGTTCCAGTTAGTAATAGTCTCAAGACCATGTTTGTTGGTTAACCTCTTTCGGTTTATATCAGACCCATATTAGGGTGTGTTCCTTAGCCTCACTCAATTCCTTACTAAACGTTAGTTAGTAAGTTCTCACGGTATGTTGTGTTAGTTTTCAAACATCACACAACAATATAATAAGCATAATATTCCGGTTGCATGCTTTATCTTGTTTAGTGAGCACACAAAAACAGATAGCACACAAGCCGAGGGACACCTCGTTAGCAAGCAGGTCACAAGAAGAACTGTACCGTTCACCGTTGGCCGTTCAGTTGATTAATCTCTTCCGGAGTCCAATTTCCAAGTCCTAAAACATTCATTCAGTTTTAGGTTGTTAATCACTTAACTCAATTCAACTTACTTATCTTACTTAACTTACTTAACCCTTAATGATCCCCACCTAACATCTCTTAAGTCTTACAACTTAATCTTACGAACTTAATCTTAAACCTTTAAGTTTATTCTTAACTTAATCCCTTAGGTCTTTATACTACTAATCATCATTCCCCCTTAATGGGGGTACCATTAATACCACTAAACTCTCTTAGGGTTCCTTTTTTTTTATGGTCCGACCGACCCACCGACCGACCCACCCCCTGGGTAGGTCGGCTGCAGAGAACATCCAACTTCACAGTTTCAGCCCGACCGACCCAGACTGGGGTCGGTCCCCTGGGTAGGTCGGCTGTAGAAACTTCCCATACATTGTCAAACTTTCTCCAAATTTTTCCTCAAGCCTCCTAATGTGTTCTAACATCATTTGGCACATAAAACACACCTTATAACCTCCACCAAACTCATTAAAACAACTTCCAAAGATCTTCTCAAACATTTGCTCAATTCTTACAAACACTCCTAACACTTATCATATAATTCCTTACATTACCAACTTGTATCTTTACCAAAACTTCAACCAACCCAAGTGTTCCCTCCTTAACAGTTTGGGCTCTTCATAAACATTATTTTCCATTTTCAGTTCATTTACCAAAACTTCCTCAAGTCATCTTACATAACCATGCACAAATTCCTCTCTTTTCCATTGGTTACTCATCATTCCTAAACTCTTGGGCATACCTACACATTTCTTGTCATCCTCTTAGCACCTCAACCTTGTTCTTCTTTACCTTAACTATACTACACCCTCCTTGGACATTTCCACCTCCTTTTACTCACTTACTCACCATTATCACGATCATACGCTTTTACATTCCTAGTCATTTTCCTTGATGACTTACAACATCCTCCTACCTTTTTCACTTCCATCACCCAAGTCCACACATTACCATTCAACTAAATATAGTCCACCACAACATCACACTTACCACAACTTGCACATTCTCAAAACTCTCATTGTCTTATCTCTAGTTCATACCTAAATCTCCTTAAGGCATTATACACCTTCTTAAAACTTATGCACACAGTCTTACATTCCTCATATCTCATGATTTTGGTGTGTTTAGTACACTCGCCAATCCTCTAATTCCTCCTAGACATCTCTAGGTCACTCTAAACCTCAAGAACTCCTTAGTTAACTCATTTCCACCCATTTTTCTTTTCATGCTCCCTAGTAAACCCTAGGGCATATTAACTCACCACCACCACTTAAACACTTTGTTTTCTACTCAAATTTCGCCATAGCTCCTCTAGTATATATCATGCCCAAAACACATTATTTCTCCTCATTCAACCATCTCACACACATCAAGTTCTTCTCATCATATCTCATCACCCAAACCAACTCATTCACAACAAACTCAATATATTGCAATAAGCTTAAATTGCATAGCACTAAGGCTCTTAAATGACATGGCTCTTAGGCCCTTAAATGACTTAAACTTAAACACTGAATTTCCCACATATAAAAGCTTTCAACCTGCGAATACACCCATCAATCTCATAGTAGTCATAATGTTCTTAAAACTCATATTAAACTTATATTACTAACTCATTTCCTTTGGCTCCTTAGTCACAAGTTCATAAGCTTGTTTAAGTTCTTTTCTTAGGTTATATAACCAATTACATAATGTAAGCTTTAAGCCACATTAGTACTTATCTAAATCTCATCCCTTAAAACTTAAACCACCATTAGGTGAGCATTTTACCTTGTTTTCTCAAGCTTATCTTAACTTCCTCCTTAGACTTTCTTCTTGCATGAATCTCGGCCACCACTTAAATTCCCCTTGCCAATGTTCTAATCAATATTCAATGACTCATATGAGTACTAAACAATACACCAACCTCAAGGAATAAAAACCTAGGTTAAAATGTGTTTTAAGGTCTTATAATGAATATTTTACCTTGAAGTCTTAAGGTAGGCTTGGATATGAATCAAGAAGGACCTCCTCTAGCCCTTGAAGAATAGAAAACAAGCTAGAACAAGGCATAAAAATGAAGCCCCATGAGTATAAATTTTCGGTAATGGAGAAGAATGGTGGAAACCTAGTTTTTCTTACATATTCTTTACCTTAAGAGAATGGAGAAGCTAATGAGCTCTTCAAACTTATTTTTCCCCCTTCAATGGCGATTTCCCATGGCTCCAAAATGAGGCTTTTCAAATTTTGAAAAGATAGGAAGCAAGGCCTTGGTCTAACTAAGAGAAATCTATGCTTAGTTTTTGATTTGGAGCTAAAATGAGCAAGTTATGGACAAGGCAAGGTGAGGCAACCATGGAGGCTGCTTGGGACGGTTTGGAACAGAGGAAAAGAAGAAAAGAACCGTGGAAGAAGAAGAGAAATGAAGAAGAGAGGAGAGAGGTAGGCTAATATAAGGTATTTGCTTTTATAAAGTAAATAGTACTATTCTCTCTTTTACTCTTCTTTTCCTTTATTTTCTTAGTCATATGGTGACTCCTCACATCAAAAACCGGACCCCTCTTGTAGTTGGAGATATTTATGGTCTTAGTTGACCATCTCATTGACTTATGTTGACTTAAGCTTAATTTGGGCACTATTTGGCACTATTCACTAATTAGTGCACATATTCGTGAAATTTTTGATTTCCCATTGATTTAGGCTTCCTAATGTGATACTAATTAGTACACATGTTTATTAAGGTGTAATCATGGGCATTTAGCCACTCAAAACTTATTTCTAAGACAATTTCTCAAAAATGTGCTTTAAGACTTCTTAAAGCACATTTTGTGTTTTAACTTGTTTTCAAGCTTGGTTTTCTTTGGTAATTGGTTTAAAATGACCATTAGAATATTACTAAGGTCTTATCATGATATTTGGGTACTCACCCAAGTCTCTCCAAGCTTAGAGCACATTTTTGCCCTAATTGCCCTTAAGGCATTTTCTTGTGTTTTCCTTGGTTTAAATTGTCTACCAATCTTTCTAAGGCATATTTTAGCCTTTCTACATCATGATTTGATGTTTACTTAGCATACTTAGGTTTGGGGTATTTCAATCTACCCCCCTTAAAAGAACTTTGTCCCCAAAGTTCCCATGCATCTTTTCTTATTAGAATACATGTCTTACCTCATTCCTTAGATCATATAGATCATACTTATGTATACTTAATCTCATTGGATCATTAGATCCGCCATATTCTTATACTTAAATATCACATAACATGCTTAAGCATGTATAGCACTCAAAATTCTTTTTGTTCCTTTTTGATGATTGAAACATTCACATAATTTCCAACGTATTCTCCCATGTCACCGGTCCGTAGACAATGGCTCATTCTTCCTCGTCACCATGGGCCAGAATACAAAACACGCTGCTCTCCCCATGTCACCGGTCCGAAGACAAAGGCTCGTGCGTCCTCGACTTCGTGGGCGAGACTCAGTAAAAAGGTAATCCTTTTTACGAGGTCATGTGAGGAATAATTCCTCTAATTAAAAATACAACCAACTCCAATTCCATTTTATCCTAAGGCCTCTATCCATAGTGTGATTTAATTGTGACCACTGGTAGGGAGTTTCAGGAATCATCCAACCCTGATGTGATCAGCATCAGTGTAGAACTATCCTTCCACCCCAATTTGTGTTCGGTTTCCCTTGATCCCTAGAAAACCAAGTTCCACCTTCCACGTCATTTTCAAACATCCAAATAATTCACTCATGTCCAATTTTCTATCTTTTTAGTTCTTCTAATCATAATCAATACATCTCCAAAGTGTGGACTCAAACCATCAAACATTCCCAATTCATCTCTTAGTAATTACCTCATGACTTAAATTCCTACTAAGTTTTATAACTGTCTCATACCATTTCTCACCATCTTATATCTCATAGCATTACTATCTTCTTCCTCATACTCATGTCAAATGGTATCTCATAATGTTATCTTATTCTTATCTCACACATAGTCTCATATCGACTCATACCTCATATATTCCTTATTCCTTAAGTCTCCTTAAACCTCTTCCTTAATTCTCTTAACTTGTACTCACACCGGAGTTAACAAGATAGGTACTTAATATGTATGGTATTCACATCTTCTGTGTGAAATAACCATGATTTATCTTAAAATGTTTATGTAAAACATATTCTCAAATTATTTTGTGCTATGCACACCGTAGTTTATGTACTCAGTACTCAAACATACGCTAAGCGGTTTTCGCTCTACCCCCTTAAAATGGATTACGCCCACGTAATCAGCGTCACATCATCTTTGAACATAAGTTCAAGATGTCTAATTCTCACCAAGCATTTTAGCTTCCACGTCATCTATCTTACTTATAATTCGATCAGAAATGACTTAGTCTCTGTATTGAGGATTCTTAACGGTACTTATACCGTATTCTTAACTTAGTTTGGTCTAATCTCAAAGTAGTGGTCTGCTAGCTTCCGCTGCGCGACTCTGATAATCGTAGGCTTAATTGTCTCAATGGACACGTGTTATTTTTATATATACACGGCCTTAATGAGTTGTAACTCGTCTATCCATTCTCCTTGAAGATCTTACGCTCATACTCTTAGTATTTTCTCGAATGTCTAAATTGTTCTCCCCAACTGACCTTTGGTCTGAGGATGATTCTTAGTCTGAAACTACTGTTTAGTGCATAATGCGCTTTACAGTCTTAATCTCTTACATCTTAAGGCATGTTCAATGTCTGTACTTAACAATCCGTGCTCTTCGCACTTCATAGTCCTTAATTATTTGTTCTCTGGTTCCTCTGTGTTGCTGGTTCGACTGAATTCTTCTCTTCGACTGTTTGTGGTAGTAGCTGCTCTTGTCTGATCTTGCGTCGTTGTCGGTGGTACGGAGTCGACGACTTCCCGTGTTCCTTACACCACTCGTTCACATGCATGGGGTACCTTACTGGTACATTACTACTTACCCAACTAACTCATAAATGAGCGTGTCAGGCCTGCAAGCCCCTGTGGGGTGCAGTCGTCCCACGTCTCGTTTTAGTAAACTCATAGTGTCCGTCACACGTTTAGCTATTGCTAATTATGAAGTATTCTGTTGTCGATCTCCTCTTCATCGTTCCATAATAACATTTATTGTTCTTCTTGAAGTTAATCAAGGGAAATCCATTATTGTGTTCTTGGTATTGTATGCTCTAGCTCTTTCTGTATCCCGTACTGATTCTATTTCTTAGTAGCTTAGGTCTCTTTCCATAGAGCCTCTTATCTTCTTTCTCCTATTAGGAAAGCACTTCCAGTTCCTTAAGGAATGGGTTGTGTGCTTCCTGTGTAATCTTACCAAACCATGTCCAGACTACTGGCATCAATGCACAGTCCGTCTATCACCTTATTTTCTTACTTATGCTGGTCTTAACTCATAAATCTAATTGCCTCAGTGTCAATATTTGACGGCTCATACATAATGGTCGCCTTACCGCGCACCATGACTTAATCCACTTATCTAACTATTGTACTCACGACCACTACTACTGTGGTAGTTGGCCTTTACCATGTTGCCCATTAATGGTGCAACCTCTTACTCACTTATTCTAATGTCTTACCTTATACTCAATCCCTTCTTGGTGTAAACACACTGGGAGTCCTCTCATTCCGGTGTAAGGCGGTTGTCATACCGTGCTGTAAAATAGTTGATTCTTAATACGAAGGTGTTCTGTTCCAATCTCAGATTCGTAAGTAGGCTAATTTCTCTCGCTTTCTTTCATCCTTAGTGATGTTATCTACCATGTAGTTTAATTGGTTACTGAAGAAGTCATCCACTGAATCACAAGCTTTTCTGGGCATTGATTAATTGACGTGCCATAATGTGCAGTCACAATGTTTATCTCTGACGATCACTAATTCTTACATCCTGGGTGTTGGATATGAGGTCTATCTCTGCAACCTACCTTATTACTCAAGTGTATCTAATATATTTCAAGGAAATCTCAAGGTTCATAGTTTCCATTTTCTAAATAAAGTGTATTTCATCTCTAATAAGTGAAAGCCCTTTTTGAGGGGTTCATTCCCACTCATGGCCTCACAACAAGGAGAGGTATCCCCACCCTAAAAGGCATGGTTCGTTCTCCGCTCCTGTCCTTAGCATTATCTCAATATTCTCATTGGTACCCTTTCTTGGTAATGTTCTTCCCAATCTAAGTTATAGGTTTGGTAACCATTCATATCTACAAATTGTAGTCCCTTCATGGCTTAAACAAGCTCTCTTATAACTTACTGCACCTCGGGCTCTGATGTGGTTAACATCCTTGGCTCGTAGGCTCTTAATGCTTAATGTCTCAGTTCATTATTTGTACTCTTACTCATCTGCAGGTCATCCCTATAAGATTCTGGTTCTTTGAGCACTATCCACCGTTAATTTACATACTAAATGTAGTATCGGGTTTCATGATAAGTTGTTGCATCTTGCTTCCTGCTAGGGAAGTTGTTCAGGTGATCTGAGGTTACTTAATGTCTTTGACAACGCTGTCATTTTACTAGACTTATGTCCTTTAATAGTCAAGGTTAGGTTCGTATTAGGTGTTCGCCTTAAGGTGTCCAAGTTGGATATAATCCTGTTATCTTATACTCCCATCTCAACGCTACGTTCAACTTCCGTTGACTATGCCACCCGTTGATGATCAATCATACTTGGGTGTTAATGAGTTAAACAAACAGTGTTGACTGTCATTCATCAGTTGTTCGGCTCGACTATTGAAATACCCCAAACCTTGATATGTGGTTTAAATATCAAACTATGGTATGTAAAGGCTAAAAAGTGCCTTAGTAACATCAGTGAACAATTTAGACCATAGTAAATGCAATAAAGCATTAAGACACAGTTTGAGCAAAAACATGCTCTAAGCTATGAGTGAACTTGGTTAGGACCCAAAGAGCCTACCAAGACTTAATAATATTCAATTATGATTTAATAAGGCTAAATAAGTCCTTAGGAAACCTTGGTGGGCAGTTAAACCAAATAAAACACAAGAAAATACCTTAAAGTCAATATGAGCAAAAATGTGCTCTAAGCTTGGGATGAATTTGTATAAGACCTAATGGTCATACCTATACATTATTTATATGTTAATGAACATATTAAATCAATTACTAAAGAAAACCAAGCTTGAAAACAAGTTAAAACACAAAATGTGCTTTAAGGAGTCTTAAAGCACGTTTTTGAAAAATTATCTTGTAAATGAGTTTTGAGTGGCTAAATGTCCATCATTACTCTTAAATATACATGTGTACTATATAGTATCACATTTGGAAGTCTATATCAATGGGAAATCAAAAATTCCACTTCTATGTGCCTTGTTTTGTGAATAGTGATTTTTATAAGCTAGTTTGTAACATATAATGTTATAAGTAATTAAATTGACCAACAAAGACTATAATACCCTTATGTAATAAAGGGGGCCGGTTTTCTTAAGTGTGGTGACTCACCACTCACTTGTTAACTTGTTAAAGAAATAAAGATGACTAATATAGTTACTATTTGCTTTATAAACACAAATATCTTCTAAAAAGCAAACTTATCTCATTTCTCTCATTCCTTCTTCATTTCCCACGTATCCAAGCTCTCTTCTACCTCTCTTCTCTCTGTTCTCACGTTCATACAGCACCACCACCATGGAAGTCCACCTTTGAACCCTTGTAAAACCTAGCTCACTTAACCAAATCAAAAACAACACCACCATTCTCTTCCTCTCATCAAGCTCTTCATTCCTATCTTCTCAAAATTTCAAGATCACCATTTCGGTGCCATGGAGTTCCACCATTGATGGAGCTTGAGCTTGTCTTTCCACATATTATTGATCTCCTTTGCTTCTAGGTAAGGAATCTCGAAGAAAAATCAAGTTTCCTCTCCTTTTAGTACATGGCCGAAAATTCACCTCACCATGGTGTCTTTACCTTGCTTGTTTTAGCTTCATTTGAATCTTCCAAGGGCTAGGAGGAGTCCTCTCTTGATACTTATTCAAGTTCTCTTCCAATTCCAAGGTAAAACAATTACCTTAATGTGTTAAAACAATATGTGTAACTAGGGTTTACAATGAGATGAAGCATAATGCTTGAATACTCATTCTATTATTTGTACATTGTTTAGAAGTTGACAAACAACCAAACACCCCACCGGTTTTACAAGGAAACAAGAAAGAAGTTGTGAGGAAAAGAGGTAAACAAGCTATCTCAATGTAGTTTAAATGCCTTAGGAAAATGAGCTTGATTTGCTTAATAAAATACCTAAGGAGCCAATGGTGAATGAGCTAGTAAAATGCTCTCAAGGAGTTTATTAAGGGCATATGTATTGTTGGGTGTATTTGCAGGTCAAAGGCATTACTTATGTGGGAAATTCAGTGTTTAAGGTTTATGCAATTTAAGGGCCTAAGAGCCATGTTATTTAAGGGCCTAAGTGCCAAGCAATTTAAGTTATGCACTATATTGTGATGTAGTGCTTAATGTGTGAAGTTTGTGTGTAAAAATGTTCTTGATGGATTTTAGGTGTTCTTGAATGAAATAAGGTAAAAACCTAAGTGTTGGATGTGAGTATATACAAGAGAAGCTATGGCCAAATTTGGGAAATGTGTAAGAAGTTCTAAGTGTTTTAAGTGAGTTTTGGTGGACTAGGAAGTGTTAAAGGTGAATAAATGTTTACTTGAGAAGAAAACATGTGTTAAGGTGATTTAGAGTGATGCAAGGATTTAGGTGTTATCTTGGAAGTTCTAGGAATTCAATGTGTGCTTTGAGGATGTATTTAAGTCTTGGAGGAGTTTGTTTAAGGTTTAGGTAATGTTGATATCCAAGGAATAAGTGATGATTAGGTAAGATGTGAAAAAGGAGATTTAGTTAGTAAGAAGGTTTGAGGATGATGTTAAGGTGTAGAGGACACCCTTGGTGTAGTGGTCCATTATTGGTGAACTACCCACTAAAAATCTAAGGAGAAAACATCCCAAGTGCTAGGAACTTTGTAAAAGTTTGTGAATGATAAAATGGTTTTGGTGAGTGATTTAAAATTTAGCACATGGATAAAGGTGTGTTTTGAAGTGCCCAAATGAGGCTAGGTATACTAGGGTATATGGGGTGAAGTTTGGAGTTGAATGTAAAAAGGAAACAAAGATCTGGGGCAGACCGGACTTTCAACCGGACTTGGTAAGTTCGGTCGGGCCCCATTTACCCTGGCGGAATTAGTTTTCTGGAATGGACCGGACATAGGACCGGACGTACAAGGTCGGTCGTGAGAGAAAATTTGTGACGGAAATGTGTTCTGGAATCACCGGACTTGGGTAAGTCCGGTCGGCAATCCGGTCGTACCAAAACATGGTTTAAGGTTATGAAATGATATGTAATATGGGGATTGTAGTAATGATGTTTAAGGTTGTTAGGACATGTTAGGTGTAGTTTTAATGGCGATAAGTGGTGAAAGTTGTATCAAAATGTAAAGTAAAACAAGTTAAAATGTAAAGTTATGTAACTAAGTTAACGGGGAAAGTTAGCATTAGACATTAAATAATCAGCAAACCCGATGTTAATAAAACACATGTGATGTTAACAGTTGTTCGAGAATCGCTCGAGGACATAAGTGGACGTGTAAAGTGGACTCCGTTGACAGGTATGGTTTTCTTGCAACCTGTGTCCTACCGGATTTACACCGGCTTGTATGCCAATGTGTTTTCTGTATGTTTGCCACGTTATAAAAGATAATTCATGAAACTAGTTTAAGTCGTTATTGTTGTTGTAGTTTTACGTGCCGATACCGTAACCTCGAATGCGCTTGAAGGGCTAGTTAAACCACTATTAGGTAAACGTAGGAGAACGGTATCCGGTAACAACGTTTCCGACGAAGGAACGTTCTAACCACGGCTATCGTGAGTTGGATATGTGATGTTTGTGTGTGATGTTGTATGTGATGTATGACTCTCCTTCCCTTGTGTGTCTAACAAGACTTAACCCAATGTGTGATTGTTTAAACTAAGTTCAATGATGACTTCTGACAAGTGCTAACGGGGGAGTGAGGAGTCCGTCTGTTCCGCCACGCGTGTGAGTATGGGGGTCGTTGTCATAGCAGGTTCGATCCTCTCCGTATTATGTTGTTTTCCAATTTTGGTTCCCAACCTTCCCCTTTAGCTTAACCAAGGCTATTACTACACTGGACGTCGGGCCACAGGGGCATACTATTGTTATGTTTTGTTTCGGTGTGCTTGGGTTACTATATCCGAGACACCTTGTGTAGTTAACCGTTCATTTAACGAGACGGTAACGAGTTATGTAACGAGCTTATCATGAGACTGGCAACATTCTCTTCTAGGCTCACCAGTGTATTACAATGTTTGGGTCGGTTCCTAAGAGAACCACTCCCTTATGTTATGTATTTTTGTTGTGATGCAATATCTATTGCGGTATTATTTGTGCACGTGGAAACGTGCAAATGTTGTTAATGTTGTATGTAGAGTATGTTGTAGGTTGTATATGTGGAGTGTGTGGATCATGGTATGATTCCCAGTTTTGTGATAAGAGGCGTTTAAGGATACCCGATTTAAGGGTATGTGTCGTCTATTAAGGAAAGTAGCTCCATTAGAGGAGGAACCTCTAGGGATGATGAATACCAGATTGACTTATTAAGTAAGGTATATTATCCGTTTGTTGAGCCCGTTGAGGCGAATGATTATGTGTGTGTGTTTACAGTTGCATGTATGATTAAAAATAATCAACCGCATGCTAAGACGACAATTAGTTGTGCGTGGCCCGGTAGCATGTGGGCTGCGGGATTACCATACCAGCAAAGGTGCTAGCCCTTGTGGGGCCACCCTTTCTCTTCTTTTCTATTTCAGGTACGAAGTGCTGGAAGCCGTTTCGAGAGTAGGACGGTAGTCTTTGTACATGGTAATCATTTAAGTGTATTATACAGTAGGCATAGTAAGACCGAACTGTTTCGCATCAGTTTGTGAATACTCGGTACAGTTGAAAGGTGTATGTTGTTGTTGCTGTTAATGGAAAGGGATAGTAATGTGTAGTCGCTCGGGAATTTAGCCCATCAGACCGGTACAATGTGTATGTTTATTACCTTGTTAGCCACGTGGGTGGCTACGGCGTGTACAACCAACGATTGAGTAATGTGACGAGGTTGTTTTCCGTGCAGTTTTATGTGTAATTGTGTTAATGTTGGATGGGGTGTTTACAAAAGTGGTATCAGAGCGAAGTATCGCTCTGATGACTGAATTACCGAGCTTAGGAAGTACCGAGTTAAGATTTAAGTACTTTGGGTTAAGGGTTGAGTGATAGCGTGAGAGGTACGCTAGTTAGGTATTACCAGCGTGTACTGGAAACCTACTATATCCATCCCACCCTCCACAATCCCTGTTATATAACTTGGGAAACAACGCCAGAGAGATGGAAGTCCACTCTTACTCGGGAATACCCGATCTGGCTGTTATTAAATACCTTTAGGGTACGGAGAACCTGTCATACGGTAGATCCCGAAAACTGGGAATCCCGGAGACGGTCTCCATCTGGATGTGTTAACCGCATTTCATAGCGAAGAGCGAAGAATCAGTGTACAGAAGAATAGAATTTCCGGCAACCTGGGTCGACATGCTGAGCAGTCGAGAACAACCAGCTTGCAACGCACCAACCGTGCAACAGGCAAAAAAAATGGATTAATAAAACCCGAGACGAGTGTCTACGGGACCACAGTTGATAAATAATACACCAACGGTATATCAACCGACAAGGGAACTACAACGTAGTGCCCAAATACACGGAACGGGCTACAAAGAGAATACAATACAAAGAAAAAGAGGGGTCTCCCAGAATGGGAAACACCCTAGTTGATGATCGTCATGTGAAGACAGTGAGAAATCACCTAGAATAGTATTTGTCAAGACAGTAAGATTAGTGAGAGCCAACAAGGCCACTGATGACAATATGGGTAAAAACAATACCACAACCGGTATGTGTTGAACCGATAGCCAGTTAGCATGGCGCACTTGCCATAGCAAGTGCAGCTATAACAGGGCTGTTCGGGAAATTTATAACCACTACAGAGTACTTAGTAAAGTACCATGAAGTTAAACAGGATCATTATGACCATGGAAGGGCTTGGTAGCCTAACCTCTGTAATTGTAAATACACCAGTCAGCAATGAGCTAGACTTGGGTAAGGTGAGAAGATGTTGTGAAACCATGAAAATTTTCTTTCAACTCAGATTTATTCAAACCTTTTTTTCAAAACCAGATTTTCCTTCAAACCAACACTTCTTTCTAACCTTCTTTTAAACCAAACCAGTAAAAACCCAAGAGCAGTTGATAAAGATACAACAGTGGATAAACTTTCCCTCGATTAAGTTCGGGAAGCAAGGAATGAATATTGTCACGGGACAATATAAGGGATTTGACAACAGAATGCTTCACCTAGGCGTGTGACTGACA
Source organism: Limonium bicolor (assembly GCA_023374045.1). NCBI lineage: Eukaryota > Viridiplantae > Streptophyta > Magnoliopsida > Caryophyllales > Plumbaginaceae > Limonium > Limonium bicolor. The sequence continues at coordinate 345,237,456 of CM041777.1, forward strand.
CTACGAGTGTACCAACTGAGTTGTGGGACGACCGCACTCCGATAGGAGCTTGTGGGCCTAACAGACCTACTTATGGGTTAGTTGGGTAAGTAGCAATGTATCAGTATGGTACCCCACATATGTATACGAGTGGAGTCCGAAACACGGGAAGTAGTCGACTCCGTCTACGGTCAGCAGTATAAATCAAACAAGAGCTAAGGATTACAAGGAATAGTTGAAGCTAAGGAACTCAGTTAAGTTAACTAGACTAAAAGAGTCAGTGAATTCATTTCCAAGGAAATGTTTTAAGAGTCAGGAAGTGCGAAGTGCACTGACTGTTATGTAAAGACATCGTATATATCTTAAGGATCCTCAGGGATAAACATGATAGCTGGAACGGAGACTCAGCCTATGCATGGCAAGGCAGATGCCTAATGTGGACACATTAATGTGCAATGAACGGGATGAAAATTCCCAGAATGAGTACCTACACTACCAGGAAATGTTGATCTTCACAGAAGGAGATAATAAGCCATTTAAGAACGCAAACGGCGTGGCTAACTCAATATATCAATAAGTGTGAACTAAATGTAAAAGCATAACTTAGCAACACCCAGGAGCAATCCTTGAAGGGTGTTCGCATCAACAAGTGTTGCACGAAATGGCATGACAGAAACACAAGGGTTGAAACTAACACCCAGTTTAGACATAAGTTGTCAGGAGACGGACTGACAATCTTAAGGGGCATCCCATGAAAGGAAACGGAATGCAACAACCTTGTCATGGAGCTCAGTATAATATCCAAACCATATAATGTTGTACAGAGAAGTACATATGTGTGGACAGCCTACAATGAGCCCAGCTCAAGGCAAACAAGGCTCATAAGCCATAAGCAAGATATGTTATATAAATTCAATTGATTGTAGAAGTTTATGTTGTATAAGTGAATAGAGTGGTAAACGAACCACTGCATTAAAAGTGGGGATACCTCTCGATATTGTGAGACCGCAGGAGCGGTAGTTATGTGTATCAAGCCCAAGAAATATGTTAAGGATTGACCATATTGTTATTGAAAGAGAGCAGTTAGCTTAGTAACATGTGTGTATAAAGTGAAACACCGAGCTGAATAATGCCGGCTTGTGACTCGAATGATCGATGCTCAAGAAGCATTCAGTAGTCATCCAAATGAGTGATGAACCATAATACGAATGATGTAAGTATATGCGTGGAAATTAATGTGACAGTAAATACGATGTGAGTTAGTGTTATATAATAAACACGGTGTGCAGTAAGCGACCGTTGTATAAGTGTTGATGAATAATGATGTAACAGATAAGACAAGTTATGAGTTAAACTCAGTGGAGATGCAAGGTAAGTGGTGTTAAACAGACTGGGCAATAAGCCAGTGGTAGGTACTATGTGATGAGGAACTCAGTGTGAATTCCATGGCGAATCACATAAGGGATTTACTGTCAGGAGTTTACGCCTCTGCACTCTGTATGACTGAGTGTTTTGGTATTGCACTTGTGCAGTAATGAACGAGTGGATAGCTAAGAATTGGAAACATGTTGATTGCAAAACCAAATGTGGAGACATGATTAACAGTAAGTGACTACAGTAGCTCTAACTACCAAATACCGGTATGGAATATACCCCAAATGTTGGAAATAGCTGAGAGAGCACTACACACTAGGTAGTAGCTCAATCTCAACTGACAGTAAGTCGGAAGGGAACAAGTCAATCATTGTGAAATACATAGTTGTATACACAGTAAATTCTTATGGAAGTGGATAGGAAGTGTATAACTCACCGAATTCGCTAACGGTAAGGGATACCACGCGTCGGTTGAGAAACCATTGTTACCAAGACGAAGGTGACAATTGGGGATGTACAATACAGTAAGAATAACAAAAAGGAGCAATTAAGCTCTACAGTTATTAGAGTCCCGCAGCAGAAACTAGTGAGCCAGTGATTCAAGTGTCGAATGTGCCTGGTGAACATGAGTGAATGGCTAATTATTAACGCCTAGAAGCCTAACAGGCCAGAATCGAAACCAACTAAGAGTTTAAACAACTCCAATGAGAATTCTTGGTTTAGGAACTAAACCGCCAATATGGTTAAGATCCTCTAATCAGAATCCATTGTGTAATAGGCCGCGTGGAAGTTAAAACACTTCACGACGGCAGAACATTATAAGCCAATGTTTAGTGATTGATTACGTGGGCGTAATCCCTTTTAAGGGGGGTAGAGCGCAAAACCACTTAGTGTATATTACCGTACAAGTGTACGTAGTGTATGTGATTTATATTGTGCATAGCACAAAATTATATTATTGTTTTGATGATTGGTGTGTGTGTTACGTAAACATACACATTCATTCATAGTTTAATTGTGGTAATTGCGCACAGAAGATGCGAATACCATTGTGATAAGTGTGTGTATTTGTTAACAGTTGTGTGTGATAGTACAAGTGTGGGGAGTAGAGAAGCTCCCGGGGGATCAAAAGCCCCGACAGTGTATAAATGTGAAGTTGTGTGTTGTATTTTGATAAAATATATGTGTATATACATACTATATAGTGATTCAAGAAAGGGCATGATACCAATATAAAACCTAATGAGAATAAGATTCCATAGGCAACAGGATTAAAGTGTATGGGAATAACTGATAGACGAAGTTCTATCCTTGGAGATGTATGATCATGATTAGAATGATTTAAAAGATAGAAAATTGGAAATGAGTGATTTACTTGATGCTTGAAAATGAAGTGGGAGGTGGAACTTGATTTGCATGTGATCAAGGGAAGCCGAACACAAATTGGGGTGGAAGGATAGTTGAACACTGATGCTGATCACATCAGGGTTGGATGACTCGTGAAACTCCCTATAAGTGGTCACAAATAACCACGCTAAGAAATGAAGCAAAGAGCTTAAGTTGGACTTGGAGTTGTGTGTGTTTTCCAAAGGATTTTAAATTGGTATTTATAAAACGTTGATGGATACTTTACGTAATTAAAGTCTTCTTACTTAACCTCACAAGGAAATTTTAAACTTAAGTGATTGTTTAATCTCCCAAAGGCACGGGGATGGAAGGTGTCCATCGCGACCGGGTTCTGCGGGATCACAGTGTGTATGTAAAAGATATTTTTGATTGTTATACATGCTATGACATGTTGTGTGGTATGCGTAATAAATGTTATTTGACTTTGATCTCCTAAAAGTGTATGCTATTGAGACCTATGAGTCTAAATGTGTTGTGTTACATAGACCTAAGTGTCTGAAGACTGTTATGTTATGGAGACCTATGTGTCCAAATGTTGTGATGTTACCCGAGACCAGTGAGTCCAAGGGGTTGTTATGTAGGTGTAAGTGTTGTTAAGATACCCGGACCAAAGAGTCCGAGGTTATCGTGTGGATATGTTGTTATGTGTGGATGTGAATGTGTTGCCCGGACCATTAAGTCCGAGGTTGTGATGTAAAGTGTGTTTGGTTATGGAAGTTTATTTCCAAGTGATTCCTGTGTTCAAATCTAATGATGTGTGGAAAGTGTGAACTTCGAGGACGAAGTTCTTTTAAGGGGGGTAGATTGAAATACCCCAAACCTTGATATGTGGTTTAAATATCAAACTATGGTATGTAAAGGCTAAAAAGTGCCTTAGTAACATCAGTGAACAATTTAACCATAGTAAATGCAATAAAGCATTAAGACCACAGTTTGAGCAAAACATGCTCTAAGCTATGAGTGAACTGGTTTAGGACCCAAAGAACTACCAAGACTAATAATATTCAATTATGATTTAATAAGCTAATAAGTCCTTAGGAAACCTTGGTGGGCAGTTAAAACCAAATAAAACACAAGAAAATCCTTAAAGTCAATATGAGCAAAAATGTGCTCTTAAGCTTGGGATGAATTTGTATAAGACCTAAGGGTCATACCTATACTTATTTATATGTTAATGAACATATTAATCAATTACTAAAGAAAACAAGCTTGAAAACAAGTTAAAACACAAAATGTGCTTTAAGGAGTCTTAAAGCACGTTTTTAAAAAATTGTCTTGTAAATGAGTTTTGAGTGGCTAAATGTCCATCTTACTCTTAAATATACATGTGTACTATATAGTATCACATTTGGAACGTCTATATCAATGGGAGATCAAAAAATTTCACTTCTATGTGCCTTGTTTTGTGAATAGTGATTTTTATAAGCTAGTTTGTAACATATAGTTATAAGTAATTAAATGGACCAACAAAGACTATAATACCCTTAGTAATAAAGGGGGGTTTTCTTAAGTGTGGTGAATCACCTCACTTGTTAACTTGTTAAAGAAATAAAGATGACATATAGTTACTATTGCTTTATAAAACACAATATCTTCTAAAAAGCAAACTTATCTCATTTCTCTCATTCCTTCTTCTTTCCATGATCCAAGCTCTCTTTCTACTCTCTCTCTCTGTTCTCACGTTAGATACAGCACCACCACCATGGAAGTCCACCTTTGAACCCTTGTAAAACCTAGCTCCACTTAACCAAATCAAAAAACCAAACACCACCATCTCTTCACTCATCAAGCTCTTCATTCCTATCTTCTCAAAATTTCAAGATCACCATTTCGGTGCCATGGATTCACCATTGATGGAGCTTGAGCCTTTGTCTTTCCACATATTATTGATCTCCTTTGCTTCTAGGTAAGGAATCTCGAAGAGAGAAAAATCAAGTTTACCTATCCCTTTAGTACATGGCACGAAAATTCACCTCACCATGGTGTCTTAACTTGCTTGTTTTAGCTTCATTTGAATTCCAAGGGCTAGGAGGAGTCCTCTCTTGGATACTTATTCAAGTACTCTTCCAATCCAAGGTAAAACAATTACCTTAATGTGGTAAAACAATATGTGTAACTAGGGTTTACAATGAGATGAAGCATAAGGCTGAATACTCATTCTATATTTGTAATTGTTTAGAAGTTGACAAACAACCAAACACCACCGGTTTCAAGGAAACAAGAAAGAAGTTGAGGAAAAGAGGTAAACAAGCATATCTCAATGTAGTTTAAATGCCTTAGGAAATGAGCTTGATTTGCTAATAAACTACATAAGGAGCCAATGGTGAATGAGCTAGTAAAATGTTCTCAAGGAGTTTATTAAGGGCATATGTAGTTGGGTGTATTTGCAGGTCAAAGGCATTACTTATGTGGGAAATTCAGTTTTAAGGTTTATGCAATTTAAGGGGCTAAGAGCCATGTATTTAAGGGCTAAGTGCCAAGCAATTTAAGTCTATGCACTATATTGTGATGTAGTGCTTAATGTGTGAATGTTTGGTGGTAAAAATGTTTGGGATGTTAGGTGTTCTGAATGAAATAAAGGTAAAAACCTAAGTGTTGGAGTGAGTATATACAAGAGAAGTATGGCCAAATTTGGGAAAATGGTAAGAAGTTCTAAGTGTTTAAGTGAGTTTGGTGGACTAGGAAAGTGTTTAAAGGTGAATAAATGTTTACTTGAGAAGAAAACATGTGTAGGGAGATTTAGAGTGATGCAAGGATTAGGTGTTATCTTGGAAGTTCTAGGAATTCAATGTGTGCTTTGAGGAGGTATTAGTCTTGGAGGAGTTGTTTAAGGTTTAGGTAATGTTGAATCCAATGAATAATTTGATGATTAGGAAAGATGGAAAAAAGGAGATTATAGTAAGAAAAGAAGTTTGAGAGATGATGTTAAGGTGTAGAGGAAACACCTTGGTGTAGTGGTCATTATTGGTGAACTACCACTTAAAAATCATAAGGAGAAAACATCCCAAGTGCTAGGAACTTTGTAAGAAGTTTGTGAATGATAAAATGGTTTTGGTGAGTGATTTAAAGAGTTTAGCACATGGATAAAGGTGTGTTTGAAGTGCCCAAATGAGGCTAGGGTATACTAGGGTATATGGGGTGAAGTTTGGAGTTGAATGTAAAAAGGAAAACAAAGATCTGGGGCAGACCGGACTTGCGACCGGACTTGCAAGTTCGGTCGGGCCCAGTTTACCCTGCGGGAATTAGTTTCTGGAATGGACCGGACATAGGACCGGATGTACAAGGTCGGTCGGAGAAGAAAATTTGTGACGGAAATGTGTTCTGGAATCGACCGGACTTGGGTAAGTCCGGTCGGCAAGTCCGGTCGGACCAAAAACATGGTTTAAGGTTATGAAATGATATGTAATGATGGGGATTGATAGGTAATGATGTTATAAGGTTGTTAAGGACATGTTAGGTGTGTTTTAAATGGCGATTAAGTGGGTGAAAAGTTGTATCAAAATGTAAAAGTAAAACAAGTTAAAATGTAAAGTTATGTAACTAAGTTAACGGGGAAAGTTAAGCATTAGACATTAAATAATCAAGCAAACCCCGATGTTAATAAAAACACATGTGATGTTAACAGTTGTTCGAGAATCGCTCGAGGAACATAAGTGGACGTGGTAAAGTGGACTCCGGTGACAGGTATGGTTTTCTTGCAACCTGTGTCCTACCGGATTACACCGGCTTGTATGCCAATGTGTTTTCTGTATGTTTGCCACGTTATAAGATAATTCATGAAACGAGTTTACAGTCGTTATTGTTGTTGTATGTTTACGTGCCGATACCGGTAACCTCGAATGCGCTTGAAGGGCTAGTTAACCACTATTAGGTAACGTAGGAGAACGGTATCCGGTAACAACGTTTCCGACTTAAGGAACTTTCTAACCACGGCTATGCGTGAGTTGGATATGTGATGTTTGTGTGTGATGTTGTATGTGAATGTATGACTCTCCCTTCCCTTGTGTGTGTCTAACAAGACTTAACCCAATGTGTGATTGTTTAACTAAGTTCAATGATGAACTTCTGACAAGTGCTAACGGGGGGAGTGAGGAGTCGTCGGTCTGTTCCGGCCACGCGTGTGAGTATGGGGGTCGTTGTCATAGCAGGTTCGATCCTCTTCGTATGTTATGGTTGTTTTCCAATTTGGTTCCCAACCTTCCCTTTAGCTTAACCAAGGCTATTACTGACTCACGTCGGGCCACAGGGGCATACTATTGTTATGTTTGTTTCGGTGTGCTTGGGTCACTATATCCGAGACACCTTGTGTTAAGTTAACCGTTCATTTAACGAGACGGTAACGAGTTATGTAACGAGCTTATCATGAGACTGGCAACATTCTCTAGGCTCACCAGTGTATTAGCAATGTTTGGGTCGGTTCCTAAGAGAACCACTCCCGTTATGTTATGTATTTTTGTTGTGATGCAATATCTATTGCGGTATTATGTTGTGCACGTGGAAACGTGCAAAGTGTTGTTAAGTGTTGTATGTAGAGTATGTTGTAGGTTGTATAATGTGGAGTGTGTGGATCATGGATATGATTCCCAGTTTGTGATAAGAGGCGTTTAAGGATAACCCGATTTAAGGGTATGTGTCGTCTATTAAGGAAGTAGCTCCATTAGAGGAGGAACACTCTAGGGATGATGAATACCATGAGTGACTTATTAAGTAAGGATATATTATCCGTTTGTTGAGCCCGTTGAGGCGAATGATTATGTGTTATGTGTTTACAGTTGCATGTATGATTTAAAAATAATCAACCGCATGCTAAGACGACAATTAGTTGTGCGTGGCCCGGTAGCATGTGGGCTGCGGGATTACCATACCAGCAAAGGTGCTGAGCCCCTTGGGGGCCACCCTTTCTCTTCTTTTCTTATTTCAGGTACGAAGTGCTGGAAGCCGTTCGAGAGTAGGACGGGTAGTCTTTGTACATGGGTAATCATTTAAGTGTATATATACAGTAGGCGTAGTAAGACCGAAACTGTTATCGGCATCAGTTTGTGAATACTCGGTACAGTTGAAAGGTGTATGTTGTTGTTGCTGTTAATGGAAAGGGATAGTAATGTGTAGTCGCTCGGGAATTTAGCCCATCAGACCGGTACAATATGTATGTATTAGCCTTGTTAGCCACGTGGGTGGCTAACGGCGTGTAAAACCAACGAGTTGAGTAATGTGACGAGGTTGTTATTCCGCTGCAGTTTATTGTAAGTGTGTTAATGTTGGATGGGGTGTTACAACTATGCCCGCTCCTTTTAGAAAACGTTATGTCAACGGTCTCAATGGTGTCTTATCTTACATTCCTAGTATGTTATTGCTTACATTTTGTTTTGCTCGGATCACCGAGCGATCTCTTAGGTTTTCCTTGTGGAGTTTGAGGTTGGTGTTCTTACCGTACTGTCGGTTGTTGTTGTAGTGGGTTATACTGTTGCTAATATTTATATGGTTTAGTATTATGTCCAAGTTCCACTCCTGGCTGACTGGCGTGTCACCTTATCTCATTTTGGTCAGGCCGTCGGGCCTTCCAAGGTCTTATTTTCCTGTTCTTATGGTTTTACAATCCGGTGCTATTATGTGTTACAACTGTAGCATTCTCCTATTTCGTCTTGATGGCTTTTCGTGTGGCTTAATCGTGGTAGCACTTGCTATGGCAAGTGCGCCATGCAGGATGGGCTATTGGTACAAGGTACATTGGTAGTGATACTTCCTTCTAATTTCCATGTACTTGGTAGTCCTCGGGACTCCTCCGATAATCTCTTATTTTGGATGACCGACCATCGGGCAGTTTCCTTGTTGTTTGACAGTACTGTCATCTACCAGGGCGTTCCTCTTTCTGAGGGAACCCCTTAATATTTTCTTATGTCTTAATCCTCGCTCCTGTCTCCACATATTCTGTTGTGGTTATTAAGTAATAGTTCTTCTATAGGCACTACATTGTAGTCCTATTTCGGTATACAATTTGTATGTGTTTCCACCGTTGTTCGCATTGTGTCGGCCAGGTTTGTAACCTTTTTCATTGTGTGGGGTTTGGAGTTCCCGGTTCTTAACTGGACCTTCCAGTAATCTTAATCCTCATGCTCTGTATTATCTCACTGTTATGCTCTCTCGGATCGCTGTCCGGTACTCATGTCTCTTATCATTTCCTTATCCATTGCACGCGTAGTGCTTTCCTTATCATTGGTATTGCGGGTTATTTCGACTGCGTAGCATGTCGACCCATGTTGCCGGTAATTACCGTTCTTTTACTGGTAAGGTTCCATTGGTAGCGCCTGTTTCGCCGATGCGCTCCATTAAAAATCTCCCAGTTCTCCTTAACTGTTATGCAACAAGATGTTTCTCGTATTGCTTACTGTTAGCTAACTGCCAGATCGGGTTCCCCCGAGTAAGAGAAGGCTTTCTTCTCTCTGGCGTTTGTTCCACATATTCAGGGTTAGGGATGTGGAGGGCGGGTCTAGGTACTATGGATATCCGGTAAACACCGGGAAGTCCTGACTAACGCACCTCTCACTCTATCTCTCAACCCTTAGCCCATAACTCAATCTCAACCTCAACATTCTCCTAAGTTCGGTATTTCTTGTCTTCAGAGCGTAACTACGCTCTGATACCACTTTTTGTAACACCCCAACTCAATCCAAATGTGGTCTCGCAACTTAACAGCATATATATATACATGTCACAGCGGAATTCTTTACACTCCAGGACCTTGCCACGGTCTGACTACAGAATATACCGAACATTAGTACATAACAACCTTAACCAAATACATAATCTTCTTACAATCCTCTCACATCCTATACATCTTACTAACTCAATTGCCATACGAGTGTACATGCACAACTCGTAGGCCACACTTAGTCTTTAACACTTGTACTCCTTCTTACTCTCGCGACAGCCGCCTCCTGATGTTCACCTGTGTAGTAAAAAAAAAGCCCCCGAGGGGGTCAGCACGAATGCTGGTACGATCCTCTCATGGCCCCCAAGCTAACGTGGCTACGACGACTAATTGTCGATAGCATGGAGGTTGATTAGATGCACAACATAATATAAAGTGCAGTAAACAACAACTCAGATATGAACAATCAAAGTTCACACACAATGAACGACTTAAATGCGCTCCCTTAATTAGAGAGTTAACTATTCAACTCCTCAAGTAATGTTCCCTCTTAATCTTAATAGTACAAACCATCCTTTAAGAAGGAATGGTTGCAACTTATCTTAATCTTAACTTAATTTTAATCTTAACAATACAAATCATCCTTTAAAAAGGAATGATTGTAACTTATCTTAATCTTAATTTTAACAATACAAATCATCCTTTAAAAAGGAATGATTGTAACTTATCTTAATCTTAACTTAATCTTAATCTTAACAATACAAATCATCCTTTAAAAAGGAATGATTGTAACTTATCTTAATCTTAACTTATTCTCATAATACAAACCGTTCCTGGAGGGGAATGGTTGTAACCTAAGTCCAAACCTGGGATTTAGGTGACCCCACCGCACCATCTTAATGCCACCTACCCTGGACGGGAATCCAGCGTAGCTGAGCCGGCAACCGGCCCTAGGCTACAAGTCCGAAGACAAGTCCTTAAGCGGAGGGCGGATCTGATTCAGATACCGTCCCCCTTTTTCCTTAGCATGCATGACCGGAGATCGGTCCCGGGTTTCCTCACTCAAGTTCCAGTTAGTAATAGTCTCAAGACCATGTTTGTTGGTTAACCTCTTTCGGTTTATATCAGACCCATATTAGGGTGTGTTCCTTAGCCTCACTCAATTCCTTACTAAACGTTAGTTAGTAAGTTCTCACGGTATGTTGTGTTAGTTTTCAAACATCACACAACAATATAATAAGCATAATATTCCGGTTGCATGCTTTATCTTGTTTAGTGAGCACACAAAAACAGATAGCACACAAGCCGAGGGACACCTCGTTAGCAAGCAGGTCACAAGAAGAACTGTACCGTTCACCGTTGGCCGTTCAGTTGCTTAATCTCTTCCGGAGTCCAATTTCCAAGTCCTAAAACATTCATTCAGTTTTAGGTTGTTAATCACTTAACTCAATTCAACTTACTTATCTTACTTAACTTACTTAACCCTTAATGATCCCCACCTAACATCTCTTAAGTCTTACAACTAATCTTACGAACTTAATTCTTAAACCTTTAAGTTTATTCTTAACTTAATCCCTTAGGTCTTTATACCACTAATCATCATTCCCCCTTAATGGGGGTACCATTAATACCACTAAACTCTTAGGGTTCCTTTTTTTTTTATGGTCCGACCGACCCACCCCTGGGTAGGTCGGCTGCAGAGAACATCCAACTTCACAGTTTCAGCCCGACCGACCCAGACTGGGGTCGGTCCCCTGGGTAGGTCGGCTGCAGAAACTTCCCATACATTGTCAAACTTTCTCCAAATTTTTCCTCAAGCCTCCTAATGTGTTCTAACATCATTTGGCACATCAAACACACCTTATAACCTCCACCAAACTCATTAAAACAACTTCCAAAGATCTTCTCAAACATTTGCTCAATTCTTACAAACACTCCTAACACTTATCATATAATTCCTTACATTACCAACTTGTATCTTTACCAAAACTTCAACCAACCCAAGTGTTCCCTCCTTAACAGTTTGGGCTCTTCATAAACATTATTTTCCATTTTCAGTTCATTTACCAAAACTTCCTCAAGTCATCTTACATAACCATGCACAAATTCCTCTCTTTTCCATTGGTTACTCATCATTCCTAAACTCTTGGGCATACCTAAACATTTCTGTCATATCTTAGCACCTCAACCTTGTTCTTCTTTACCTTAACTATACTACACCCTCCTTGGACATTTCCACCTCCTTTTACTCACTTACTCACCATTATCACGATCATACGCTCTTTTACATTCCTAGTCATTTTCCTTGATGACTTACAACATCCTCCTACCTTTTTCACTTCCATCACCCAAGTCCACACATTACCATTCAACTAAACCTTACTAGTCCACCACTAACATCATCACACTTACACAAGGTTCTCAAAACTCTCATTGTCTTACTCTCTAGTTCATACCTAAATCTCCTTAAGGCATTATACACCTTTCCTTAAAACTTATGCACAAGTCTTACATTCCTCATATCATGATTTTGGTGTGTTTAGTACACTCGCCAATCCTCTAATTCCTCCTAGACATCTCTAGGTCACTCTAAACCTCAAGAACTCCTTAGTTAACTCATTTCCACCCAATTTTTCTTTTCATGCTCCCTAGTAAACCCTAGGGCATATTAACTCACCACCACCACTTAAACACTTTGTTTTCTACTCAAATTTCGCCATAGCTCCTCTAGTATATTATCATGCCCAAACACATTATTTTTCCTCATTCAACCATCTCACACATCAAGTTCTTCTCATCATATCTCATCACCCAAACCAACTCATTCACAACAAACTCAATATATTGCAATAAGCTTAAATTGCATAGCACTAAGGCTCTTAAATGACATGGCTTAGGCCCTTAAATGACTTAAACTTAAACACTGAATTTCCCACATATAAAAGCTTTCAACCTGCGAATCACCCATCAATCTCATGGTAGTCATAATGTTCTTAAAACTCATCTTAAACTTATATTACTAACTCATTTCCTTTGGCTCCTTAGTCACAAGTTCATAAGCTTGTTTAAGTTCTTTTCTTAGGTTATATAACCAATTACATAATGTAAGCTTTAAGCCACATTAGTACTTATCTAAATCTCATCCCTTAAAACTTAAACCACCATTAGGTGAGCATTTTACCTTGTTTTCTCAAGCTTATCTTAACTTCCTCCTTAGACCTTCTTCTTGCATGAATCTCGGCCACCACTTAAATTCCCCTTGCCAATGTTCTAATCAATATTCAATGACTCATATGAGTACTAAACAATACACCAACCTCAAGGCATAAAAACCTAGGTTAAAAATGTGTTTTAAGGTCTTATAATGAATATTTTACCTTGAAGTCTTAAGGTAGGATTGGATATGAATCAAGAAGGACCTCCTCTAGCCCTTGAAGAATAGAAAACAAGCTAGAACAAGGCATAAAAATGAAGCCCCATGAGTATAAATTTTCGGTAATGGAGAAGAATGGTGGAAACCTAGTTTTTCTTACATATTCTTTACCTTAAGAGAATGGAGAAGCTAATGAGCTCTTCAAACTTATTTTCCCCCTTCAATGGCGATTTCCCATGGCTCCAAAATGAGGCTTTTCAAATTTTGAAAAGATAGGAAGCAAGGCCTTGGTAACTAAGAGAAATCTATGCTTAGTTTTTTATTTGGAGCTAAAATGAGCAAGTTATGGACAAGGCAAGGTGAGGCAACCATGGAGGCTGCTTGGGACGGTTTGGAACAGAGGAAAGAAGAAAAGAACCGTGGAAGAAGAAGAGAAATGAAGAAGAGAGGAGAGAGGTAGGCTAATATAAGGTATTTGCTTTTATAAAGCAAATAGTACTATTCTCTCTTTTACTCTTCTTTTCCTTTATTTGCTTAGTCATATGGTGACTCCTCACATCAAAAACCGGCCCCCTCTTGTAGTTGGAGATATTTATGGTCTTAGTTGACCATCTCATTGACGTATGTTGACTTAAGCTTAATTTGGGCACTATTTGGCACTATTCACTAATTAGTGCACATATTCGTGAAATTTTTGATTTCCCATTGATTTAGGCTTCCTAATGTGATACTAATTAGTACACATGTTGATTAAGGTGTAATCATGGGCATTTAGCCACTCAAAACTTATTTCTAAGACAATTTCTCAAAAATGTGCTTTAAGACTTCTTAAAGCACATTTTGTGTTTTAACTTGTTTTCAAGCTTGGTTTTCTTTGGTAATTGGTTTAAATGACCATTAGAATATTACTAAGGTCTTATCATGATATTTGGGTACTCACCCTAGTCTCTCCAAGCTTAGAGCACATTTTTGCCCTAATTGCCCTTAAGGCATTTTCTTGTGTTTTCCTTGGTTTAAATTGTCTACCAATCTTTCTAAGGCATATTCTAGCCTTAATACATCATGATTTGATGTTTACTTACCATACTTAGGTTTGGGGTTGAAAGATTGGTAGACAATTTAAACCAAGGAAAACACAAGAAAATGCCTTAAGGGCAATTAGGGCAAAAATGTGCTCTAAGCTTGGAGAGACTTGGGTGAGTACCCAAATATCATGATAAGACCTTAGTAATATTCTAATGGTCATTTGAAATCAATTAGCAAAGAAAACCAAGCTTGAAAACAAGTTAAAACACAAAATGTGCTTTAAGAAGTCTTAAAGCACATTTTTGAGAAATTGTCTTAGAAATAAGTTTTGAGTGGCTAAATGCCCATGATTACACCTTAATCAACATGTGTACTAATTAGTATCACATTAGGAAGCCTAAATCAATGGGAAATCAAAAATTTCACGAATATGTGCACTAATTAGTGAATAGTGCCAAATAGTGCCCAAATTAAGCTTAAGTCAACATAAGTCAATGAGATGGTCAACTAAGACCATAAATATCTCCAACTACAAGAAGGGGCCGGTTTTTGATGTGAGGAGTCACCATATGACTAACCAAATAAAGGAAAAGAAGAGTAAAAGAGAGAATAGTACTATTTGCTTTATAAAAGCAAATACCTTATATTAGCCTACCTCTCTCCTCTCTTCTTCATTTCTCTTCTTCTTCTACGGTTCTTTTCTTCTTTTCCTCTGTTCCAAACCGTCCCAAGCAGCCTCCATGGTTGCCTCACCTTGCCTTGTCCATAACTTGCTCATTTTAGCTCCAAATCAAAAACTAAGCATAGATTTCTCTTAGTTACACCAAGGCCTTGCTTCCTATCTTTTCAAAATTTGAAAAGCCTCATTTTGGAGCCATGGGAAATCACCATTGAAGGGGGAAAAATAAGTTTGAAGAGCTCATTAGCTTCTCCATTCTCTTAAGGTAAAGAATATGTAAGAAAACTAGGTTTCCACCATTCTTCTCCATTACCGAAAATTTATACTCATGGGGCTTCATTTTTATGCCATGTTCTAGCTTGTTTTCTACTCTCCAAGGGCTAGAGGAGGTCCTTCTTGATTCATATCCAAGCCTACCTTAAGACTTCAAGGTAAAATATTCATTATAAGACCTTAAAACACATTTTTAACCTAGGTTTTATTCCTTGAGGTTGGTGTATTGTTTAGTACTCATATGAGTCATTGAATATTGATTAGAACATTGGCAAGGGGAATTTAAGTGGTGGCCGAGATTCATGCAAGAAGAAGGTCTAAGGAGGAAGTTAAGATAAGCTTGAGAGAAAACAAGGTAAAATGCTTACCTAATGGTGGTTTAAGTTTTAAGGGATGAGTTTAGGTGGATACCAGTGTGGCTTAGAGCTTACATTGTGTATTGGGTTATATAACCTAAGAAAAAGAACTTAAATAAGCTTGTGAACTTGTGACTAAGGAGCCAATGGGAATGAGTTAGTAATATAAGTTTAAGATGGATTTTAAGAGCATTATAACTACTATGAGATTGATGGGTGTATTTGCAGGTTGAAAGCTTTTATATGTGGGAAATTCAGTGTTTAAATCCATGTCATTTAAGGGCCTAAGAGCCATGTCATTTAAGAGCCTTAGTGCTATGCAATTTAAGATTATTACAATATATTGAGTTTGTTGTGAGATGGTTGAATGAGGAAAAATAATGTTTGGGCATGATAAGATACTAGAGGAGCTATGGCGAAATTTGTGTAGAAAACAAAGTGTTTAAGTGGTAGTGGTGAGTTAATATGCCCTAGGGTTTACTAGGGAGCATGAAAAGAAAAATTGGGTGGAAATGAGTTAACTAAGGAGTTCTTGAGGTTTAGAGTGACCTAGAGATGTCTAGGAGGAATTAGAGGATTGGCGAGTGTACTAAACACACCAAAATCATGATATGAGGAATGTAAGACTTGTGCATAAGATTTAAGGAAAGGTGTATAATGCCTTAAGGAGATTTAGGTATGAACTAGAGAGTAAGACAATGAGAGTTTTGAGAACCTTGTGTAAGTGTGATGATGTTAGTGGTGGACTAGTAAGGTTTAGTGAATGGTAATGTGTGGACTTGGGTGATGGAAGTGAAAAAGGTAGGAGGATGTTGTAAGTCATCAAGGAAAATGACTAGGAATGTAAAAGAGCGTATGATCGTGAGAATGGTGAGTAAGTGAGTAAAAGGAGGTGGAAATGTCCAGGGAGGGTGTAGTATAGTTAAGGTAAAGAAGAACAAGGTTAAGGTGCTAAGAGGATGACAAGAAATGTTTAGGTATGCCCAAGAGTTTAGGAATGATGAGTAACAAATGGAAAAGAGAGGAATTTGTGCATGGTTATGTAAGATGACTTGAGGAAGTTTTGGTAAATGAACTGAAGATGGAAAATAATGTTTATGAAGTGCCCAAACTGTTAAGAGGAGGGAACACTTGGGTTGGTTGAAGTTTTGGTAAAGATACAAGTTGGTAATGTAAGGAATTATATGATAAGTGTTAGGAGTGTTTGTAAGAATTGAGCAAATGTTTGAGAAGATCTTTGGAAGTTGTTTAATGAGTTTGGTGGAGGTTATAAGGTGTGTTTGATGTTCCAAATGATGTTAGAACGCATTAGGAGGCTTGAGGAAAAATTTGGAGAAAGTTTGACAATGTATGGGAAGTTTCTGCAGCCGACCTACCCAGGGGACCGACCCCAGTCTGGGTCGGTCGGGCTGAAACTGTGAAGTTGGATGTTCTCTGCAGCCGACCTACCCAGGGGGTGGGTCGGTCGGTCGGGGGTCGGTCGGACCATAAAAAAAAATTAAAAAAAAAAGAAAAAAAAAGAAACCCTAAGAGAGTTTAGTGGTATTAATGGTACCCCATTAAGGGGGCAATGATGATTAGAGGTATAAAGACCTAAGGGATTAAGTTAAGAATAAACTTAAAAGTTTAAGATTAAGTTTGTAAGATTAAGTTGTAAGACTTAAGAGGTGTTAGGTTGGAGTCATTAAGGGTTAAGTAAGTTAAGTAAGATAAGTAAGTTGAATTGAGTTAAGTGATTAACAACCTAAAACTGAATGAATGTTTTAGGACTTGGAAATTGGACTCCGGAAGAGATTAAGCAACTGAACGGCCAACGGTGAACGGTACAGTTCTCTTGTGACCTGCTTGCTAACGAGGTGTCCCTCGGCTTGTGTGCTATTTGTTTTTGTGTGCTCACTAAACAAGATAAGGCATGCAACCGGAATATATTATATTTATTGTATTGTTGTGTGATGTTTGAAAACTAACACAACATACCGTTAGAACTTACTAACCAACGTTTAGTAAGGAAATGAGTGAGACTAAGGAATGCTCCCTAATATGGGACGATATGAACCGGAAGAGGTTAACCAACAAACAGGGTCTTGAGATTACTGCTAACTGGAACTTGAGTGAGGAAACCCGGGACCGATCTCCGGTCATGCATGCTAAGGAAAAAGGGGGACGGTATCTGAATCAGATCCGCCCTCCGCTTAAGGACTTGTCTTCGGACTTGTAGCCTAGGGCCGGTTGCCGGCTCAGCTGCGCTGGACTCCCGTCCAGAGTTGGTGGCATTAAGATGGTGCGGTGGGATCACCTAAATCCCAGGTTCGAATTAAGCTACAACCATTCCCCTCCAGGAACGGTTTGTATACTGAGATTAAGTTAAGTTTAAGATTAAGGTAAGGTTAAGATAAGTTGCAACCATTCCTTTTAAAGGATGGTTTGTATTGTTAAGTTTAAGATTAAGGTAAGGTTAAGATAAGTTGCAACCATTTTTAAAGGATGGTTTGTATTGTTAAGTTAAGATTAAGGTAAGGTTAAGATAAGTTGCAACCATTCCTTTTTAAAGGATGGTTTGTATTGTTAAGTTTAAGATTAAGGTAAGGTTAAGATGAGTTGCAACCATTCCTCTTTAAAGGATGGTTTGTATAATTAAGATAAAGATAAGTGACATCCACTCCTAAAAGGATGGTTGTTTCTAAGATTAAGATAAGACTAAGATTGAGGTGAGATAAGGTTGGACTAAGATTAAGAGGGAACATTACTTAAGGAGTTAAATAATTAACTCTCTAATTAAGGGAACGCATTTAAGTCGTTCATTGTGTGTGAACTTGATTGTTCATATCTGAGTTGTTGTTTACTGCACTTACTATTATATTGTGCATCTAATCAACCTCCATGCTATCGACAATTAGTCGTCGTAGCCACGTTAGCTTGGGGGCCATGAGGGGATCGTACCAGCATTCGTGCTGACCCCCTTTGAGGGCTGTTTTTACTACACAGGTACATCAGAAGGCGGCCGTCGCAAGAGTAAGAAGAGGATACAAGTGTTAAGGATTAAGTGTGACCTACGAGTTGTGCATGTACACTCGTATGGCAATTGAGTTAGTAAGATGTATAGGTTGTGAGAGGATTGTAAGAAAGATATGTAAATGGTTAAGGTTGTTGGACTAATGTTCGGTATATTCTGTAGTCAGACCGTGGCAAGGTCCTGGATTGTAAAGAATTCCGCTGTGACATGTTTATATATATACTGTTAAGTTGCGAGACCACATTTGGATTGAGTTGGGGTGTTACATGCACTATATTATATAGTTTCAACTAAACCATATTAAGAACTTTATCTTAATATTATGTAACATTTCATTACACGTATTATAATTTCCTAAGGTTTATTTTAATACCAACCTTAGTTTATAAATTCATTTCTTGAATGTTATATATGCGGTTTTAGCATATTGTTTAATAAACTTTGTTTTGACCACATAAAATCATACAATGTTCACTTATATCTTATACTATATGATGATATTTTATATCTCATTTAACATTATAATATATAGTTTTTACAAAACTATAATTAATTGCCGCAAGGCATATATATTTTTCACTTATTGTTTCTTTATTCACATAGTTTTCATTAATTACAATATAACCACACAGTATTATACCATGTTATAAATATCATATTTTATAACATTAAAACTTTGTAACAAGATATAACCTATAGTTTTATAAAATCCCTTTATATTTGCCAAGAAGGCACCTAAAGTATTTTTCATTTCATTTTCAATTCCCACACTTTCTATTTATTACAATTCCACCACATATTTTATAACATGTTATTTTTACCTTACATTATATCATTTAAACATTATAATAATTATATCATATAGTTTTTATTATTTTTGGAAATTACAATCAGACCATAGGTCTGTTTTAAATTTCATTTCCAACCCACTTATTTTCTTATAATTACAATCATGACACACATATTATATAATGTTACACATACCATATATTATATCATTTTATTCCATTAATTCATTATAATATATGGTTTATAAATATATATAATTACCGAACAGCCCTTCTATTTTGGGTTTATTTCTTTCCAGCACCATATATTTTGTATATTTGCACATTTAACCCATATATTATATAATGTTACATATAGGTTATATTATATTGTTTTAACATTAATAATTTGTATAACCTATAGTTTTATATTACATTATTTTCCAAACAGGCCTTTAACTATTTTTAATTCCTGTTTCCGCCCCACACACATTTCCATATTTACATATTAGCCACACTTAATATAATATACTTTGTAAATGTCACAAAACTATATATTATACACTTTTCTTTATAAAATCATTTATATAACTCCAAAAATTCCCAAACTTTATACTTATGATATAAACTATTATATTAACCAATTTAGCCCTATATTTTTGGAAATCACCATCTTTACCCCATTAATTTTATAAATTTCATTTCTTAACTTATGATATTAACATATAACCATAATTTAGTTACTTATGTCATTAAGTTTGGTCACGGCATCCAACATGGACCTTGTTGACCCACAATATACTGGTTTGACCAAGTTTTTATCTATTTACGGTTTTGACCCATATTTTCTCAAAAATTGTATTTTGACCCCAAACTTTACAAAACTTTATAAAATTCATTTTAATTGTTTTAAAAGTATAGTTTTTGGCTTAATTCTTTATTTAGCCCCTAAGTTTTATTTTAATTACAAAACAACCCCAAACTTCATTTCGGTAATATTCATTTAATTCTAAACTTGTTTTAAACTTAATAAAACATAAACTAAATAGCTTAAAATACATGGCTTGGTTACAAACCTTAATATATAATATAAATTACTTATAAATGTCATAAAAGACATTATAGCTTACGGTTTTGGTTTCCACTTGTAACAGTATTTTATTAATTGTGTTTTAATTATTTAATTGATTTCTATGACATTTTATGTCACATAAACATTAGGTTAACTTGATAAAGATGTTATACCATATTATAATACATAGTTTGGTCCAAATAATTCCTATAACTCACGGTTTCCATCTTCCACACTCAAATAATTTTATAAATTACACTTTGCCATTTATACTATTTTTCCATGACATGACCTGTCACATATACACTAGGTTAATTATCCAGAAATGTTTTAAAACATTTTAACATATAGTTTGGTTATATATAACCATATAAGCACCCGGTTCTTATTATTTCCCCATAATATTTTAAATAATTGCATTTTAACCACTTATATTATGTTCATGGCATTATAAGCCATCTCAATATATAGTAAACTAACCAAAAGTGTTAATTAACATTTTAACACTTAATTATGTAATTTGAACCATTACTCCCTTACGGCTACATTATAAAGTTAAAAAATCATATAAAAAACCTTATAACATGTAAGTATAGTATACTTACTTGTTTTAAGAGTAATTCAATCAGCCATACAACTGAAATACCCCGTAATTAAAAATAGTGATTAATTAGGATAATAAGTATTTTAGAGGCTTAATTACATCTAAATAAACATGAGGGAACACATCCCGAAGAAAACGGATCCTTAAAACGGATTAAAAGCACAAACGAACCTTAAAGCGCGTTTTTCAAGGAAACCGGGAAAACGCTACTTTAAGCAAGTCAAATAGACTCGTAATAATTTTGGTCAACCAAATAGTCATTAATAAACATCAATGAAGGTTTAGAACCAATAAAATTAATTAAACGAGAAAATTCCGGAAAACGGGTTCCGGTTAGTAAAAACTGTAGAAACCAGGAAATTGTGGGGTGAGAGTGTAAATAAACTAAACTAATGTGTCCACTTTTGAAAATAAAAATCAGGAATAGTGTGTGTGTGCATAGTGTGGCCGGCTCCCTCCCTTTCACTCACTCTCTTTACTCTTCCTAACTCACAAAAAGACAAACAAATTAAGAAAAAGCAAAAAAGCAAACTCTCTCTCCTCCCCACTCTACTCTCCCTCACGTTTTCCCTCCTCCCTCTCTGATTTATTCTTCCTCCCAACAGCCACCAATGGCGATTTGACAAGATCATAGCAGCCTCCACCTTCTCCTTCATTTTTCAAGACCAAATCCTTCTCCAAAAATCATAAAAACTGCACCATTAAATTCTCCTTGTCAAGGAGAGTATTCTCCCCTTTTCAAAAATCAGAAATCATCACTTTCATCTCCATGGGTGTGCTGAATTTTAGAGCTTGAAGACCAATATTAGAAGCACCTTCATCTCTTTATTATTTTGAGGTAAAAATAGTCTTGGAAATCCATCTTTTTCTAGCTCCTTTTGGCAAAACAAAAATTCAAAACTTAGCCCTGTTTTGTGCCTTGTTCCCCAGCCGATTTTGGCTTCATTTTGGAGTTGGAATCTTGATATTGCTGCTGTCCAAAGCTTCATCTATCCATTGGAAGGTAATGCTTCATTTTAAACCTTAAACAAGTATATAAACCCTAGGCTAGTTTAAAGGTGAAATTCTAAGTTAGTATTTGTGTATTGATGGGCTATAGCATTGGAGTGTGAACTCCGTCTGAACCGGTTGTGAGGAAGAACAAGGAAGAAATAAAGAAGAAAGGAAGAGAAGGAAAAGAAAGAAAGAAAAACTAGCAAGACAAGGTAAATGCTCTTACCTTGAGCTAGATTTGTATGGTGTAGTGTAACAGATTTTATGTGTTAAAAATGAGTAATGTATGTAGTTTTGAGTAGTAGCTATGTTGTAGTATAATGAAGAAGAGAATAAAACTGTTTTGAAGCTTGTAAATGATGATTAAAAGCTTGGGAAAACTTTGGGTAATGAATGTATATGTGCAGGAAAATTTATGTGTTGATTAGTGCTTGGATTGATATGGAAGTTGTAAATGAATGTGTGAGCTGAAATGGTATCTGGGCAAAGTGAAAATTATAGGGGAAACTCTGTCCAAATTTATCTAGAAATTAGAAGACTTAGTGGTGTAAGAAGAGGGAATAACCTAGGTGGTAACTAGGTGTGTTTTGAGAGCTTAATGTGAGTAGTTTAGCACTTTGAAACAGATTTGGAGAAGAGCTAGATAATGGGAAGAACTAGAGTGGGAAGTAATGCACTTTGAATGCCAGAAGTGGCATTGGTAGAGGGAGTAATGGATGGTAAAAATTGTTTTAAAAATCTGTAGCATGTAAGAACAAAAACTAGTATAAAAGTTGGAATGTGGGTGAGGAAATTGTGTAAGTTAAAATGAAAATGAGTAATGAGGTTAGTAGGTGGTTTAGAGAAGTTTAGAGCATCAAAATGAGTGTTAAACATGTTGGAAATGCTTTGGGGAAGATTAGGAAAGTAATGGGGTGAAGAGAAGAATAGAAAAAACAAAGTAAAATGAAAGTACTGGGCCAGACCGACCTTGGGACCGAACTTAGCAAGGTCGGTCGAGCCTTCATTGCAAAGACGGAAGTCTACTGACTTCGACCGAACTTGGCAAGGTCGGTCGAGTCGTAAAATGTGAAACCAGAAGTCACTGACTTCGACCGACCTTGGGACCGGACTTGGCAAGGTCGGTCGAGTCATAAATTTCGAACCCAGTAACACACTGACTTGGACCGACCTTGGGACCGAACTTACAAGGTCGGTCGGGTCTGAATTTTTCTAGTAACGTAACTCACTGAATTCGACCGACCTTGGGTCCGACCCTGGGTAAGGTCGGTCGAGTCATACAAAAAACAATATGATCATAGTAATCATATATATATATATAGTAGCACACCATCAATTGAGTAATAATGGTAAGAAAGTAAGTATGTAAGTAAGAAAACAAGTTTAGGATGTAATGAGGAAAGAATGATTTTTATAATCAAGTATGGAATGTAAAGAACTAGTAAGTATTCATTAGAAGTATTAATGAAGGGAATGAGTAGGTCAATAATAGATTATTGACCATACAACTTTATGTATGAATAGGACTTGGATAGTTGAATTCTGAAGGGAAACTGGAAGTACGAGTACGACGGTGAACGGTATGATTTTCTCATGCCCTGTATCCTAACCTGGTTACTCTGATTTGTGTGTTTATGTGATCACCTAATAAGATAAATGCACGAATCAGGTTTTATTGCACTTACTTGTGTTTGTGCTATATTGTTCTTGTTGTAATACCTTGAACATTTAGTTTGTATAATTCATGAAATGAATGGATGAGAATGAAGTGCATGTGCAGCTTGTTGTGTACTTGTGTAGTGTATTAATCCTTGGTATGGAAGTAATGACTTCTACTAATTCCTAACCACCTAACTCCTAACTTGAGTAATGAGTAAAAGTCCGATATAGTTTCGGCTATGAAACACCCCAAACCTTGATATGTGGTTTAAATATTAAATTATGGTATGTAAAGGCTAAAAAGTGCCTTAGAAACATCAGTGAACAAATTAAACCATAGTAAAATGCAATAAAGCACTAAGACACAGCTTGAGAAAAACATGCTCTAAGCTTGGAGTGAACTTGGTTAGGACCCAAAGAACCTACCAAGACTAAATAATATTCAATTATGATTTAATAAGGCTAATTAAGTCCTTAGGAAACCTTGGTAGACAATTAAACCAAACAAAACACAAGCAAATACCTTAAAGTCAATAAGAGCAAAATGTGCTCTAAGCTTGGGATAAATTTGTATAAGACCTAATGGTCATACCTATACCCTATAAATATGTTAATGAACATATTAAATCAATTACCAAAGAAAACCAAGCTTGAAAACAAGTTAAAACACAAAAAGTGCTTTAAGGAGTCTTAAAGCATGTTTTTGAAAAATTGTCTTGTAAATGAGTTTTGAATGGCTAAATGTCCATCATTACTCTTTAATTAACATGTGTACTATATAGTATCACATTTGGATGTCTATATCAATGGGAAATCAAAAATTTCACATCTACGTGCCTTGTTTTAGTGAATAGTAACTAAAATAAACTAGTTTGTAACATATGTTTGTATAAGTAAATAAATTGGCTAACAAAGACTAAAATACCCTTAGTAACATAAAGGGGGCCGGTTTTTGTAGTAATGAGTCACCAAACATGTTAGTTTATTAAGTAACAAATGATGACTAATGGTTACTATTTGCTTTAAGATATAAATATCTTCTAAAAGCAAAAGCAATTTTCATTCTCTCATTTCTCTTCATCCCACACGTCTTCAACCTCTCTTCTATCTTCTTGCTCTCCATTCACGGTTGTTACAGCAACACCAACACCACCATTATTTTCCATCTTTGACCACTTGTATCTCCTAGCTCATTTGGCCAAATTAAATTCTAAGACCACCATTCTCTTCCTCTCATCAAGCTCTTCAATTCTATCCTTTCAAAATCCCAAGAGCTTCATTTCGGTGCCAAGAGGAATCACCATGGGAGGAGCTTGAGCTCACCTTTTCACATATTGTTGTTCTCCTTTGCTTCAAGGTAAGGAAACTCAAAGAAAATCCATGTTTCCTCCATGTTTTCATGTTGACCGAAAATCACCACTAAAGGTGTAATTACCTTGCCTTGTTTTAGCTTCATTTGAATCTCCCAAGGGCTAGGAGGAGTCCTATCTTGATACTTATTCAAGCTCTCTTCCAATTCCAAGGTAAAACAATTACCACAATGTGTTAAGACAATATATGTAACTAGGGTTTGCAATGAGATGAAGCATACTGCTTGAATACTCATTCTATTATTTGTACATTGTTTAGAAGTGGACAAACAACCAAACATCCTTACCGGTTTTACAAGGAAACAAGAAAGAAGTTTGTGAGGAAAAAGAGGTAAACAAACTATCTCAATGTAGTTTAAATGCCTTAGGAAAATGAGCTTGATTTGCTTAATAAAATACCTAAGGAGCCAATGGTAAATGAGCTAGTGAAATGCTCTCAAGGAGTTAATTAAGGGCGTATGTATTGTTGGTTGTATTTGCAGGTCAAAGGCATTATTTATGTGGGAAATTCAGTGTTTAAGGTTTATGCAATTTAAGGGCCTAAGAGCCATGTTATTTAAGGGCCTAAGTGCTAAGCAATTTAAGTTTATGCACTATATTGTGATGTAGTGTAAATTTGGTGAAGTTTGTGTGTGAGGAAGTTCTTGATGGATTTTAAGTGTTCTTGAATGGAATAAGGTAAAAACCTAAGTGTTTGGATGTGAGAATATACAAGAGAAGCTATGGCAAAATTTGGAAAATGTATAAGAAGTTCTAAGTGTTTTAAATAAGTTTTGGTGAACTAGGAAGTGTTAAAAATGAACAAGTGTTTTACTAGGGAAGAAAGCATGTATTAAGGTGATTTAGAGTGATACAAGGATTTAGGTATTATCTTGGAAGTTCTAGGAACTCAATATGTGTTTTTGAGAATGTATTAAAGTCTTGAAGAAGTTTGTTTAAGGTTTAGGAATGTTGATGTGCAAGGAAGAAATGATGTTTAGGTAAGATGTGAAAAAGGAGATTTAGCTAGTAGGAAAAGAAGTTTGAGAGATGATGTTAAGGTGTAGAGGAAACACCATGGTATAGTGGTCATTATAAGTGAAATACCACTTAGAAACCTAAGGAGAATATCATAAGTGTTAGGAATTTCGGTATGAAATGAGTAAGTGTTTAAGGAGGTAGAAAATGAGTTTTATTGATGTTGTATGAGGGTGTGAGTGTACCAAAGGATGTTAGGAAACATTATGAGGCTTTAGGAGAAATTTGGTGAAATTGGTTAAGTATTTAAAGGTATAGAAAATGGAGTTTTGGGCACGTCCGAACTACCGTCCGAACATGGACGTTCGGACATGCCCTATTGCGCGTAAGTCTTCTAAGCCTCGACCATTGTCCGAACTACCGTCCGAACATGGACGTTCGGACACACCTATCTCTATATTCTGTTTTGGCCTCGAAGAGCATCTGAACTTAGGAAACTCGGACGCATGTTCGGACAGTTGTCCATTTACACCCATTTGAGCCTCGAACAGTGTCCGAACTTGGGAAGTCCGGACACAAGTTCGGACAGGCCACTGTATGGACCAAAAAACTTTGTTTTAAGGTGGGAAAAGTTGCCTAAAAATGGTGAGTACTAAGTAATGATGTTATAAGATTGTTAAGGACATGCTAAGTGAGTTATAATGACAATTTGGTGAGGGAAAAAGTTGTATCAAAATGTAAAAGTAAAACAAGTTAAAATGTAAAGTTATGTAACTAAGTTAACGGGAAAGTTAAAAGCATTAGACTTTAAACAATCATGTTACCCCGATGTTAATAAAAATACATGTAATGTTATCAGTTGTTCGAGAATCGCTCGAGGAACATAAGTGGACATGATAAAGTGGACTCCGGTGACAGGTATGGTTTTCTTGCAACCTGTGTCCTACCGGATTACACCGGCTTGTATGCCAATGTGTTTTTCTGAGTGTTGCCACCTTGTAAGATTAAAACATGTAACGAGCTTATAGTAATTCATTTATGTGGCGCATTTGGTCTCCGATACCGTTTAACCCCAAATAAGTGTTAAACCTTAGCTAACTAGAACTAGGAACACACGAGAGCTCGGTATTCGGAGTTAACAACCCAAACCTTGGGAACGTTCTAACCACGGCTATGCGTGAGTTAGTTTTGTGTTGTTGATGTGTGCAAGTTTGTGAACCTCCCTTGCGTGTTTAACCCGGTTATGATACCGTTTGATGTGTGGATGTGATAAGTTCCTTAATGGAGCTCTAACCACTTATTGATGAGTATATATGTACTAATGGGGGGTGAGGAGTCCGGTATGTTCCGACCACGCGTGTAAGGATGGGAGTCAATGTCATATCCGGTTCGACTCTCTTGGTGTATGTTAGGGTTGTATTCCAATTTGGTTTCAACCTTCCCTTAGCTTATCCAAAGCTAGTTTACTGACTCACGTCGGGCCACAGGGGCATACTATGTTGTTTCGGTGTGCTTGGGATTACTATATCCGACACACCTTGGGATTAAGTTAACCGTTCAAATAACAGGACGGTAACAGGTTATGTAACGAGCTTGGCATGAGGTTGGCAACAATCTCTAGGCTCATTGTGTATACTAACTATGGTGGAAGGTTCCTTGTGTGAACCGATCTTATGGTGCTATGTGTTATTGTTGTACTGCAAATCTTATTGCTTTGTGGTGTTATAAGTTGTTAAAGTATGAAGTATATGGATTATGGATATGAATTCTGGCTTATAATAAGAGGCGTTTAAGGACAACCCGATTAATGGGTAAGCGTCGCCTGTTAAGGAAGTAGCTCCGTTTAGAGGAGAGCCACTCTAGGGTTAAAGGAAACAATGAGTGATTTGCTATGTGTGGATGCGTTGGATGTTGTTGAGCCCTATTGTTGGTTGTATGTAAGGTGTTGTGTGTTTATGGTTTACATGCATGATTTAAATATAATCAACCGCATGCTAAGACGACAATTAGTTGTGCGTGGCCCGGTAGCATGCGGGCTGCGGGATTACCATACCAGCAAAGGTGCTGAGCCCCTTGGGGGCCACCCTTTCTCTTCTTTTATTATTTCAGGTACGAAGAGCTGGAAGCCGTTCGAGAGTAGGACGGGGTAGTCGTTGTACATGGGTAATCATGTAAGTTGTATATATACAGTAGGCGTAGTAAGACCGAAGTTGTTATCGGCATCAGTTGTAAATACTCGGTACAGTTGAAAGGTGTATGTTGCTGTTGTTGTTGTTAATGAAAAGGGATAGTAATGTGTAGTTGCTCGGGAATCTAGTCCATCAGACCGGTACAATGTGTATGTAATAGCCTTGTTAGCCACGTGGGTGGTTAACGGCGTGTAACACCAACGAGTTAAGTTATTTGATGAGGTGTGTATTCCGCTGCAGATTGTTGTTATGTGTTTGTTGATGGATGGGGTGTTACAGGCTACGCGTGAGGATAAGGAGACACAAGAGGTTGGATCCGAATCCTGGCCTTAATCTTTTCCATGGACCAAACCCCTTAAATGGGTAGCATCCCTGGATTAGTGAGCCACCCTAAAGCCCGGTGGTGGGATATAGTAATCCCTGCCCAGAGGTCTTACCGACTTGACTTGAGTAAGTAAGTAAAGTAATTGTATGAGTAACGGTCTTGGATATTGTAAGTCACTGACCACGAGTAAAAGATTAAGTATACCTAATTAACCTGGGTGTGTAAAGAAGCTAACAAGCCTTGTGTATGTATTGAAGAAGTGTATCTCTATGTACCGGTAAGTATGATTGGTGGACTTGTATTGTCTTCCTTATATGCATTGTATGGAGTGTATGTATGTCCTATGATATGAATGTCTTGTATTGTTTGAAAGCATGCATGTATGTATGATTAAAACGAATCACATGTACTCGACCAAGTAGTCGGCGTACCCCCGTTAGCACGCGGGGTATGCGAATTTCATATGCAGTGTTTCGCTGAGCCCCTTGGGGCACTGTTTTTATTTTACTGGTACTCGTGAGAATTGAAGGTCATGATGAGACCGTGATGAATTCCTTTTTGAGTAATTAGTAGATTTGAATGGTGTACCGAGTTGTACACGGCTTGACGCCTTTTTGAGTAGCCAGTGTACCATGTGGTACACCATTTTGGAGAATTGAAATTGTGAATTTGGAAAGGATGAGTAGTTATGTAAACTCATCATTTTTGGAATAGAATTGTAGACTTGGAATGTAATTCATATATTTTTGATACTCGGTAATCAAAGTTGTAAGTAAGTATTGGAAGCATATTGCAAGTATTTTGTTACTCGGTATATCTTAATCGTCAGACCATTACTGTAAGTAGTAGCAGTCTTGTTAGTCTTGGAATGGCTAACGGCGTTGTATCACCCGCCGGGAGTATGTAAGTATCCGCTGCGTGTAGAGTAATTATGAGGACGGTTAGAGGATAATGGAAGGATTAGCGGTTGGGGTGTTTCAACTGCGCTCTGAAGATTAGAGTACCGAAAGTAGTGATTACCGAGTTAGGTTATAAACCGTTTTACAACGGAGAATTAGAAACCTAACTAGGAATAACCATTAATGATAACGGATACCGTTGACGTCCGAAAAGACGATACCATTGTTTGAATCAAGACCACATGGTCACAGTATCTAATGTTATCCACACTTGTTCAGATGTCAAGAAGAGGACGTGGTCGAGGCAAACCTCGGGAAGAGCAGGCTGATGAGCCTGGTGCGCAGACGGTCACCGAATTCGTCGCTGCCACCATGGTACAGCTGATGCCCCAACTAATGACTGCAGCCCAGCAGCAAGTACAACAAAACCAGCAGCAACAGCCCGACCCGCCTCAGTCCAGTGAAACCAATTGGGTAAAGGCAGTCGCCGACCTTCGACCTCCCTACTTTAGAGGCGAGAGCGACCCCGCCAAGCTCGAGGCCTATATCTCCGAGATGGAGACGGCTTTCGAGACCCTCGAGGCTCCTACTGGAGTAAGGGTGAGGATAACAGCGTACTACCTCAAGGACGCAACTATGGACTGGTGGAAGCTCGTTAAGGCCGAGCATGCTGCTGACCTCGCATTTGACTGGGAAGCATTCACCTCTCTTCTCCGATCAAAGTATTACCCCGAGCATGTCAAGACCAAGAAGCGGCTTGAGCTTGATGCCCTCAAAATGACGGAGAAGATGACGGTAGATGAGTATTACCGTACTTTTACATCTATTCTCAGACTCCTACCCGACCTTGGGTATACCGGCCAAGTCTTGGTTGACCACTTCTACAGCGGGTTGAGCCATCGACTCCGGTATAGCATGGGATTCACACGGTTTACCTCCCTCCAGGTAAACACGTTTAACCCGTAGATGCCATAATCAATACGAATTTGTAACACCCCTACTCTAATCGGCTACTAATCGTTTTACTTAACATTGTAATCGCAGCGGTAATCTAAACAATTGAACTACTGGTGTCACCGTTCTCACTCGCCCTTACGAGTAATAACGTGCTTGCTGATATATTCATAAATACGAAACAATTTCCCACAATGACAACAAGAGATAGATCTAACCTTCCTTTCCAATATAAAATACAATCATAGTGAGCATTCTAGGTACCCCAATCCTATACACGTTTCTATGTTCGTATCGAAAAGCAATAGTGCATATTTAAATAACTGTGACTAAACTACTCAGCGCGTCCCGCTCTCTGTCGACACCGGAAGCTGCATACCTGCAAAATATTTGTTTGTGGTATGGAATCAGCCCCTGCTGAGTATGTTACTACATGACTGTCAAGCCCCCTCAGACCCTCAGTTAATTGGTCGAGAGCATGCAATTCATTTTCATGCAACTAGTTTAATATAAAAACTGTAAAGCAACAAATATATTGCAGTAAACTCAAATAGCAAACAAGCCCCCAGCTTCACACATCACATCGCAATAAACCAATCGAAAGCTTTACAACGCTTATATGAGTACGAAGACTCCACTCCAACAAACATTTAATAGTTCATAATTGAGTACGGCGACTCACTCGACCAATCAATCCACAATAATCCACACACGAGTACAGTGACTCGACTCAACCAGTTCACAACATAGATATAAGTACAACGACTCAATTAAACCAATTCACAACACACATATGAGTACAACGACTCATTTCAACAATTCCACCAACATACATCACATAACCACATAGCATAACCAATGAACAACAAGGCGAAACAACGAGGAATATAAACTAGTACAAATTCTCGTCTTTGGCATACAAGCCCAAATAATGTTCGCCTACTGTACGAGCTAATATAGTTGTTCGTAATTGTTCAATCTTACCTAATGACAACGTCTCATTAAAACGACGTTTCTCTAAGTTACCCATCTCCTATGACGGGTCACCCACGGCAGTAGCCACTTCAGCGGTAGAGTCTCCGACCGACGGACCATCTGTGGTCCGTTGGAAATTTATTTTGATACTTACGGATACTCACACGGTATCCTAGTATCGTTAATTGATCACAATTCACAGCAAGAGCCACATCCTCTTGATTAACTTATTTATACCATCGCATCGTCTTACTATTTTCCTAACACAGCAGACTAAGGTCGTTAGTCCAATCCTGAGTATGTCAACTTGGGATCCAGTGTTAGATACGAGAGCGGCGTTAAAAAGGCCATTGCTCCGTATATAAGTCTCGGATAATATATATATCTTATTATCCTAATGCTACAACGTTTTACTTACGTTCCTTATATTACACATATAAGATAGCATTATTGCCGCTAGTTCGTTTTATAATATGTTCATATATACGAACAGTACTGTTATCGAACAACAGTAATAATAATAAGGCAGCATTAATACACAATTCAAGCATATTAATTCACACAAGCAGACATTCAATCTTAACACATATTTTCACGCAATGTCTGAACTGAGGAAATCCTCAGAGACAATCAAGCCACATAATAACATACCGTGCACCGGGATTATAAGACCGTGGAGTATGAATCAGCTAAATCCCATGGCGATCCTCGAGACGCCTCTAACAATCTATTAATATGCATCACACTATGCATCAGCATCTCATACTAACAATACACTACGGCACCCCGTACCGTTACTAACCATCCCGGTTTATTCCCCGTTGCTAACTAATAACGTTTGTCGGGTTTTCGGTTTAACTCGGGATTAGGAAAACGCTATATTACATGCGTGGTTACGTCGAGTATATTAATATACTTAAATTTAAACGTTTGTTATCACATGTAATTTAATATACATTTGTATATTACAACGTTTATCACTATAATCTTAATCATATATTATACATCTCACCTTAGTATTTATTTTCCTAAGGTTAGTTTTTCCAAGTGTAATGTGCATAATTCATATTTGAAAATACTTTGAAGTATATAACTCCTTATTATTTCATGTATAACATAACATTAGAATTTCCTTATCCAATGTTTATAATTCTTTTGTTCTCACTTATATCCTTTTAATTATGATATTATATGGTTATTTGAACCATATTGTATTTCTCACTCCATATAATATATTTATTTATATATATATGTATTATAGGACCATTTATTATATGGTAAATCCATATAATATATTCATTCTCTTTTAATGAATATTTCTTATATTATAAATGTTACAACCTTTATAACATTATAAACCATATTATAAATTCTCATACTAAAATACCCATTATTACCGAACAGCACTCATTGTTCTTTAATATTTACAAAATCCACCACATAATTTATATAATGTTATATTATAGTTATATAACATATATTATGACATTTATGTCATTAAAATAGTTATAACCTATAGTTATAAGTTGTTACAAAATACCAAACAGACCATAGTATTCTCGGTTTTTATTTAATTTCCCTATACTTCCAGAATTTACAAATCAACCACAAATTATATTCCATTGTTACACTTATAATATATACCTTATATTATAATCTTTAAACCTTAATATAATTATAACCTATGGTTATAATTCCTCAAAATAACCGAACAGACCCTAGGTCTGTTCTAAATTAATTTCCAACCCATTAACTTTCCATATTCACCAAATAACCCCATTTTATAACATATAGTTTCTAATGTCATTAAAACTATATATTATACATATATCTTAATAAAACCTCATATATAATTCCAAAAATTACCAAACTATACCAAAAGGTTATAAACATCATTCCTAACCTTATACTTTCAATATTTACGGTTAATACCACATAGGTTACCCATATGTAACAATGATATAAAATATCATATATTATACTTATATAATTCATTTTAACTCCAAATTTAACCAAATAAATTCCTAAAAATTTCTAATAAACCAAGGTCTGTTCTAAACCCCATTTGGTACCCTTAAGTTTCAGAAATTACCAATCCACCCCAATATGTATATTTCTTTTATAATTTAATACCTAGCTTATTATAAGCTAGTATTTAATTCTATAAATTCTCAAATTTGGTCAAAGTCTCCTATATAGTCAACCTTGACTTCTAAATTCCAATTTGAGCCCAAAATCTCGGTAATTACAATATATACCCCAAACTTTCCTATAATTACAATTTTGACACAAAACTTTATAAAATGTTATAATTTTATTTAAATTCATTTTAAACCCCATATTTCTCCTAAAATAGCCCACGGCTTTGTATAGTTTTAGTAATTACCGGTTTGACCCCAAACCTTATGCTAAATGCATAAATTAAATTAAATAAGCTTTTAAACTTAAATAAAATGGCCTAATGACATGGCCTTATTACAACTTTGCTTTATAACATAAAATTACACATAAATAGCTTAAAATTACTATAAACTCTCGGCCTTAATCCAACATTATTAATTCTTCCACATAATGTCATAATTTGACCATTATGTTAATTAAATCACTTAAATGACTAGCTTAATTTATCTAAGTCATTTTTACCCATACTTAGGTTAAAATAAACCATTTAAAATTTTCCACTCTTGGCACATATAATATATATGCTTAGAAAACATTTTAACATAAGATAAAGGCATGTATACCTTGAATTAAGGTATATAAATGCTCTGTATAGCCACGGCAGCTTGGAGAAAAATTGGCACAGCTCTTTGACATGTTTTATACAGCAAAACAGGTATGATTACACTCCAAGCATGAGCTAACCATAAGGAACAAATTAATGTAAGATTTAAGGCAAAAATTACCTTAGAATGGAAAGGCTAGCTCAAAGTGTTTTCGGCCTGAATAAATAACACCATAAGGTGTTAAAATCACCATAAAAACATGGGGAATACCTAGACAACATCAAGGGGCTATGGTAATAGATTTTACCTTGGCAAAATGCCTTAAAGTATGATTTTTCTCCTTGTTTTCGGCCACTCTTGCTCCAAGGGGTTAACACACTGAACCAACATGAAAATATGAATATTATGAGTATATAAACTCATATAAATCATACCAAGAAAACTAGATGAAGAAAGGAATTCCTTAAGGTATGTTTTTACCTTATAATGGAAATTTTGACCACCTTGGTCCCAAGGGTTGCTTCATCCGAGAATAGCTCTTGTTCAAGGGTTAAAATACTGAGATTAAGCCATGGAAAGTGATAGATTATAAGTTCCATGTGTAGGTGATGAAGAGATGATGAAATAGAGCTAAAATATGCCTTAAACCATTACCTTAGGTGGAAATAAGTTGGATTTGCCTTGAATACTCAAGAACACAGCTTGAGAGCTTTAGGAACTGCTGGGAACCCGGCTGGAATGGGACAAGAGGAAAGAGAAAGAAAGATTTTGTGTTTTAAGGAATTAAAAGTAAGAAATGGAATAGTAAAGTGATGATTCACTAAATTGGCAAGATATTTTGTTTAAAGGCTGATGTGCTGTCCTCCTCCCTTAATGCTGCCGCCTCAACATGGATAAAGATGGGTAAAGTCTTGACCATTGACTAGACTTGGTCAACATTACTTAAAAATGCACTATTTCGGTTACTATTCACAAATGAATGCCATATTTGTGATTTTTTTAAAAATCTTGGAATTAGACATTATAATGTGGTACATTATAGTACATTAGTATAACAAGGTCTAATCCAATGCCTAACACCACTCAAAACCCACTCAGAAAGTCAATTTTCTCAAAAACGTGCTTTAAGGAGTTTTAAAGCACAATTTGTGTTAGAACATGTTTTTGAGCTTTGTTTCCTTTGAGAATAGTTTTATAGTGTTTATTACTTAATTATAATACCTAGGAATCCACTTTGGGTCCTAATTGAGGTCACACAATCTCTATGGTGTCTTAAAGCACATTTTTGGCTTTACCGATCTTAAGGCATTTTTTGCCTTGTTAAGATCTTAGATTGTTCCCCAATGGTATTGAGACGATTATTAATCTTCTTAGATCCTTAATATATCATTTAATTAAGTTTTTAAAGTTAGGGGTATTTCAATCTACCCCCCTTAAAAAGGCTTCATCCCGAAGTCCTTATTCATAATCAGTTCACCTAAGGAATCCAGTTCCACTAAGTAATCACAGACAGACCATCGCTAGGGAGTACATCCCACTAGGTTCAGACCTAGTCTATATATTTCATAATTGATACAGCATTAATCTCATTCTGTATAGTCAACAATCATAACACATTCATTCATACACAGCACTAAACAAGGTGCGAACTCATTCATACACAGCACTAGACAAGGTGCGAAACTCATTCATACACAGCACTAGACAAGGTGCAAAACAAAATCCAACCAGCAGTACTCAAAGGTGTTCCGCAAGGGATACTCCACGCATCCCTATCTATTTGTTAGTATCTCGCGAGGATACTCACACATCACTCCGCGTGTATGTGTGCACATATATCTAATGATGGCAAATCACAGGGAAGCAGTCTTGAATACCAGGACTTGACGATCCCCAACCCCATGCTAACCAACGTCAACTACCCGTGGACACACCGGTTTAATAACGAAGGGCACTGCGGTCCACGTCTCCTTGGATAGTATCACTTAATTTTCCTTAATCACCCGCAGACACACCGGTCTAATGACAAAGGGCTCTACGGTCTACGGCTCTTTGGGTGATGTCACTCGCAGACACACCGGTCTAATGACGAAGGACTCCACGGTCCACGGCTCTTGAGTGACGCCCTAAATTCCAATTCTATTCATGTCTGTGTCCACTTGTAGGAAGTTTCGAGAGTCATTCAACCCCGACGTGGTCAGCGTCAGTGTTGAACTATCTCTCACCTCAGTTTGTGTTCGGTTTCCCTTGATCAGACCAGGATCAAGTTTAACTTCCCACGTCACTTTCAATCAATTAATTATTTTGCCAATTCTAATCTTATTTCCTCTTGATATTTGCCACCTTGTGCTCTATAGATACACAAGTCAATTAGTGTAATTAATCTAGTCATTGGCATATAGGATCATGTATACTAACCATGAACCAAGTTCTCTCGACTTATAATTTTTCATACAACTCCTAGAGGTTTTACCTCCACTAGGTTACACATCGGTCTCATGCCGATTCACTCATCGTATTTCAATAATCGGTTTCATACCGAGTCACAAATCATATAGTACGGAGCTTTCTACTCCTTCTATTTGAAATCTCTCATCGGAGCTACAAGATAGACCTACTTGAACTCTCAAACCGGAGCTAACAAGCTAGGCGTTTATGTGTTTAATGTTCGCAACGTTTGCGTAAATAGTCGGAACTAGGGTAAGAACACTCTATCTATTCTCCCTTCCCTATTCGCCATAACTAATGCGAACCAAAGATATATATATATGTTCATACATATAATACATCACAATATTACATCAAGTAATATAATACAATCATAAGACTTGTACTCATGTACAATAATCATTGCAGCATGTGTACCATGCGCTACGTACTCCTACGTACGGTATATTTTAGACGCGCGAAATCGCTCTACCCCCGTTAAAAGGGATTACGCCCACGTAATCTACGAATATATCATCTTGAAGTAATAAGTTCAAGATGTTCCACTCATGTGGAATATTCGTGCACTAATGTGCTACATATTACATTAATCCTTTTTCTAGGGTCGGGCTTTAGCCATTCTGGCTATACTGCCTATCTTGGTTAGGTGTATGTATATTCATATACGGTTTGATCGGGAGATGTAAACACATCATTGTTTTCCGAACTTGCTCTGTATTTCAAACTTAAGCAATATGGGCCCACTCACTCCGCAAGCGGTACTACCCAACTACTTTAGGGTTAGTTTACCCTTTTAAGTAGCAGTTTTTGCCGGTTTCAACTCCACGTGACAGTGTTTTCTACACGGTCTGGAATGGAGGAAAATTATTTCGCTGCATGGTATCGTTTGTCACACACGCTTATTATTTCGACTAGCTATTCTATTCAGTCTTTCTGAATTCTATACATGCTCATGGTATATTCCCAAGAGTTCATGCCACCCTACCGAACTAACCTTTGGTGTAAGGGTTGTCGAGCTATATGCTCTAGCACCTAGTGCTTGCAGTAGTTGTCTCTAAAATGTCAAGACGAGTCTGATATGTGTAACTAACTGGCGCCTCATGACTCCAATTTATTTCTCTCTAGGATGAGTTCGTTCCTCAGGTACCTTATAGGTCCTCTTTTATTGGTGTGAACTCGTATCCCTCGGGTGCCGGTATTTTACTACACACCTACGGTTCATCCCTATTCTCTATTAGGGGAATCCATTGGTTTATCTGATCTTCCACGTTCTGCTTCTCACCAACATAATTTGATTAACAGCCATTATAATGGTCGTTTTGTTGTGCACCATGTATCAGTCAATTAGACAGTTATCCGCTATTGCGGTTTGCATGGAGTATCTAATCTCCAGCTTAGAGTATCTCCTATAATGCTTGTTGGGCAAAATAGTGTTGAAACTATCTTGCTAACTATGGGCAGTGAATCCAATCATTGTAGTACAACAAGGTCGTATCCACAGGGACTTCGTAACTATCTAGCTAATTATAAGCTTAGTAAATATGGAAGAGGATATATACAAAAGTGCATAAATGTAAATTAGGGGTTTTGGGTTTTTGGGTTGTACTAGAGAAATAAAGGAAAGTAATAAACACTAAACTATCTAATCTTGGATAGGTGTAGCTCGGGATGGATATTTGCACCCGTCCTCCCCTTACTACCGATTGTCGAACCTCGAACTCATAGCTAAACCACGGAAACGCTTAATTAATTAGCAACCTAATATATGCCTACTAATCCTAACCAATTTAATCGAGACTTCTCATTCAGCTAAGCCCCGGGCCAATTGATAGCACTAAGCTCAAGTTCCACTAAGGTTGCAATGTAGTCTAATCTCAAAATTATCGAAATCAGAGTACACCGTTTTAGTCTCTAACAGTTTAGGTTTCTATCTCTGAATAACATTTTGATAGAATCCCACAATAATGCTAAACTAATCGGTAGGCCAAACCAACCAATTTAACACATAGAAGACAAATTGAGCAAAACCCTTAACAAATCCCTAAATCATGAGAAACAAGTTTAGAAGTCATAAACACTCAATAATCATCTTCATTAAGCTCAAAGACTAAAATAAAACCATAAATGAGTTCAAGAATCTACTATGGAGTTTAGGGATTTTGGGACAAAATCCCCAATCCCTAGCTACAAATGATTCTACACAACCATAGGAGAGAAAATAAAAGAGCAAGGGATAGAAGTAGCCATTAATGGAGCTTGGAAGGAGGTGAGCTTCTCTTCTCTTCTCCTCCCTTCTTCTTTTTCTTTTCTTCTCTTCTCCTTTCTTTCTCCTTTAAAATCACCCTTCTTCTCTGTTTTTGGGGCGGAACCGAGCTGAATGAAGAATGGGGAAGTTTTGCCCAAAATTCCCCGTTTTAAAACGCAGATCTGGGCAAATTTTTGACCCGTCCGACCCACCCTGGGTCGGACCCGTGGGTCGGTCGCGTCCAGGAGCAATTTCGGGGCCGAAAACACGTTTTTAAAGCCCGCCCAACCCAGGGTCCGACCCAGACTATGGGTCGGGCGATTCCAGTAGGTCGGGGACAAAAATCGCGTTCTTTAAAAAGTCCGACCGACCCACGTCCGACCCAGACCTATGGGTCGGACGGTTCTAGTAGGCTAACTTTGAAATGCTGTATCTTCTTCGTTACAGCTCTGATTTTGGATCGTTTGCGCCCACGCGTTCCTCTCTTCATACTTTACTCCTATCTATGTTATTCTCCTGTTTAAACAATAAATGTGTAAGACACCAATGAAACACAAAAAACTAGAGGAAAAAAGCCAGAGAGGAGAAATGAGCATGAAAAGTGTTGATTAAACATATTGAAATATTCCCCTAAAACATGCTCATTTAGACACTCACACCACACCCCCACACTTACCTTTTGCTTGTCCTCAAGCAAAAACCAAGCCCCCAAGCAGGTAAGGATGCTCAATACTAACAATACTAACATGAATTGTAGGATAGAGAGAAGAAGTAAAAAGTGATTAAAACCTTTGAGGAGTGTGAACCATCTCTTAGTGGTGGCATGGGTGAACTTAGGGGAAAAACAAAAACTAGAGTTTCGGGTATGATCCGGAGTGCTTCAAAGTTCTAAAGATTAGGTAATTGGAGAGCTTTTACCATGGCCAACTTCTCTCAAGAATGGGCATTGAGAAGAAAACAAAAGGAAAAATAGATTTATGCTTTGTTCACTTTTGCATAAGAGATGAGAGAATAACATTTTGGCATCAAGCCTTTGCATTTAAGAACACTCAACTTCATGTTGGTTACCAAGGCGTCTCACAAGTCCCTTAAAGGATTTCACGAAGAAGCACCCCTTAGAAATCCCTAAGAAAGAAGACAGAAGGAACCCCTAAGCAATAAAAATCCAACCATATAAGATCACTTGGCCACACCGCAATGCTTCCAAAAAGATGTAAAATGTCCTCAAAAGCACATCAAAAAGAAAAATTTAAGCATTTATCCCATAACTATAATAGTATTTGTTCTTAATGAGAACAACTCACAACACAAGGGTCCAAGTTTTTTATTTTGGACAATCGCAAGATAAGAATGAAGTATTAAGCATTTAAGCACACAATTCGCCGAAAAGGTCACTCCCCCACACTTAAATTGAACAATGTCCCCATTGTTCACCAATCAAAACCAAGGAAGGTTCCAGAAGACCTTTGCGGGAAGCAGACAAAAGGAAAAGCACACGGGACAGAAACAAACAGTATAGCACAGAAGCTATCCCCAGATTCGTAGATTCAAAATTAGAGAAGAAAGAACGAAAACTAAAAGGAACTAGTACTCCCCTGAGATTGCTATTGCTATCAGTTGGTAGAACTCCCCCACACTTGAGCTTCAGTCTCAAGTAGCATAGCTTGGTTGCGGTGTGGAATTGAAATTGCACCAGCATAAAACACTAGAAGCTACCAAACTACAACTGGAGTTAAGGGTTAGCAAAAACAAAACCAAAGGAGAACAAAAACAAAAACGAGAAATTAAAATAGTGGAGTCGTTGTGGGCAAATATTAAAGGAAGGGTGAAACGAGTACTCCCTGATGAGATGCGGAAGGAAGATAGGGTGCCCACACAATTGCAAGTGGGAGGGGTCGGTGAGGTGCTACCTTCAATCGTTGGAGATGAAGGTCCTCTTGGAAAATTTCGCCAGAGGTTCCTTTGTAATTGTTCCTAATTCCATCCTTTTTTCAGATGGCTTACCTGTTTCCAAAATATTCACAACACAGACGCCGCCAATTGGGCGTAAAAGGGCAAGTCCAAAGAATGCCAAAATAGCCCATTATTGAAAACAATGCAAAATCGAAACTAACAGAATTAAAAAGACAGGACACGAAATGAAATCCGGGTTGCCTCCCGGTAAGCGGCCCTTCTTTAAGGTCTTTGGCTAGACCATACCACCGTGAAGTCATCCGGGATCGAATATGAACGTTGAAGTGGGTTCAACGGGTGGGTTGGGCGGGCATCATCTAGCAATGAAGAACGACCCAGATCAAAAGGAAATATGGCCTCAACACTTAGGATGTGAAAGTGTAAACTCCACCGATCGTTCATCAGGTGGAAGTGTTGAGGTGGGTGATCTTTGGTACGAGGATCAAACTGTGGTGGAGCCTCCTCTTCAAATTCAAGGATGTAAACATCCTTATCTTCAGTGAGCGGTGCAGGGTGAACTCCGGGGCAGACTTTGTCTTCAATCTTTGGTCCCGGATCAAATGGGAAGGTGGCCTCCACACTTAGCGGGTGTACGTTGAGCTTCCACCCAACTTCATTAGTGCACGGGTGGGGGCCTTGATCCTTCAAGTGAAGATCAAAGTTTGATGGCTCCTCCTCCTCCTCAGATTCGAGGATGTAAATGTCCTCAACTTCTTGGTGAGGCTCATGGGAAGAGCCTTGATGAAAATCAACTTCAGAGGGAGGTGGCTCCTTGAAGTTGATTATAGCACTCTCCTCTGATGGCTCGGAGGGAGGCGGCATCTTCCTCCTCAAGGTTGAGGATGTGTCCATCCTCATCTTCTGGGTGGAGCACAGAGAAGGAGGGGAAATAACGGTAGTTGACTTCAGAGGGAGGAGACTCCATGAAGTTAAGGTGGAAGCGGTCCTCTGATGGCTTGTCTTCGAACTCAGGCAGATGGTTGAATGACGTTTTCTCAGGTTCGAACGGGGGAGGTGATAGAGAGCAACTCAAGTCCTCAGTAAGGTGATCCACTTTATGAACCATTTCGCTCTCCGGTTGCTGCGATGCAAGGTTTAGTATACCTTCCATCATCGCGTTCATCTCTACTAATTTGGAATAGAGCTTCAGTTGGTTCATGTCGAGGTCTTTTTCCTTAGTCTGATGCTCCACTTCATGGACCATTTCACTCTCTGGTTGTGTAACACCCCTACCATTAATACAGTGCTTACTGTCCAATTTCCTTACATATCAGATACACGCAGCGGATATATGCTTACCTACAATGGGTGATACAACGCCGTTAGTCACCCACGTGACTAACAAGGCTACTACTTCTACATACAGCATCGGTCTGATGGACCGGAATCCCGAGTACTACAAGCCTACAATACATTCTCCGTTTACCAAATACTACTACAATCTTCATTCAATACAATACTCCAAGTACAATACAGTATAATCTACATACCGAGTTTACTAGGTTCCTTATACAAGTTAATACCTCTTCCAGTTCATACATACTCACTAAGAGACTATCTACTACCCATTCCTCACTACTACATTACTTTCTAAATACAAGGGGTGTGTAGTTATACACTCTACATTCTGCTACTACTATCCAATGTAGTCACGGTCTCGTGCCTTGACCACATTCGCTTCGGGTACCTGCACACTAAAAAATGTCCCCGAAGGGGTCAGCTTCGCCGGAGCATGATAACCGCATACCCCGCGTACTAGTGAGGGTACGCCGACCATGGTCGAATACATGCGGTTGATTTCATTCAAACATACATGCTCTTATACACAATACAACAATACTACGCAAGGCATACATACATTCACTACATTAATACAAGGAATACAATAAACCATCCAATGCATACTTTCTTCCGAAATACACATATATTACATACACCATATACAATTCTTGTTAGCTTCATTGGTCCACCCGGGTTAATCGGGTGGAGATTACTTTTACTCGTTACTTCATGCACAAACATACTCATACTCATACTTACTTACGGATCCATACTATACTTACTCTTACTCAAGTTAAGTCGTCGGGACATCCGGCCCTGGGGACTACACCGTCCCACCTCCGGGATTTACTTGACTCACTAATCCGGGATGCTACCATTTAAGGGATTTGGGCCGCGGACCAGTTTAAGAGTCAGGAATTGCAGCCAACCTCTCGTGACTCCGCATCATCACGCGTGGCCGAAGCTATATCGGACTTGTACTCATTCCAATTTACTCACTAAGTTAGGAGTTAGATAGTTAGGAATTAGCACAAGTCAACATCCAAGCCAAATAATACAATGCACTATACATACATACGAGGTACAAACATACAAGTACAATACGAGGTCGAATACCATTCATCATCATTCAATATTTCATGAATATACAAACTAGTGCTCAAGACAATAAATATCAAGCAAACATAAGTCCAGCACGGTAAGTGAATATAGTCCGATTCATGCATTTATTATTAGGTGGTCAAATAAGCACACAAATCGGGGTAGGGTAACCAGATTAGGAAAGGGCATGAAGAAATATACCGTTCACCGTCGTACTTGTATCCAACGTTCCTCCGGTGTTCACAAATCAAGTTCTATGATATACAGGTAATTGAATGATTCTCAAACTATCATGAACTTATTCGATCACTCTACATTTCCTAATTCATACTTACTCAGTCTTTGCCTGCTTACACTTATTTTTCATGTACTTTTTTCATTATATCCATGGTTTAACATAGATATATACATATGTATAGGTGGGTATACAATATATATTATATATACTAGTTATAATCCTATAGTTTTTTTTTTGTAGGTTAGGGCTGTCCGACCCACCGTCCGACCCAACCTATGGGTCGGACCATTCCAGTAAGTTTCGGTTCTTATCCAGGCTCCGTCCGACCCACTGTCCGACCCAGACTCTGGGTCGGACGAAGTCAGTAACTTCGTCCTCGAAAGAATTTTGCCTGTCCGACCACGTCCGATCCACGGCTCTAGGTCGGACCGTTCCAGAAGGATTTATTGCCGTTGC
Organism: Limonium bicolor; assembly: GCA_023374045.1. NCBI lineage: Eukaryota > Viridiplantae > Streptophyta > Magnoliopsida > Caryophyllales > Plumbaginaceae > Limonium > Limonium bicolor. Next base: position 345,280,797 of record CM041777.1, read on the forward strand.
CTAAGCCCCGTCCGACCCACTGTTTCGGTTTTACTTAATGTTATATGTTTACAACTTAATTACCCCTAAACTTATTTACCCTCCTTATTGACCTTTAAACTAATTAATTACGTCCTAATTATTATTACTATCATACCACTTCCTACCTTAATACCCATTAGTGCACTTATTTTCACATTTAGGTTGGTCCGGGACCTTGTCCAGGTCTTAAGTCCCGGACCACCTCATTACCAAACTCTCGGCCATTTTAAACACCCTGGTCCGGGTCCTTATACAGGGAGTAAGTCCCGGACCAGAACCTTGATGAACTCTCGAACGGTTTTACATATATGGTCCGGGAGTTGCACAAGGGACAAAGTCCCGGACCCAAGTTCTAGCAAAGTCTCGGCCCTTTTTATTAGCATGGTCCGGGAGCTTGTATGGGGACCAAGTCCCGGACCCAAGTTGCAGTGGAGTCTCGAATGAATTTTCGACACGGTCCGGGACTTCCTACATAAGTTAGGTCCCGGACCCTGCTACGAAATTGACAGATTTTTTTCAGTTTTCTTTCTCTGTTACAACCCCAAACTTGCCTAAATAATTCCCCATTGTTCCTACACTTAATCCCACATATTTTAGCACCCGATTAGTCACCTAAACATGCTTAAATCCATTACTAATCTGTTACACCCTTCTATACTAATTCACTCACCCATTTTCTTAAGTTTTCATTTCAGCAATTACAAGGTTCTTCTAAGTTGCATTTTGCTACAGATTTAAACTCTCATCTTCTACATCTTTGGCTCCCTCTTATAATGTCATTTCTAAAACTTACAATACACTAGTTATCTCTCCAAACCTACCAACCAACAACTTTAATCAAAAATCTGTTACAAGATGTTGTTCCACCTAGTTTTTTAATCCACTAAGTGTTCTAATCCTAGGCAAATTTTGCCATAGTCTCCCCTATATTTTTATACTCTCACCACAATGTTTATACACACATTAACATCATCTCACCTGTTTATACACAACAACAATACACAAACTCTCATATACCCAAAACAACACTAAATCACTCATAAATATTCCTGCACAACATCTCATTCCCAAACTAGTTTGCAACAGTTTTTAAGTGTCTTTTAAGGCTTCAATATAATCCCATTCTTCTTCCACATTACATTATTGTTCATTACAATTTTTATAATGCCATTTCCACTCTTTTAAAATCGGTTACACATATATATATACAAGGCTACGCAAGAGAGCTTCCTTACCTTGTTTTTCGTCTAGTTTTTCTTTCTCCTTTTTTTGTTCTTCCTTCCTCTCTTTCTCCGCCGGTTATAGTACTTCACAAATCTAATATCATAACCCATAAACACACACACATTCAATACTAAAAGCTAACCCTAACATTGTTTAAGTTTTAATGTAAGATTTAGGGTTTAGAACTTCCTTTACCTTCCAAGGGTGCAAATAAAGCTTGGAGTGGCTCAAGAACAAGATTCCAACTCCACCAATGAGGTCAAAAATCGGCTAGAACACAAGGAGTAAACAAGAGTCTTAGCTCAGATTTCGTTTTGCCTTTGAGGCTAGAAAAAGTTGGAGTTTTTGAGAATGTTTTTACCTTACAAGAACTAGGAGAAGGAGGGCCTTCTAATGGTAGTCTTGAAGCTCCAAATGGGGTGTACCCATAAAACGAAAATGCTCTTTTCTGGATTTTGAAAAGAGAGAATTGTTGCTCTTGAAGAGAGGAAGACAATGGTATAATTTTTGTAATTTTTGGAAGAGATTTGGGGGAGTTACAAAGGAGAGAAGCTAGAGTTTTGTGTTGGTTTCTTTACTCCTCCATGGATGTCGCTTGTTTGGAGAAGAAGAAAGAAAGAATTCAGAGAATGAGGGGGAGTGAGTACGTGGGTGTTGTGAGGAAATGAGAGATAGGAGAGAGAATTGTGAGTGTGAGAGTAATATGTTACTTTTTGCCTTTTTAATGTTTTTGTCCTTTGTGAGTAAAAAGAAGAAATAAAGAGAGGTGTGAGTGGGCTGTGCAATCGGACAGCATACAGAACCCACATGGGTTTTAAAATTCTTTTTGCAATATTGGACACATAAGTTTGTGTTATTTATGTTTCTACCCCACAAGTTCCCGTGTTTGACAGTTTTTACTAATTTCTCGTTTTATTGATTTTATTGGTTCTAAAGCTTCACTAATATTTATTAATGATTATTTAGTTGACCAAAATTGTTATGAGTCTATTTGACCCGCTTAAAGTCACGTTTTCCCGGTTACCTCGAAAAACGCGCTTTAATGTTCATTAGTGTTTTTAATCCATTTGAGGATCCGTTTTCTTCGGGATTTGTTCCCTCATATTTATTTAGACTTAATTAAGCCTTTAGAATCCTTATAATACGCTAACCGAGGTCTCATACCTCCTATGGTTATTTAACGCTTATTTAGCGTTTTTCGCTTTTTAAGCGTTTCTTTATTTCTTTTGCATTTATTTTCCCTTACCCATATTTCTAAATCATTATTAGGCTCTTAGATACCTATTAAGATAATTTAATCGCCATATTTAAGGTCGGGGTATTTCAATCTACCCCCTTAAGAACTTTGTCCTCAAAGTTGTTCGAGGTTATAGGTTTACAATGCTTACTCATTCTTACATGTCTAATACTACGGTTATACAATCTTCCTCTTACTAATTCCCAAATCCATTACTCAAGGTTTCTACATACCATACCATCCAAGTGTACTATAGTTACTCCAATCCGCGCTACTACTAACTATCTGGTTCCTCATTACAAAGTTCATACATACATACAGTGCAAAGCTATCCCCAAAGCAATGCAATACACATACAATTCCGCAGGCACTCCGGTCATCTCGACGCAGGACTCATCTATGTCCCGCTGCCTTTGGAATAATACCACATACTACACTACTATCTTCTCCGGTACAAGCTTCTCACAAATTCTTAACCTTCAGTCTAAGAGAAATACTTCACTACTACCAATTAGAAATTTTATAAAACACATAACTCCAAAGTCCAATATATATACATTACTTCTATCCTATGTGTGATTTTTGTGACCACTTAAGGGGAGCTTCAAGAATCATTCGACCCTGATGTGATCAGCATCAGTGTTGAACTATCTTTCCACCCCAATTTGTGTTCGGTTTCCCTTGATCTGATCAGGATCAAGTTCGACTTCCCACATCAGTTTCAAACAAGCAAATAATTTAGTTGTTTTCATTTTCTATCTTTTTACTCTTCCAAGTCATTCATACATCTCCAAAGGATGGAGTCAGTCCATCAATCATCCTCACTCTATTTCCCAAATGCTTTACTCCATGGTTCAATCCTAATGCTCATTTCCTCAACCTTCACTACTTCCATCCATTACTCACCATCATATCCTATATTCTAACTACGGAATACTACACTTATAAGATTTAGTTGGCTTCGATTGTTTCACATATTTTACTTACGATTCCACTACTCATAAACTTCATTCATCTACTATCCTCATTCATTTTGTACTACTTCTTCAAAGGTTACAATACTTGTGGAGCTCCGTCCACTACTCATTACTTTTCTTTTACTAATACTCTTACACTGGTGTTACAAGATAGGTACGTTCCTCCTATGGTATTTGCATGTTTAATGCCTAGTTACCATAATTACAATATGAATGAGTACTTATGTTTATTTAACATAGTACCAATCATCAATTTGATTCTCATTTGTGCTATGCACATTACGGTTTAAGTGTTTTATTCATAAAACTTACATTAAGCGGTTTTCGCTCTACCCCCCTTAAAAGGGATTACGCCCACGTAATCTACCATATGTTATTATTATTGAACATTGGTTTAATCAGTTTGGGCAAACTGAAGCGTTTAGCTTCACTACGGTATACTATAGAATATGCTCTGGTCAAAGGGTCTTAACCATACCAACGGTTTAGTCTTTGCACCAAGAGTTCCTATATGAGTTTATTTAACTCATCGTTAATTCGGTTCTAGCTTATCAGGCTTCAAGGCATTAACAACCATTGTACTAACTCACTAGGTATATTGTCTACTAGCTAGGGCCCACTAGCTTCTGCTGCGCGACCCTGATAGCTTGGGTTACTTACCCTTCGTGTTATCATTAATGTGCTATACATCACCTTCTTATCCATCTATTATGTGAATAAGGTTTACTACACAAATGCGGTATTCTTTTACCGTGCTTGAACTCAACGAGTTTAGGATTTATAACCAGCTCTCTGGTAATCTGCTGTACATGTTATTCGTGCTTCTTTGGCCTTAGGCCGCACGGTTCTTGCTAAGCTTGCTTAATTGTCTTGCCATGTCTGTTGGTGAAAAGAAGGATTTACTACGGTTTACATTCTCCACATCCCTAGCCATCCCATTAGATCATTAGATGCACCAGTGCAATACCAAAACACTCAGTCATACAGAGTGCAGAGGCGTAAACGCTTGACAGTAAGTCACTTATGTGATAGGAAAGAATATTTCTGTGTGTCATCTCATACTTATACTCCGTGTTATTGCTTAACTATTCCCTCATAGCGGTCGCCTGTTGCGCACCGTATTCTTACTCATTGTACAACATTGCTTTTACTGTTTTTGTTACTGTGGTAGTTCCTCTTTACTCATTGCCATTGTCGTTGGCACCATTTCCTTATGGTGTAAATACACTAGGAGGTTCCTAGTGTTCGTGTGTATGACGGTTGTCGTAGAATACTGCACGTTATCATCTTCCCATTGTGGAGATGTTCTGTTCCCAATTAGGTTTCATGTGTAGGTTAGCTTACCTCACATTCTATCATCATTTGTGATACAATTTACCAAGTGTCTTGGTTGACAATGGATGAAGTAATTTATCGGGTTACTGGCTCTCTTGAGTGTTGGTCATTCATGGTTTTCAATGTGTATTCACATTGATTGTTTTGACAATTACTGTCTTTCTAGTGCTGAGCACTAATGATAGGCTCTAGCTGTGTAGTTTACTCTATCATTGATAATGAAAGTTCTTGTTGAGGGGTTTGTCTCCACTCATAGGTCTAATGACAAGGTTTGCTATGTTGGTGTTTACACAATGGTCCACTATATGTTTGGGTGTATATGGAGTATGCTTACTCCCTTAAGTCGTAATGGTTTGGAAATCTCATTTCCTTATCCCATCATCCCTTGGCAATACCTATTGCGTGGTTTTATTGTTATAGTAGATGGAAGCCTTTTCTAAGGGTTCACATCATCACCGCATTAGTGGTCTTTGGTTAACGAGGGGTACCTTCCCTTGGGTTTCTCGTAGTGTCCAAGTGTGGACTAGGCCAATGTTGGCATTACCATGATTCTCATGCCTCTATGCTACCATTGCTACAGAAGGCATGGCGGTAATTAAGAACTCCGTCGACTGTATACTAGGCTGATGCTCTAGTGACAGTGACATTGAGTTGGACATTACTCCAAGCCACTCAGAGTGTTGGGTTTGAATTTATGGTCCAGTTGTTGATTTCTTGTCGTATGAGGCAATCCCTCTTGCAAGTCTTGTTAGTATTGGTGTGGGTTTTGCAACCGTTTAAGGTTACACACGTAGTTGGTTGATGGCTTTTAAGCCGTACTGCTGCGAGCTATGCTCTTCGCAAGCTGCTTATGCATGTTTCCACTCCTTGTATACCGTCATAGGTTGGAGGTATTATTGGGCTCCATGGTAAGTCGTGACATCACGCTTCCGTTCATAGGAGACCCTTTAGGTAATCTGATGTTAATAGGTCTCTCTCAATATCTTAGGGCATTTCCTGTTAAGTGAAACCCCTTCGGGTCCCAACCGAGTGTTCATTCTAACTTTCGTGCTTTTATCATGTCGCTGTTGTTCGACTGTTGTCCATCTAGTCACCCTCAAGGATTGCTCCTGGGTGTTGTTAAATTATGTCGTTACTTCCGGCTGATGGTTATGATATGTTGTCCACTGTACCATCTTGTGGTATCGTTCTTGAGTTGTCCCTTTTTGGGTCATTGACGTCTCCCGTCCTTGGGTAGACTGTTTATGCTTGTTCCTAGTACTTGAGACTAGGTTTGAATATCCTCTCCGATATGGATTGTGCTTCGTAGTAATTTTGTGATTGCTCTTGGGAATTCCGCCCCGTTTGTTGAGTATTGTTAGGTTCACGTTAGGCATTCGCCTTAATGTGTTTAGGCTGGGCATTCCATCCAGCTGTCAGGTAATTGCTTGGATTATTTGAGACATATCCAATGTCTATACTTACTAGCATGTGCTCTTTGCACTTCCTAGTTCTTATTCCTCATCTTCAGATGGATTCTCTGAGTTCCTTTATGCTTGATCCTCTGAGGTGTCCATGTCTTGGGTTTGAACTTACTGATGGTCCGTAGAACGGAGTTGACTACTTCCCGTGTGTCGTACACTACATGTATACATACGTGGGGTACCATGTTGATACGTTACCACTTACCCAACTATATGTCGGGCCCACAAGCTCCTTCAGAGTGCGGTTGTCCCACATCCCGTAACGGGTATACTCGTAGTGTTCGTCACACGCCTAGGTGAAGTATTCTGTTGCCAACTCCTCTTGTATCATCCTATGATACTCACCATAATGCTGTTGATCTGGTTTTAAAATCCAAGGTTTTTAAAAGAGGGTTGTGGTTTTGAAAAGAAAATTTTGGGTTTTAAAACAATGGTTCGGTGTTAAAAGGAATCTCCCATGGCATAGCCATGTTTGAGGTCTTGACAAAGTCTAGCTTCTCGCTGACTGGTATGTACTAAGTACAGCGGGGCCGTTAGGCCTTTCCAAGGTTCCATACGTCTGGTTGTTAGGATGTGTGATCCTGTGGTTGTTTCGTTACAGTCACCGTACATTACTATGTACTTGTGACGTGTTAGTGTCCCTTTACATATCTCTGTCTTTACTGCACTTGTCGTGGCAAGTGCGTGGTACTGGTGGTTTTTGAGTAATCCTATACCGATCACGGTATGGTTTCCACTTGTGTTTATTAGTCTTGTTGGCGCTTCCCTCGATCTAATTGATCTATAATTGGTATACTCGCTCCTTTAGGTAGCTTCTTGGTGGTCTAGACATGGCTGTCATAGATCTGGGTACTTCTCCACTCCTTGGAGGTTTCCGTTCTATTTGGTTTAGTGTCGCTCCTTGTGGCTCGTTCCCACACATTTGTGGTGGTTACTGAGCCTTCCTTGTTTAGGCACTACTCTTGTAGTCCTATTGGATTATATCTCATGGTTGTTATTATAGTTGTTTGAGCTATATTGGCCAGGTATTGCAACCCTAGTGGCGTTGTAATTCTGGAGTCAACTGCTCCCGACTATATCCTTAGTCGGCTAGCATACCGTTAGTGGTATTATTCAAGTATTAATATCCCGTACTTGTGTGTCTCGGGTTCCGTTAATGCTCCCTTTTTCATTCCGTTGCACGGTTAGTGCTTCTGTCCTACTGTTGGTTGACTAGCTAGGGTTCGCGACTGCTAAGCAGGTCGCCCCAGCTGTAGCAAGTTATAGCTCTCGTGGTTAGAGTGTCATTCTACCGCTATTACGTGCGGTTGTGGTTCAGCCGGGGTCCATCTCCGGGACTTCCAGTTCTTGGAAATCTACCATGTGTCGGTTCTTGTTTAACGTGTGATTGCTTCACAACTGCCAGATCGGGTTTCCCCGTGTATGAGAAGACTTTCTTTCTCTCTGGCGTCCTTTCCCAAGTTATACAGTGGGGTTTGCGGCGGGCGGGGGATGGTATTGTAGGTATCCGGTACTCACCGGTAGTTCCTAACTAGCATATCTCTAATGCTAACACTCAGCCCTTAGCCCTAAGCTTCTAATTCCTAACTCGGTATTCCTAAGCTCGGTACTTCCAGTCATCAGAGCGATACTTCGCTCTGATACCACTTTTTGTAACACCCCTACCATTAATACAGTGCTTACCGTCCAATTTCCTTACATATCAGATACACGTAGCGGATATATGCTTACCTACAATGGGTGATACAACGCCGTTAGTCACCCACGTGACTAACAAGGCTACTACTTCTACATACAGCATCGGTCTGATGGACCGGAATCCCGAGTACTACAAGCCTACAATACATTCTCCGTTTACCAAATACTACTACAATCTTCATTCAATACAATACTCCAAGTACAATACAGTATAATCTACATACCGAGTTTACTAGGTTCCTTATACAAGTATAATACCTCTTCCAGTTCATACATACTCACTAAGAGACTATCTACTACCCATTCCTCACTACTACATTACTTTCTAAATACAAGGGGTGTGCTAGTTAATACACCTCTACATTCTGCTACTACTATCCAATGTAGTCACCGGTCTCGTGCCTTGACCACATTCGCTTCGGGTACCTGCACACTAAAAAATGTCCCCCGAAGGGGTCAGCTTTCGCCGAGCATGATAACCGCATACCCCGCGTACTAGTGAGGGTACGCCGACCACTTGGTCGAATACATGCGGTTGATTTCATTCAAACATACATGCTCTTATACACAATACAACAATACTTACGCAAGGCATACATACATTCACTACATTACATACAAGGAATACAATAAACCATCCAATGCATACTTACCTTCTTCCGAAATACACATACTCATTACATACACCATATACAATTCTTGTTAGCTTCATTGGTCCACCCGGGTTAATCGGGTGGAGATTACTCTTTTACTCGTTACTTCATGCACAAACATACTCATACTCATACTTACTTACGGATCCATACTTACTTACTCTTACTCTTACTCAAGTTAAGTCGTCGGGACCTCCGGCCCTGGGGACTACACCGTCCCACCTCCGGGATTTACTTGACTCACTAATCCGGGATGCTACCCATTTAAGGGATTTGGGCCGCGGACCAGTTTAAGAGTCAGGAATTGCAGCCAACCTCTCGTGACTCCGCATCCTCACGCGTGGCCGAAGCTATATCGGACTTGTACTCATTCCAATTTACTCACTTAAGTTAGGAGTTAGATAGTTAGGAATTAGCACAAGTCAACATCCAAGCCACAATAATACAATGCACATATACACATACATACGAGGTACAATACATTACACAAGTACAATACGAGGTTCGAATACCATTCATCTCATTCATATATTTCATGAATTATACAAACTAGTGCTCAAGACAATAAATATCAAGCACAACATAAGTCAAGCACAGGTAAGTGCAATATAGTCCGATTCATGCATTTATCTTATTTAGGTGGTAAATAAGCACAAATGGGGTAACCAGATTAGGATACAGGGCATGAAGAAATCATACCGTCACCGTCGTACTTGTATCCCAACGTTCCTCCGGTGTTCACAAATCAAGTTCCTAGATTACACGTAATTGAATGATTACTCTAACTATCATGAACTTAATTCATCACTCTTACATTTCCTAATTCATACTTACTCAGTCTTTGCCTGCTTTACACTTATTTTTCATGTACTTTCTTTTCATTACTTATCCATGGTTTACTTACATAGATATATACATATGTATAGGTGGGTATACATATATATATTTATATACTAGTTATAATCCTATAGTTTTTTTTTGTAGGTTCGGGCTGTCCGACCCACCGTCCGACCCAACCTATGGGTCGGACCATTCCAGTAAGTTTCGGTTCTGTTATCCAGGCTCCGTCCGACCCACTGTCCGACCCACTGTCCGGACCTTGTCCAGGTCTTAAGTCCCGGACCACCTCATTACCAAACTCTCGGCCATTTTAAACACCCTGGTCCGGGTCCTTATACAGGGAGTAAGTCCCGGACCAGAACCTTGATGAACTCTCGAACGGTTTTACATATATGGTCCGGGAGTTGTACAAGGGACAAAGTCCCGGACCCAAGTTCTAGCAAAGTCTCGGCCCTTTTTATTAGCATGGTCCGGGAGCTTGTATGGGGACCAAGTCCCGGACCCAAGTTGCAGTGGAGTCTCGAATGAATTTTCGACACGATCCGGGACTTCCTACATAAGTTAGGTCCCGGACCCTGCTACGAAATTAATAGATTTTTTTCAGTTTTCTTTCTCTGTTACAACCCCAAACTTGCCTAAATAATTCCCCATTGTTCCTACACTTAATCCCACATATTTTAGCACCCGATTAGTCACCTAAACATGCTTAAATCCATTACTAATCTGTTACACCCTTCTATACTAATTCACTCACCCATTTTCTTAAGTTTTCATTTCAGCAATTACAAGGTTCTTCTAAGTTGCATTTTGCTACAGATTTAAACTCTCATCTTCTACATCTTTGGCTCCCTCTTATAATGTCATTTCTAAAACTTACAATACACTAGTTATCTCTCCAAACCTACCAACCAACAACTTTAATCAAAAATCTGTTACAAGATGTTGTTCCACCTAGTTTTTTAATCCACTAAGTGTTCTAATCCTAGGCAAATTTTGCCATAGTCTCCCCTATATTTTTATACTCTCACCACAATGTTTATACACACATTAACATCATCTCACCTGTTTATACACAACAACAATACACAAACTCTCATATACCCAAAACAACACTAAATCACTCATAAATATTCCTGCACAACATCTCATTCCCAAACTAGTTTGCAACAGTTTTTAAGTGTCTTTTAAGGCTTCAATATAATCCCATTCTTCTTCCACATTACATTATTGTTCATTACAATTTTTATAATGCCATTTCCACTCTTTTAAAATCGGTTACACATATATATATACAAGGCTACGCAAGAGAGCTTCCTTACCTTGTTTTCGTCTAGTTTTTCTTTCTCCTTTTTTTGTTCTTCCTTCCTCTCTTTCTCCGCCGGTTATAGTACTTCACAAATCTAATATCATAACCCATAAATACACACACATTCAATACTAAAAGCTAACCCTAACATTGTTTAAGTTTTAATGTAAGATTTAGGGTTTAGAACTTCCTTTACCTTCCAAGGGTGCAAATAAAGCTTGGAGTGGCTCAAGAACAAGATTCCAACTCCACCAATGAGGTCAAAAATCGGCTAGAACACAAGGAGTATACAAGAGTCTTAGCTCAGATTTCGTTTTGCCTTTGAGGCTAGAAAAAGTTGGAGTTTTTGAGAATGTTTTTACCTTACAAGAACTAGGAGAAGGAGGGCCTTCTAATGGTAGTCTTGAAGCTCCAAATGGGGTGTACCCATAAAAACAAAAATGCTCTTTTCTGGATTTTGAAAAGAGAGAATTGTTGCTCTTGAAGAGAGGAAGACAATGGTATAATTTTTGTAATTTTTGGAAGAGATTTGGGGGAGTTACAAAGGAGATAAGCTAGAGTTTTGTGTTGGTTTCTTTACTCCTCCATGGATGTCGCTTGTTTGGAGAAGAAGAAAGAAATAATTCAGAGAATGAGGGGGAGTGAGTACGTGGGTGTTGTGAGGAAATGAGAGATAGGAGAGAGAATTATGAGTGTGAGAGTAATATGTTACTTTTTGCCTTTTTAATGTTTTTGTCCTTTGTGAGTAAAAGGAAGAAATAAAGAGAGGTGTGAGTGGGCTGTGCAATCGGACATACAGAACCCACATGGGTTTTAAAATTCTTTTTGCAATATTGGACACATAAGTTTGTGTTATTTATGTTTCTACCCCACAAGTTCCCGTGTTTGACAGTTTTTACTAATTTCTCGTTTTATTGATTTTATTGGTTCTAAAGCTTCACTAATATTTATTAATGATTATTTAGTTGACCAAAATTGTTATGAGTCTATTTGACCTGCTTAAAGTCACGTTTTCCCGGTTACCTCGAAAAACGCGCTTTAATGTTCATTAGTGTTTTTAATCCATTTGAGGATCCGTTTTCTTCGGGATTTGTTCCCTCATATTTATTTAGACTTAATTAAGCCTTTAGAATCCTTATAATACGCTAACCGAGGTCTCATACCTCCTATGGTTATTTAACGCTTATTTAGCATTTTTCGCTTTTTAAGCGTTTCTTTATTTCTTTTGCATTTATTTTCCCTTACCCATATTTCTAAATCATTATTAGGCTCTTAGATACCTATTAGGATAATTTAATCGCCATATTTAAGGTCGGGGTATTTCAGGTTGTTGCTCCCTTCGAGCTAGTGTAATGAGCTGGTTCATGTCGATGGTGTTCATTCTAGCACTAAGATCCTCCAGAGTGGGTGAATCTACCCTTGCCGTGATCTCAGAACAATAAGCACTCTTCTGGTCTCCTCCACTCTCTTGGCACCTGATCCATCGACTGATGTCTTGTTCAGTGGGGTTTGGATTGACAGATAAGAACCGGTTCTCCATGAGAGTCTCCGATCTTAAGATTAGATCCTCACAAGGAGGGCACATATGAAAGGATCCACACCCTTGACAATCAATGTATTGGTCGTAGGTTGCTCCAAAGGTGTAGCCGTAACAATCTTCTACTTGATCATCAAGACCATCCATCAGAGATAGGTTCCTAAAAAAAAGTAACACAAATTTATACACAAAAGGGGGAAATAAAGGAAATGAAAAACATGCACAGAAACTAAACAGATAATAAACAGATAGTTGGACCGAAGTCCCCTGCAGCGGCGCCAAAAACTTGTTGGGCAAAATAGTGTTGAAACTATCTTGCTAACTATGGGCAGTGAACCCAATCATTGTAGTACAACAAGGTCGTATCCACAGGGACTTCGTAACTATCTAGCTAATTATAAGCTTAGTAAATATGCAAGAGGATATATACAAAAGTGCATAAATGTAAATTAGGGGTTTTGGGTTTTTGGGTTGTACTGGAGAAATAAAGGAAAGTAATAAACACTAAACTATCTAATCTAGGATAGGTGTAGCTCGGGATGGATATTTGCACCCGTCCTCCCCTTACTACCGATTGTCAAACCTCGAACTCATAGCTAAACCACGGGAACGCTTAATTAATTAGCAACCTAATATAGGCCTACTAATCCTAACCAATTTAATCGAGACTTCTCATTCAGCTAAGCCCCAGGTCAATCGATAGCACTAAGCTCAAGTTCCACTAAGGTTGCAATGTAGTCTAATCTCAAAATTATCGAAATCAGAGTACACCGTTTTAGTCTCTAACAGTTTAGGTTTATATCTCTGAATAACATTTTGATAGAATCCCATAATAATGCTAAACTAATCGGTAGGCCAAACCTACCAATTTAACACATAGAAGATAAATTGAGCAAAACCCTTAACAAATCCCCAAATCATGAGCAATAAGTTTAGAAGTCATAAACACTCAATAATCATCTTCATTAAGCTCAAAGACTAAAATAAAACCATAAATGAGTTCAAGAATCTACAATGGAGTTTAGGGATTTTGGGACAAAATCCCCAATCCCTAGCTACAAATGATTCTACACAGCCATAGGAGAGAAAATAAAAGAGCAAGGGATAGAAGTAGCCATTAATGGAGCTTGGAAGGAGGTGAGCTTCTCTTCTCTTCTCCTCCCTTCTCTTCTCTTCTTCTTCTTCTCTTCTCCTCTTATTTTCTCCTTTAAAATCGCCCTTCTTCTCTATTTTTGGGGCGGAACCAAGCTGAATGAAGAATGGGGAAGTTTTCCCCAAAATTCCCCGTTTTAAAACGCAGATCTGGGCAAATTTTTGACCCGTCCGACCCACCCTGGGTCGGACCCGTGGGTCGGTCGCGTCCAGGAGCAATTTCGGGGCCGAAAACGCGTTTTTTAAAGCCCGTCCGACCCAGGGTCTGACCCAGACTATGGGTCGGACGATTCCAGTAGCTCGGGGACAAAAATCGCGTTCTTTTAAAAGTCCGACCGACCCACGTCCGACCCAGACCTATGGGTCGGACGGTTCCAGTAGGTTAACTTCGAAATGATGTATCTTCTTCGTTACAGCTCCGATTTTGGATCCGTTTGCGCCCACGCGTTCCTCTCTTCATCTACCGTACTCCTATCTATGTTATTCCTCCTGTTTAAACAATAAATGTGTAAGACACCAATGAAACACAAAACTAGAGGAAAACAAGCCAGAGTGGAGAAATGGGCGTGAAAAGTGTTGATTAAACATATGAAATACTCCCCTAAAACATGCTCATTTAGACACTCATCAATGCTCGCCTTTGCCCTTCGTCTATTGTAAACATACAGTACGACGGTGGGTTTACACTTGGCATTCGTTTCCGTTAAACCCTAATTGGTACTAACGTACTAACGTTTTATGGCTTGAGCATGTGGTTATTATTACTTAATGCGACATCATCGTCGCGCCCTCAACGCATGATATAACTCTTTCATGTGCCCCCCCCCCCCTTTTGGGTAGCATCTATAATATTACAAGGGTTTCTCTCATATAACTTCCTAGGTTACCACACTTCATTTTCTCATTCAGGGGTTCTCCTTGCCTTTACCATTAAATTGGCTTTGGCTTCCTCATTTACGAAAATTTCTAAAACTTGTGTTCTAACTTATCCACTATGGAGCTGTGACTTTCTGTCGTTTACTATCAAGCTATTCTTGATTTCCCCAACCTTGTTGGTTGACTGAGATCTCTCTCGTCCATTCATGGTTTACCTAGTCAGGATTCCAATCTCTGACTTAGACACAGAGTTGATTACCTCCTGGGTCCTTACACTACTCGTTTACATACATGGGGTACCATACTGATACATTACTACTTACCCAACTAACTAAAAGTAAGTTCGTCAGGCCCACAAGCTCCTAGGAGTGTGGTCGTCCCATGTCTCGTTTAGTGCACTCGTAGTGTTCGTACCCTGTGGTTATCGCACTCTTGGTCCCGGTAATTTATGTTGAAGTAACTATGCTACCTATTCTTAACCTTTAGGGTTAGAATGGCCCTAGAGGGTTCTATGGTTCCTTTATTAATATGTCATTTCATTACCTTCTCTAAGATAGGTGTTTGCGACCTAGCGCCCTAATATTGGTTTTCACATGCTCGTCATCTAATATATATGAGTGGGGATTGGTATTTGTTTACTACCTCTTTCCCGTTCACTCCTAGGCTATTGACGCTGTTTAGATATGGGTTTCAGTCCTCGAACTCCACCCAATTCATTAGGTTACACCCTCAGGTGTAGTCTGGACTCCACGATAAGGTTTACACCTCGTGTTTTCCCCGTCCTTAGTAGTCCCTCTTTAGTCTGATATCAATCAGTGTTTGTGATTCATCACCTTTGCTCTCCTAGATTTGAGTCATTTTGGTGGTACTAAAGGTATCCTTCCGTAGGCCTATGCCATACGATATTCAGGCTCAGTGCTTATTCTGATAGTTAAATGATTGTTGGTCTTTGTATTTAATTTAATCATAGCTGGTTCTAATACTTTCTCCTAAGGTTTACAATTGGGTACCCATAACTTAGTGGGTTCTGCTGATCATCGCTCTAGTTGTGTCGTCCTAACTCTTATTCAACTCATATTTCCTACATCCTATTCGAGGTAACGGTATCATCCGTCCTCAGGCAAATTCACTGTTCAGTTAATATCCACTGCCCTCCGCACGGGAGTCTAGCAGCATAATGGATTCATAACACCCCCGGTGTGTGTGGCACGGGCATAACATCGGCCCCTTCATTGCATGTTAGCATCTTCCTATTCTTCTCTTACAATTCCCAAATAGCTTGCCATAACTGCACTTGTCTATTATTTTCATCCACTCAGTCGGATAGGTTTTAATTAAAGTCTTGGCTCGAATAGCTCACTTCCTGCCCTCTGGCAATGTTCAATGGTAGTGGTTTAACCACAAGTGTCGTGCACTCCCTAAATATGGTTATGCTGGTCCTGAAGACTCGACACTCCCCACCGGTATTACTTGACGTTTAATGTCCATACCGGCACTGGGGTTAAGCTTATAGGCGCTACTTACCGTTGTTCTCATTGACTCCCACAGTCTACTGAATGGCGTATTATTTTCAGGTTTAATGGTCAGACCGGCTAGGTCTTCCCGAGGTTTTATCGACCTCCAACCCAAGGGTTTCATAACCCTGCCTTTAAAAGGCTATGTCCTTGCTTCATTGCATTACGGACTCACAAGGAAGTTTAGTGTTTATTGGTAACCACCTGGACTACTCAGTCCTTTGGGGATAGTTTACCATCGCTGCACTTGCTGTAGCAAGTGTGCAAGGTAGGTTGAAATTTAGTACTTTGGTTAGTGTGGCACTTGTTGTGGCAAGTGCGCCATGCAGACTGAGCCACCGGTACGGTGTGTGTCAGTGCAATGCTATTCCCTAATGGGTTTCTATTCCTGTTGAAGAAGTTCGTATTCAAATTAATACAGTCTCATTCCCGCACCCGTTCCCACAAGTTTACCGTGGTAGTAAGGTCTTACTTCCCTTTCGAGACATTGCATGGTAGCAACTTAGCGAGTTCTTATTTCTACAGCTCTCATGATCTCTCCTCATGCACGTCAGGCCATCTTGAACCTTCAGTGTTGCATGGGTTAGAGTTACTCGCTTTGGGTGAGACTTCAAAAAGGTCATCCATTCTGTCTATTACATATCTCATAAACTAATCTTTACTCGTCGTTTCCACTTTCTTTCCCCCAAGTGCACTTATCAGTGCTTTCCTGGATGTAGGACAGGGTTGCTTTGATTATAGCAAGCTAGCCCCATTAGTCCTACGGGAATTATCTCCGCAACCTCGGTTTAATATTCATCTCATACTTAGTATGGTAGACATTACGTCATTACCAGGACCCCCGGTCCTAAACAATTCATTACAACACAAAGTCTAATTTTCTACAATTAACATAATTCTCATAGCATCCACATCGGGTCTTCCCGATCAGGAGAGTTATCTCCGTGGTGCTTCTCATTTCATTGCCTCACTAGGCAGTACTCGAGGTACGGGCTGTGGGGGGTGGGGTACCATAGCAAATTCCCGGGGTGTTCTCCCATTCAAGTGTGAGCGGTTCCTACCATCTTCGCGTTACTTGGGGTTGCTGGACCTTCACCACCTTCCGTTGTACCTCGTCCTTCCTTAGTACTGTTACCCAGACCTCTCCCTGACGTATGTCAAGAGGACGGGTTATACCTTTACTCGGTCTCATACCGCAATCTCGGTCGTTTAATATTGAAGTGCCACTACGGCTATTGTGTGCAAGCATTAAGCATTGCATCGACCTTGCAAGGTCACGTATCCTCACAATGTTTCCCGTATTCCCAAAACCTATGCTCACAGTCTAAATCCTACTATCTCTTGTCATCAGAGTGGTACTCCGTTCTGATACCACTTTTGTAACAACCCTACTCTAATCGGCTTCTAATAACTTTACTTAACATTGTAATCGCAGCGGTAATCTAAACAATTGAACTACTGGTGTCACCGTTCTCACTCGCCCTTACAAGTAATAACGTGCTTGCTGATATATTCATAAATACGAAACAATTTCCCACAGTGACAACAAGAGATAGATCTAACCTTCCTTTCCAATATAAAATACAATCATAGTGAGCATTCTAAGTACCCCAATCCTATACACGTTTCTATATTCGTATCAAAATGCAACAGTGCATATTTAAACAACTGTGACTAAACTACCCAGCGCGTCCCGCTCTCTGTCGACACCGGAAGCTGCATACCTGCAAAATATTTGTTTATGGTACGGAATCAGCCCCTGTTGAGTATGTTACTACATGACTATCAAGCCCCCTCAGACCCTCACTTAATTGGCCGAGAGCATGCAATTCATTTTCATGCAACAAGTTTAATATAAAAACTGTAAAACAACAAATATATTGTAGTAAACTCAAATAGCAAACAAGCCCCCGGCTTCACACATCACATCGCAATAAACCAAATGAAAGCGTTACAACACTTATATGAGTACAAAGACTCCACTCCAACAAATATTTAATAGTTCATAATTGAGTACGTGTGAGCCTCGATTTTAAACCCTATCCTATGTGGATTAAGTTGGTTAGGATCTAATTGGGTTTTAGGTCCACTTATAACCTAAGATTAATAACTATGTCATATAACAATAATTATTAAAACCTAAGCTAGCTCACTGGAACCTATTATGAGTCGCCACCTAATTTTAACCTAGATCAAATTAGGAAAGGAGAGTTCGGGTTCGGGGGCTTGGTATACGACTTGTTCAGGGTTCAATTACTTTCATTACCCCTAGAAGTCGCTTTTCCTCTACTTAGTTTAATTACGGCTTATTACGAGTCGTTTTTTAACCTAAGTGCGCGCTTCTGATTTTTTTGTATTTTTTAACATTTTTTGACAGAAAATTAAAATAAAATTAAAGGTTCCTAAACTAGGGTTTCGGAGGCAGAATTAGGTCAAGTTTTGGTTCCGTCCGTGGCTACGGACCTAATGTCCGAACCCACAGACCCTAGTTAACCTATGTGAACATAAAAGTCGAATTAAACAGAAAACGCAATTTTGAAAAGTCCGGGGCCACGGACAGGACGTCCGTGGGCCCAGACATGTTTTATAAAACCCTAAATTTTGAAAATAAAAATATCCTGCCACCGTCCGGGGGCGTCCGGCTTTCGGACAGAGCGTCCGGGACCCCGGACATAGCGTACGTGGGTGCGGACCGCCCTCGGACGGCGGCGTTTGGGTGGCTCCCGGCGGTGTTTCTGGCTCAAATTTTATGGGTAGGTAGCCTGAAAGATTCTAAACACGTTAGTGATTGAAAGTTTACAATTTGAATTAGAATTAAACACGAAACTTAGCAAACAAGTTATTGGGTAGAAGCGAAAACAAACGCTAATTCAGAAGCGGTGAAAAGTCAATTCGACTCCAAATTTTAACACAGAGTAGTTAAAGTTGAACAAAGTCAGAAAAACATGATTTCAACCTGTTTTACCTTCGGATTTAATGAGACTCTTCACATCGGGGATCTTTTGGTGCTTCGTTGATGCCGGTTCTGGATTGACTTCGAATTTAGCTTCTGACTCCTTCTTCTTTATGCTTCTAAGGACGTTTATCTTCTGTTTTTGTGGTGGTTTTGTGTGTTTTTGGTGCTTGGAAGTTCAATGGGGAAGAAAGGATGAGTTTTTGGTGATTTCGGGGTGATTTCTGTAGTGTTTCGGTATTGATTTGAGGCTTGGAAGTGTAAAACGTGGGGAGAAGGTTTGTGGCTGTGTTTTCTGACTTTGGAAGTGTTCTCCTCTGCACTAGGTCATTTTTGGAAGGTCCTTTTATAGAGAGAGCAAGGTCATGTCGATAGAACAAAATTTTTATCTAAAATCCTGATTTTGTGCTCTAAGAGAATCTGATTTTTTAGAATATGCTGCAGGCCGAGAAAAATTATGAAATTTTAACTGAAGGTAAAGGATTATTTTTAAGAATTTTGAGAGTTGGAATCGGGATAGTTTGATAAATAACCGATTAGATAAAAATCCCACAATCTAGAATTTCCCATAATTCATAACTAATTATTGGAAAGTCGAAATAACGAAATTCCAACGGCATTAGTCTCTAAAAATCATACTCTATTGTGTGTTAAAATTTCATGACATTTTGTTTTGATTTCGGTATTTTCCAGAGGAGAGAGAAAATTGTAAAAATGATTGAATTTCTCGTTTAAATTTTGGGATAAGGTTCCAAATAAAATAATTTCAGGTTTATGACTGTATGTAGTCATGCTAACCATGTGACAATTTTATTTTAATTTTGAAAACCCTTTTATTTCTTTTTTGAGGCTATTTCATGTGTTAATTATTAAAGAAACTAGCTTATTAAAAGCTTAATTTCCAGAATAAACATTATCAGAAAATCATGAAATACCTTTCATAATGACTATGATATTTGGAATTGTTTGCAGATGATGAACAAGTCATATGAAAATAGAAAATCCCGAGAATGTCCTTGGAAAATCCTGCATTGTTGCACTTTGACCATTTTGCCCTTTATAACACGTATGCCTTTGAGACTACTCTGGGGGGGTTGAAATTTTGGGTATAACAGATTGCCCCCCGTCAACTAGGCTTTGTAATGAAGATGAAAAGACTAGTTGATGCTTGAGTGATACCCCAAAATTTTTGATCCTAAAAGACCTCGTATGCCGTTTGAAATCTAGTGGGTTGTGTCGAGCTATTCGAAGGCGCTGACTACCTAAAGGAGAAGAAGATGTTGTTGAACTATTCGAAGGCGCCAACTACCTGAAATGATGATATGTTGTCGAGCTATTCTAAGGCGCTGACTACCTAAAGTGATGAAAATGATGTCAAGCTATTATAAGGCGTTGACTACCAAAAAATGGTGAAAATGATGTCAAGTTATTCTAAGGCGTTGACTACCTATAAATGGTGAAAATGATGCAATGTTTTTAATGAAAGCAGGTAAACTAAGGAGTGGTGCTAGGTCTTACTACGAGCCTAAAGGGATGATTCTAGGTCTTATGACGAGCCTAAAAGTTGGATCTAGGTCTTATGTCGAGCCTAAAGTGAATGAATGTAAGGGAGGTCTTATGGGTGCCTGAAATGGTTGAATGTAGAGTAGGTCTTATGAGTGCCTGAGGTTGTTTTTTTTTTTTTGTGGTGATAGGACTTATGTGTGCCTAAGGTTTGAAGGTGAAACTCGTCCTAACTCGGTTGCTTATGGAGACCGAGACCCACCTAACTCGGTTGCTTATGGAGACCGAGATCCATCTAACTCAGTTGCTTATGGAGACTGAGATCCATCTAACTCAGTTGCTTATGGAGACTGAGATCCATCTAACTCAGTTGCTTATGGAGACTGAGATCCGTTCTGCTCGGTTGCTTATGGAGACCGAGACCCGTTCTACTCGGTTGCTTATGGAGACCGAGATCCATCTAACTCAGTTGCTTATGGAGACTAAGATCCATTCTACTCGGTTGCTTATGGAGACTAAGATCCATTCTACTCGGTTGCTTATGGAGACCGAGATCCGTCTAACTCGGTTGCTTATGGAGACTGAGATCCATTCTACTCTTAACTAGGCTAATTGAGGAATGCAGCATGTTTGATGATGTAAAGATGTGAAGTATGTTTTATGCAAATGATTGTGGCAAAAAGCAAATTGTCAAAGTTCCAAACATGGAAATGAAGAGGTTTACGTGGGTATTGCAAAATGAAATTGAAGTGCTTGAAAAGACTGAAAATTGTCCAAAGTAAGAAATTGCTAGAAATGGCCGAAGTGTTTGATAGAAAATTGTCCAGGACAAGAAGTTGCTGAAAGAGGTGCCAAACATGGCAATATTTAAAGAAAATTTTGTCTACTGAAAAGGAAAGTGAAATTATCGTTTCCTAACTAAAGATTTCAGATTCGTAATTTATCTCCAAGGAGATGAACATGCCACTAGTGTAGTGTGATGTTTGACGTGGAGATGTCTTGAGTGGTGATCAAGGCTTATGAAGGGCCATGGAATTTATGTGGAGGTGAAGGCTTATGAGGTGCCCGTGGTGTGATGGTGTTGGTGGTGCTTAATGTTTGGGTTTCGATTGGTGTTGTCATAGCAATTGTTGGAACCAACAATTGCCCCCAGTATTTTCCTTTAAGACAATCTGAGCTAGAGTTCATGGCAATCTATCGGAACGATCGATTGCCCCCAGTATTTTCTTTGATTAAACATGCGAACAAGTCTTATCCTCACATGGTCAAGGATTATTTCTTGATGTGGTGCTTTCTATCCTACACTCAAAGTGTTTGATGCTTGCACTCGTGCTCTCCTTTTGGTCAAAACATCCCAACCATTGAATTTGACATTTGTTAGATTTACGCGTTCAACATGCTACTTTCACATGATTGGATACACAACTACTAAGTCGGAACTCTTTTAAGCTTATAACGTGGCTATGGGGTGTGATGAAAGACAATGGGACGATGGAGGAATGTTTAGGATATGTGGAGCTATAAGGGTGACCAAAGCTGCAACTTGCACCTTCTCTCGGACTTTCCTTCTTTGTGTTGAAGTCATTTGGCTACTTCGTGATGACTTCGCTTGTGAGCTTGGAACTTGGGACTTTTGAATTGTTCCTTGCACCTTCTCTCTTTCTTCTGATTTTGGATCACTTCGAGGCTTTCCAGATTTGCCTTTCTTTGAATCTCTTTTTCCTCGGGGTTCTTGTGTTTCCCGGTTTTGAACTTTGAGAGTTGTTTTTTGATGTGAGCTCATGGGATCCTGTGTCGCTTTGGGACCATTTGCGGATCATTTCATTGTCTTGGTAACGGCGTTGCTTCTTTGGACCTGTGAAGTTGCTGTTCGGAAGTCAGGCTCCTTGCTTCCTTTGGTCACCGGGTCGGTTGTTCATCATTGGCTGCCTTGTTTGTGGAGTTTGTAATGTTGTAAAAGATGATGTATACGAAAAGCTCAGCGGGGGTGCCTAGGGTTTAATGTCAGGGTTCACAAGCTTTTGGCTGTGTGGTGCTGTACCTAGGTGCTTCGTCATCCCTAATAGTTGTGTATCCGTTCTTTGTTACTTTTCAAAGGTCTAAGCGTAAATTTACAAAATATCTCCTTCGGTTGGAGTTATGCCGTTTACCTTACCTTTGAATGTGGTCTCACTAGAGTCATGTAAAAATGACACGCTCGTTCACTCATGGTTTTTCCGCTCAAGACACTCTCGTGAATTTCACTCAGAGACTAGTTCGCACGCTTAAACGAAAGATTAAAGGCGACGATCCCGAGCTCAGATTGCCCCCAGTATTGATTAGGGGTTTATGACAACACTTAAACAGATGTAGAGTTTGGACCGCTTTGTGGATTGTTTTGGATGTTTTGTGACGTTTGGACGGACATGTTCACCCTTTTGGAAGCAAAAAGACGACTCGTCTTGTTCTATTGCCAGAAGATGATTGTTTCATGTGCCTTTATCAGAAGACATACTCAAACCATTTTTTTGTTTTGTTAGAGAAAAGCATTTTATTACGAAACATTTGTACATGACTTTCTTAAAGATGTGAAGGATGCAGAAGCTTTATTAATGGCAAATAAATTGAACAATACTGAGTACATACATCGAAAAGCTACTCAAAGTATACTAAAAAGGAAAACAGAATGGAAACGAAATATTCTAAAGTCTAAACTAAGAACTGTGAATTTAAAGTGATTTCTAACAAAAACATTCTCCTAAATACCGTCGCATTGAAATCCCTGGTCAAAGAGTCCTGGATCGTGTGCCTCAAAGCCTTGCAATCATCGGTGTCGTGACCGGGTAATTGGTGGTACTGGCAAAACTGACTTAGATTCCTTCCTTTCTGAGGGACCCCAGGCCGGGGGGTGAGAGGTTGTAGTATGTTTCGCTCCTGGAGCTTTTTAAAAGCCTGGCTCAACGGTTGGCCAATGTCTGTGAACTCTCTCTGACGGAGTTTCTTTCTAGGTGGCTCTGATGCTCCAATGGCCCAACCTGACTCTCTTAGCCGTCGAACGGTGTTTACCTCATGCTGCCTGGTTCTCTTTTGGATGCCTCTTTGGATGCAAGCTGCTGTCCTTGAACCATTCCCGGTGTTTTCTGAGTTCCCAAGCTTTAATTCTCCCTTATTGATCAATTCCTCTAGGACACCAACTTGTCCCATCAGCAAGTCGAAATTAGGAAAGTATGTGAATTTCAGCTTGTCATTGTATTGCTTCTGCATATTCTCGATTACCATTGGATTTGCTCCTGTTTCCATCTTTGTGAGCATAGCGGCTGCTTTGTCCTCCAACGCTTGACGAAGTCGGTCATTGATTCACCTTCTTTGTCGTGTGCTTGCAAGATCAGTCCTGGTGACTCCAAAACTTCTAGCGTACTCGAAATGATGCAGAAAAGCTTCACAGACCTCCTCGTAGGTCTTGGTATTCATCCTTTGAGTTATGTACCAATGCTGAGGAATTTCATCAAGATAGCGAGCGAATACCTTGGCCTTCTGCATGTCGCTTAGCGAAAGAAAGGACATTTCTCTGTCGAACATTGCCAAATGAAGCTGTGGGTCGGAGGAACCTTTGTATAGAGGAAGTGTTGGCAATTTCAACTTTGGAGGGAGATCAACCTTGGGATATAATCCAGTGGAGAAGTAGTCAAAACCGGCTGGCCTGGTGGCCCTCTCCATGCGCTCAATCTTTTTCAGCATCTCATTGAATTCTTCGCTAACTGGGCATCCATGTTGATTGGATTTCCTCCCTCTGCCATACTTGAGATTTGGGCTTATCTGTTGGAAAACAAAAGTGACCTGAGCTAAAATTCTCGGCCACAAAGAAGTTTTAGGCTAAAACTTGTTTGGGCTACAAGAAAAGCATATGAGCTGGAATGTTTTGAAGATTGTGGGTAGGCACTGAGGCCCGAAATGAGTTGGAAGAGAGGCACATGGGCCGGAATGATTCATGAGCTGTGAGCTGGTGCCTAAGCTGAAATGTTTGAAGAATGTGGCTCTTGAGCCGGAATGTTTTGAGAATTGGGCGCTTGGGTCAGAATGTGTTTGGGCTAGAAGTAAAGCGCATGGGCCGAAGTGACTTCTAAACCATGTTGTGGATGTGAATTGGAATTTAGGCCGAGTAATTATGATTGGGCCTGAAGATGATACCCATGTCTAGGATCGTGGGTCAAAACCCGAGTGAAAAGTCTTCCTGGACTAGAATGGGCCTTGAAATGGAAAGACCTGATGGATTTTTATGGATTGCTTTAGGTGGATTTGTTTTTCATGGGCCTAGAACTAAATTGATAATTCAAATTGGGCCGAAAGAGAGAAATCACCTAAGTCTAAACTTTTGGGCCGAAGCCCAAATGACTCACATATTAAATCAAACAGGGCCTCTGGGCCACAAACAATAGAGCTGCCAATTCGGGTTGGGCTAAGTTGATGTAGGGGAAACTCCTATCAGTTTCTAGACTAGGAAGTGGACCGATCACACAAGCAAACAAGGCCCACACAAATTCAACATGTCCTCACTTGACGGTTCAATCAATCTGGGTATGGATCGATCCGGAGAGGTGCTTGGGGCTTGGGCCCAGATCATCATAAAGGAATAGGGCTTGCACGCTATTCTCTTTGGGCTTCCCCACTTTTTCACATCAATGTTAAGTGTGTGTCTACGGACGGGTCTTTGAATGACCAAACATTGGGCTTGGTAAGGACATTACTGCCAGGAAAATGCTTGGGGCTAAGGCCCAGGTATTAAGGGGGTGTGGTTAGACGACACCCTCCTCTTTTCCCCCGCTTATTCACATCACCTAAAAGGTGTGAGTCCCTGACAGGGGACCCTAGATGGGCCCCGAGGTGAAACTGGTTTGTGTGGACCCTCGCTCTCATATGATGCAAAAGGTGCAGAAAATTAAAGTGCGCACAAAAGTAAATAAACAAAGTAATAAAGCCATAAATAAACAATTTTCGAGTTACGCCCTCTTTCTTAAAATTAAACAAGTTTAGATTAAGAATTTTGTCCCCAGCAGAGTCGCCAGTCTGTGAGCCTCGATTTTAAACCCTATCCTATGTGGATTAAGTTGATTAGGATCTAATCGGGTTTTAGGTCCACTTATAACCTAAGATTAATAACTATGTCATATAACAATAATTATTAAAACCTAAGCTAGCTCACTAGAACCTATTATGAGTCGCCACCTAATTTTAACCTAGATCAAATTAGGAAAGGAGAGTTGGGTTCGGGGGCTTGGTATACGACTTGTTCAGGGTTCAATTACTTTCATTACCCCTAGAAGTCATTTTTCCTCTACTTAGTTTAATTACGGCTTATTACGAGTCGTTTTTTAACCTAAGTGCGTGCTTCTGATTTTTTTGTATTTTTTAACATTTTTTGACAGAAAATTAAAATAAAATTAAAGGTTCCTAAACTAGGGTTTCGGAGGCAGAATTAGGTCAAGTTTTGTTTCCGTCCGTGGCTACGGACCTAATGTCCGAACCCACAGACCCTAGTTAACCTATGTGAACATAAAAGTCGAATTAAACAGAAAACGCAATTTTGAAAAGTCCGGGGCCACGGACAGGACGTCCGTGGGCCCGGACATGTTTTATAAAACCCTAAATTTTGAAAATAAAAATATCACGCCACCGTCCGGGGGCGTCCGGCTTTCGGACAGTGCGTCCGGGACCCCGGACATAGCGTCCGTGAGTGCGGACCGCCCTCGGACGGCGGCGTTTGGGTGGCTCCCGGTGGTGTTTCTGGCTCAAATTTTATGGGTAGGTAGCCTGAAAGATTCTAAACACGTTAGTGATCGAAAGTTTGCAATTTGAATTCGAATTAAACACGAAACTTAGCAAACAAGTTATTGGGCAGAAGCAAAAACAAACGCTAATTCAGAAGCGGTGAAAAGTTAATTCGACTCCTAATTTTAACACAGAGTAGTTAAAGTTGAACAAAGTCAGAAAAACATGATTTCAACCTGTTTTACCTTCGGATTTAATGAGACTCTTCACATCGGGGATCTTTTGGTGCTTCGTTGATGCCGGTTCTAGATTGACTTCGAATTTTGTAACACCCCATCCCAAGCCAATCGTGGTTATCGCAAAACTGAACACTTAATCGAATTCGTCGCAGCGGAAATAACAAACACCTGGACCTTGCCACGGTCTGATCGTTAGAATATACCGGCCTTATCAATTACAACACTTATCCAAAATAATTAACCAACCCAAAACATCACCATCCAAAACACCAACAACCAACCGAGTACAAGTAACTAAGTCATAATCACAACCTTACATCAGTTTAAATATAAACAGACGGGTGCACAAGCGCAACCCGTACTCAAAATAAACATCCCATCCTAAGTCTAACCGCTCCTACTCTCGTGGTGCGTCCTCATGGGCCTCTTACCTGCAAGTGTAAAAACAGCCCCCAAAAGGGGTCAGCACGAATGCTGGTACTCCCTCTCATGGCCCCCAAGCTAACGGGGCTACGACGACTAATTGTCGATAGCATGGAAATTGATTACATACACAAGCATGATATGAAGTGCAATAACAATAATCCACAGATGAACATGCATAGTTCACAAACAATGAACGACTCAAGCGTTCCCTTATCAAGTGGGTTAGTAACCCCCTCCTTAGTCCTGATTTCCTTAACCTCAATTCCTTACCTTACCTTAATCTTAATCTCAACTTATTCTTAGTATACAAACCGTTCCTGGAAGGGATTGGTTGTAGCTTAATTTCAAACCTGGGATTTAGGCGATCCCACACACCATCTTAATGCCACCTACCCTGGACGGGAGTCCAGCGTAGCTGAGCCGGCAACCGGCCCTAGGCTACAAGTCCAAAGACAAGTCCTTAAGAGGAGGGCGGATCTGATTCAGATACCGCCCCCCTTTCCTTAGCATGCATGACCGGAGTCAGTCCCGGGTTTCCTCACTCAAGTTCCAGTTAGTAGAAAACTTAAACTCCATGTGTTAGTTAAACCTTAACGGGTATTAACCAACAATCACCAATACTTGACTCTTATTCTTAACTCAGTAAGTACTAAACTTGGTTAGCAACAATCTCAAGTCTCGTGGGTTAGTGTAAAGAAAACACATACACAACGAGAACAAATATAACCGGTTGCATGCTTTATCTTGTCTTAGTCATAGCAAGTAAACAGATAGCACACAAGCCGAGGGACACCTCGTTAGCAAGCAGGTCACAAGAAAGATTGTACCGTTCACCGTCGATCGTCGTTTGTTTTATCTTATCCGGGGTTCCAATTCACAAACCTAAAACATTGATTCATTTTTAGGCCATTAGTTATTTGCACCTTACTTAACTCATTTAATTCCTAAAGATCCCCTTTGAATATCCTCTTAAGTCCTTACCACTTAACCTTATAAACTTAACTTTAAACATTAAGGTTCTTACTTATCTTAACTTAATCCCTTAAGTTCTTAGGGTCCTAATCATTACCACCCTACCAAAGGTATACCTTATTACCAATTATCATTCTTAGAATTCAAAATTTCTTTTTTTTTAAGTGTTAAGGGTCGTCCGACCCACCGTCCGACCCACCATCTGGGTCGGACCCTTCCAGTAACTTTCGGGTTTGAAAAACTCCACATGTCCGACCCATGTCCGACCCAACCTTCTGGGTCGGACCATTCCAGAAATTTTCCGTCTTCTAAACCTTCTATGTCTGACCCATGTCCGACCCAACCTTCTGGGTCGGACCATTCCAGAAACTTAACTGCCCTCTAAAACTCACCCGTCCGACCCATGTCCGATCCAAGTCCTCTAGGTCGGACCATTCCAGAACCTTTCCCTGGCGTTTAACAGAGGTCGTCCGACCCAAACTTGGGTCGGACCCCTGGGTGGACCCCTGGGTCGGACGCCACCAAAACATGCCCAAACATTGTCAAATCTTCACTAAACCTTTCCTCAAGCCTTCCAATGTGTCCTAACATCATTTAGACCCTTAAACTCATCTTAAACCATCCTCCAAACTCATTCCCATCCTTTACACAATTCTTACAACAACTACTAACACTTAACACTTATTTCTTTCCTACATTTCAACATTCCTTTCACCTAGCACTTCTACTAGCCCAAAGTTCCCTCCTTATGAACTTGACCACACCATATACACCACTTGCATCTCTCTTACACTTTCCAAGGTTTTCCTTAAACTCTAAACTCTAGTTTCTACCTAAATCATCTCAAAGTTTCACACTCAATCCCATCAAACTTACCAAGGTTTCCTAGCTTCTTTTATCAACATTTACCTAAGTCCTAATTACCCAAATACACTCTTTTGATTCCTAAATCCTTCATAGTGATGTCTAAGCCATTATAAGTCATTAAAATACCTTAATCTCACCCTTTTTCATCAAGACAACCTCTAGAACTTCCTAGTACTTCCTTAGTCATTAAATCCCCTTAGAACATCTTAAACACTTAAGTTCTCTTTTAAATTTTGCCATGGGTTCTCTAGTATATAATACATCCTAACACTTGGTTTTTCCCCCATCAACCAACCAATATCACTCAAATTCTCATCATAACACCTTAACACACAATTTACACCAAAACTACACCACATCATCATATAGTGTATAAAATTAAATGCTTGGCACTTAGGCCCTTAAATGACAATAATCTTAACCACTGAATTTCCACATATATTTGCCTTTAACCTGCGAATACACACAACAAGGCTCCCATTGAAATAAAATACTTCTTGTAATTCATCTCAACATTGTTTGACTATCTCTTTTCTCATTGGCTCCTTAGTCACAAGTTCTCAAACATAGTCATTGTTTCTCCTAGGTTATATATAGCCCTTCTCTAATGTAAACTCTACACTAAACTCATCACATATCTAAATCCCATTCCCTTAAACAATAAAACACCTTAAGGTAAGTAATTTACCTTGTTCTTTTACAAGCTTTACAAACTTTCTTCCTTAGGTTTTTCCTTGCTCAATCTCGGTCACCAATATATATCTCCTTGCCAATGTTCTAACCAATATCCAATGACTCCAATGAGTACAAGATAATACATTAACCCTAAGGAACAAACCCTAGGTTAAAAATGTGCTTTAAGGTATTAAGGTGATTGTTTTACCTAGGTTTTCTCAAGACAAGCTTGGATATGAAGCAAGAAGGACCTCCTCTATCCTTTGAAGAGTAGAAAACAAGCTAGAACAAGGCATTAAAATGAAGCCTCATGAGCATGTATTTTCGGTTATGAAGAAGAGTGATGGAAACCTAGATTTTCTTACACTTTCTTTACCTTAAGAGAATGGAGAAGCCAATGGAGTCTCCAAACGTGAATTTCCTCCTCTAATGGTGGTTTGGCTTGGCACCAAATCAAAGCTCTTGAAGTTTTGAAAAGATAGAAAGAGAGAGCTTGAGCTAACTAAGAGGAATATGTAATTTGTTTTGGTTTTGGAGCTAAAATGAGCAAGATGTGTGCAAAGGAAGGTGGAGCTAGCATGGGGTTGTTCTTCACGTTAATGGAGAAGGGAGAGAGCAGCTCAAAACCGTGGGAACAAGAGAGAATGAAGAGGTGAGGAGAGAGGTGAGTAAAATGAGATATTTATCTTATAAAGTAAATAGTAGTTTTGCTTTATAGTTATTTATTTACTTAATGACTAATAAAGGTGGTGACTCACCTTGTAAAACCGGCCCCCATTAAGTAACAAGGGGTACTTAAGTCTTTGTTGACCAAATATCTCACTTATTTTGACTTATGTTATAAACTAGCTTAATTAAATTACTATTCACAAAACAAGGCACATTGTTGTGAAATTTTTAATTTCCCATTGATATAGACTTCCAAATGTGATACAATATAGTACACATGTTAATTAAAGAGTAATGATGGACATTTAGCCATTCAAAACTCATTTACAAGACAATTTTTCAAAAATGTGCTTTAAGACTCCTTAAAGCACATTTTGTGTTTTAACTTGTTTTCAAGCTTGGTTTTCTTTGGTAATTGATTTAAAATGACCATTAGGATATTACTAAGGTCTTAGAACAATATTTGGGTACTCTCCCAAGTCTCTCCAAGCTTAGAGCACGTTTTTGCTTAAACTGCTCTTTTGGTGTTTCCTTATGTTTTCTTTGATTAGAAATGTTTCTTAATGTTTCTAAGGCATTATTTAGCCTCCTTATAACTTAGTTTATCTTTTAAACACCATATCTAAGTTTGGGGTATTTCAAATTTAGCTTCTGACTCCTTCTTCTTTATGCTTCTAAGGACGTTTCTCTTCTGTTTTGTGGTGGTTTTGTGTGTTTTTGGTGCTTGGAAGTTCAATGGGGGAAGAAAGGATGAGTTTTTGGTGATTTCGGGGTGATTTCTGTAGTGTTTCGGTATTGATTTGAGGCTTGGAAGTGTAAAAACGTGGGGAGAAGGTTTGTGGCTGTGTTTTCTGACTTTGGAAGTGTTCTCCTCTGCCCTAGGTCGTTTTTGGAAGGTCCTTTTATAGAGAGAGCAAGGCCATGTCGATAGAACAAAATTTTTATCTAAAATCCTGATTTTGTGCTCTAAGAGAATCTGATTTTTTAGAATATGCTGCAGGCCGAGAAAAATTATGAAATTTTAACTGAAGGTAAAGGATGATTTTTAAGAATTTTGAGAGTTGGAATCGGGTTAGTTTGATAAATAACCGATTAGAAAAAAATCCCACAATCTAGAATCTCCCATAATTCATAACTAATTATTGGAAAGTCTAAATAACGAAATTCCAACAGCATTAGTCTCTAAAAATCATCCTCTATCATGTGTTAAAATTTCATGATATTTTGTTTTGATATTGGTATTTTCCAGAGGAGAGAGAAAATTGCAAAAATGATTGAATTTCTCTTTTAAATTTTGGGATAAGGTTCCAAATAAAATAATTTCAGGTTTATGACTGTATGTAGTCATGCTAACCATGTGACAATTTTATTTTAATTTTGAAAACCCTTTTATTTCTTTTTTGAGGCTATTTCATGTGTTAATTATTAAAGAAACTAGCTTATTAAAAGCTTAATTTCCAGAATAAACATTATCAGAAAATCATGAAATACCTTTCATAATGACTATGATATTTGGAATTGTTTGGAGATTATGAACAAGTCATATGAAAATAGAAAATCCCGAGAATGTCCTTGGAAAAT
Source organism: Limonium bicolor (assembly GCA_023374045.1). Lineage (NCBI taxonomy): Eukaryota > Viridiplantae > Streptophyta > Magnoliopsida > Caryophyllales > Plumbaginaceae > Limonium > Limonium bicolor. Next base: position 345,312,260 of record CM041777.1, read on the forward strand.
CCTGCATTGGTGCACTTTGACCATTTTGCCCTTTGTAACACGTATGCCTTTGAGACTACTCTGGGGGGGTTGAAATTTTGGGTATAACAGTACGGCGACTCACTCGACCAATCAATCCACAATAATCCACACACGAGTACAGTGACTCGACTCAACCAGTTCACAACATAGATATAAGTACAACGACTCAATTGAACCAATTCACAACACACATATGAGTACAACGACTCATTTCAACAAATCCACCAACATACATCACATAACCACATAGCATAACCAATGAACAACAAGGCGAAACAACGAGGAATATAAACTAGTACAAATTCTCGTCTTTGGCATACAAGCCCAAATAATGTTCGCCTACTGAACGAGCTAATATAGTTGCTCGTAATTGTTCAGTCTTACCTAATGACAATGTCTCATTAAAACGACATGTCTCTAAGTTACCCATCTCTTATGGCGGGTCACCCACGGCAGTAGCCACTCCAGCGGTAGAGTCTCTGACCGACGGACCATCTGTGGTCCGTTGGAAATTTATTTTGATACTTACGGTAACTCACACGGTATCCTAGTATCGTTAATTGATCACAATTCACAGCAAGAGCCACATCCTCTTGATTAACTTATTTATACCATCGCATCGTCTTACTATTTTCCTAACACAGCAGACTAAGGTCGTTAGTCCAATCCTGAGTATGTCGACTCGGGATCCAGTGTTAGATACGAGAGCGGCGTTAAAAAGGCCATTGCTCTGTATATAAGTCTTTAAGTCTGGATATATATATATATATAGATATATCTTATTATCCTAAGGCTACAACGTTTTATTACGTCCTTATATTACACAGATAAGAAGCATTATTGCCGCTCTAGTTCGTTTTATAATATGTTCATATATACGACACAGTACTGTTATCGAACAACATTAATAATAATAAGACGCATTAATACACAATTCAAGCATATTAATTCACACAAGTAGACATTCAATCTTAACACATATTTCAGCAATGTCTGAACTGAGGAAATCTCAGAGACATCAAGCCACATAATAACAACCGTGCACCGGGATTATAAGACCGTGGAGATGAATCAGCTAAATCCCCTGGCGATCCTCGAGACGCCTCTAACAATCATTAATATGCATCACACTATGCATCAGCATCTACATACTAACAATACACGGCATCCCGTACCGTTACTAACCATCCCGGGTTTTATTCCCGTGCTAACTAATAACGTTTGTCGGGTTTTCGGTTTAACTCGGGATTAGAAATACGATAGATACATGCGTGGTTACATCGAGTATATTAATATACTTAAATTCAAACGTTGTTATACATGTAATTTAATATACATTTGTATATTACAAGGTTTATCACTATATTGTATGATTAATTAATATATTATACATCTCACCTTAGTATTTATTTTCCTAAGGTTAGTTTTTCCAAGTGTAATGTTGCATAATTCATATTTAAAATACTTTGAAGTATATAACTCCTTATTTTTCAGTATACATAACATTAGAATTCCTTATCCAATGTTATAATCTTTGTTCTCACTTAGATCCTTTAATTATGATATATATGGTTATTTGAACCATATTGTATTTCTCACTCCATAACATATATTTATTTATATATATGTATTATGGGACCATTTATTATATGGTAAATCCTTATAATATATTCATTCTCTTTTAATGAATATTGCTTATATTATAAATGTTACAACCTTTATAACATTAAAAACCATATTATAAATTCTCATACTAAAATACCCATTATTACCGAACAGCACTCATTGTTCTTTAATATTTACAAAATCCACCACATAATTTATATAATGTTATATTATAGTTATATAACATATATTATGACATTTATGTCATTAAAACAGTTATAAGTTGTTACAAAATACCAAACAGACCATAGTATTCTCGATTTTTATTTAATTTCCCTATACTTCCAGAATTTACAAATCAACCCCAAATTATATTCCATTGTTACACTTATAATATATACCTTATATTATAATCTTTAAACCTTAATATAATTATAACCTATGGTTATAATTCCTCAAAATAACCGAACAGACCCTAGGTCTGTTCTAAATTAATTTCCAACCCATTAACTTTCCATATTCACCAAATAACCCCATTTTATAACATATAGTTTCTAATGTCATTAAAACTATATATTATACATATATCTTAATAAAACCTCATATATAATTCCAAAAATTACCAAACTATACCAAAAGGTTATAAACATCATTCCTAACCTTATACTTTCAATATTTACGGTTAATACCACATATGTTACCCATATGTAACAATGATATAAAATATCATATATTATACTTATATAATTCATTTTAACTCCAAATTTAACCAAATAAATTCCTAAAAATTTCTAATAAACCAAGGTCTGTTCTAAACCCCATTTGGTACCCTTAAGTTTTGGAAATTACCAATCCACCCCAATATGTATATTTCTTTTATAATTTAATACATAGCTTATTATAAGATAGTATTTAATTCAATAAATTCTCAAATTTGGTCAAAGTCTCCTATATAGTTAACCTTGACTTCTAAATTCCAATTTGAGCCCAAACTCTTGGTAATTACAATATATACCCCAAACTTTCCTATAATTACAATTTTGACATAAAACTTTATAAAATGTTATAATTTTATTTAAATTCATTTTAAACCCCATATTTCTCCTAAAATAGCCCACGGCTTTGTATGGTTTTAGTAATTACCGGTTTGACCCCAAACCTTATGCTAAATGCATAAATTAAATTAAATAAGCTTTTAAACTTAAATAAAATGGCCTAATGACATGGCCTTATTACAACTTTGTTTTATTACATAAAATTACACATAAATAGCTTAAAATTACTATAAACTCTCGGCCTTAATCCAACATTATTAATTCTTCCACATAATGTCATAATTTAACCATTATGTTAATTAAATCACTTAAATGACTAGCTTAATTTATCTAAGTCATTTTTTCCCATACATAGGTTAAAATAAGCCATTTCAAATTGTCCACTCTCGGCACATATAATTTATATGCTTAAAAACATTTTAACATAAGATAAAGGCATGTATACCTTGAATTAAGGTATATAAATGCTCTATATAGCCACGGCAGCTTGGAAAAAAATTGGCACAGCACTTTGACATGTTTTATACAGCAAAACAAGGTATGATTACACTCCAAGCATGAGCTAACCATAAGGAACAAATTAATGTAAGATTTAAGGCAAAAATTACCTTAGAATGGAAAGGCTAGCTCAAAGTGTTTTCGGCCTGAATAAATAACACCATAAGGTGTTAAAATCACCATAAAAACACGGGGAATACCTAGACAACAGCAAGGTGCTATGGTAATAGATTTTACCTTGGCAAAATGCCTTAAAGTATGATGTTTCTCCTTGTTTTCAGCCACTCTTGCTCCAAGGGGTTAACACACTGAACCAACATGAAAATATGAAGATTATTAGTATATAAACTCATAGAAATCAGACCAAGAAAACCGGATGAAGAAAGGAATTCCTTAAGGTATGTTTTTACCTTATAATGGAAATTTTGACCACCTTGGTCCCAAGGGTTGCTTCAGCCAAGAATAGCTCTTGTTAAAGGGGTAAAATACTGAGATTAAGCCATGGAAAGTGATAGATTATAAGTTCCATGTGTAGGTGATGGAGAGATGAAGAAAAAGAGCTAAAAAATGCCTTAAACCATTACCTAAGGTGGAAATAAGTTGGATTTGCCTTGAATACTCAAGAACACAGCTTGAGAGCTTTAGGAACTTCTGGGAACTCGGCTCGAATGGGACAAGAGGAAAGAGAAAGAAAGATTTTGTGTTTTAAGGAATTAAAAGTAAGAAATGGAATAGTAAAGTGATGATTCACTAAATTGGCAAGATATTTTGATTAAAGGCTGATGTGCTGTCATCCTCCCTTAATGCTGCCACCTAAACATGGATAAATATGGTCAAGTCTTGACCATTGACTAGACTTGGTCAACATTACTTAAAAATGCACTATTTCGGTTACTATTCACAAATGAATGCCATATTTGTGATTTTTTTGAAAATCTTGGAATTAGACCTTATAATGTGGTACATTATAGTACATTAGTATAACAAGGTCTAATACAATGCCTAACACCACTCAAAACCCACTCAGAAAGTCAATTTTCTCAAAAACGTGCTTTAAGGAGTTTTAAAGCACAATTTGTGTTAGAACATGTTTTTGAGCTTGGTTTCCTTTGAGAATAGTTTTATAGTGTTTATTACTTAATTATAATACCTAGGAATCCACTTTGGGTCCTAATTGAGGTCACACAATCTCTATGGTGTCTTAAAGCACATTTTTGACTTTACCGATCTTAAGGCATGTTTTTGCCTTGTTAAGATCTTAGATTGTTCCCCAATGGTATTGAGATGATTATTAATCTTCTTAGATCCTTAATATATCATTTAATTATGTTTTTAAAGTTAGGGTTTTTCAGATTTAGTGTCCATGTATGTAAATGCGTAACCTAATACCGAATACTTCAGGAGTGTTACCACACTGCATCTCGAGTTGAGATCACCTGCCAGCTGAGAGATGAAGAGCAAGAGCTGAAGCGTAAGGTGAGAAGCAAAAGTAACAACTCTGATGAACAAAATCAAAACAAACCATGGAAGAAGAAGAAATGGAAGTACTCCCACCAAAATCAGAAGAACACCTTTCGAGACAGCAGTGCCCATGCCGAGAAGAGCAAGTCAGCTGAGCCATTGCAGCTCGCCTACACTACTCCAGTGGCAGAAAAGCCACTGAGATCTCATCCCTATAAGGGTAAGAACCCAAAACCGAACTAGTAAACTTGTGAATCGATGTGTGTGTGAATTAGTATAAGTATGCCGAACCTCGCTAACTTCAAAGCTACAGGTTCTGGTTCTGGCTATGGCAAGAGCCAAAATGATGGCCGAAGCTATGTGTGCTGAAACTGCAAAAAGGATCATCCCGACACCAATTGCCAAGGAAGGGAGATCCGATGCTACAACTGCCAGAAGCGGGGGCACCGTGCTAATGTATGCCCGGAGAACTCAAAGCCCAGGGGCAGCTACCAGGGCTACAAGCAACGTGAAGGCAAGGAGGTTGCGTCTGGTGATGCTCATATCCAGCACACCTCACAGGGACAGGGGTCCCAAGGTCCGTAGAAGGGCGCACCACCGAGGCTAGCGGCCTTGCACATCATTGACCGTGACGGGACCGGTACTAAGTCCAGCCTAGGTATTAACCGTAACCTTTAATCCTTGAAGAGCATGCCTAAAGCATTGAATTACCGTATAAATGGATGCATGAATGCGTAAGTATTCGAAGTATGAATTTAAGCATGAGTAAGTAGAATTGAAGTATGTATTTGAGCATGAAACGGACTAGTTGAAACTAGAACTTACGTTAGGTGAAATTTACCACCTTAGGGAAATTCAGTATCTGTTACCCAATACCTTCAAACCCAGACCATGAAGAAACCGACATCACCACTCACCACTTCACCAACGAGCAGTGTCAGGTTATCCACCCAGGTATGATCTTATTAAAAGGATACCTGACACCTGAAGCACAAATTTCCATCATCCGACGATGCAATGAATTAGGAGCGTGTCCAGGAGGATTTTATACACCCGAATTCCCCGGTGGAGCAACAATGAAGCTGAAGATGATGTGCTTGGGAAATGATTGGAACCCTTATACCAAGACATACTAGAAGACGCGGAAGCAAGACGGAGCAACACCTTCAATAATACCCACTGAATTTCAAACGCTTGTCACACAAGCCGTAGAATTTGCACGACAATGTGAAGATGATCCAATCCCTGCACTTGAAGCAGACTTATGTATCGTCAACTTCTATGAGAAAGAAGGACGACTTGGCTTACACCAAGATAAGGACAAGATGACAGAATCACTTGAACAAGGAGTGCCCATCGTGTCTTGGTCCATTGGTGATGACGTTGTATTTTTGTATAGCGAGCAGAAGCGTGTGGACCTCGCGGAGAAGTTAGTATTGAAATCAGGAGATGTCTTGATCATGGGTGGAAAATCTAGGATGCTGTATCACGGGATCAAGAAGATCAAGTTGAATACGGCACCACCGGCAATAATCAATGCCACACACATGAAACCAGGACGCCTGAACCTTACCTTTAGAAAGTATTAAACTTGTAATAGCATGTAACGCATTAGTAACGTGTATTAGAGACACAATATGTATGATGGTTGGTTTATCAATAAAGAGCGGTGTTGATTATTAAATTCCACTTGCGTTATACCACCCATTCTTATAAATCTTATGAATAAATAGGTTGTGGACTCGATACTGAAGGTAGCCTGAGTATCCTCACCGAAGCACAAGCCGACAAAAGCGGCACTATTCTAACGGGAACCTTCCCAGTAAATGGCACTAAAGCCTCGGTACTATTCGACTCCGCGCCTCTCACACCTTTGTATCGCCATCATTTGCGAAAAGGTTGGGGCTGGCCACGGATGAGCTACCAAACTTCCTAGTCACTCTCCCGTCGAAGGAGCAAGTAAGATGTACCAAGAATTACCGAACCGCCACAATTCGAATCAAAGGCGAAGAGTTTCCCATCTCCTTCATCGAATTCAACGGGTAGGGATTCGACTTGATAGTCGGGATGAATTGGTTGGAGCGGCACAAGGGGTGAATCCTCTGCGCCGAGCATAGACTGCTGCTCAAGAGTCCATCCGGGGTCACTGTTTCGTACCGCTAGAGACCGAGAGAGCCTTTGACTACAGTCATCTCCGCTATGGCAATGTACCGGGAGCTCAAAAAAGGACATGATGTGTATTTATGTCATGTGCAAGATCTAGAGAGAAATCCGGAATTCAGTTCCGATGTATCAGTCGTATCAAAATTCCCTGATGTATTCCTGAAAGAGCTTCCCGGTATGCCACCACAGAGAGCAGTTGAGTTTAAAATCGACCTCGTACCTAGTACTGGTCCCATTGCTAGGGCACCATACCGTATGGCACCAGCAGAAATGACTAAGCTCAAGGAGCAATTGCGCAATTTACTCGACAAAGGGTTTATACGTCCGAGCGTATCACCCTGGGGAGTACCGGTCCTCTTCGTGAAGAAGAAGGACGGTAGCCTCCGACTCTGCATCGACTACCACGAATTGAATGCGGTCACTGTAAAGAACAAGTATTTACTACCATGCATCGACGACTTGTTCGATCAGTTGAAGGGAGCTTCAGTCTTCTCCAAGATTGACGTCCGATCCGGATATCACCAGACTGCTATCAAAGAGCAAGACATTGAGAAAACAGCATTCCGAATGAGATATGGCCACTACGAATTCACGATGATGCCATTCGGTTTGTCTAACGCACCAGCCAAATTTATGGACTTAGTGAATCGGTTATTCAGCTATCAACTGGACACTTCTGTAGTATTATTCATTGACGACATTCTCGTATATTCAAAGTCGGCAGAAGAACATGAAAACCATTTGAGAAGAGTACTTGAGACACTGTGCGAGAACCAGCTCTATGTGAAGTTCTCCAAATGCGAGTTTTGGCTAGATCAGGTATCTTTCCTCGGTCATGTCATCTCGAGCAAGGGTATTTCAGTAGATCCATCAAAAATCAAAGCAGTACGATCATGGCCTAGACCTAAGACTGTTACCAACATCTGGAGCTTTCTTGGTCTAGCTGGTTATTACCGAAGATTTTTAAAGGACTTTTCTAAAGTCGCTAAGCCCATGACGACATTGATGAAGAAAGATGTGCCGTTTGTGTGGACAGACGAGTGCGAGGTATCCTTCTAGAGCCTAAAAGACTCATTGACATCAGCGCCAATTCTCACTCTTCCAGAGGGCACAGAGGGATTTGAGGTTTATTATGATGAATCAGGCAAAGGCATGGGATGCGTACTCATGCAGCATGATAAGGTAGTAGCCTACACCTCCCTCCAGCTGAAAAAGCATGAAGAGAATTACCCGACACATGATCTAGAGTTAGGAGCCATTGTCTTCGCCTTGAAGATATGGCGACACTATCTCTATGGGGTAAGCATCACCATCAACTCCGACCATAAAAGTTTACATTATGTATTCACACAAAAGGAACTGAACTTGAGACAGATAAGATGGATGGAGTTTCTATCAGATTACGACATCAACCTCCAGTATAAAGAAGGGAAGGCAAACGTTGTAGCCGATGCCCTGAGCCATCGAGCACACTCACTCCATTCGCTACTCGCTTCTTCTAGCTTGGTTGATGAGGTGCGAGACGCTCAGTTGAGCGACCCTTACTTCACAGAGATCAGACAGAAAATCACAGAGGGTACCTTCGAGAACCGAAAGTATGACTTCAAATTGCATGAAGATGGTCTGATCCAGTTGAATGGCAGATTATGCGTCCCCCGAAGCAATGCTGAGCTAAGGGATCGCATTCTGTGAGAGTCACATTGTTCCACATTGCATGTCCATCCGGGAGCCTCCAAAATGTACAAAGACATGAAGAGGTACTTCTGGTGGTCAGGAATGAAATCCGACGTGACCGAATATGTTCTAAGGTGTCTCACATGCCAAAAGGTGAAATTCGAGCACCGAAGACCGGGAGGAATGGTACAATCTATGCCAATTCCGGAGTGAAAATTCCATGATATCTCCATGGATTTTGTTGTAGGACTCCCACCTGCCAGGGGAGGACTCAACATGATCTGGGTAGTAGTCGATCGCCTCACCAAAGTTGCCCGATTCATACCGATGAAGTACACCTGGAAGGTGGCGAAGCTCACGGAGCTATTAGACAAGGAGATCATTCGACACCACGGAGTCCCGAAAACCATAGTATCTGACCACGATACCAGATTTCTTTCGAGATACTAGGGAGCAACACGGGGAGCGCTGGGTACTGAGTTGAAGCTTAGCACCGCCTTCCATCCACAGACCAATGGTCAGACAGAAAGGACCATCCAAACACTCGAGGACATGCTTAGAGCATGTGCCTTAGACTTCCAGGGAAGCTGGATTGATAAGCTTCATCTTATCGAATTCTCATATAATAATAGCTATCATGCTTCGATTAAGATGATGCCATTCCAAGCTTTGTATGGTAGACCCTGTCGTACCCCATTGTGTTGGGATGAGTCAAGTGAAGCGGTCATCATAGGACCGGAGTATCTTGAGCAAGTACAAGCGGAAGTGCAACAAATTCAAGCGAACATGAAAGCATCCCAAGATAGACAGAAATCCTATGCGGATGTGCGACGACGCGACCTTGAGTTCGCCGTGGGCGACCAAGTGTTCTTGCGCGTTTCACCTATGAAGGGCGTATTGTGATTTGGCCTGAAGGGCAAGCTGAGCCCAAAATTTGTAGGCCCGTACATAATTACCGAGAGGATTGGAGTTGTGGCTTATAGGCTAGCATTACCTGAAGAATTGGGGCATGTTCATGATGTCTTTCATGTATCACAACTCAAGAAATACATAGCCGATCCTTCTCACGTATTAGAACCCGAACAGCTATCCCTAGAGCCGACAATGAGATACGTCGAGACTCCATTGCGAATCCTTGATACAAAGACTAGAGACACTCGCCATAAATCTGTACGAATGGTGAAGGTCTTATGGTCTAACCACTACAGGTCTCCTAAGTCACGCTTGTTTCTCTTAATACTTACTTAAGCCAAAACACATGGCTCTCGAGCATAGTTTGACTAGCTCCCGGAACTCTCTCTTAGTTCCTACTACTTCCACATAGGTCCGACTACTCTCGAACTTCTCACATTCCCATACACTCCTCTCTCGGAGTTATGCTATTATTATGTATATTAGTCTAGAAGCATCAATCTCGATGTTTCTAATGACTTTGGGAACATTACTTAAGTTCGGGTAATCTTAGGTTTAAGGGTTCCCCCTACAATCATATACTTAATACTTTCGGTCATTTCTTATACGGGTAAAATCCTCATATAGGAGGCCGACCATGTCTCAAGGGAGTTAAATGGTCCCTTAGGTCTCTTTTACTTTTCTTACAAGTTAGCTTCATTGGACTAACTTCACTCCTCTCGATGGAGGTTTATTTATCTCTCCACTCTTATTTATTTCGTGGATTGTTTCAATATGGTTTTCTAACCGTTATCAGGTCTTTACTCAACCCGCACATCTCCTCACATTCTAGGGAGTTCATAAGTTTACGTTATAGTTATACTTTAATCGATAGCTTGTGTGTTTGCACATTTCCATTAATTATGAAACTACCCGATCTACGAGTTTCTAGTCAATAGCTACTCACTATGAGTCGGTCTATACTCTACGTTAGACCACACCGGCATACAAGTATGTTAGCTCATTCAACATACAACAAGACACACATAATCAAACAATAGATTATTTTCATGCTTTAGTCTTGATTAAGCCGGCACACAAACACACAAATCAGAGTAACTCGGTTAGCATACGGGGCATGAGAAAATCATACGCAGCGTAAGCTGAGCCCCTAGGGGCATCGTTTTTATTTTTTAGGTACACCGAAGATGATACCGTTCGGGAGTAGGATGGGCGGTGGTTAGCATGGGTAGTTAGTTTTTAATTTACACATGTGCTTGAATGAGGTGTAAGACCAAACATGTTATCGGCATCTGTATATTGTAGACTCGGTATAGTAAATAAATGAGTTGAGTATTGTATTTGTGATTGTGTACTCAGTTGTTCCAGTCCATCAGACCGATGCTGTAGTTGAGTAGGCCTGGTTAGCCACGTGAGTGGCTAACGGCATTGTATCACCCTTCGTTGTAATAGAGTTCCGCTGCGTGAGTAAGGGCAATTTGTGACAATTTTTGAGGTAATGACGAGTTTAACGGTTGGGGTGTTACAACCACGATGTTGAGGAAGCAACTTAGGAATTGGAAGACGCCATGAAGGTGAAGTACCCAAATTTATTTGTAGACTAGATTTTCTAGTATCCATATAGTACGGAGGGTATGGGGCGTACCCCTTTTAAGGGGGGTAGAGCCATTTTGCTTTTGCATTGCTTCGGTATAGCATTGCATAGTATGTATGTATGGTAGTACATTTTGTTTGCACATATAGTTAATTGTATTTAGTTTGGCACAGTGTAGTGCTCAGCATGTTGTACAACGTGTATGGTATGTGTATAATGTGTAATGCATTGGTGTTGTACGGTATATGACACGAATGGTAATGTGGAATGTATTGAGAATGGTATTGTGAAATGTATTGTGGAATGTGTGCATTGTATTGTGTATTGCATTTGGATTGTGTATGTTTGCAGTGTAGGAATTGCGAACACCTTATAAGCTGGTAGTAAACTGCATTATGGCAATTGGTTTGCAAAATGAGTAGAAACAGTAAACCATAAACCCTGAGCAACTTTGAGGGTGAAGTTCCATAAGGGGGGTAGATTGAAATACCCTGTAATTAAAAATAGTGATTAATTAGGCTAATAAGTATTTTAGAGGCTTAATTACATCTAAATAAACATGAGGGAACAAATCCCAAAGAAAACGGATCCTTAAAACGGATTAAAAGCACAAACGAACCTTAAAGCGCGTTTTTCGAGGAAATCGGGAAAACGCGACTTTAAGCGGGTCAAATAGACTCGTAATAATTTTGTTCAACCAAATATTCATTAATAAACATTAATTAAGGATTAGAACCAATAAAATTAATTAAACGAGAAAATTCCGGAAAACGGGTTTCGGTTAGTAAAAACTGTAGAAATGGGGAAGTTGTGGGGTGAGACTGTAAATAAACTAAACTAATGTGTCCAGTTTTGAAAATAAAAATCAGGAATAGTGTGTGTGTGCAGAGTGTGGCCGGCTCCCTCCCTCTCACTCACTCTCTTTACTCTTCCTAACTCACAAAAAGACAAACAAATTAAGAAAAAGCAAAAAGCAAACTCTCTCTCCTCCCCACTCTACTCTCCCTCACGTTTTCCCTCCTCCCTCTCTGATTTCTTCTTCTCCCAACAGCCGCCAATGGCGATTTGAGAAGACCATAGCAGCCTCCACCTTCTCCTTCATTTTTCAGGACCAAATCCTTCTCCAAAAATCATAAAAACTGCACCATTAAATTCCCCTTGTCAAGGAGAGCATTCTTCTCTTTTCAAAAATCAGAAAGCACCAATTTCATCTCCATGGGTGTGCTGCATTTTGGAGCTTGAAGACCACCATTAGAAGCACCTTCATCTCCTTATTATTTTGAGGTAAAAATAGTCTTGGAAATCCATCTTTTTCTAGCTCCTTTTGGCAAAACGAAAATTCAAAACTTAGCCTTGTTTTGTGCCTTGTTCCCCAGCCGATTTTGGCTTCATTTTGGAGTTGGAATCTTGATATTGCTGCTGTCCAAAGCTTCATCTATCCATTGGAAGGTAATGCTTCATTTTAAACCTTAAACAAGTATATAAACCCTAGGCTAGTTTAAGGGTGAAATTCTAAGTTAGTATTTGTGTATTGATGGGCTGTAGCATTGAAGTGTGAACTCCATCTGAACTGGTTGTGAGGAAGAACAAGGAAGCAAGAAAGAAGAAAGGAAGAGAAGGAAAAGAAAGAAAGAAAAACTAGCATGACAAGGTAAATGCTCTTACCTTGAGCTAGATTTGTATGGTGTAGTGTAACGGATTTTATGTATTAAAAATGAGTAATATATGTAGTTTTCAGTAGTAGCTATGTTGTAGTATAATGAAGAAGAGAATAAAACTGTTTTGAAGCTTGTAAATGATGATGAAAAGCTTGGGAAAGCTTTGGGTAATGAATGTATATTTGCAGGAAAATTTGTGTGTTGATTAGTGCTTGGATTGATATGGAAGTTGTAAATGAATGTGTGAGCTGAAATGGTATGTGGGCAAAGTGAAAATTATAGGGGAAACTCTGTCCAAATTTATCTAGAAATTAGACGACTTAGTGGTGTAAGAAGAGGGAATAATCTAAGTGGTAACTAGGTGTGTTTTGAGAGCTTAATGTGAGTAGTTTAGCACTTTGAAACAGATTTGGAGAGGAGCTAGATAATGGGAATAACTAGAGTGGGAAGTAATGCACTTTGAATGCCAGAAGTGGCATTGGTTGAGGGAGTAATGGATGGTAAAAGTTGTTTTAAAAATCTATAACATGTAAGAACAAAAACTAGTATAAAAGCTGGAATGGGAGTGAGGAAATTGTGTAAGTTAAAATGGAAATGAGTAATGAGGTTAGTAGGTGGTTTAGAGAAGTTTAGAGCATCAAAATGAGTGTTAAACATGTTGGAAATGCTTTGGGAAAGATTTGGAAAGTAATGGGTGAAGAATGAAGCAGAAAAACAAAGTAAAATGAAAGTACTGGACCGGACCGACCTTGGGACCGAACTTAGCAAGGTCGGTCAAGCCTTAATTTGCAAAGACGGAAGTCTACTGACTTCGACCGACCTTGGGACCAAACTTGGCAAGGTCGGTCGAGTCATAAATTTCGAACCCAGTAACACACTGACTTGGACCGACCTTGGGACCAAACTTGCAAGGTCGGTCGGGTCTGAATTTTTCCAGTAACGTAACTCACTGACTTCGACCGACCTTGGGTCCGACCCTGGGTAAGGTCGGTCGAGTCATACAAAAAAATAATAATAATATGATCATAGTAATCATATGTATATATATATAGTAGCACACCATCAATGGAGTAATAATGGTAAGAAAGTAAGTAAGTAAGAAAACAAGTTTTGGAAGTAATGAGGAAAGAATGATTTTTATAATCAAGTATGGAATGTAAAGAACTAGTAAGTATTCATTAGAAGTATTAATGAAGGGAATGAGTAGGTCAATAATAGATTATTGACCATACAACTCTATGTATGTATAGGACTTGGATAGTTGAGTTCCGAAGGGAAACCGGAAGTACGAGTACGACGGTGAACGGTATGATTTTCTCATGCCCTGTATCATAACCTGGTTACTCTGATTTGTGTGTTTATGTGATCACCTCATAAGATAAATGCATGAATCGGGTTTTATTGCACTTACTTGTGTTTGAGCTATATTGTTCTTGTTGTAATACCTTGAACATTTAGTTTGTATAATTCATGAAATGAATGGATGAGAATGAAGTGTATGTGCTGCTTGTTGTGTACTTGTGTAGTGTATTAATCCTTGGTATGGAAGTAATGACTTCTACTAATTCCTAACCACCTAACTCCTAACTTGAGTAATGAGTAAAATGGAATGAGTAGAAGTCCGATATAGTTTCGGCCACGCGTGAGGATAAGGAGACACAAAAGGTTGGATCCGAATCCTGGCCTTAATCTTTTCCATGGATCAAACCCCTTAAATGGGTAGCATCCTGGATAAGTGAGCCACCCTAAAGCCCGGTGGTGGGATATAGTAGTCCCTGCCCGGAGGTCATACCGACTTGACTTGAGTAAGTAAGTAAGTAAAGTAATTGTATGAGTAACGGTCTTGGCTATTGTAAGTCACTGACCTCGAGTAAAAGAGTAAGTATACCCGATTAACCCGGGTGTGTAAAGAAGCTAACAAGCCTTGTGTATGTATTGGAGAAGTGTATCTCTGTGTACCGGTAAGTATGATTGGTGGACTTGTATTGTCTTCCCTGTATGCATTGTATGGAGTGTATGTATGTCCTATGATATGAATGTCTTGTATTGTATGAAAGCATGCATGTATGTATGATTAAAACGAATCGCATGTACTCGACCAAGTAGTCGGCGTACCCCCGTTAGCACGCGGGGTATGCAAATTTCATATGCAGCGTTTCGCTGAGCCCCTTGGGGCACTGTTTTTATTTTACAGGTACTCATGAGAATTGAAGGTCGTGATGAGACCGTGATGAATTCCTTTTTGAGTAATTAGTATATTTGAATGGTGTACCGATTTGTACATGGCTTGACGCCTTTTTTAGTAGCCGGTGTACCATGTGGTACACCCTTTTGGAGAATTGAAATTGTGAATTTGGAAAGGATGAGTAGTTATGTAAACTCATAATTTTTGGAATAGAATTGTAGACTTGGAATGTAATTCATATATTTTGGATACTCGGTAATCAAAGTTGTAAGTAAGTATTGGAAGCATATAGAAAGTATTTTGTTACTCGGTATATCTTAATCATCAGACTGTTACTGTAAGTAGTAGCAGCCTTGTTAGTCTTGGAATGACTAACGGTGTTGTATCACCCGTCGGGAGTATGTAAGTATCCGCTGCGTGTAGAGTAATTATGAGGACGGTTAGAGGATAATGGAAGGATTAGCGGTTGGGGTGTTACTACAGCACTCAATCAGCTCACGGCTGTATAATAATGTTCTTAAATCAGCTTTGAACATTGACCCATATAAACACTTAATTAGCACATAATTAAGGTAGTAATTACCTTCATTTAACAAGCTTTCTCACACACTTGTTCTTCACCCTTGTTAGGCAGAATTTCCTTCAAGTTCCAGCATGTTTACGCCCCCCATTTTGCAAGAAAAGAGAGGTGTATTAATCACCTTATTACCAAGGGTTATCAAGGTTAATTTAAGCATAGTTTAGATTGGTTTATTTACCTTGATGGTGGTAGGCTTAGGTGGGGTACTTTCGCCTGAGATTGGAGTTAAAAAGAGGTCATAAATACACCACACAAACTAGCATAATGAACCGGAAATGACAAGGGAGTAGGGTATTAGTGTTTTACCTTATATAATTACTTTTTAACAAGCTTATTAACACCATAAGAAGCTGCACATCTTGGAGTTGGTGTCTCCACCGAAAACACATGTTGAGAAGAAGAGAAAAAAGTTGGAGAAATCAGATGGAGAAAACGGTAATGAAGAGAAAGAAGATTAGCTAGTTTAGTACTTATTTTTACCATGAAAATGCTAGCTTGGAGCTTCCCTCCTCCTTCCTTGTATTAAACGAGAAGACCTTCATTTTTTCCCAGCCAATACCAGCTAAGATAATGAGTGAAAGGAAGGTTAAATTACAGCAATGGGAAGGAGACGAAACAAAGAAGGAAATGGTGTTTTCTATGTTTCATGCACTTACCAAGATTGAGAGTTCTTCTCCCTTGAAGCTGGTTGCTACTTACGGTAAAAGAAGAGCAGAAAGGGAGGGTTTGGAGATAAGCTTACGGTGAGAGGAAGACAAATGAAGAAAGGAAGAAAGAGAAGAGTTATAAAGGGATAAGATCTTATTTTATGAAGTAGCCAAGTGTGACTCATCAAGGATATTTAAGTGGGTTTCTTCAGAAGGTGGAACCCTCCTAAGGCTGCCGGAAAGGATAAAGCAAGGTGGGGGAAATAATATTAACTAATTAAATTAACAAATGATGCTTAACTTACTTTATATAAAAGTTACTTTAGAGTCATTGTATTTATATAGTTATGGCCGACTAATATATGGAAGAGAAGCCATTTAATTAACGGTAATGGGTGATCACAGTCAAGGGATGGTCATTGACCATAATTTAGTATAGGAATTTAAATGTTATTTTGGGTACTATTCACCCAAAATCACCCATTTTGATTTTATTTTAAAACTTTGATTTAGACTTTATAATATAGTCTATCATGACACATAAATGTTATAAAGAATTTAATCTAGTCTTTAAAGTGATATAAAACCAATACTTTTGAAGTTGTACACAAAAATGTGCTTTAAGGTGTTTTAGTGCACATTTTGTGTTAAAGCTTGTTTTTAAGCTTGGTTTTCTTTGGTAATTGATTAATTACATCCATTACATGATTACTAAACTTAAGAATCCAATTTGGAGTCAAACGGAGGTCATAAGACCTTTAAGGTTTCTTAGAGCACATTTTTGCCATAAGTGACTTTTAAGCATGTTAATGCTTGTTATTTGTGTTGGAGTGTCTTCCAATGGTTTTATTACGTTCCTTTATGAGGTATAATGCTTAGTACAAAATTTTATATCCTAAGGAATTCATTTGGGCATATATTTGCCCTAAACGGTCAAAGGGTGCAATATTTGTTTTATGTTGACCATTGTCGTTTTTGAATTGGTTTTAAGGCATGTTTAGGCCTTAATTTTATTGATTAAATGTTTAATTAGTTAGGGGTATTTCAGATGCCAAAGTTCAAATCTGCTCCGCTGTTCCGATCTCCAATTTGTACTCGTCTCCACGGCTCTCCTACTGCTCTCTCTCTTTTTGATGTCAAAAATTATTCATAGAATAGAAGATAGCATAAAAATTGTAGTCTCTCTTCTTTTTATTCTCCGGCATGCCTCTGCTTTTGATAAATATAAAATATTTATCTTTTTTCTTTAAGTATCGTAATAAATCTCCGGCTCTTTACTAAAATTGGTCCTGGTTTGTAAACAAGTACGTAAACCCGGACCACCTCTCAAATTAGGCAGAAGGTTTCAACGATAGGCTGGTCCAGGTTTGTAAACAAGTAACAAACCCGGACCATGTCTAAAAGTGTCTATTGAGTTTCTCGGAAGGATGGTCCGGGTCAGTAAACAAGTACATAAACCCGGACCATATCTGAAATTAGGCAGAGAGTTGTTCACATGGTTGGTCCGGGTTTGGAAACAAGAACACAAACCCGGGCACACCTTAAAATGCAGTAGAATAGTTCTTTTTGCTCCCGTTTGGTCCCAGTTTGATCGTTAAGTTCTTGGCACATGCATTTAGACCATTTTCTTTGCATATAACATAAAATAACATATAAGTAAGGAATTTATCATATAAACCAATAAAATATTAATCACATTAAATGTAGAAATATAGATTAATTCTGCACTTATCAGTAGGACGGGGTATAAGTCCTTCTGTTTGTTCGAACTTAGTTTACATGGGTAGTTGTATTGCACCATGTACATATGTAGTTAAGAAAGAACGGGACTTGTATTCAGATTTGTGGATTGTATTAAACTTGGTATTATTTGTGGATTATGGTTTATGTTGTATATTAACTAGGGGAATTATCCAATCAGTCAGACCGTAACAAGGAAGTTGAATAGGCCTTGTCAGTCACGTGGGTGATTGACGATGGTAACACCATAGGAGGTTTGACATTCCGCTGCGACCTGCGACTTCAATGGAGATGACCGGGAAGATTAAACAGTAAGTATGCGATTATTAGTTGGGGTGTTACAGTTGGTTTGCCCCGCTGCGATTAAACCATTGAATAACCACCCCAACACGCCAAGCCCGCTGGCCAAGGTCAATGAGCCAAGATACCAAACCCTTTGCCGAGCAAGAGTTGGCAAAAACCATATGAAAGGCTTGCCCCAACCTTACTTAGGATCCAACCGTCAACAATCCTTATACTTGCTCCTTTACCTATCCTTCAAATGGCTCCTTGGTGTACCAAATCCAACACCCCATGCAAATACCTCCAAACCGAGATGGGTTACTTCCAAGCTCTACATCCAGAAGCGCATCATGTGGAAAGTATCGAGCTTTCAAGACCTTTTAAGAGCAGTATAGATGGTGTAACACTCCTACTCCTAATCAAGTAATAATCGGAATAGTATAACTTAATTAAAGACGGATCGTAACGGAAAATAAATCTAACTTCTAATCTTGGTGTCAGATGCCATTACTCACCCATGTGAGTAAAGAAGCAAATACTTATCATAATACTAGAATCGATAACCGCTATGATGAACTGAGATATTCTACTACTAACCTACACTTACTAAATCCATAAGTCGAAAGCGTAGACCAGTGAGCATCTAAACATTCCTAATATTTACAACATAATGTATAATACAAACTAAAATATGAAAGGTACGGAAACTAAAACGATGTTGACTACCCAACAGTCCCGCACTCCAGCTTCATAACTCGATCAAGTCTTGTAATGTGAGGCTATAAAGGCTCAGCCAACTGCTGAGTATTCTAATAATGTGATCCTAGACCCTTTAGGTCACTTAGGTTGATTGGTCATCTTGCTTAATATGAGATTCGTTTCATGCTGTTTCGTTTACATGCTTATAAAACAACTGTAAATGCAGAATTAAACACACAACATGCATTCAAAATTCACACAACATTTCACAATAGCCACATCATTTGCAAGATATCAACCCATGTAGTTAGTAAGGATCACAAGTTAGTTGAACGGAATTCGTTTCTCTTGTTCAGTCTCCATCATTCGAAGCCCCGCTTCTATCAATTCACACATAGTCATACGGGTGTCATGTTAAGGACAATTCCTCGTTTAACCTCACATTTTCATAATTGGACAGTAGTCCTATGCCATACTACCTAGGGATGGCAATGGGTCAGCTTCGAGTCGGGTGACGCTTCACCCGACCCGTCACTCGTTTCTCACCCATCTCATCCAACCCGACCTGTCACCAAAAAAGTTATCACCCGTTACCCGCGGATGAAACGGGTGAACCCGTCTCCCGTTTTCTTTTTTTTCTAACAAGCGTTTATAGTTGTTAACACCAATATAAATCTAGTTTTTTGCCTAAAAACACCCATAATTGTTTAATAACACATATTACATCAAATAATGTCAACAACATACTCCAAACAAACCAAAATATTCCAAATTATCTCAACAAATGTATAATAAAAGGAGGCCATCACATTTTGCCTCTAGTTTTGAAATGATCACAACAATACTACTCTAACGTCACATTTCAACTTCAAATGTCTTCGAAACTTCTCATTTGAAGAATCTCATCTCCTATTCACAATCAACAAGACAATGAGTTAAGATCAATAACATATAAAAAAAAGCTTGTAATACCTATAAGAGTAAAACCAAAATGAGTATCTCATTATTCATATACAAACAACCATAGTGTCCTCATAGATATTGTAATACCTATAAGAGATAGTCAATGACCTCAAATGAAATCCATGAAATCTTCTCCTGAATCATCTCCCTATCAAGGAAAGAAACATTGCAGATATAGAATTGCATAATAATTAAAAAAATAAAGACATTGTTCAAACTATATATAAGTATGAATTATTATTACCGAATCCAGATCATGAACTTCACTCTCAAATTCGTTCCCTACAGTGTTCTCAGTCACTGTATCATGGTCTTCCCATATTATAGCACAAGTTTCAATTGTATCATGAGAAGTACCTATACATTGCATTAAGAGAAACTACTAAAAAAATGTTGAAAAAATATATTCCTAAAACTAGATTTATTGAACGACAGCACACAAACCCCCCCCCCCCTCATTGGTTGCGTTTATCAACCTATTCAAACGAAAATGAAATTTTCACAAACCCTCCACCGGTTCATATTTATGGTGCTCCTGAATCATCCATAATAATATTCTATAAAATGTGGGGGATAACCTTCTAATGAATCAATAACTAATTTCACTTTTGACATCTTATTTGAGCATGTAACGTGCACCGTTGTATAAAATGGTTGGATGGACTTTTCGGACCCATTTTCTACCTCCAGGTTTGTATAAAGGCTAATCATTTGCCTTTATGTAAAGGCTTAAATATGAGCCATTGGATTTAAATGATCTAATCCTATTCATTAATCCAATTTCCTTCATAACAAAAGCTACCTCCTACCTTCCCCACGCGATGCTACGCGACCATCCCTCTTCTCCACTTCTCTTCTTCATTCTCTTCTCCTCTTCTATCTCTTTCTCTGTTTTTTCGTTGGCCAAAAACCAAACATAAGAGTGTATGCTGTACTGATTAATGGCATCCACAATATCATCATCATCATCGTCAGATTTAGGGTTCATACTCACGATTCATTTCTAACCAGCTCCAGATCGAGAAGACAACTTCAATTGCTCCAGATGAGATGTAATATTACCAATTCATTCTCCAGTTCACTTCATTCTGCAGAAACAACTTCAATTGCTCCAGATCGAGAAGGTAACCAATTGTTTATGTCGACAGTTTGTCAGCATCGTCATTTTCTCCTTTTCTTGTTGAAATGTGTCGGTAACGGACCACGATTTCCATTTGATGATTCTACTACTTGGAATCCATTCCATTTGATGCGTCTGTTGTTAATCAAAAACGCTGTCGATGTTATGAGCTAGCTAGGAATAAAACTAGTTAAGGCCCATGGGAGTCGAATTTAGGACATGAAAACAAATTCATTAGCGTTAAAAATAATTGCTCTTGGTTTGGCTTCTCAAAAAAATGATATACGAGTAATCATCAAAGCCAGATATATGCATGAGCTAGCTAGAGGCTGAAAATATGCTGTCTGTCTCATACCTTTTCGAGTGAAGCTGAGGGTAGACCCTTTATACTAGCAAACAAGTGCAGATGCTCCTCACCAGTCAATTCATCCCAGAGAATGTCAAACTGAACACAAATTGAGAGTATAACATACACCAATAAATTTTCTGATGTTTGACATCCCAATAGCACTCCGTACAGAATATCCATAGATTATTGCTGCAGATAAGCCAAATTTTTAAGAAAGGTCGAACAGAATACGCAAAACAGATTATCCATAGATTATTATGCCCCCCCTTCATTCTGTTTTGCTCTATATTGATTTATGATGCAATGTTTATCTTGTTTACTCATTGTTGTTGTTATTTTCCTATTGTGCTTCAATACTTATGTGTTAGGTTATTTGTGATGGAGGTTGCTTCTGTTAATCTGAATATAAACTTAAATGATGCCGGAGTTGCTCATTGTGCCTCATCGTCTTCAACACTTATCGATTTGAATCAAGACGCTGATATATTTGAGTTTGGTGACCAACAAGGTTATTCTGAACCTCATACAGTTTGTTGTGACGATGAAGCTAATTGTGATGGTTAGTTTCGTTTCATGTTTGATCTTTTTCCAATATGATTATAGTTTAAATTTCTGTTTGCTTATCTTAAATGGTTAATACAATACCTGATAGTGGTAAATATTTTTCTGTTTGTCTCCATCATAGGTCATGATGCTTTGGATCCTTTTGATAAGGAATATTGGAGCAAGTTGGAATTTTCCTCGGTTACTGAATGCAGATCCTTTTACGCTCTGTATGCTAACAAAGTTGGTTTTGGCATCAGGCAAAACTACAAAAAAGAACACAGAAGTTGCATATTCCTAGCTATATCAACTTTTGCTGCAGTAAGCAAGGTATTTCTGTAACAAAAGAGGCAGCTAAGGTTGATAAAAAGCTGAGAAAGTGGCTGAAAAAACTGCAGAGATGGGGGATGAAATAGCTGCTGAGAAAGGAGCTAAGAGCAGGGCTGACAAAGGGGCTAAGAAAAGGGCTGATAAAGGAATCCATAAAAGACGTAAAAAACGTCAAACGAGAGTGACTAGAACGGACTGTAAAGCTCATATATACTTCCGCTACGTTGCACATAAGGAAGTTTATATGATTAATAGATGGGAAACTGTTCACAACCATCCCTTGCATGATGAATCCGATTCACATCTTCTTAGGTCCAATAGATGTATAGATGAAGCTCAATCTGCTCTAGCTTCATCTATTGAAAGAGCTGGAATTCCTTTGCGGTCGTCATATGAGCTTATGGGTATTTTTGCTGGTGGTAAAGATGCTCTTGGTTTCTTAAAGCAGGATTTGAAGAACCATTTGTCTAGAAAAAGACAAAAGTTCATGAAACCTTTCGAAGGAACACTTCTAATGGAACATTTCCGTGATGAAAGTTTCCGCTCTCCTTTGTTTTATTATAATGTGGAAGTTGATCGTGATCAGAAGATTGCAAATATCTTTGGGCTGATGCAAGGATGAGGTTGGACTACTCAATCTTTGGTGACGTTGTTACTTTTGACACAACCTTCCGAACTAATAAAGCCAACCGGCCACTTGGTATGCATGTTTTGTCCAATCTTGAGATGCATTTCGTTTTTCCCTTTTGCTAATTTATTATTATATATGGCTAAGATATTATGCATCTATGGATACTATTTATATGGGTAATGGTAAACTTTTTGCATATTCGTTAAATTTTTATGTGTATTGTTTACTTGTTGATAATCTTAAAAGATCTTGATTTGCTGTTGACAGCTGTCTTCGTTGGGGTGAATCATCATAGAAAGACTACTGTTTTTGGGGCAGCACTATTATATGATGAAACAAAGGATTCTTTCATTTGGCTGTTTAATTCCTTTCTGAGATGTATGCACAACAAGGCACCAATGACTATCCTTACCGATCAAGACACCGCAATGGCTGGTGGCATCAAGGCAGTGTTTCCTACCACATTTCATGGTCTTTGCACTTGGCATTTGTTTCAAAATGGGATGCAAAGGCTAGGTAGTAAGTTCAAGATTGTGAGGGATCATTTAAACCATCTCATGTATAACGTGGAATCTGAAAATGATTTTGAGAAGTCATGGTTGTTGATGGTTGAGACTGCATTTCCAGACCAAAGATCTCATGGTCATCCATGGTTGGAGAGGATATATCATAAGAGGCAACAATGGTCTTCTGCTGGATGAGACGAAACTTCACTGCTGGAATGAGATCCACTCAGCTCAGTGAGTCATTTAATTCTGCCTTCAAGTCTACTCTAGCTTCTCCGTTGGATATTGACAAGTTCTTTGACCATTTTAATAAGGTGCTTGATAGTAAGAGGTGTGAAGAGGTGAAGCTAGATTTTGATATGATTGAGTACTTGCCTCGTAATGACTTTCAAGCATCACCCATTGTTTGTGCTGCTGCAAGTTTTTACACTCATAATGTTTTCCAGTATTTCCAAGAGCAGTTCAGATTGATGTTTTCTTACAAGTTTGAGCCACTTGGTGGAGTATGTGTGTCATCAGAAACACATTATGAGGTGTTTAAAAAGATTGACGGTGCTAAGGTTGATATCCGTCATGTGGTTGTTGATATTGAGCATGTTCTTCTTCACTGCTCTTGCTTGTTGTTTGAGAGTTTGGTATATTATGTTGCCATATTCTAAGAGTTATGGATGTGATGAGCAGTACGACATGTTGTGAGATGATGTCCACTATTCCTGCAAAGTATCTTCTTTCTCGTTGGTCTAAAAGTGCTAAGAGTGGATGCATTTATCCTTCTTCATTGACCGGTGACTCTACTCCTATCAAAGATCGTTTCCCATGTTTGACTGCTGCATTTGCCAAGCTTGTAGTTGGGGTGTGTGACCGCAACGATGCATATGAGATCATTCAGTCTCCTTCTGATTTTAAAGGATAGTTTGGAGAATTTGATTAAGCCCGTTGATGAAGTTGCTGGTCATGCTTATACTCATCAAGGTTGTATAACTTAACTTTTTCTTATTGCACAATTTATGTCATATGTGTATATGGTTTTATAGTTGTATCTTATTAATTGTATCATGTGTTTTGTCTTGTCATTGTTTATGCAGGTCATCTGAGTAGCTCTGTGATCGAAACAACTTTGAAAACGAAAGAATCTACTATTAAGGTGAAAAAAAGACTGAGGAGTCGAGTTGAGCTTCAACAAGAGAAGGAAAAGAAGAGCCAGAAGAGCAAGGCTATAGTTAGGAATGACGGTTCTCAACCATTCATCCAGTTTATATAGATGATAGCACAAGTTCAGTACTATAATAATGCAACATTGATGCAACATTGTTTAGTGAACTCAACATTCAGTTTTATTAGTTAAATTCTTTGGTAAAATAGTGATAGATACCTATATCTTACAATACGTATACCATTTCTTTACTTTTTTTTATGCACTCGTTGTTTGAATGTAATTCAAATTTTGCAACACTTTTAGTTGCAATTGAAATTCATTTCCCATCTTCAAGAAATTAATTTCCAATTTTTCATCTAACATATTAATTGTTTTTAATGACCCTATGTGTATATTGAACTTATATTGTAAATGTACTGCTATTAGCTGAAGTTTTAGACAGGGACAAATGTTAGCCATAGACATTAACTGATATATGCCATGGTTGTACAAATATATATGCCACAGACCCATGAAATATTTGCCACGAATATATCGAAGATATACAAAAAGTACTCGATAATCGTTGCTTAATTCTAACAGATCAATTGTATTTAATGAAACTAGTATATATTTGGTTAGATGAAATTTTAAAGCTTATAACGTTCATGTATGGCTAATAATCCCTTATTAGCTGAAGTTTTAGATACAGAATAACGTTAGCCATTTGCTTTGAAAAATATATGCCATGTATTTACTAATATATGTGCCATACACGTATGAAATATGTGCCACGAGTGTATATCGTTGATAGACAAAAACTACTCAATATTCATTGCTTAATTCTAACTGATTAATTGTTTTAATGACCCTATGTGTATATTGAACTTATATTGTACATGTACTGCTATTAGCTGAAGTTTTAGACACGGACAAATGTTAGCCATAGACATTAAACAATATATGCCATGGTTGTACAAATATATATGCCACAGACCCATGAAATATTTGCCACGAATGTATATCGTACATATACAAAAAGTACTCGATAATCGTTGCTTAATTCTAATTATTAATTGTATTTAATGAAACTAGTATATATTTGGTTGGATAAAATTTTAAAGCTTATAACGTTCATGTATGGCTAATAATCCCTTATTAGCTTAAGTTTTAGATACAGATTAACGTTAGCCATTTGCTTTGAAAAATATATGCCATGTATTTACTAATATATGTGCCATACACGTATGAAATATGTGCCACGAGTGTATATCGTTGATAGACAAACTACTCAATATTCATTGCTTAATTCTAACTGATTAATTGTTTTTAATGACCCTATGTGTATATTGAACTTATATTGTACATGTACTGCTATTAGCTGAAGTTTTAGACACGGACAAATGTTAGCCATAGACATTAAACAATATATGCCATGGTTGTACAAATATATGCCACAGACCCAGAAATATTTGCCACGAATGTATATCGTACATATACAAAAAGTACTCGATAATCGTTGCTTAATTCTAACAGATCAATTGTATTTAATGAAACTAGCATATATTGTTGGATAAAATTTTAAAGCTTATAACGTTCATGTATGGCTAATAATCCCTTATTAGCTGAAGTTTTAGATACAGATTAACGTTAGCCATTTGCTTTGAAAAATATATGCCATGTATTTACTAATATATGAGCCATACACGTATGAAATATGTGCCATGAGTGTATATCGTTGAGACAAAAACTACTCAATATTCATTGCTTAATTCTAACTGATTAATTGTATTTAATGACCCTATGTGTATATTGAACTTATATTGTACATGTACTGCTATTAGCTGAAGTTTTAGACAGGGACAAATGTTAGCCATAGACATTAAACAATATATGCCATGGTTGTACAAATATATATGCCACAGACCCAGGAAATATTTGCCACAAAAATTGACAACTGATTCAGGCATACTCCTTGCCGTTTTATCGCAGTCATCGTCACTTTCTTCACAATCTAAGCTAGTTCCTGAAGTTGACCATTCATCACAATAAATTGGACTTCCTAGACTAATAGCTCCACCATCCTTCTGAAACAGAACAGTTCCAACATAAACAAGTTAACCAACAAGCAATTCTCAGAACTAGTTTGTCTCTTCCATCAGAGAAGCCTGCACAATAACCATTAAATATACCAGAATGCGCAGGGAATATGGGCAAGCCGTAGATTTTTTGCAACATTCCTTTATATAATAGTTTATGTTTTTATAACAAATGTAACCATAGGCATTACAGAATCTATGCCATATATGTAAAAACATAGGTGCCGTAGGCATATAAAATATTAGCTGTCATTGGCCCAAACAGTAACTGACAACTAAAATAACTAGCTGTGAAACAAACAGCTAACCCACGCTAATCCAAAGAGGGAAGAGTTCTGAAAAAAATCCAAGCTAACTAGCAAATATGTTACCAATCTCAAACATTCCTTTTTTTTCATTTTATTTTGCAACCATACTCTGGGCCACACTCCTAGTTGTCCTCTTCTGTCGCTTGCCTTCATTCTTCCATCTTTGACTCAGCAATTCCTCTGCTTGCTTGTTCACATCACTCACCACAACTTGAGCACAAATCTGAGCCCTCAATAGCTTAATGTTGTTCTGTTTTGGCCATTCTACTATCCAAGCTGGCAAACTATGTCCATTCCATTTCTCCATCAGCTTGCATATTAGCGGACCGCAGCTGTCTCCATCATCTTGAATCGGCACCGTTTCTATATTCCACTTTTTATTCTTGAATGATGTATTTGTGAAAGATACAATGTATTCATCAACAATACTCACCTGCAATTGCATAAACATTAAACAACATAAATATGATCAAAAGATTAAAATCCAAACTTTAAATGTACTTGCAACTTACAATGAATTTGGCTATCTTCTCCACCTCTTTGAATCTGTTATGTTTGAGAGTATCCAAATATTGGAGTTTTCCTTCTCGCATATTTATCACAAAACATCTCCAATGTGAATTCTTTACGCATGGGAAAAAAATCTGATAACACAACACAATATATTATGTAAAGCTTTAGAAGAGACAATTATGCCAATAAACCATTATGCCTTCTTACTATCTTACCATTTCACAATCAGTTAATTGTGTTTGATACCTCCCCCATCTCGTGTGTTTCTCAAGGTAGGCTTCAAGGAAATTTTTCTTCCTTTGTTTGTTACCTTCAGCTTTGCTCTGTGATACAAAATCAACCATATAGATTTCTAAACTATTCAGCTTTGCTAATTTCAAGCTAGTTCCAAAATGGGCCTAAAATTTATCAACAACAGCTATGCCACAGTATCCTCATCTCCTTAATCAGAAAAAATAGATTTTGTTATAGATGTGCAACAATGCCACAGTATCGCATAGGAATCTTACCAGAACATAAGTAGAGAAACAAAAACGCTTTGGGTTGTTTCCATTGGTGGAAGTTTGTAGTTCCTTCCAGCTCAAACTACTTGCATAACAATTGATAATCTTGTCATCCAGCCAATCATTTCCTTTTAACTTCAGCAAGTCTTTCTTATTCAACTGATTGTCTTCATCATCAAACATCAAGGTATTCCTATTGATGATAAAAATAAATCATATTAGTTGCTTAGTCAAATATATCAAAATCTACAAATGAATACAAAATAGTAAACTAAAAATGAGTAAAACTTACATATCAGCTTTGCCATTGAATACAAATTCAGCAACATCGATGTCGAATTTTGAGACTTGCAAAGTTTTCAAATCATTGTATGGTGATTCCAACATTCTACTAGGCTTCACTTGTCTTTTTTGCACTGGACTTTTGTGCTTCAAAGGAGAGTCTTCACAATCATCATCAATGGACTCTATCACTTTTTTTATTCTTTTTTTCTTTGACACCTTTTTAATTTCAACAGTCTCATCTTCTTTTTTCTCCACTTCATTTTCAGTCCATCCAATTTCTTCTCTTTCTTCTTCATCCTCCATAGGTAAATCCTTTACTTCCCCAAAAACTTGTTCAATACCATCACCCTCCCCCCCTCATCGCCTTCTTTTATCTCAGAACCATTCTGTTCCATGGGAGGTAATGATTGAGCAATCATTTGATTTATCTCATCAAGCTGTGCAGTGCTACTTTTTATGAGAATTTCCAGCTCCTCCTTTCTTTTGTATTGCTATACACAAACAGAAAAATATAGTAAATAACTTAAGAAATCATTCATTTAGAAAATTAAACAACAATAATATCAAAACTAAAGTTTGATTAGATTAAACCTGTTCCAAGATTTCTTCTGCGTTTAATGCATTTTGCACAGTGTGTAACTCATTCAGCAATCTAGCATTATGTATTCCGCCATTATTGTTGAGCCATTCCAGCTTACTCTTGCATCTTTTTTTAGTCCATAATGTGCAAGATGGTGAGACAACCATAGGGTTCTCATCTGGACCCAACAGACAGTCTAACATGTGTGTCTACATAAAATCAATATTTAAAGTCAGCTACACAAAGAAACTAGAAAGTAAATGCATAATACTAACTTGTATAGAATTTATTTACCTGAAAAAAGAACAAGTCACACTGAAATGTGTTGTTTGGCCTTTGCAAATCTTTTTGGATAAGCTCCAACACATGTTCACACCAATTATAATATCTTATTGATCTCAAGTCCCTTAGCACTTCACTATATGGTCTTACATCAATAAGATAGGCAGATGTAGGCCGGAATAATGTTGCAATCACTAGAAGCACAAATAATTTGGCAAATTTCTCAGGATCTTCAGTGACTTCTAACCTCTTCTTCACAAACTCCAAACTTGTGCCACCCTTTTGGTTCATTTTCAAGTCCAACTCCATATCAAGAATCATGAGGAGCTCTTTGTGATCTTCTTCTACTTTGATTTTCTTTCCCTCATTTGGCAGAAGATAGACTCGATTTACATCCTTTGATGTGATCTCTAATTCTCTACCATTTGAAAATCTAAGGGTTTTTGTTTGTACATCATAATGCTCCAGTATATACTCCTTAATTTCAGGTCGAACAAAATTTTCAGTGATCATTAAGAAGCTACCAAAGCCAGCCTCTCTTATTGCTTTTATTTTTCTGTCATTATTTTTCAACTTGTCGACAATTGTTCTTATCCCTTGTGTAGTTCCTCTGTATCTATACATAGATTCTAAAGCTGCTAAAGATTTTAAACAAAAAGCACAGTATAATAGTCAGTGTACCTACAACATTAGCATAGATATAAAATTCAGACAGTGCCAAAGTTTTAAAAGGACACCTAGAATTGCCACTAAACAAGAAACTAAGACCTGGAATTAGTGGCAGTACATATCAATATGAGATTCCACATCTGAGAAAAATAGGAGATGAGCAATTGATGATTTTGGAAGATTTCTCAAACAAACCAAAAATTCAAGCACAATAGAAACCTAAAAATGATTGTCACAAGAATAACCAAATACTAGAATAATTTGTACAGATTTTAGTGTATTTCATTCATTCATTGTATGATTGACCTCTATCTCTCTCTCTCTCTCTACATCTTGCTCTGAATCTCTTCTTCCTCTCCCTTTCTTCTCGGATGTTAAACTAAAACATAGAACAAAAGAAAACAAAAAAAAACAGTAGTACACCTACTAGTCTAACAACAACTTCAAGTAGCCAGTACACTACTTTTTCCCTAAAAACGATTTACACAAACACCGACCCATCCATCTCAGAGAATGAAAAGAAGAAGACACTAATCCAAACCAAAATCGCCACCCATCCATCGATCGCAGAACAAGTTATACATGAAAAGATCTGGATTAAAAAACTCAAACCATTTAATCCATGTCCATTACCGATTCCCAAAACACTCAACCGACCCATCATCAAGAATCCGCATAATCCCGCCAGCAAACTAACATGGTCACACATCGTCTCATAATATAAAACCTAGCTCGTTGTTCTTTAGCAAGTCTTGCAACTTTAGGTGAGAAATTGAGAATAACAAGACTAAAGCCACTGAAATAACGAAGCACTTACCTTCAAGTTGAACCACTTACCTTCAAGTTGCTAGCGAGAAGAAGAAGCTGAAGACGCGCCGACCACAGCAGACGGTGAGGAGAAGAATGTGCAGTTGGCTGAGGAAGAAGGTGCGGTGGTTTGCTGAGGAACAAGACGCAGTTGGCTGAGGAAGAAGGTAGGAATCGCGGAGGAAAGGGGGTGGAGTCGCTGAAGAATCGCGGAGGAAGAAGGTAAGGAGAAGAATGAATCGCGTGCGGTGCGGTTTGTTTCTTTTCTGGAATAGAAGGAGAAGAAGCGCGTAGTATTTGGGTTTTAATCTCAACCATTGAATTAATAGATGTAGATCCAATGGATGTTATTTAAGCCTTTATGGTAAAGGCATAATAAAGGCCTTTCTGGGATCCGTTCCCCATTTTCTATACCATCATTAAGTTTTCAAAGATGAATATTATTAGTACAATAATTTTGATTGATTATCATGATAAACAGTGCCAAGATTTTACCTACCAATGGCTGCGTTTATCAGCCTACTAAATCAATTTTATCTAAATTAGCTTTGACCCTGTGAACAATCAGAGGCGCAGAGCATTTCCTAAGCCCTCTAGCTTTAAACCCTCCCCGTCTCGTTTCCCACTATCACATCCGCACACACTCAAAAAACAATCGAGAGTTATATCTATTTTAACTATCTAGAGCATATAATTGAGATAAACGTTAGGGATTGGGGGGTGAAATTGAATCAAATTTTGTTGTATACAAACCTATTGTATTTTAGCAACTGTTTAAGGGATTTTGCTATCCTAGGCATGCCTTTTTTTTGCTTTTGGATCTGAGGCGACTGGCCACAATAAGCCCTACTATAAAGAATTTTCACTGGCAAATGGTGTAAAGATCGAAAACTTGAAAAGTTGATATAATCATGTTCGCTAGTCTACAGACATAATTAGCCTTGTTTGCTAGTGTACAGACACAATCAGAGGCGTAGGCATTTCATTCCTTGGTCGCTAATCGCTAGAGTCACAGACACAAGAGGCTTTCTTGTTCTCCAATAATCAGAGCAGCATATACGTAATTATCAAAAAAAAATCAGAGCATAGACAGAGAAGTAATGGGTATATTACCGGTTCAGATTGGGCAAGAAGTTGACGTTCTAGGGTAGGAAACTTGATCAGCGCCGTCTTTAATCTGATGGTGCACTGGTGGAGTGGTGTAGATGGTTGTAATATTAGCGTGAGTGAAAAATGGAAGCTTGAAGGTGAAGGGTGAACTAGAGAGAATGAAGAGATGGCGCGGGGAGTCGCGAGACTGAGTGCTGCTGGGCGGTATATTTTTTCCCCTAGAGTTATTTTAGGGTTGTCTTGAGTTGTAACAGATAAAAACTTTTTTTTTATTATTATAAATATAAACGGGTGATGGGTCGGGTGAACGGGTCGGGTGAACAGGTGAAAATTTTTCACCTGACCCGACCCGTCACCCGAACCCGCTTCACCAGTCACCCGTTTTTCATCCGTTTTTTTAAGATTTTCACCAGTTTTAGTGGGTCGGGTGATCGGGTGAAACGGGCACCCGTCATCCATTGACATCCCTAATACTACTAGTAGGTAGATGACACTAGTAGAAAATGAGGCTTTTCGGCGCCTCATTTTCGGTGGTTCCTACTGTAACCGCCGAAAATAACTCACTGGGAACATATTTTTTGGCGGTTTTTATAGAAACCGCTGAAAATAGGTCTTTTTCGGCTGTCCTAAGGAAACAACCGCCAAAAATCATTAACTATTTTCGGCGGTTCTTCATTATAAACTGCTGAAAAAAGTCCAATTAAATTTTTTTAAAAATAATCAAGGCTTTTTCGGTGGTTCTTAGCTTAAAAACCGCCGAAAAAGGGTCTTTTAACTCAGCCCCCACCCCGACAGTTTTCATTGTCGACGTTCTTCCTCGCTCGCACACAGACCCGCGCTCTCGCCCCTTTCTGTCACCTCCACCGTCGCCTGCCACCACCGTCCACTCCTCCGCCACCTCTGACCTTCTGCGCCGCCGCCGTTGTTGTGCTGAGCGTCGCCGTCGAGCTGGGCTGCGGTCCGAAACGAAGCTAGCATGATGTAGCTTCCGAAATTAGGTATTTTTTGACCGAGTTTCAATTTTGAATTCTTGTTGATTGGGCATTATTTGGTATGTATGTATGTATAATGGTTACTTGATTTATGTCATCTGGAATGTAGCAGATTTTGGTTCAATTGGAATTGCTATATGTGTGTCACTTGACAAAATAATGTATATATGAAATACCCCAAACCTTAATGTGTTAATTAATTATGTATTATAATTCTCTAAGGCTAATTAAGTCCTTAAGATCATTGGTGAACAAATGAAAACCAAAAGAAAAAGAAAATGCGTAAAAGTCACAAAACGTGAAAACGCGTATTTAATTATTTTAGGAGGTACATAACCTTCATTAGGGTTATAAATATATTTTTATACCTTAGTTACACATTAAGAACATGGGGGAAAAATCCCGGAAGAAAACGGATTCAAATAATGCGTTTAAACGCTAACAGAATCTTAAACACGTTCTTCGAGAAAAACCCGAAAACGTGATTTTAAACAGTTAAATGACCCCGTAAAAATAATAGTTGATTTTATAACAATAATTAAACATTAATGGGAGTATAATAACCATTAAAACTAAAGGAATGAGAAAATTCCGGAAAACGGTCCCGGTTAGTGAACAGTGCTAAACCGGGTAAATAAACGAGCGTTTTCTGTTAAAAGACGAAAAACGCTCCAGCGTGTATACATTAGTCGGCCGGTGTTATTTATGTAAACAGCCCACTCACATAAGACTAGTTAATTGAGTCAAGAGAGAGCCAAATAACAAAAGGGCACAATACCCCTTTTCCTCTCTCTCTCCTCCTTTATTTTCTTTTCCCTCTCTCTCTTCTCTCTTTCCTCTCTTCTCTCTCTCCCAACCGGTTCCCCCTCCTCCTCTCTGCCGATGGAGTTCTCCTCCACAAGCCAACAATGGCTTCCTCCATTTCCCTCCATGTTCAAGCTCCATTTGAGCTCCAAATCAAAAACAAATCACATATTCTTCTTCCTCTCATCTTCCTCTATCTTCCTCTCATTTCGAAATTTAAAAAGGATGAAGTTGACCTCCATGGGTTCTCCCCATTTGAAGAGAAAAGGACACCAATGAGAAACTTGGAGTCTCCTCTTCCTTCTAAGGTAAAGATTTCCAAGAAAAAGTCGTTTTTCCTTCATCTCATGGTGTAATCGATTTTTCACCATTGTTGATACCTTGTTTTTCTCCTTGTTCTTGAGCTCCAAATGACCCTTCAATGGTGGAGTAATTTCCTTCTTGATTCAAGGGTGAGAATCCCTCTTAAAAGCTTCACAAAGGTAAACCCTAACTTGTGTTCTAAGCCCTTTGATTTAATTGAGTTTCTAAGGGTCTAGATAATTAATTGAGTGTGTTTTGTGTTCTTGGATGTTGGGATGGAGTTTGGAACTCCATGCCCTCTTGATCGATTTTGAGAAGATGGGGAGCAAGAGGAGAAATTAAAGAGACTTGTGAGATTAAGGTAAGGAATCCACCTTAAACCTCGTTGTAATTGTTTAAGTTGTTCGGGATGGGTAAACAAATTAATGAACCCAAATTCATGGATTGAAAACTATGTTGGAAATGTGTTTAATTGATGTTAGAAGAGGTTTGTGAACTAATGTTGAGTTGAGGGCCTTAAGAGCCTAATATTGTGAGTTTGTGATTGATAAATGTGGTTATAGAGATTGTGGAGATTTTGGTGATTATGTTGATGTTGATGAGATTTGAGGATTGGTAATGTGTTGTTAGGACCCTTGAAAAGGGTGTGGCTAGATTAGGAATGAAAAGGATGGAAATTGATGAGGATAATGTATAAGGTTATGGGGAGGTTATGGCAAAATTCTAGTAGAAAATGATGTTTGATGATGGCTTTATGGATGAGAGAATTTAGGTGTTGATTTGGGATGTTTAATGTGGAAAAGAATGGGTGTTGGTAGCTTGTGAAACAAGGATTGAGTGTAGGTTATTAGGAGTGCAATTCTGGGTAGAATTTGCCTCTGTTAGCTGGATTTTTGGGTACGTCCGAACTTCCGTCCGGACTTGGAAGTTCGGACATGCCCCGTCGTTTTCTAAATTTTCCGAGTTTGAGTTGTGTCCGAACTTCCGTCTGAACTTGGAAGTTCGGACACTTGAAAAAATTTTCCCAGGTTAATTTGCTTCGACTTGTGTCCGACCTTCGATGTCCGGACACAAGTTCGGACACCCGTAAATTTTCTTCAGTTTTGGCCTCGACTTGTGTCCGAACTTGGAAGCTCGGACATAAGTTCGGACAGGTAGAAATTTTCTTCAGTTTTGGCCTCGACTTGTGTCCGAACTTCAAAGCTCGGACACAAGTTCGGACATTCACCAGTTTTCACCCATTTGAGTCTCGACTTGCGTCCGAACTTCCGAAGCTCGGACACAAGTTCAGACATAGTGTAATTTTGAGCAAAAATTTTGTTTAAGGGTAGGAAATGATACCCAATGATGGGGATTGATAAGTAATGATGTTATAAGGTTGTTAAGGATATGTTAAGTAAGTTGTAATGGTAATTAAGTGGTGAAGAGTTGTAGTAAAAATATGAAAGTAAACAAGTTAAAAATGTAAAGTTATAAAACTACCGAACGAGGTTAAGCATGGGCGCATTAGTCGTTAAATAATTATGTTACCCCCCATATTAATAAGATAGTTATAATGTTACCAGTTGTCCAAAGAGTTTCAAGGAACATGTGACGGCACATTAGAGTGCGCCTTCGGTGACAGGTATGGTTTTCTTGCAACCTGTGTCCTACCGGATTACACCGGCTTGTATGCCAATGTGTTTTTCTGTGTGTTTGCCACCTTGCAAGATAAAGCATGAAATGAGTTTATAGTAATTCATTATTGTGGCGTAATTATTCGATACCGTTAACCCTTTAACCCTAATTATGTGTTAAATAATAGTTACCGACCTTAGGTCCACATAAGAGATCGGTATTCGGAATAAACGTCCCAACCCACGGGAACGTTCTAACTACGGCTATCCGTGCGTTTGTGTATGTTGTGACTATGTGTGATGTATGTGACTTTGTTTTGTGTGTTGTTGTTATTGGATACAGTTATCCATGTTTGTTAAAGAGGGATGTTACTTCCCTTATGTGTCTAACAGAGTTAGTAACACTATGTGATGTATGTATGTGACAAGTTCCATAAAGGAACCTTTAACTAATATGTATATGTTATGTATGGTGAGGAATCCGGTCGTTCCGGTCGCGCGTATTGTTTGGGAGTTGATGTATATATGTGAATTAACTCCCATCATGTTATGTTAAGGGTTGTTTTCCTTCATTGGATTCCGACCTCCCATTAGCTTAGCCAAAGCTTACCTACCCAACTTCCAATCGGGTAGGGGGAAAATCATGTTTAATGTTGGTAGGGTGTCGATGCCTAAGTTCGCTTCGACTCCCTCTTTGTTAGGTTACGGTTGTTCTTCCTCCTCGAATTACAACCACCCACAAGCTTAACCAAGGCTTACCTAACTCATCATTATTGGAGCTAGGGGGAAATTGTGTAAGGTGTGATTGGTCCTATATGAGGCCGCCATACCTAAGTAAAGAAAATGTATGTATGTTGTGCTCGGGCTTATATCACCCCCGCACTCCCTAAGTAAAGTTTATATTCTCTAAGAAACGGAGATAAGTTTGTGTGTGTGTAATAAGTGAAGTGTGTTGTTATGTTATGTGTGCTAACCCTGTGTTGTGTACCTTTAATGGATGTGTGCTTTTAAGCATGAAGTATGTGTGTAGTTTGTGTATGTTTAAAATAAAATCAATCGCATGCTAAGACGACAATTAGTTGTGCGTGGCCCGGTAGCATGCGGGCTGCGGGATTACCATACCAGCAAAGGTGCTGAGCCCCTTGGGGGCCACCCTTTTCTTCTCTTTCCTGTTTCAGGTACAAGGAACCGGAAGCCGTTCGAGAGTAGGATGGGGTAGTGTTTGTATGTGGTAGTCATGAGAATTGTGGATGTGCTATAGGTGTAGTAAGACCGAAAATGTATCGGCGTTAGTTGATAATTACTCGGAACAGTTGTAATGTAAGTGTACAATGAATGTTGGACATGGTAAGGTTTAATGTGTAGCTGCTCGGGAATTTAGTCCATCAGACCGGTACGATGCATGTATGTTAGCCTTGTTAGCCACGTGGGTGGCTAACGGCGTGTAACACCAAAGAGTAAGTGAGGATGTGAGTTCTGTTTTCCGCTGCTAAGTATTGATAGTGTGTTATTTGTAGTTGGGGTGTTACAAAAGTGGTATCAGAGCGAAGTATCGCTCTGATGACTGAATTACCGAGCTTAGGAAGTACCGAGTTAAGAGTTTAGTACTTTGGGTTAAGGGTTGAGTGATAGCGTGAGAAGTACACTAGTTAGGAAATTCCAGTGTGTACTGGATACCTACAATATCCATCCCGCCCTCCACAACCCTATTTTATAACTCGGGAAAGAACGCCAGAGAGATGAGGGTCATCTCTTACTCGGGAAAAACCCGATCTGGCAGTTGATATTTACCCCTGTAAGTACGGAGGACCTGTCATACGGTAGATCCCGAAAGGTGTGATCCCAAAGACGGTCTCCATTTTAACAATATTAACCGCTCTTGTTAGCGAAAAGTGAAGAATCTTATGCACAAGAGAATAGAATTTCCGGCACCTTGGGTCGACATGCGAAGCAGTCGAGGATAACCAGCGTGCAAGCACTAGCCGTACAACAGTGAGGAAGTGAAGTAGTAGAACCCGAGACGAGTGTCGACGGGACTACAATGTTAACTAATACACCAACGGTATACCAACCGATTAAGGAACTACAACGTAGTACGAGGAGGATACGATACTAAGTAAAAAGGGGTCTCCCGGGATGGGAAACACCCTAGTTAATGGTTGTCATGTGAAGACAGTGAGAAGTAACCAGAGGATTTATTGTTAAGACTGTAAGATCAAGCAAGGGCCAGCAAGGCCACTGATGTCAGTGCGGATGAAACCGATACCGCAACCGGTGAGTATTGAACCGATAACCAGTTAGCATGGCGCACTTGCCATGGCAAGTGCTGCTACAACAAGGCTGTGCGGGAAATTTTTAACAACTACCAAGTACTTAGTAAAGTACCATGAAGTTAAGTGGGAACATCATAACCAAGGAAAGGCTTAGCAGCCTGACCCCTGTAATTGGAAGTACACCAGTCAGCAAGAAGCTAGACTTGGTTAAGACAAGAAAACATTGTGGAACCAGGAGAAATATTTCTTTCAACTTAAATTCATTTTCAAAACCGTTTTCAAAACCAAATTTTCTTTCAAACCCAATCTATTTTAAATTCTTCTTCTTTTAAAACCAGACCAGAAGACCTACACCGGCCTCAGTGCCACATGGTAGGTAAGTTATACCCAGTTTACTTTCGAATAACCGTATGGAAACCGGTAAACCCAAGGGTAACGACCCGAGGAATGGATTGAGTTCATAATAATACAACGGTGGATAAACTTTCCTGGATTAAGTTCGGGAAGCACGGAATGCATATTATCACGGGATAATATAAGGGAGTTAACAACAGAATACTTCACCTAGGCGTGTGACGGACACTACGAGTGTACCAACAGTAATGTGGGACGACCGCACTCCACTAGGAGCTTGTGGGCCTGACAAACCTTCTTATGGGGTAGTCAGGTAAGTAGCAATGTATCAGTAGGATACCCCATGTATGTATACGAGTGGAGTCTGGAACACGGGAAGTAGTCGACTCCATACTACGGTCCGAAGTAAAAGTCAAGCAAGAGCAATGGAGTACCATCGAATGGTTGAAATAAAGGAACCCAGTTAAGTTAAGGAAGACCAAAGGAATTAGTAAGTTTATTTTAAGGAAATATTTAAAGGTGAATGAGTGCGAAGTGCACTGGTTAGTAAGTAACGACGTCACACATGTCTTAAGAATCCTGAAGGATGAACATAATAGCTGGAGTAAGTACCCAGCCTACATATGGTGAGGCAAATGCCTACAATGGATATGTTAATGTGCAATGATCGGGATGAGCTCCCAAGATATCAATTTCACTAAAGAGGATATTTAACCCAACAAAGAACGCAGAGCGAAGTAGTAAATTAAACATACCAACAAGTGCAAGCCAGATATGATGGCATGACCTAATAACACCCAGGAGTTATCCTTAAAAGGCTGTTTGGGTCAACAATGGTTGAACAAGATACGTGACAGAAACGCAAAGGCTGAAATTAACACCAAGTTTAAACACAAGTCGTCAGAGGGAAGTCTGACATCCTTGAAGGGGCATCCCATGAAAGGAACCGTGATACTACGACCTTGTCATGGAGCCCAATACCAATCTAAACCATGTAATGTGTGTGGACAGCCTACAACGGGCAGAGCTCGAGGCAATAAGGTTTATAAGCCACAAGTAGAATGTGTTAAGAAAATGTTATCGATTACAAAGGTTATGTTATATAAGTAAATAAAGCGGATAACGAACCACTGCTTTAAGAGTGGGGATACCTCTGACATTGTGAGACCGCAATAGCGGTGGTTATGTGAATTAAGTTCAGGGAATGTGTTAAAGGTTGACCATGTTGTTACTACGAAAAGAGTTGTACCAGTTGTGGAGACTGAATGGGTGATAAGCCTAACGGCAACCACCATAGGTGTGTGATGCTAAATGTATAATGAACAACGCTAAAGGAGCATAAAAACTCAAAGAATAGAGTATTCAGCAATCAGCCAAACAAGTGGCGAAACACAGTGTAATGGCAGAAGCTAATATAATAGCGGATGCAGTGTAAGTTAATATTATACGATGACAAAGAGCACAGTGCGCAGTGAGCGACCGTTGTATACGCATTGTTAAATAGTTGTATGGCGAATAAGACCAGTTATGAGTTAAAACCAGTGGAGATACAAGATAAGTGATGATACACAGACTGAGCAATAAGCCAGTAGTTGATGCTATGAGATAAGGAACACAGTATGAATTCCTATTGCAATCGCATAAGAGATTTACTGTCAAGAGTTTACGCCTCTGCACTCTGTGGGACTGAGTGTTTTGGTATTGCTTTCGTGCAGTAATGATCGAGTGAGGTAGCTAGGAAATTGGGAAATGTTAAATGTAATAGAAGGACAAGACTTATGGTGTGATAAAACCGATGCATAAGATAGGCACGGTCGTACCAATCAAAGGGTACTTAGTTGACATAAGTGACTACAGTAACACGGTTATAAAAAAAATTGGTATGGAATATACCTCAAGTGTTGGAAATGACAGGAAGAGTACTACTCATTGGGTAGTAGCTCAAACTCAACCGACAGTAAGTTGGAAGAAATCAAGTAAGTCATTGTGGAATGTAGTAAATTATCATGGAAGTGGATAGTAAGTCTGTAACCCACCGAGTTCGCTCATGGTAAGTGATACCACGCGTCGGTAGAGAAACCGTTATTTCCAAGATAAAGGTGATAATCGGAGATGTACAATACAGTAAGAATGACGCATGGGGCAAACTAAGCTCCAAAGTTATCTAGAGTTGCGCAGCAGAAACTGGTGAGCCAGCAACTCAAGTGTTAAATGTGTGTAGTGAACATGAGTGGATGGCTAATTATTAACGCCTATAGCCTCACAGGCCAGAATCGAAACCAGTTAAGAGTTAAAATAAACTCTAGTGAGAATTCTTGGTTAGGGACTAAACTGCCAGTATGGCTAAGATCCTCAAACCAGAACACAGTATAATAAACCGCGTGGAGTTAAAACACTTCACGACGGTAGGACGTTATAAACCAGTGATTAAGTGATTGATTACGTGGGCGTAATCCCTTTTAAGGGGGGGTAGAGCGCAAACCGTTTAGTGTGTTTTACCGTGCAAGTGTACGTGAAATGGTGTGCATAGCACAAAATAAATAATTTGTTTTGATGATTGGTGTGTGTGTTACATAAACATACGCATACATTCATGGTTTAATTATGGTAACTGTGCACAAAAGATGCGAATACCATTGTGATAAGTGTGTTTATTGTGTCAACGGATGTGTGAGAAAGTATAAGTATAAGGGAGTAGAAAAACTCCCGGGGAACTAAACCCCGATAGTATATGTTTATATGATACCAAATGTAATATTGTGTATTATATCTTGATAAAAAATATATATCGATATGTGTATATATACAGTATTGTGGTTCATGAGGATGTATGAAACCGATATAAAACCTAGTAAGAATTAAATTCCCTAGGTAGCTTGATTTAAAATAAATCTGGAAGATGATTGATGGACATAGTTCCACCCTTGGAGATGTATGATTATGACTAGAAGGATTAAAAGATAGAAAATTGGGAATGAATGTATTATCTGTTGTTTGAAAATGTAGTGGGAGGTGAAACTTGATTATCATGAGATCAAGGGAAGCCAAACACAATTGGGGTGGAGAGATAGTTCAACACTGATGCTGATCACATCAGGGTTGGATGATTCTTGAAACTCCCTATAAGTGGTCATAAATAATCACATCAAGAATAAGATGCAATTAACAATAACTGGACTTGGAGTTGTATGGAGCTTTCAAAAGAATTTTAAATTGGGTTTCAAGTTTTCAATTGGTATTTTCAAGACTTCAATAAATATTTTTAAGATTCTTAAGTGGTATTTTCAAAGGAAAGACTACCTTTATGTGACCTCGTAGAGGATTTTCAACTTGTATCCTTCCAATAAAGGATTTCATTATACTTAACCTCATAGAGAGTATTTTCCTACTACTTGCTCACGAGCTGAGGACGTATGAGCCTTTGTCTTAGGACCGGTGACATGAGAAGTATATCTTAAAGATGTATGCAATTGTTTTGATCTCCCAAAGGAACGGGGACCAAAGTGTCCATCGCGACCGGTTCTGCGGGATCACAGTGTATATGTACTCAACATGGGTCTCGAACCCATGAAGAGATGGAAAAGGAATTTCTGGTTGATATACATGCTATGACATGTTGTGTGGTATGTGTAATAATGATTATTTTGGACCTTGAGTCCTAATGTGATTGAATTCCGGAAGTGTTATGTTATCAAGACCTATGTGTCTAAAGGATGTTGTGTTATCAAGACCACGAGTCTAAATGTTGTTATGTTACCCAGACCAAGAGTCTAAGGGTTGTTATGTATGTACAATGTTGTTGAGGTACCCGGACCATTAAGTCCGAGGTTACTAAGTAAGTATGTTATGTATGTATGGATGTGAATGTGTTACCCGGACCGTTAAGTCCGAGGTCATGATGTAAAGTGTGTTTGTTATAGAAGTTTTAGGCTGCAAGTAATCCCCGTATTCTAACCAATGATGTGTGGGAAGTGTGAACTTCGAGGACGAAGTTCTTTTAAGGGGGGTAGATTGAAATACCCCAAACCTTAATGTGTTAATTAATTATGTAATTATAATTCTCTAAGGCTAATTAAGTCCTTAAGATCATTGGTGAACAAATGAAAACCAAAAAGAAAAAGAAAATGCGTAAAAGTCACAAAACGTGAAAACGCGTATTTAATTATTTTAGGAGGTACATAACCTTCATTAGGGTTATAAATATATTTTTATACCTTAGTTACACATTAAGAACATGGGGGAAAAATCCCGGAAGAAAACGGATTCAAATAATACGTTTAAACGCTAACAGAATCTTAAAACACGTTCTTCGAGAAAACCCGAAAACGTGATTTTAAACAGTTAAATGACCCCGTAAAAATAATAGTTGATTTTATAACAATAATTAAACATTAATGGGAGTATAATAACCATTAAAACTAAAGGAATGAGAAAATTCCGGAAAACGGTCCCGGTTAGTGAACAGTGCTAAACCGGGTAAATAAACGAGCGTTTTCTGTTAAAAGACGAAAAACGCTCCAGCGTGTATACATTAGTGGGCCGGTGTTATTTATGTAAACAGCCCACTCACATAAGACTAGTTAATTGAGTCAAGAGAGAGCCAAATAACAAAAGGGCACAAATACCCCTTTTCCCTCTCTCTCCTCCTTTATTTTCTTTTCCCTCTCTCTCTTCCTCTCTTTCCTCTCTTCTCTCTCTCCCAACCGGTTCCCCCTCCTCCTCTCTGCCGATGGAGTTCTCCTCCACAAGCCAACAATGGCTTCCTCCATTTCCCTCCATGTTCAAGCTCCATTTGAGCTCCAAATCAAAAACAAATCACATATTCTTCTTCCTCTCATCTTCCTCTATCTTCCTCTCTTTTCGAAATTTCTAAAGGATGAAGTTGACCTCCATGGGTTTCTCCCATTTGAAGAGAAAAGGACACCAATGAGAAACTTGGAGTCTCCTCTTCCTTCTAAGGTAAAGATTTCCAAGAAAAAGTCATTTTTCCTTCATCTCATGGTGTAATCGATTTTTCACCATTGTTGATACCTTGTTTTTCTCCTTGTTCTTGAGCTCCAAATTGACCCTTCAATGGTGGAGTAATTTCCTTCTTGATTCAAGGGTGAGAATCCCTCTTAAAAGCTTCACAAAGGTAAACCCTAACTTGTGTTCTAAGCCCTTTGATTTAATTGAGTTTCTAAGGGTCTAGATAATTAATTGAGTGTGTTTTGTGTTCTTGGATGTTGGGATGGAGTTTGGAACTCCATGCCCTCTTGATCGATTTTGAGAAGATGGGGAGCAAGAGGAGAAATTAAAGAGACTTGTGAGATTAAGGTAAGGAATCCACCTTAAACCTCGTTGTAATTGTTTAAGTTGTTCGGGATGGGTAAACAAATTAATGAACCCAAATTCATGGATTGAAAACTATGTTGGAAATGTGTTTAATTGATGTTAGAAGAGGTTTGTGAACTAATGTTGAGTTGAGGGCCTTAAGAGCCTAATATTGTGAGTTTGTGATTGATAAATGTGGTTATAGAGATTGTGGAGATTTTGGTGATTATGTTGATGTTGATGAGATTTGAGGATTGGTAATGTGCTGTTAGGACCCTTGAAAAGGGTGTGGCTAGATTAGGAATGAAAAGGATGGAAATTGATGAGGATAAATGTATAAGGTTATGGGGAGGTTATGGCAAAATTCTAGTAGAAAATGATGTTTGATGATGGCTTTATGGATGAGAGAATTTAGGTGTTGATTTGGGATGTTTAATGTGGAAAAGAATGGGTGTTGGTAGCTTGTGAAACAAGGATTGAGTGTAGGTTTATTAGGAGTGCAATTCTGGGTAGAATTTGCCTCTGTTAGCTGGATTTTTTGGTACGTCCGAACTTCCGTCCGGACTTGGAAGTTCGGACATGCCCC
This sequence comes from Limonium bicolor, assembly GCA_023374045.1. Classification (NCBI taxonomy): domain Eukaryota; kingdom Viridiplantae; phylum Streptophyta; class Magnoliopsida; order Caryophyllales; family Plumbaginaceae; genus Limonium; species Limonium bicolor. Next base: position 345,356,008 of record CM041777.1, read on the forward strand.
GTCGTTTTCTAAATTTTTCCGAGTTTTGAGTTGTGTCCGAACTTCTGTCCGAACTTGGAAGTTCGGACACTTGAAAAAATTTTCCCAGGTTAATTTGCTTCGACTTGTGTCCGACCTTCGATGTCCGGACACAAGTTCGGACGCCCGTAAATTTTCTTCAGTTTTGGCCTCGACTTGTGTCCGAACTTGGAAGCTCGGACATAAGTTCGGACAGGTAGAAATTTTCTTCAGTTTTGGCCTCGACTTGTGTCCGAACTTCAAAGCTCAGACACAAGTTCGGACATTCACCAGTTTTCACCCATTTGAGTCTCGACTTGCGTCCGAACTTCCGAAGCTCAGACACAAGTTCGGACATAGTGTAATTTTGAGCAAAAATTTTGTTTAAGGGTAGGAAATGATACCCAATGATGGGGATTGATAAGTAATGATGTTATAAGGTTGTTAAGGATATGTTAAGTAAGTTGTAATGGTAATTAAGTGGTGAAGAGTTGTAGTAAAAATATGAAAGTAAACAAGTTAAAAATGTAAAGTTATAAACTACCGAACGGGGTTAAGCATGGGCGCATTAGTCGTTAAATAATTATGTTACCCCAATATTAATAAAGATAGTTATAATGTTACCAGTTGTCCAAAGAGTTTCAAGGAACATGTGACGGCACATTAGAGTGCGCCTTCGGTGACAGGTATGGTTTTCTTGCAACCTGTGTCCTACCGGATTACACCGGCTTGTATGCCAATGTGTTTTTCTATGTGTTTGCCACCTTGCAAGATAAAGCATGAAATGAGTTTATAGTAATTCATTATTGTGGCGTAATTAATTCCGATACCGTTTAACCCTAATTATGTGTTAATAATAGTTACCGACCTTAGGTTCACATAAGAGATCGGTATTCGGAATAAACGTCCCAACCCACGGGAACGTTCTAACTACGGCTATCCGTGCGTTTTGTATGTTGTGACTATGTGTGATGTATGTGACTTTGTTTTGTGTGTTGTTGTTATTGGATACAGTTATCCATGTTTGTTAAAGAGGGATGTTACTTCCCTTATGTGTCTAACAGAGTTAGTAACACTATGTGATGTATGTATGTGACAAGTTGCATAAAGGAACCTTTAACTAATATGTATATTTATGTATGGTGAGGAATCCGGTCGTTCCGGTCGCGCGTATTGTTTGGGAGTTGATGTATATATGTGAATTAACTCCCATCATGTTATGTTAAGGGTTGTTTTCCTTCATTGGATTCCGACCTCCCATTAGCTTAGCCAAAGCTTACCTACCCAACTTCCAATCGGGTAGGGGGAAAATCATGTTTAATGTTGGTAGGGTGTCGATGCCTAAGTTCGCTTCGACTCTCTCTTTGTTATGTTACGGTTGTTCTTCCTCCTCGAATTAAAACCACCCACAAGCTTAACCAAGGCTTACCTAACTCATCATTATTGGAGCTAGGGGGAATTGTGTAAGGTGTGATTGGTCCTATATGAGGCCGCCATACCTAAGTAAAGAAAATGTATGTATGTTGTGCTCGGGCTTATATCACCCCGGCACTCCCTAAGTAAAGTTTATATTCTCTAAGAAGAACGGAGATAAGTTTGTGTGTGTTAATAAGTGAAGTGTGTTGTTATGTTATGTGTGCTAACCCTGTGTTGTGTACCTTTAATGGATGTGTGCTTTTAAGCATGAAGTATGTGTGTAGTTTGTGTATGTTTAAAATAAAATCAATCGCATGCTAAGACGACAATTAGTTGTGCGTGGCCCGGTAGCATGCGGGCTGCGGGATTACCATACCAGCAAAGGTGCTGAGCCCCTTGGGGGCCACCCTTTTCTTCTCTTCCCTACTGTTTCAGGTCAAGGAACCGGAAGCCGTTCGAGAGTAGGACGGGGTAGTGTTTGTATGTGGTAAGTCATGAGAATTGTGGATGTGCTATAGGTTGTCTAAGACCGAAAAATGTATCGGCGTTAGTTGATAATTACTCGTACAGTTGTAATGTAAGTGTACACTGAATGTTGGACATGGTAAGGTTTAATGTGTAGCTGCTCGGGAATTTAGTCCCATTACCGTACGATCATGTATGTTAGCCTTTTTAGCCACGTGGGTGGCTAACGGCGTGTAACACCAAAGAGTAAGTGAGGATGTGGAGTTATGTTTTCCGTGTTAAGTATTGATAGTGTGTTATTTTTAGTTGGGGTTTTACATATACCAGCAATGTGTTTCGATAAAATGTCCTGAACCAATTCCAGCGACGTTTTTTGCTTTATTACCATGTTTGTGTGAATTTTGACAGTAAGTGTTCTTAATGAACTGTTAGATGAATTAACATTAAAATGTTAATTTATAGTTATTGAATTTTATGTTTTGATTTTCCATAAGTCATATATTTATTAAATAATGTCAACGATTAGATACTATACAAGTTGTTGGTGTTCTACTCTCGCGTTAGCTCCTTGCCGCCCTCCCTCACCGCCCGCCTCTGCTACTCCCTACGCCCTGTTATCTCCCTCTGAGTTCCACCCTGCTCCTCGTCTTTCCTTCACCCTCATATATGTATACATATGCCAAAGACAGGTTAGTTTTATTTTTTCAATTAACCTCAATCAATTGTCATTTATCATGATTTTTTGAGTAATTAGTTCATTTGTATGTAATAGTTAGTTGATTAATTATACATATGTATAAGATTGATCACTTCTTATTTTTATGGTTCATCAGTTACCCACCCTTTTGACTCCAGTTTGTTTCATCTAATACAGGCTTATTTGTGGCCATCCTCCGCTCTATTATCTCCCTCTGAGTTTCCTCTGCTCCTTATATCTCTGTCTGTTCGCATTGTACGATGTATACATATACCAAAAAACAGGTTAGTTTTAATTTCAACCTCGATCAATTTTCGTTTCCATAAATGTTTGTGTAATTAGTTATTTATATGTAGTAGTTAGTTGAGTAGATATACATATATAATATAACAAATAAAATAACCACTATATATTATGTATATTATATATATATATCACCAAGTATATATATATTATAGATGTATATATACATATAAGAACCACCAGTAGTATATAATATATTATATATATATATTATAGATGGTATATATCTATATTCTACAGACTCGCCTCGCCAACAAACCATATGTATATATGACCTTTGCCAAATATAGGTTCGTCAATGTTATTTTTATATTTAATATTTTAAATATTAGTTTAAGTTATTATACATTATAAACATATTTTTATAGATATTATTTAGTTTTATTCTTTTAGTTGGTGTTTGTAGAATGGATCGTGAGTGGATGTACGGTCCGCGAGGTAATTATTTTGAATCAAAAGTGGATAATGAATTTTGCAAAGCAGCTCTCGATCATCAGAAAGGATGAATGAGACACACATTCCTTGTTCATGTGCACAGTGTGAACTTCGCAACAAGTTCCCTAATCTACACAATCAGATTTCATCTATCCAGACGTGGATTTATGCCAAACTATAAGATCTAGTTTTTACATGGTGAGTCTTTAGAAGCTAGTAGCAGGGTGCAAACTTCCACCCAGCCGAACAGTGAACCAAGAATGGTTACCGACGATACTACATTTCCTGATAATGAGTGTGATCAGAGTGACACTGAAATTAACGATGATAATGAAAGATTGAACAACTGAACTCTATGCTGCAAGATGTTAAGGACAATTTCATAGACAAGCCGACTGAATATCAAAGATTAGTTGACGCATCATGGTCCCCTTTGTTCCCCAAATGTACCAAATTTACAAAGTTGACATCCGCGCTACACTTGTTCAATCTGAAAGCAAGATTTGGCTGGAGTGATAAGAGTTTTACGGCAATACTAGAACTATTCCACGACATGCTTCCAGATGATAACAATCTTCCTACTTCCACTTATGATGCAAAAAGTTGATGTGTCCTATGGGTGTGGAGTACGAAAAGACACCGCATGTCCAAACATTGTGTATTATACAGAGGAGAGAATAAACATTGAATCAGTGTCCAAAATGTCATTTGTCACGCTATAAACAGAAGGACGACCAATCATCCAATTCTAAGAAAAAAAGTCCTCCAGCAAAAGTCATTTGGTATTTACCCATATACCAAGGTTTAAAACGTCTGTTTGCAACGTCAGAGATGCCCAAAATTTAAGAAGGCACGCGGAAGGAAGAAAAAATGATGATAAAGCTGAGACATCCAGCTGATTCACCACAGTGGAGGACTATCGATAGAAGATTTGAAGATTTTGCCAGTGATAATTGAAATTTGAGACTCGGGATGTGTACAGATGGGAAGAATCCGTATGGCACTCTAAGTAGTCAACACAGCACTTGGCCTGTTCTATTGGTGATTTACAATCTTCCTTCGTGGTTGTGTATGGAGCGAAAATACATAATATTATCATTGTTGATTTCTGGTCCTAAACAATCTGGACATAATATCGATGTAACCTTGCACCGCTGATTGACGATTTGAAATTGTTATGGAATCAGGGGACAGTGGTTTATGACGGTTACAACAGAAAAAACTTCACACTTCGTGCCATGTTGATTTGCACAGTGAATGACTTTCCAACGTATGGGAATTTATTTGGATATACAGTGAATGACGCATTTGCTTGCCCAATATGTGAGGACGACACTTGTTCTGATCGTCTAAAGTTTTCTGGCAAAAACGTGTACATGTGTCATCACAGATTTTTGCCATCAGCACACCTGTACCGTAAAAAAGGAAGTTATTCAATGGAAAGACTGAGACACGTGTTGCTGATATATCTGTAAGTTCTCAAGAGATCTATGAAAAGGTGAAAGACTTGAGAATGTTTTCGGTGTTCCGTCCAACTCTGCCCAAAAAACATCTGGAAAAAATGTTCAATATTTTGAGAATTCCGTATTGGAAACATTTATCTATTAGGCATTGTCTTGATTTTATGCATATTGTCAAAAATGTTGGTGAGGCTGTTGTTGGGACTTTGCTTACCATACCTGGGAGAACCAAAAACGAATAAAGGTTCGAAGAGACATGCAAGCTATGGGCATGTAGTAAGGCATCCTCAAGAAAGAGGCAAACGAACATATTTACCTCCAGCATGTTACACTTTGTCTAAGAATGAAAAGATCAGGTCTACAATGTCTCTTCACTCCCTTAAGGTGTAACACCCATACCGCTAATCCCGTCATTACCGTCTAATCATCTCGTACCTCCTTACATACGCAGTGGATAATTCCTTACACAACGGCGGGTGATACAATGTCGTTAGCCATCCAAGTGACTAACAAGGCCTACTTCCATTACACAGCATCAGTCTGATGGACCAGATACCAAGTACAAACAATACAACTCACACTTCAATTTCCAAACTGAATCAATTACTTTTACAATCCATACAGTACCGAGTCTTTACATACTACTAACCAATTGCACCGAGTACTAATATACACTTCTAACATACAACCTATACTCACTGGTTTATACAAACGGCTACGAGTACAACTCTTTACTCACGCCTATCAAGGCTTACTCATTTCACAGTACAACTACATACTCAACGTGGCACACCGCTATTTGACAGGGCTACACGCCCGAGTACAACTCATTACTATAATCAAGTTAACCCTAGCTAACTAAGCATAGCAAACCGGTCTCTCACATCGATTATCAGCTTCTTGGGTACCTAAACATAAAACAGCGCCCCAAGGGGCTCAACAAATTGCTGGCATGAAATTCGCATACCCCGCGTGCTAACGAGGGTACGCCGACTACTTTGTCGCCTACATGGAGTTCATTTTATTTTGCAAGCATACATGCTATTATGAACAACATTATATTCATACAATAGTGCCATACATACATACATTCCACAAATACAATGGAAGGTCATCACAAATCAACCAATCATACATACCAAGGCACTGAGATACACTTCTCAAGTTCATACACAATACTTTGTTAGTTACTTACTCATCCGGGTTAATCGGATGTTCTTACTCTTTTACTCTTGATCAATGACTTACACTAGCCATGATCCTTACAATACCAATACTTCTCTTTACAATAATACTCAAGTCAAGTCGGTATGACCTCCGGGCAGAGACTACACCATCTCACCACCAAGCTTAGGTTGGCTTACTCTCCCCATGTTGTTACCCCATTTAAGGGTTTGGACCATGAGAAAGATTAGGCCAGGAATCGGATCCAACCTCTTGTGTCTCTTCATCCTCACACGTGGCCGAAACTATATCAGACTTCTCACATACTCTAATTTACCAATTTACTCAAAGTTAGGAGGGTTACATAGTTAGTGAGTTAGTGAGATCCATTTCACAATCACAAGTCAAGGTTAGCACATTTGCACAACCACAATCAAACACTTCATCCTCAATCATACATTTCATGAATTATACAACTACAAGTTCAAATACAATCCAGCAAGGAACACTACATTACAAGCACAAGAAAGTGCAATAAACCTGATCATGCATTTTATCTTGTTTAGGTGATAACACATAACACATAAACCACAAATCAGAGTAACCACGGTAGCATACAGGGCATGAGAAAATCATACCGTTCATCGTAGTTGTTCAATCACCGACTCTCCTTCGGAGTCCAACAATTCCAATCCTATAACATACATGGAATCAGACGATTAATTCTCCATAATTAACCTAACTCTTTAAATCTTAAGAGTTCCCTGATTTACGATTTCTTTACTCCTTACATTTCAACTCACTTACATTGGTTACTTACTTCAAATTACTCCTTAAGCTTATTTATACCCCTAATGACCATTACATGTCATTAATTAAGTCTTAACAATCTTTTAATATCAATACCATTCAAATCCCCATCTCAGAATTCCATTTATACAATTTTTAAAGCATTTTCCGGTTGGTCCGAGACCTTGTCAGGTTCCCAAGTCTCGGACCAATGCTGGAATGAAGTTTCAGCCATTTTTTCAATATGGTCTGGGACTTTAGCAGGGACCTAAGTCCCGGACCAAGGTAAATGCGAACTTTCGGCCCCTTTTCATGCTGGTCCGGGACTTTACCATGGACCTAGGTCCCGGACCAGTACAAAGTGAATTGTTGGTCTGTTTTTAAGGTCGGTCCGGGACTGGTCCTGGACCTAAGTCCGTACCCTGCTAAACTTTTACAGATTTTGCATTTTCCAAGTTTATTCTAGCTCCATTCTTTTTCCCCATCTTTTCCACACTTTACACATGTAATCTAATGTTTTAACACTAATTTAACACTCTAAACTTCCTAAAATCATTTACTAAACTCATTACTCACTTCTTGGCTAATTTACACAAATTCCACACTTACATTCTCCTAAAACTCACAACTTAGTTTCTAGCTTTCTAAGTTACAGATTTTGCTCTCCTCTTTACTCTTCCCATGACTTACACTTAATGCCATTCTAGCACACACACTTACATCATTTCTCATTCCCAAATTCACCCAAATACATCATTCTCTTCTAATCCAAAACCAGGCAATTAGCCACTTAAGTTCACCTCTAACAACACCTAGTTATTCCTAGGTTTTTTCTCCTTAGCTAAACACTTGAGTCCTCAAGTTTCTAGGACAATTTTGACAGAGTTTCCCCTAGAATTTTAACATGCCCACAGCATTGTTTTCATTCCACTAAACCTACTCAACAAGCTACTTTCACAAGGGGTGCTAACAGCACTTAAATTCCTGCACATTCTCAACAATAATCCCATTGTGCATCAAGCTTAATCACTTGGATCTAAGGCCCTTAACAACACATAATTAATACTAGAATACCTCCATTACTTGGTTATCATTGTAGTAGCTTACACAACACTAAAGCAATACAATTCCTCATACTACAAGACATTAAAACTCATTCCAAGGTAAGTCCATTACCTTGTGATTTCTAGTTCCCTTTTTCCTTCCTTAATCTTCTTATTCTTTCCTTTCTCTTCTTGCTCTTTCTTTCCTTGTTCCTTGTCTACAATTCGACCAAGCTACAGCCCATTGTCCAATGGAATACACACATACACTAGTAAATACACAACTCTAAAATTAAACCATGGAATTAGAGAGTGATTCCAAGGCTTTAAAAGGAGGAATTACCTTACAATCTTTAGGGAAGTGTTTGGCTAGCAAAACCCACAAATCTCCAGCATTCTTGAAGGCCAAAAATTGACTGGCATATGAAGCAAGAGGGCTCAAAATCTGGAGAGTTTTGGTTGTAAAGAAAGGCTAGAAAAAGAGAGGTTTTTGAACTACTTCTTACCTTAGAACAACAAGGGAGTTATTCTAGATCAAAATGGCTCCTTCAACCTTCAAATACAGCTCCAGACATGGAGATGAATGTCACCATTTTTGGATTTTGAAAGGAGGTAAACGATCCCCAAGATGAAGGGAGTTCAACGGTACAATTTTTGTAATTTTTGGACTTGATTTGTGCCTTGGAGATGAAGAAGAAGGGAGGGCTGGTTTGGAGCTCTTAGAATCGCCACTGAAGGCTTGAGGAAGAAGAGAGTTCAGAAGTGGAGGGGAGTACATGAGAGAAATGAGAGAATGGGAGGAGAGAGAAGAGTAAAGTAACTTTTTGTACTTCCTTTACTTTTCTTACTTTATTGTTTTGTCTTCTTGTTACTAATAGAGTGTAGAGAGTTAATTGATTAGGAGAGTGAGTGTGCTGACTCATTAATTAAAACCGGCCCACACATAATGCCCCGGGAGGGCGTTTTCGTCTTTTCAAATTAAACGCTCGTTAATTTCCAGGTTCTGACACTATTCACTTACCGGGCCCGTTTTTCTGGAATTTTCTCGTTTAATTAATTTTAATGGCTCTAGACCTTCACTAATGTTTAATTATAGACATTTGATCAACTATAATTTTTACGAGTCCATCAAACCCGCTTAAAGTCACATTTTTCCCGATTTTCTTGAAAAATGTGCTTTAAGGTTCGCTTGCGGTTTTAATCCATTTTATGGATCCGTTTTCTTCAGGAATTGTTTCTACATACTATTTAGGATAACTAAGCCTTAGGAACCCATCTAGGTCCAAACCACCATTGGAGACTTGGAGAATAGCTCAAACAAGGAAAATCAAGGCATTAAATATGCCAAAATTGGCCAACACCAGAGGGTGAAGAAAAGATGCATTTTCTTTGGATATTTTTACCTTGGATGAAAGAGGAGGCTCCAAGCTCCAAGAATCTCTAACTTTCTCTTCAAATGGGCTATACCCATGGAGATGAACTTCAAGCTTTTTGGATTTTGAAAAGAGGGAAGTGTAGAGCTTGATGAGAGGAGTTCAAATATGCAATTATTTTTGAATTCGGAGCAAGGATGAAGCTTGGGCAAGAAAGAAAATGGAGAAAGCCATGGATGGGGCTCCATTGTCGCCCAACACAGAGAGAGAGGGGAAGAAAATCGGTGGAGAAGGGGGAAAGGAAGAAGAAGGAAATGAGAGGAGAGAGAGGGAGATAAGTGCTTTATCCCCTTTTACTTTTTGCTTTTTCCTTTCTTTTTCTTTTCTTTCTTTATTACTAGCTTAGTGTGTGAGTGAGGGGGTTGAATCACTAAATAAAACCGGCCCCCACTATATTAGCAAGCTGGAGCGTTTTTCGTCTTTTACAGAAAACGCTCGTTATTTTACCCGGTTTGGCACTATTCACTAACCGGGCCCGTTTTTCAGATTTTTCTCGTTTCATTATTTTAATGGTTCTTAAGCTTCCATTAATACTTAATTATAGTTATATAGTCATCTATAATTTTTATGGGTCTACTTGACCACTTAAAGTCACGTTTTCGGGTTTTCTCGAAAAACGTGCTTTAAAGCTCCGTTAGCGTTTTAATCCCATTATTTGGATCCGTTTTCTTCGGGAATCATTCCCGTATACTAATTAGGCCTAACGAAGCCTTAGGAATCTATCTCGGACCCTAACCAAGGTTGTATACCTCCTATACTCATTTAATGCGTGTTTTAGCGTTTTTCACGTTTTACGCGTTTTCTCTTTTCTTTTGGGTTTATTCTCTTTACCTTTAATACCCCGGACCTAAAAATGGTGATTAAATTACTCTAATATGATTTTTAGAGGCCTATTAGTGCTTAAGAAGTATTGGTAAAGAGAATAAACCAAAAGAAAAGAGATACGCTTGAAAATCAAAAAATGCTAAAACACGCGTTAAATGAGTATAGGAGGTATATGACGTCGGTTAGGGTCCGAGATGGATTCCCAAGGCTTATTTAGGCCTAATTAGTATACGGAAATGATTCCCAAAGAAAACGGATCCAGATAATGGATTAAAACGCTAACGGAGTTTTAAAGCACGTTTTTCGAGAAACCTGAAAACGTGACTTTGAGTGGTCAAATAGACCCGTAAAAATTATGGTTGACTATATTACTATAATTAAGTATTAATGGAAGCTTAATAACCATTAAAAATAAAGAAACGAGAAAAATCCGAAAAACGAGCCCAGTTAGTGAATAGTGCTAAACCGGGTAAAATAACGAGCATTTCTATAAAAGACGAGAAACGCCCCAATATGCGTGGCTACAGTGGGGGCCGGTTTTAATATGTTAGCCAGCCTCTCACCACTCTCAACTAGCTAATTAATATAATAGTCAAAAAGCAAATAATGAAAAGTGATTTATATCCCCTTTTACTATCCCTCCTCTCATTTTCCCCATTTCCTCCTCTCTCTCACGTGGCATCTCCCCCTCCCCCAAGCCAGATCTCTTCTTCCTCTCTTCATCTGGTACAAAATGGAGCCCCTCCCATGGCTTCTTCAACTTTCTCTTCATGCCCAAGCTACACCTAAGCTCCAAATTCAAAAATAACTACATATTTGAACTCCTCTCATCAAGCCCTATCATCCTCTCTTTTCAAAATTCAAAAAGGATGAAGTTCATTTTCATGGGTATTGGCCATTTGAAGAGAAAAGCACACCATCTTGAAGCTTGAAGCTTCCTCTTTCATCCAAGGTAAAAATATCCAAAGAAAAATACATTTTTCTTCACCCTCTTGTGTTGGCCGATTTTGGCCTTGCTTCTCCTTGTTTTGAGCTATTCTCCAAGTCTCCAATGGTGGGTTGGAGCTCCTCCTTTGATTCATGACAAAACCAATCCTAGGGTTCCAAGGGTAATGTCCAATTGTATACCTTAAGCCCTCTTCTTGAATTCATGAGTTGTTTTCACAAACTAGGGGAGCTAATTAGTACTCCTTGTGTGTATTGGTACCTTGGTCTAGAGAATTGGGCAAGAGAATTTGTAACACCCCTACTGCTAATATTGTCATTACCGTCCAATCTCCTTACACATCAGATACACGCAGCGGATACATACTTACATAATGAGGGTGATATAATGCCGTTAGTCACCCACGTGACTAACAAGGCTACTGCTACTACATACAGCATCGGTCTGATGGACCGGAATCCCGAGTACTACACTTCTACAATACATACTCCATTCATCAAACGAATACTACAAGGCTCCATTCAATACTTTACTCCTTCGTAAACCATACAATACAAAATACATAACCGAGTTTACTAGGTTCCCAATACAATTACAATGCTTCTTCCAAGTTCATATGTACTCATTAAGAGTCTAACCACTGCCCGTTCCTCACAAACTACTTGCTTCTAATTACAAGGGTGTGCCTCCGGTCTCTTATCTTGACCATATTCGCTTCGGTACCTGCACACTAAAAACGTTCCCCCTAAGGGGTCAGCTTTCGCTGCGCATGATAACCGCATACCCCGTGTACTAGTGAGGGTACGCCGACCACTTGGTCGTATACATGCGGTTGATTTCATTCAAACATACATGCATACATGATCTTATACATAATATTGCAATACATTACGCAAGACATACACACATACGTACACTTCATTACATACAAGAAGTACAACATAAACCATCCAATGCCTACTTACCTTTTTCCGAATTACACATACACATTACATACACAATATACAATACTTGTTAGCTTCATTGGTCCACCCGGGTTAATCGGGTGGAGATTACTCTTTACTCGTTACTTCATACATACGCATACATACTCATACATACTTACGGATCCATACTTACTTACTCTTACTCAAGTTAAGTCGTCGGGACCTCCGGCCCTGAGGACTACACTGTCCCACCTCCGGGATTTACTTGACTCACCAATCCGGGATGCTACCCATTTAAGGGATTTGGGCTGCGGACCAGTTTAAGAGTCAGGAATTGCAGCCAACCTCTTGTGACTCCGCATCCTCACGCGTGGCCGAAGCTATATCGGACTTCTACTCATTCCGGTTTACTCACTTAAGTTAGGAGTTAGGTAGTTAGGAATTAGCAGAAGTCATTCATACAAGCCACATACACAAATACATTGCTCAATACTCATTTATGCAAGATACAATACAATACTTAAGTACAATACAAGATTCGAATACCATTCATCATCATTCATAAATTTCATGAATTATACAAACTAGTGTCCAAGACAATAAATATCAAGAACAACATAAGTCAAGCACAGGTAAGTGCAATATAGTCCGATTCATGCATTTATCTTATTTAGGTGATCAAATAAGCACACAAATCGGGGTAACCAGATTAGGATATAGGGCATGAAGAAATCATACCTTTCACCGTTGACTTTGGAATCACCGACTCCCTTCGGTGTTCAACTATTCGAATCCTATCACATACATACATTTGGATGGTTAATTATCCATAATTAACCTTACTGAGTACTTTTCTAAAGTTTCCTAGTTTATACTTACTAACTCTTTGTTACTTAAATACATTTACTTAAGTTACTTACTTACAATTATTTTCTAAGCTTGTTTATAGCCTTAATGACCATTAAACATCATTAATCATGTCTTAATTAACTTATAATATCATTACCCATCCTTACCCTACTTTAGTTTAGCTTTAAAATACATTCTGGGCACTTTTCAGGGTGGTCCGGGTTTGTGTCCGGGGATACAAACCCGGACCAATGCATTTGGTCAGCTCTTGGGTGTATTCTGTGTGTGGTCCGGGTTTAGGGCAGGGTTTACAAACCCGGACCATACAATGGTAATTCTCTCGGGTATGTTTTCTATGTGGTCCAGGTTTAGGTCATAGTTTACAAACCCAGACCATGTGTGTGTAAAACCTCTCGGGTGTATTTTGGGGGTGGTCCGGGTTTAGGTCTTGGTTTACAAACCCAGACCATCCATTCTGTAATATATTCTGTCGTGTTTTTTGACATGTCCGGGTTTGTGTACTAGTTTACAAACCCGGACAAGTTACAGTATTGTTAAATGTATATGTTTTTTATTCTGTTTCAACTCCAAACTTCCACCAATCTCTTCCCCAATATTCCTACATATAATCTAACATGTTTTGACATTGATTAAGCATTTTAAACTAGTCTAATCCACTCTATAAAAATCTGTTACATTTATACACTCACTGTAAGTTTTTCTTCTCTGTTACTATTTTTCCTTCTCCAAGAATTGCTACAGACTTCCCATTCTTTTCTCACTAACTCAATGATCCTCAATCTATCCTTACTTAGTTAAACAACTTGCATTGCTCCATTCAAGTTATACTCAACCACATCTCTTCCTCCTAAATACAAACCAAGGTAATAACCACACAATCTCTTCTCTGAACATATCCATGTTCTTTCCTCTGCAACAACACTTAAGTCTCTTAACTCCTAACCAAAATTTGGCAGAGGTTCCTTACGTTCCAAAGTATGCTCACCACATTAATTTTCTCATTCAACACAGTTTACAACCTGCTCAACATATTCAATATCAATATACACACAAACTTCTAACACTTACTGCCAACTTAATACTCACACTTAGCATTTTGTTCACTTGTTTCCATAAGCTTCAAACTACCAATACAATCCACATTAATATACCCCATTACTCCCCTACGGTTACAGTAGCTTAAACATTGCTACAATAATATACCCATTTCTATGTAACAATAGAAATCTATATAGAGGCATTTCCTTACCTTAAGTTTCTTGATTCTTTTCCTTTCTCTCCTTCTCCTTTCTTGCTCCTCTTTCCTCCTTTGCTCTTGTTTCTTTGTTTTCTCGATTTTTAGTTAGGCCAAGCTACCGCCATGTTCCAAGGAATACACACACAAAAGCTAGTAAAATTTCTAACGTAGCATTAAACCCTAACTTGTGTAGAAACACTTAGAACTCTTAGGAATTCTTACCTTGAGCTTCTAATGGAGTTTTGGATAGAAAAATGACAATGCTTCAGCTCCCCTTTTGAAATGCCAAACCGGCTGAACAAGGAACAATGGGAGTTCAACGTTGGTTTTTGGTTTTACAGGGGAAAAGCTGAAAAAAGGAGGGCTTTGAGTCATTTTCTTACCTTAGAACAACAAGAAGAAGATGGAGCTCCAAATGACCACCTTCAAGCTCCAAAAACGGTCACACCCATGGAAATGAAGTTGGAGATTTCCAATTTTTGAAAGATGGAAAGCGATCTCCAAAGCAAGGGGAATTCAACGGTATATTTTTTGTTGGATTTGGAGGTGATTTGGGTTCTCAAATATGGAAGAGAATGGAGCTGTTTTTGAAGTTTTTCCAAATCGCCATACCAGGCAAGGGAGGAAGAAGAGTCTGGAGTGGGGAAAAAAACGTGAGAGAGCCAGAGAAATAGAGGTGAGAGAATCAGAGAGTAAGGTAATGTACTGTTGCTTTTTACTTTTTCTTATTTTACTCTTTATTGTTTTGTCTTTTTATGTCTAATAAACAATTAAGGAGAGGGGGTGGCTGAGTGAATCGTCCCCACTACACTCCCACAATTGATTCTGATTTTTTTAATTACCAATGGAGGGGATATTTTTCTCTTATTACAATTTACACCCCACAAGTTTCTAGTTTTTACACTATTCACTCACCGGAACCCGTTTTTCGGAATTTTCTCGTTTAATTAATTTTATTGGTTCTAGACCTTCATTAATATTTAATAATGAATATCTGATTGACCAAAATTATTATGGGTCTATTTAACCCGCTTAAAGTCGTTTTCCCGGTTTCCTCGAAAAACGCGCTTTAAGGTTCGTTTGTGGTTCTAATCCATTTTGAGGATCCATTTTCTTCGGGATTTGTTCCCATATATTATTTTGGCCTTATTAAGCCTTAATAATCCACATAATACGTTAACCGAGGTCTCATACCTCTTATGGTTATTCAACGCTTATTTAGCGTTTTTCACTTTTAAAGTGTTTCTTTATTTCTTTTGGATTTATTTTTCCTTACCAATATTACTTAGGCGTTATTAGGCCCTTAAATACGTATTAGATTAATTTTAATCCCTATATTTAAGTTCGGGGTATTTCAGAATTGCCTTGACTGATTTTGGAAAGAAGAGAAGTGGAGAAGATGAGAAAGGAATTACAAGGAAAGGCTTGTGAAGATAAGGTAAATAAATTTACCTTGGAGCCTAACTTAATGCTTTTGAAATTTTGGGATGGGAAGTGATTAAATGAACCCAAAAATTGTGTTAAATATGTACCTGGTAATAGCTGGGAGTATATTGAGTTAATGCTTGATTTGGGAGCTATGTATTTGATGAATTATGCATTATGGTGCTTAATGAGATTTTGCTTGATTAATGAGGAATTGTTGTGTGCTGATAGAACCCTTGTGGTTGGCTAGTTTTAGGATGAATTATGTGAAGAAATGAGTTTTGGGCAATGTTAGAAAAGTATCCGGACTATGGCAAAATTTCGGTAGAAATCTAAGTGGTTTAAGTGATGTTTTGGGTGAAGAGTGACCTAGGTTTAGCCAAGTATTGTTAGAGCTTGAATGGGGTGAATGACCACCCTAGAGTATGAGAGGAAGATTGTGGAGAGAGTGTGCAAAATCTGTAGCAAAAAGGAGTTGTTTAAGTGCTTTTGGGAGTTAGAAAGGGATAAGGATTTAAGGTTTAAGATTGAGGCATGAACCTTGGCATGAGAAGTGCATTGTCTTGGAATATTTGGAATGGTCAAATAGGGTGAGAACAATAATGCAAGTGCCAAGAGAAGTTAGAAAATGCACAAGTGTGCATTAGTGCAAATGAGAATGGAAAATTTTGTGAGATTGAGCAAGAATTTGAGTAAGGATTAAACCTATGATTTGAAGAGGTTTAGAGCATGTGTTTAAGGTGTTTAAACATGTTGGAAACTTGTGGAAATATTAGGGAATGATTAGGTGTGGATTAGGGGTTGATTTGGGGTTGAAAAATGACCTTAATAGTAGTTTTTAGCAGGGTCCAGGACTTAAAATATGTACCAAGTCCCGGACCGCATCAAAAAAAGGCCCGAGAGTGAATGCAGGAATTGGTCTGGGACTTAAGTCCAGGACCAGGTAAAAAAAATGAGCCGAAAGTACACAGAAGTATTGGTCCGGGACTTTGGGTCCGGACCAAGTCCCGGACCACCCCCAAAATTTCACCGTATGTGTTTTAAAGTGCCTAGAAGATGGGGGAATGATGTGTAATGGTTTTAGATGATGTTAAGGCCTTGTTTGGTGACTTGTAAAGGCCCTAAGAAGCGTAAGAAAGTGCTAGAAGTGATTGAGAAGTGAGAACTCAAATTAACAAGAGTAAAACCGAGATAACGGGATAACAGGGTAAGTACGGGAGTCGTGTTTATTTATGTACCGTATGAACTTGGTATTGATAATAGTGTTTGAAACATTATCAGAGAATCGTGTATGAACCGAGCAATGTGAGGACACGGTAAAAGTGAAACCAAGGTGTAAGGTATGGTTTTCTCATGCCCCGTGTGCTAACCGAGTTACTCTGATTTGTGTGTTTGTGTGCCGGCTTAATCAAGACCAAAACATG
Source organism: Limonium bicolor (assembly GCA_023374045.1). Taxonomy (NCBI): domain Eukaryota; kingdom Viridiplantae; phylum Streptophyta; class Magnoliopsida; order Caryophyllales; family Plumbaginaceae; genus Limonium; species Limonium bicolor. The sequence continues at coordinate 345,372,863 of CM041777.1, forward strand.
AAAATAATCCATTGCTTGATTATGTAAGTCTTGTTGTATGTTGTATGAGCTAACATACTTGTATGCCAGTGTGGTCTAACGTAGTGTATATACCGACTCATAGTGAGTACCGATTGACTAGAAACTCGTAGATCGAGTAGTTTCATAAATAATGGAAATGTGCAAACACACAAGCTGTCGATTAAAGTATAACGATAACACAAACATATGAACTCCCTAGACTGTGAGGAGATGTACGGGTTGAGTAAATACCCGATAACGGTTAGAAAACCATATTGAAACAATCCACGAAATAAATAAGAGTGGAGAGATAAATGAACCTCCATCAGGAGGATTGAAGTTAGTCAAATGATATGAATTTGTAAGAGCGGTAAAAGAGACCTAAGGGACCGTTTAACTCCCTTAAGACATGGTCGACCTCCTATATGAGAATTTTACCCGGTATAAGAAAATAACCGAAGTATGAGTATATGAAATGTATGGGTAACCCTTAAACCTAAGATTACCCGAACTTAAGTAATGTTCCCAAGGTCATTAGAAACATCGAGAGTGATGCTCCTAGACTAATACACATAATTATATTATAACTCCGAGAGAGGAGTGTATGGGAATGTGAGAAGTCCGAGAGTAGTCGGACCTATGTGAAAGTAGTAGGAACCTAGAGAGAGTTCCGGGAGCTAGTCAAACTATGCTCGAGGGCCATGTGTTTTGGCTTAAGAAAGTATTAAGAGAAACAAGCGTGACGTAGGATACCTATAGTGTCTCGAGAACTACAAGAGCTTGAGTATTAGTAACCCAAGAGTGTGGGTGAGACAAAGTATAAGTAACCCAAGAGTGTGGGTGAGACAAAGTATAAGTAACCCAAGAGTGTAGGTGAGATAAAGTATAAGTAACCCAAGAGAAAGGGTGAGTATAAGTATAAGTAACCCAAGAGAACGAGTGAGTTGAAGTATAAGTAACCCAAGAGAACGAGTGAGTTGAAGAATAAGTAACCCGAGAGAGTGGGTGAGTTATCGAATAAGTAACCAAGGCATAGGGAGGTAGAAACCCTCCAGGCCTAAGAGCAAATTAATACAACTAACAACCTTGTTATGTTAATTAAGGATTGTATTCCATGGATGAATGTGAATCCTTGTGTAGTGTACATATGTAATGTATTGCTATGTTGCATGTTGATTGAATTAAAATGAATCTCATGCTCTCGACAGAAGTAGTCGGCGTACCCCGGTTAGCACGCGGGGTATGCGAATTTCATATGCAGCGTAAGCTGAGCCCCTAGGGGCATCGTTTTTAATTTTCAGGTACACCGAAGACGATACCGTTCGAGAGTAGGACGGGGACGGTGGTTAGCATGGGTAGTTAGATGTAATTACTTATGTATTTGAATGAGGTGTAAGACCGAATATGTTATCGGCATCCGTATATTGTAGACTCAGTATAGTAAAGAATGGAATTGAGATTTGTATTGTGTACTCGGTTGTTCCAGTCCATCAGACCGTTACTGTATGTGAGATAGGCCTGGTTAGCCATATGGGTGGCTAACGGCATTGTACCACCCTCCGTTGTATTTAGAGTTCCGCTGCGAGTTTAATGTAAATGGAGACAGTTTGAGAGGTAGTGACGAGTTTAGCGGTTGGGGTGTTACATTACCAATACTCTCTAGGCACCATTAGGCCTTTGATAATCATATTAGAATAATTTAATCACCATTTTTAGGTCTGGGGTATTAAAACTCCAACCCGATGCACCAAGGCTCGACAATCATAATCTTGTGCCCATCAATTTTAAAATGAAAGGGCTTAGCTCCACCATAGATAGACGGCCTCAACACAAGCTTTATAGGGCGATGGTTAGAGTGCCCTCAACGCTGTGGTAATTCCTCACATGATGGAAAATATCCAACCATCATTCGTGCATAAGAACCAATGCAATCGACTCCTCACATGTTGAGAGCCCAGTCTCCTATTAGTATACGTAAACCAACCTCCAACATAACCAAGATCCAAAGGCCACATTGATGCAAACACCGCCTGGAAAGTAGCCATACCCTGCTAGGAACGACTTTGAACACCAAGTTGCTCCGAGTGATAAAGTACCTAATTCAAATCCCTCATAACCAACCATGAGGTACCACCCAGAACACGTAGCTGCATAAGCAAATTCCAAGTCCATCACCTTTGGTTGCATCCGCCCACCCATATACACCAGTAAATTGCCAACGGTTTTTCCACCATCAAAAATCACACAGTCTATATGCCTGCCCAAGTAACTTTGCTTCATGACATCCAACTCACTGCACTAAAACAACGCCACCCAGCCCCTTCTATCAAAACTATCCCCTGCCACCTAACTAAAACCCGGAAGTCACCTAGCTATCAAACGTATCTCCACACTAACTAACTTTGTCTCTATAAGAAAGGCCAATAAGGGTGATTTGACCCCGATCAATTCAGGAGCCAACGAACTGCATAAGGAGCACCCAAACCCTGATAGTTCACCAATAAGAATCTCAATGTGCCAGGGTCACCTCTAGAGTAGTAGAAGAAACACCCGATTCTGGCACCATGTGCTCACTCTTGCCCTTTTTTACACCACTTCCATTTGCTGCCCTTCTAACAATTTTTCAAATGAAGCATCATGTTGAACTCTGTCAACCTTGCCCTTACGAGATGAATAACCAATCATAAGCTCATCTTTATGAAGCAATACTACCTGATCATCAACAGGAATTCCCCCTTCTTTAACTCTTCTCTTTGTTTCGAGATCCCAACATTCAAATGAGATTCAAGAACAACACGAGGGACCTCTTCAGGGGCTTCTGAACCACCTCATCCATCCAACCTTACTCTACCACCTCCAACTATCCCACCTCGTAACCAAACTCAATAAGGCACCTCATCACTTGGGCCTACACCGCGTGCAGGACAATCCCTTGAAGCATGAGAACAAAGGCCACAATGAAAGCAAATACATGGCAAACACTCATAGGAGAGCCGAAGAACTGTTGGTTCACCTGTGACCGTAATAGGGACAAACCTCATAAGAGGTCGAGAAATATCAACACAAACCTTCAAGTGCATGAACCCACCATAAAAAAAGCCTATCATTTTCTTGATATTCCATGAAAATACCTATGTGATCCCCAATCCTCTTTGAAAAAGCATATCCTACCAACCAAAATGGAATATCATGAACCAGCACCCGAAAGGGTGTCCACCGAAAGACATGATCCTTAGGTGATTTGGAGCAATCCACCTCCATAAGAGCCAACAAGCACCCATCAAAGGACCAAGCCCCCCGTCCAAGGACAACATGCAACCACTCTTCATCATCAAATTGAAACGAAAATAACCTAGGGCCCATATTCCTTACATGCAACTCACCTTTGGGCTGCCAGATCTTCCCTAAAGAGCGCTTCATAGCTTGAATGTCCACACTTCTGTCCAGGAATATCTTCCCCAACAAACAACGCTCAAACAGGATAAAAGAAGAGGACTGAAGAAGATCACCTACCTCCACGCAAGCTTCCTCCTTCGTGGTAAGAACTAAACCCGCACACCTATCAACTAACTCTTCAAGGTGTACAGGCTGCTCCACCATGGTTGGAAAGTGAAGAAACTCAAGGAACAACTATAGCGGAGTAGAAAGCAAGAGTGAAAAAACACTAAACAAGAAATACGAAAGGAGTAAGTGAGAAGAGTTCATAAAGAATAAGGAGAGGCAAATGAGAGATGCAAACTTTAAGTAAAAGAAGAAAATTGAAGACTAAAGAGCACTACATAACCCTAACCTAGCATACCAGTAGCCATGTTGAGCATGCACTGAAAACTACCCGAAACACAACCTAAAGTAGACTATCAAGTGATGGAACATAGAGACAAAACAAAAAAGATAACCCCTATCCACTATCATTGATTTGCATGTGTATAAAACATAAACCTAGAAGCTTCCCGACTAGACAAGAGCATTAACTCGCTTGTTGTTATGCAAAACTATATGACTAAGTATATAAATTAATGCAAAGAAGAGTCAAGTGCACCTAATCGATGTAGTACAACAAGTGTCGTATCCACAAGGAAATTGATCCTACTTTCCTAGTCTCGGTAGTTAGTAATTGAAATGAAAACAAAATAAGTGAGGGTTTAGCCAGCAACAAGCTTGATTGTGTTAGTTGAGTAATTGCAAGAACAACAAATAAATTAAAGATGATAGTTTAAGGGATTGGATGGAGGAGTACTTTAAGAATTTGGTAATCACCCACACTACCTAAACATGCTAACAATTCTTCTTATGTCGTAGTTGTCTTTTAGAACAAAGATAATAACCCTCTAAACCAAAGATGGGCTAAGTCTTACTTAGTTAATTTTAACCTTCAAAACCAATTAGGGTTAAACTCACTAAGTAGCATTAAGTAAGTTCTAGATAAAAGTCTCAAATTATACCCACTAACCCTAGGGGTAAACATCAAGGGTTCTCTTTTAATTTGGTCACAAACTCTAACTCAAAACCAAATTGTAGCAAGGGTTCACCAAGAATGCACTCAAAAGTTCAATTTAATAGCATTGAATATTAATTAAGAGATAAACAACTATATTAATTCATAATAAGATTTAAAAGCACATTCTAGGGTTTGGGGTCAAAAACCCTTCCCAAAGCACTGTATGAGTCTACTCAAGCATTGGGGCTACAAAAGAGAGAAAGGAGAAAGAGATAGCCATTAATGTGGGTGGTTGACACTGGTGCGGAACGGAGCAAAAAACACGGTTCAAACCGCTCAAAAACGACGGTTTTGAACCGTCGCTTAAACGACTGTCGTTTTTTGTCACCCGTCTTAAACGACGGTTCGAAAACCGTCTTTTAAGATGCTATTAAATGACGGTTTTAATCGAACCGTCTTTAAAAGCTCTTGAGCGCAAAAATAAGTGAATCCGCCTAGATTAATTTTGTAATCTTTGGTGGTCTCTGGGATTCAAACTCGCGACCCATGGTGAAGTCACACATGCACATGCACTCTCTAACCACTATGCCACTGCATCAAACTTGTTTATTTTATGAACAAAACATATATATGTACCATTTATAATTTAATCTTTTAATAATAGGAATTCTAATTGTTATTTAAACGTATGTTCACTCCTATATAAATTATAATAAGTAGTAAAACATTGTAATATGTAAATAAGCATCGTATTATATACATACTAAAGCTAAATATTATAAGAATACATATATGTACATATAGTTACAATTAATGTTAATTATAAAAAAAGAATATAATTTACTAAAATAATTAATAAATGATAATTATAAAATACAAAATTTTTAAAATTATATATACATATTATATCTCATACCTATTTTGTGAATTTTAACCATCATGTAAACTAATTTAAATATTTATTATTTTATAATATTTTTCAAACTTTGTTAATTTGGTGCCGTCTTGGTCTCGACTCTCATGCCACGCATCCCTAAGTCTTGTATGAGCATCCAAACAGCTCATTTTCATCGTTCCATCGTGCTCCAACGATCTTTTACCTAAATTGTATCCAAAAGTGTGTAAGTTCACTAATAATGACTAAATACTTTATAAAGTGGTGAAAATAGGTTATAACCCATATGAAATGCAGTGAATATGAACCTAAAAAATGCGTATTTTCACCACTTATCACTTGTGAGAACTGTCAGTTCCCAAGAGAATGAGACCTGTAAACATTGAGGGAAGAAGGAGTGCAACCATACAAAACATCCACTGCAGAATGAAAGAAACAGGGAGACAAAATCGAGTATAATTGATCGGCATGGGAAAGCCAACTATTACAACATGTTATACGATAATAAAATACATTATTGAACAATATTCATATTTAATTTGAACAACCATCATATAAGATTGAACAACCTTCATAATCACGCATATAACTTTTACATCAATTTGATCAATCAATATATTAGTTTAAACAAGCTTTGAACTTAAATGGCTGTAAGATGCAACTGGTTGTATAATAGTGTTTGACATATACAAGACCTCATGATACGGCGTTGTAATTTCCATGTTTTTAGGCAGCATGTCTCATGACTTGCGGAATGGAATGTTGACAAATTTATTTTCCTCTACTCCCGTTTCTTGGGTTGTTGACAAACTACGACCTCGGTCTATCAGAAAGTTCAATAGGGCTGAACTCCAAGGTCCGGAGAACAGAGAATAATCGAAATAGGAATTGTATATTTGTCTCACTGTTCGCCTGTGCCCTCTCAATCTACCATTTGGACGGGATCGGAGCTCCTCATTTTTCTCCATCTTGTCGGATTATTTGCCGATCTTCTTCCCGAGTCATTTCGCTGAAACCATTTGGACTTGGTGCCTTCGTCGATATTGAAAAGTACAACAAGGCTGTTCCAGGAGAGTCCTACTCTGCTCAAATTATCCTCGACGGATTTTGTAGGGCCCGAGTCATCCATTTGCCCAGGCTTGTGGTATCGAGACGCATTGTGACTATTGAATCGTTCCCAGCTGGGCGGGTCTGGGTTTTGAGCCTAGGCGATTGATGGGTAAGCCCTCTTATTACGTCGCGTGAGCTATTGGTGTGTTTTTCTGAGACGATAAACGATGAAAAGGCACAAAGGGGACCCTTCCAGTGCTCGAAGATTAAGGTTGTCGCATGTTTTGACGGCTTTGGCGTTCATATACTTGATTGTTATAATGTGCAAGTTCCCGAAGATTTTGGAACTTGCTTCTGTGCTTAGTGGAGATGAAAGTTATGGCGGTTTGGGGTTCGGGTCTGATGATTTGGATATGAAAAGCTCGTCAATGAGTTCGATCTACAAGGACAACTTGCATAGAGAGTTCGAAGATGATAAAAAACAGCAAATCCCCTCGTTTCACCCCAACAAAGAAGGTGAATGGGTTAGGTCTAGACCGAAAAATCCCACCCTTGAGCATAGTGGTTTTGACGAAATTTCAGGTGAAGGGATGAAGCTACGGAACAGGACTAACAGTTTATCTGTAATAGAAAAACTAGCAGATGAGGCTTGGACTTTAGGTCTAAGTGCGTGGGAAGAGGTGAAGAATTATAATATAACTGATTCTAGCCTCGCTTCCATATTTGAAGGAAAACCAGAATCTTGCCCTTTGTGGGTGTACACAAGTGGTGGAGACTTGGCACGAAATGATGTGATGTTCCTTCCATGTGGGCTCATTGCTGGCTCATCTATTACAGTGGTGGGGACACCACGCTATGCTCATAAAGAGTATGTACCGCAGCTAGTTAGATTAATGAATGGAGATGGAACAGTTTATGTTTCCCAGTTCATGGTTGAACTGCAGGGGTTGAAAGTCGTGGAAGGAGAAGCCCCTCCGAAGATTTTGCATTTGAATCCTCGAATTAGGGGAGATTGGAGCAGGCGACCTGTCATTGAGCTTAATACATGCTACCGAATGCAGTGGGGGGGATCTATAAGGTGTGATGGCTCACCGTCTAGAAGGAATGATGACATGCTAAGTAAGGATGTCGCCCTGGATATTCTGTTTTCCCTTTATCTGTGAGAAACATTTCTCTGTTTTCTGCTGTATGTATAAGTTCTTTAGTTGTTTATGGATTTTTTTATAAGATTCTTCAGCAAAGAAAAGAAGGTATAGAATGAGGCTTTAAGATAAGGTATTAGGTTAAGTCCCTAATCACACGGGTCTTCCAGCGTGTGAGGTTTATGTAATTTCCATTAGTATATTGTTCTGAACCTGTAACAGTATGATGATGAAAAAACTCTTATACCATGCAGTACATTTGAAGCATACAAGGTTTAGCTTATCTAAAATTGTCATTAAGTATTTCATGTTATAAGCTCTTATTTCCTCTGGATGCAGGTCCAAGCTAAAGAAATCTATTGCTCATAGCAAAGCAGGGACCAAATATTCTTGGTTCCTTTGCAGTTGTCTGGTCTTTGATGCTGTAAAATGTAATGCTGAATTTTCTTGGTCTGTCCATCTAAATGTTGTTGATAGAAAGACAATTTTTAACATAATCATCTGGCAGATTTCATCAATTGAGATAGTGTAATTGGATTGAGGTGCAAATGTATAAAGTCATATCCTAAGAGACACATGGTTCTACTGTTACCTTTTTTATAGACCTATCACTACTCAAAATTGTGTGCATTTTGAAGTTAGTTGTTGGCAGTTGCTTCCTTTATTACGTGTTTTTATCATATTAAGTAAAGTTCCTGGTAGCAATAACCTAAACAAAACAAAATAAAAACCAAGAGAACAGAGAAAAGCATAGAAAACTTAGCAGGACTAAGAGAGTGCAAAGAACCACAACTCCCTTGATAATGTGCAGAATGTTTATAGAGGAAGTTAAAAATTTGAGTTTTGTGCTAGTTTAGTGTATGAGGTGAAGATGCAAACTAGGAAAGAGTGAAACCCTTTGTGCGTTTAATTACCAAATGTCTCTTCTCTGCTGTACATGATCATAAAGCTTGAGTGATTTTTGCACTTTAACTTTGGATAATAATGCAAGTATATGGCTACAAACTCATAACTGCATCCTCTGATACTTAGTGATGATGGATAGAGGCAAGAGATGACAGTATTTCTCTATCATTCTTGCCAATTTGTTAGTTGGAGGTGCATTGTTGTGTTGGGATTCCTGTTTGTTAGACACTGTATTTTAGACGAGTCATCTTTCCTAAAGAGATTTCGTCCTGTACTTGCATTAGTTTTATCGGAATGTGGAGTTTGATAGGATGATGTCTCACTTTAGATACCAGTCTCTTATGGTTTATATCTGTGGCATAGTCTGGAACCTTTACGAGAATTTAAAAGGGTGTTATATGTCTATGACAGTTGATGGGTTCAAGAGATGCGAAAAATGGATGAATAATGACATCAATGATCCGAAAGAATCTAAAACAACCTCCTGGTTCAAGAGATTTATTGGGCGTGAGCAAAAACCTGAAGTAACCTGGCCGTATCCTTTTGCTGAGGGAAAAATGTTTATTCTAACTATCCGTGCTGGAATAGAAGGATATCATATTAGTAGTGGTGGGCGTCATGTGGCTTCATTTCCTTACAGAACGGTTAGTGTTTCAAAATACTGCTACACTTTTCATTTTATCCTGTTTTCTTACATCGTCTTGTATGTTTGTAGACAGTCAATCGGCTGCATAACTTTATATTTCATGTAAAACTAGAATTTCTGTAGGAATTCATATGACTAATCTTTGTGCACCTTAAATTAAGTATTGAAGATCCAGGGGCACATGTATACCTCGGCTCTGACTTTTAGTGAGTGGGTGGTTAGTTCAGTGGTTTATTATTGTATCGAATGTTAGTTCTGGATATAGAGCTGAATTCACCTCTAAAGAAATATTGATGTTATCTCAAGCCTTGAAGTTGTTTGTACATGTTAAATAGTTGTTAAACATACGTTCATTCATTCTAGTAATCTCTTTGTGGTTCTGCTGGTTTTGTTTACCTATTATCATCTCAGGGGTTCACTCTTGAAGATGCAACAGGCTTAGCAGTTCAAGGTGACATTGATGTCCACTCGGTGTATGCCACCTCACTTCCAACTTCCCATCCTAGTTTCTCTCCCCAGAAAGTATTGGAAATGTCTCCAGAATGGAAAGCTCCACCTTTACCGACAAAACCTGTATATCTTTTTGTTGGAGTACTTTCTGCCACCAATCACTTTGCAGAGCGCATGGCTGTTAGGAAAACATGGATGCAATCTCCAGAAATAAAATCTTCAGATGTGGTTGTCCGTTTCTTTGTGGCACTGGTATATATCTCATGCTTTTAGTACTATGGTATGCAAAGCATCATACTTTATTTCTCTTATGGTGATAAAAGTGAATTTCGGGAGGATTGAAGAATGGAAATATGGAGTATCTTTCTGTTAATGGTACAAGCGATAAGATAAGTGAATCTTTTTAAATTATGGGTATATTATAACATATCATAAACTAAAATGAAGGCTGAAGTAACTGAACTTTAAGAAAGTTTATTAAGTTTGAGAGAATAGAAGGACTTTTTTATTCATTTGTATGAAGAATGATATGCAACCTTACTATATACTATCTCCGTCTCAATTTAACTGTAGCTTTTGCTTTTTGGCAGTGTTTTTCCACATCAATTAAAAATAAGCTACTTTAACAATCTACGTTTTGCAATAGATTCTTTATTTGTTGATCAGTGTATTCTTAAACTTAGATTCATAGACTTAGTTTATCCTGTGTGTTAAATATCAAAGTGGAGAATTCGTGCCAAATAGTAAACAAGACGGTTAACATGGGACGGAGGCGTTTATATAGGATACTGCTATACAAGAATAAACTATAGATGTGGGATAGGCCCATAACTACAAATAGGCCCAACAACACTCCATCAAGCTGGACTGTAGATATTCTGCACTCCAAGCTTGAAGATAATGTTATGAAATATAGGGCTATGGAGAGGTTTGGTAAATATATCTTCTGCTTGATCATCTGAAAGCAAATAGCTAAGCCTAATAAACCCTCCTTCCAGAGCTTTTTTGATGAAGTGTTAACCGATATGCCTAGTCTGATCTTCTTGGACTTGGTTATGAACTATGCTAATAGCTGACTTGTTATCACATTTCAACTCTATACGGCCTTTTCACCTAATTCACAAACCAGTTTATATAATTCAGACCCAACAAGCTCATAAAGACCAAGGGCGAGACATCTGAATTCAGAGTCTGCAGCTGAACGAGCTATCACACATTGCGTCTTACTCCAAGTGACAAGATCTCCACCAGAAAGATACTGCACCTTGTGGTAGATCATCTATCAACATGAGATCCACCGTGATCAACATGAGTGTAGGCCTGAAGTGTCCACTTCTTTCTTTTCTCTACAAGAATTCCTCATCCTGTTGCCCCTTTTTAGTGCAAGATTCTGTATGCTGCTACAAGACGTGGTTTTCTTGGGTCTTACATGAACTGGCCAAGAGCACTCACCGCTTAAGCAATGTCCAGTGAAGTATGCGATGGATAAATTAGCTTACCACAAACTGCTGATACATGGCAACTTCAACCTTTGGTGTGTCTTGTGCATTGCTTAGTTTGTGATTAGGATCCATCGGTGAAGTAGCTGTCTGGCACCTACCTGTCTTAATTAACAGACCTGTAACCTCAACACCTAAGAAGTATCTGTTGGAGCCAAAAGATTTGATCTCAAGATGTAATTTTAGTTGCTTCTGTAGCTGTTGTCGCTCTGTTGCATCATTAACAATAACATTTATATCATCAACACATACCAGCACAATAGTGATCCTTATGCACAAGAATGCTTGGCGAATAGAGTATGTTTCCCTGACTTGTCGGTATCTACCCCGTGCTGCACAATCAACTCTAGTAAAACATTCAAACCATTCATGTAGTGGACTGACGGCATTGAGACCAGAAGGGACATTCATATAGATATCCTCATGTAAGTCACCATGAAGGAAATCTTTCTTAACACCAGACTAGGATAGCTCCCTATCAAAGTGAGAAGCCAAAGGCAATATAATGCCAATAGCGTTAAGTTTAGCAACTGGTGCAAACGTCTTTTGGTAGTCAATCCCATAGGTCTGAGTATATCCCTTGGCTATCACATCACACGTACCTTATATCGCTTAAGTGCTTTTTCTACGCTGTACTTGAGAGTAAAAAACCGCCTGTAATCAATATGTTTGCCAGGAGTTTTGTCAATAATATCCCAAGTTTATATTTCTCCAATGCCCTAATCTCTTCTTGCATAGCTTTCTGTCACTTTTTTTTTGTCAATGCTTCAAAAACAGTGTTAGGAATTTGAATTTGATTCAAGGCTTCTGACAACAAATGAGATGGAGAAAAAATGATAAAAGACAAAATTAGCCAATGGGTAAAGAGTATTCTTGGTATACCTGTTAGTACCTTTACGAAGGGCAATGGGTTGAACAAGAACAAAAGATGGTGCCACAAGAGTATGATCATACCTAGTTCGGACAACTGGACTTGCGTCAGCCATGGCCTGAATTTGTGTTGCCTTGAATATATACGTGTCATTGGAGGACTCTAAGGCTGGTCACTTGAAGAAGGTGGTAAAGATAGAGATGTGAGCTGAGCGGCTGATAAGAGTGACTGATGTTCTTCTGGGGAAGGTTGATTTTGTGATGGAGCTTGTGTAAGCTGATTTTGGTAAAATGTCCAAAGTGATCTCAAAGGTAAGTGATGGTAAAAACACATCAGGAATTGAGGCATCAGGTGGGGAGGTAGCAGAGGGATAATAAGGATTCTCTTTGTGAAAGGCTATGTTAGCAGCGACATATTTTCCTTGAGTAGAATTGTAGCACTTATATTCTTTATGAGTTGAAGAATAACCTAGAAAGATGCACTTAATAGAGCGAGGATCCAATTTTCCTCTATTAGGTGTGTGAACATGGACAAAAAAGATGCCACCTAAGACATGTAACTCAAGGTCAGATGATATATGTGGTGAGGAAAGAAGTGGAGAAGACAGTCAATGGGAGATTGATTGCGGACGAATGAGTGGGCAGCTTATTGATTCAGCGACAAGTGACCTTAGTGGCTTCCCGTAGTAGTGTATATGAATATGAGATTGAAAAGCAAGTATGGGCCATTTCTAAGAGATGCCGGTTTTTCATTCAATAAGCGATTTTGTTGTGGAGTGTAAGCTCAAGAGGATTGATGAATAATATCCGTAAAGTGAAAGAAGAGGTGACATTTTGTTTGAAATAATCTGTGGCATTGTCGTTGTGGAATATTTGTATCTTAGTAGAGAATTGAGTTTGAAACATATTGTAGAAAATAGGAGTAGTCGAATTCACCTCAGTCTTGTTTTCAGGCAGGATCACCTACACAAAAACGAGTACAATCGTCGATCAATGTGAGAAACATAGCTCCAGAGATATAAATGGTGCTACGTCCCCTAACTTCACTGTGAATGAGAGTGAAAGGATGACACTTTTTTTTTATTACTTTTTGGAAGAGAAACCTGAGAATCCATTGATAGTTCACATTTTTCATAAAAAAAACTAACAAATCAACACTTTTATACAAATGGGGAATCACAGTTTTCAGGACATGGAAGGAGGGGTGGCCGAAACACATGTGAAGAGCCTTATGGTGGTGTTGAGACAACAGGTACATCAAGGTAATGCAGTCCATCCTGCTGCCTAGTAGTTCTAATCGTCCTCCCTGTGTATTGAATTTGTAAAGTACACCTTGAAGGAGAAAACACTGTGAAACAATGAAGATCACTGGTTACTTTGTAAACAGAAGCAAGATTCATGGTAAGTCAAGACTTGTAAATTATGGTTCTTGTTTTACTGATTAGAAAGAATGGCATTGTCATGGCCAGCCATGGAAGTGGAGGTACCATTGGCAGTAGTAATACTTTTGCGGAAGGACAATGTTGATATTTGGTAAGAATAGAAGAGGTAGAAGTCATATGGGAGGTTGCACCTGGGTCAATGATCCAATCCTGCAAGGTATTCTGTTCTGAAGCATTATGTTAAAAAGAGTTACATTATAGGGAATGAAAGCATTGACCAATGTCGGAGGAAGTCCGAAGAGCTTTCGGCATTGTTCAAAGCTAATTTAGCTCTGCTTGAGAGATTTGCAAGGGTGCCTTTTGATTGCCAGGAGTGTCCGTAGTAGGCGGGAATGGCACCGCATTGGCTGCATGGGCTTTGGCTGTCCCTTGACCCTGTTTGTCTCTGCCTCAGTGTTCCTTCTAGTGCAGCCAGCATTGATCAACATTATGATTTGTACATTTGCAGTGACTACAGTAGCGTCCGCTTTTGCTATCCATTGGGGTATTCTTGCTGTCCAACATCACCAAGCATTAGCTCTCCTAATATTTGACTGTGACAATAACAGGGTGTAAGGGACGTGTGTCCAAGTACTTCGACCCATACTTGATCATATTTAGGATTCAACTCGGACAAGAGACAGTAAATGCGCTGGTGATCCATAACCATCTGTATGGAGCATCATCATCTGCTATGTCCCAAGGAAAGCTCTGAGATTGATCAAGCGCAGACCTCTTTTGCTGCAGATCAGTCACATATTCAGAAACAGAGAGATTCAGCTGTTTAGTTGTCATAATGTTAAGCCTGAGGTCATAAGACAATGGCACAATCGTGATCAGAAGAATAATACTGTTGGATAAAGTTCCACATCTTCTGGCTGTGCTCATAAAGAAACAGTTGTTGCTACTACTCCAATCCTCAAAGGCCTATAGCCAGGCACAAATATTAGCATTTATCTTTTTTCCTACAAGCAGCATTAAGGCTGGCAACAAGCAGCATTATGGCTGGCTTCAGTTGGTGGAGGTTCAGTAACATGCGATTGCAAGTGGTTACCTTTCAAAATAGCATAAACTAATTTGGACCTTCCCAAATAATTTGTCCCTTTCAACCGATAGGAAGAATGAATGGGAACAAGATCAACTATCTGAGGTCGGAGCGCAGCAGAGTGACAAGACACAGGATCTAGGGTCCACTCTGCAAATTTACCAGTATCTTCACCCATACCTGCCAGATAGACAAGGGTGGAGATGACTAAGATGGAAGCAGAGAAGACAATAGCAGAGGTGCCAAGAGAAGAGGGCAGTGATTCTCTTAATGGCGGCAATGCAGTTAGAGAGAGAAAGGTGCACGGCCCTGTTAAGGTTTAGGGAGGCCGCGTGGATAGAGGTGGAGAGTGGTGGGTGACCTGGTGAAGAGAGGGTGGGAGACGGTGATTCTGGTAGATAGAGAGAGAGAGAGAGAGAGAGAGAGAGAGAGAGGTTGGCCCCGCTGAAAGTTAACACGAGGAAGGAGGGAATGCAGGTTAGGGTTTAGGATCTGGTGCCATGAAATTTGAGAAAATCAAAGGAATTCTTATTCGTCTGTATTAAGAATGATATACAATCCTAGTATATGTATCGAAAACAGCTAGACAAGGAATAAACTATACATATGGGATAGACCCAACATCAAATTATGGTATACTTATGCATGGAGTTCGAATGCATTATTGTACCTCCATAACTGGAGCTGCTGCTATAGTTATATTTAACCTTTTTGAATACAATTTTTCAGTTTTCCTATATTTGGTGCATTTCACCTTAATCGGCTAAATTTGTCTTATGCTCACTTCAGTTCATCCACCTTTTCCCCTTCTTTTCTGTATGTACTTATATGATATAGTATGTACTTTTATCTACAGAATCCACGCAAGGAGGTCAATGCGGTTCTCTATAAAGAAGCTGCTTACTTTGGTGATATTGTGATTTTGCAATTCATGGATCGTTATGAGCTCGTGGTGCTTAAAACAATAGCTATCTGTCAGTATGGGGTGAGTTCTCTTCTGCCTTACAGGGATTGGTGATAGGTTAAAAATTTGCTCCAGGCGGCTTGTGGTCATCTCTATCGAGTCATTGTTTTCTGTTAATAATTAGCCTATCCATTCCTTGGCAGATTCAAAATGTGACGACAAAATATATCATGAAATGTGATGATGATACATTTGTGAGGCTTGATGCTGTGTTGAAAGAAATCCAAGGTATTCCATCGAATAAGCCCCTTTACATGGGCAATCTCAATTTACGGCATCGACCTTTGCGGCATGGGAAGTGGGCTGTCACATCTGAGGTAGATATGACGGAGCATCTAGATTGTGTTGGCTACTGATAAGTTTCCAGTTTATTACTAGACTCTCTTTAGGAGTATGGTCTGGCCACTGTGTAAAGAGGATATTGAATATGTTTCCTAGACGTGAAAGTTGTCTTGTTTGTCCATATCATCTCATCAATCTTCTCTTATAAGTATCAATTATATGAGCTGACATTTTCCTTTCCTAAAATCTTTGATTAATCGCCACTACACCCATTTGAGTAAAACATTCATCCTAGTTACCTGATTTGATTAATGATCTGATTGTTTTGGGTATTTGCAGGAATGGCCAGAGTTAATTTATCCTCCCTATGCAAATGGCCCTGGTTATGTTATCGCGGTCGACATCGCCAAGTTCATTGTTGCTCAGAATGACAATCAAAGTTTAAGGGTATGTAAAATATGATTACCATCCCTATTTTGAACTTGAGAGATTATAAACATTCCTGATCGGTTGAGTACTCGTCCTGTTGTTACCTGTCATACTGCTAATCTTTGCACTCCAGAGTAAAGCATTTGGTTTTTCTGTTGGCACAGCTATTCAAGATGGAGGACGTGAGCATGGGAATGTGGGTGAAGCAGTTCAACAGAACCACTAGCCGGGTTCAGTATTCTCACAGCTGGAAGTTCTGTCAGTATGGCTGCATGGAAGGTTATTACACAGCTCATTACCAGTCTCCCAGACAGATGATCTGCTTATGGAGCAACTTAAAAAGGGGCCGAGCTCGGTGTTGTAACTTCAGATGATGCCGAAGACAACCTAAGCGGTAGTTTTTCTGCATCGTTCCCTCATTGAAAAGTATATGTGTAGAACAGGTACATATCCAGGCTGCAGTTTTTTCTCATACATTTAGGATATTACTTTCTCCCATGGGTAGGTCATTACTTGTACCAAAGTTTAAAAAGAAAAAAAAAAAGAAAAACTGGGAGAAGTTTATCCGCGTACATGTGGAGGCCTATTGCAATTCCTGCCTTTTGAGGGTGGACAACATCCCTTGGATGCAATGGAATTGTGGTGAGATGTTTTATAGTAAAACTTTTGAGGGTTTAGGTTTTCAATGTTTTAAAGGTAAAGCTGATGTTGTGTACAAGTGAAATTTGAAGGAAATGGCCAGATAAAATCAAAGAGCTCTCACAAGCTGTTAAATGTGATTTTTTAATCATAGAAAAGTAAGAGATGTGCTGTACACATTATGCAAGCATAATGGAGAAAAAGAAAGAATATCTGGAAAAGGAAGAGATGTTGATGTAGCCATTCGGCAATTGTGGCTGTGAATTGTCTTGGGTTTATACTGAATGGTTGCTGAAAACCTCAATCATGCACTAGTTTACCGTTTAACTTGAGGTCATCTACAATATGCTTCTGTCTTATTTTTGGTGAAATTATGCTTTTTTCATTACTTTGCCTTCTCTTCGTCTTTTTGGTGGGGATCGAAGTGGGTCAATTGATGATGCTCTGCCTTGGCAGAAACGTAAATGTTTACGCTCATCGATCAGATTATAGACCCCGGTCTTTGAGAATATTGGTGTGGATGATATACCACTGATTAGGATAGTCTAAACTTGGTAGAATCCCCAACGCATTTACCTTCCACGAAGTCCCAAGAGACTCGGTCATAGGCCTTGCGAAATTCTGTCTTTTGAAAGGATCCCTTCCCTTACATGCGCCTGGATTAGAGCCAAGAGATTTATTCCTTGGTGATTTAGGGGCTTTGTATTATCTACCTTCCTTTGAAAAAAGCATACACGGACTCTCAAATGAGAGCTAGAAGAACCGAGGCAAAGCAGGTGGATAGGATCTTGGAGATATTTTTGTAGATACATCCAATCCAGGTGAGGTCGATAGTATTCAATTTGTCGCTTCTTGATTTTGGGGGTAAGAGTAATCCAAGTCCTTTTGGCATATTGTTGCTAGTAAAGAAGGATCTTATCAAATCTTGCGAAATAATAATTCAAAAAGCTTGGGAGCTTTGTAATTGTATTGTGTCCACTTACACTCACTGCAAGACGGAGGAGGATCTCCTTCGCTGTTGGAATGGCTTTCGGTGCCTTGCCTTGCTCACGGTCACGGGAGACTTTGGGTCGGCCATTGGCAAAAGTTATCGACATGGAGATGGGGCGAGCAGCAAACTGAGATTTGTGGACTGGAAGGATATCATGTTTTACTACGGTAGAGAGTGACGCGGTGGTGGGTGATTCGATGAGACTCGGCAATGACCTAATCTATCAACGAGTGATTCATTAAGGGAGGTGTAAAGTTCACTCATTATATATACCATTGATGTATTTCAACTTTCAGAACTAACAAACGGGTTATTATCGTTAATTTTGTGGTACATTATTATGTTCTAGTCGTGAATTTTTAACATTATAATATATGGTGAATCAAGACACCTAAACTTATAAATGTGTAGCGCTTCTATACGGATAAATGTACAGAACAAATACATGTATTATTATTACCATTGTACTTTTATTGTCAATCGACGTCATTTATTATTTGATGATAAATTTTAAACATCCTGTGGTAATCTAGACGCCATGTTTTTATAATTTCTATATATAAGCATGTCTAAAACAAACATAATTTTCACAAACCCAATTCACAATATCTACATTTTAGAATAAAAACTTCAATGATTAAAGTCTCTCATAATAACACGTGGGTTTCCATATTATAGTCACTTGGGTCAAATACTATCGTAGTACACAACATGTTCAATATGATATGACGTGTATTATTAAAATATTTGATCTGATTTTGTCATTGATAAATATTTTTAATTAGATTTTTAATTAAACAAATCTATTATCGAATTTAATGGCTGGGTGAAAAAGCTGAACAACCTATTAAAACTAAAAGAAATTTCAGTAACGAACCCAGATAAATATTCATCATCTATTTAATTTAACCACGCTCTCCCATCCAATCCAGAATCCTATATCACCGATTAACCATCATTAAATTTACACCCTTCTCAGTTTATTATCGTTAAAGGGTTATTTGCAGCTGCTACTTCCTATAAAGTCTGGGTCATCAATTCATATCACTGTGATCAAGAAGAAGAATGAATAGCGATGCAAATCAAGTTTGTGTAATATGCTAATGTTTTGTTTCTATATTGTAAACAATCAAAAATTGGGTTGTTGATGATTAAAGAAGAAGAACAAACCAATAAAAAATGGTAAGTTGTATTAACATTGTTATAATAACACAAAAGTAACTAAAAACGATATAAAATAAATATTGAAGAAATGATTCAAAATTTTGAACAACTAGTCTCAATTTGAACATAAAAAAATGAGCATAATATGAACTAAATTTTGAACGAAGGGGCCAACAAAGCGAACAACTAGTATCAGTTATCGGACACAAATATGATAAATAAAGAACGAAAATGCAGTAAAAAAAGTTGTATTAACATGGTTTTATTACATAAAGTTAATTTCCTTGAACTACTAGTCTCGATTTTGGGAACAATTTCAAAATAATGTGAACAACTAGTATCATTTATATGAACACAAACTTAATGATTAACAAACAAAAAATCAATAAAAATGTGAAGTTGTATTAATATTGTTTATCACATAATTTTCCTTGAACCAACAATCTCGAATTCGACATAAACAAATTTAGGAAACATATGAAATAAATGTTGAACAAATGGTTCAAATTGAACAACTATTTTCGATTTGAACACAAAATTTAGGAACAGTATGAAGTAAATTTTGAACCGGAGGTCCAAAAAACCGAACAACTTGTATCGGTTATGTGAAAACAAACTTGAAGAAAATTCCTGGCTCCGCCCCTGGAGAGGTATATTATAAAGGAAGGTGTTAGAGTTAAAATTGAGGATGGTCCGTCAACTCAGTTGGATCAAAATGGCTTCCACAAAAGAGAAGCGGAACCACATGGTTGAGGAAATTATCAGAGGAGGTTAGATAGGAAGGTTTCATAAGTTGTCTGATTAATGGCCAGACGGGTAAATGGAAAATGAGTTGATTAAGGAAAAATTGTCGAAGAAGATGCAAATGAGATTCTAAGTATTCATCTAGGCCAACAGTTAGGGAGAGACAAATGGATTTGGGGTGAGGATAAATGTGGGAAATTCATTATAAGATCTGAATATAATTTAGGAAGAAGTTTAAAGGCTTGGGATCGGGCATCTTGCCCTTCCCCAAGCATGCAACACAGTGTTGTGAACAAGATAAAAAAGTGCAGTCTTCATCTGAGATTTGAACTTGTTTGCTTGGAAGCTATTCAGTTATACATTGCCTTGCTGTGCGGTGATTGAAAAAAGATGTAAGGGGTACACTGACCAATGGTCATTGTGTGGAGGTTCAGATAATATTTTTCACACCCTTTTCCTTTATCCAAAGATGGGAGATTTGTGGCATCAATTGTGTGGCATGAGAAAAGTTTTAATGATGCTCAAATGTTTGATTGGATTATTCAATTTAAGTTGCAGGAAAAGAGGGAAATAATTGAAGAGTTTATTACCCATTTGTGGACGGGGTCGTTTGCCCAATCTCAACTTCTGGCGGGACATGCATGCTTCATCAATTGGGGAGTTGACCAGGCTCGGGGTATTTTGCCTGCGACGACCAAGTCAGATGCTCCTCATTGGACAATGGATATCGAAACTAGCTACAATCCAAACAATGATGTAACACCCCTACCACTACTACTGTCATTACTGTACAAATACTTACCTTCGCAGCGGATATTACATACACAACGGCGGGTGTTCAATGCCGTTAGTCACCCACGTGACTAACAAGGCGAGTTACAATCCTACATACTATCGGTCTGATGAATATGAACATACCGAGTACTCTACACAATACATTACTTCCCATTGCATACTCAACCATAATTCAAATACAACTCCAATACAATACTATACCGAGTCTACTACAATCCTTAAATTACCGATACAGTTTGGACTTCCAAATTCGTATTACAATACAAATACAAATCCTACATTTCAACTACCCATGCTTACATAGCAGCCCCGTCCTACACTCTCGAACTGCGGTCAGCTTCAAATACCTGTAAAATAAAAACGGTGCCCTTAGGGGCTCAGCAAAATTGCTGCATATGAAATTCGCATATACCGTGTGCTAACAGCGGTACGCCGACTACTTTGGGTCAGATATACATGGAGTTCGTTTTACATGCATACATACATACATACTAATACTACAACAATACAATCAACAATACTTACGTACATATACAAGGTTCGTTACCTACCAAGGAAGACAATTTGCCAGTCAACCGTTCATTTAGTTATTCGTTCACCCAGTTTCATCGGGTGCTCTCTTTCTCCTTGCTCGGGTTCACAAAGTTTACACCAAGCTTAATCTTACTTACTCGTTGTTTTACTCACACTGCGCTCTATACCTTACTCATTATTTACTCATGCTTTACTCAGTACTCACTACTACCAATACTTACTCTTACTCAGTACTCATCACTTGCTCTCACATACTCAGTACCCATACTCTTCTCCTTACTCGTACCTACTCATTGCTCGGTACTCATTATATACTCATACTTACTCCTTACTCAATACTCATTACTTTACTCATACATACGCAATACTCAATACTCATTGCTTTTGGCCGCTGGGCGGAGTCATACACAAGACTCGCCACCGGGCCTACAAATACAAAGGGCTATACACTTAGCTTCTCAAATACACAAATGTCCGTTTTTATCGGACTACTCAAATTCTCAACACTCCTCTCAATCTTACAATCTCATGGATTAGCCTAGAAGTATCTCTCTTGATAACCTCCACTAGCTTAGGGAATTACCACCGTCTAGTATTCTCAGATTTAAGGGTTTCCCCAACGTATCGAATACTCTCATGTTCGGGACATTACTTACATCAGTCGGGTCCTCTCATAGTGGGTCGACTAGTTGCTAAGGGGTTTGGAGATCCCTCATCATTCTTTACTACTCTCATGGTTCATGTCTTGCTCTACCATCAATACCTCTATTAGAGGTTACTTATATATACTTCCACTACTTACTGTTTTGTGGATTGTTCATTTCGGTTCTCTTACCGTTATCGGGAGGTTACTAATCCCGTACACTCTCTCACGCTCTAGTGAGTTCATTGGTTTGCGTTATCTTTTCTTGGTTCGTTAGTGTTCGTGCGTTTCTACATTTTCGTTAATTCACAACCGGACTCCTACTACGAGTCACTAAACAACAAGACTCATTTATGAGTCGGTCTACACACTAAGTTAAGCCACACTATCAATCAAGAGGGGTTAGCTCACACAACATACAACAAGACATACAATGAAAGACAATAAACCGTTTTCATGCTTTAGTCTTGATTAGCCGGCATACAGCACAAAAATCAACGTAACTCGGTTAGCATACAGGGCATGAGAAAATCATACCTTTCACCGGGGTTAGCTTTTACCGTGTCTTCTCACTTTCTCGGTTTACTCTTGGTCCACTGATAATATTCCAAACATCTCCATTATTTAAGGTACTACAGTATGTAAAACTAGTACTCTCGTAATTAACCCTGTTATCCCATTATTCCTTAGTTTGTTTATATGCTCTTAAACTCACAATTTTTTCAATCACTTCTCCAACTTGTTTACACTTCTTAGGACCTTTAAAAGTCACCAGAAAACTCCTAAACATCCTCTAAAACCAATACCATTCAATCCCTCATCATTAGAAGCATTAAAACAATTTATTTTTTCTCTCTGGTCTGGACCGCCCCTCTGGGGAGGTCCCAGGGGCGGTCCCCAACAGAAACTACACTTATCCTGTAGAATTCGACTGGATCTCCCCACAGGGGCGGTCCCCAGGGGCGGTCCACAACAGAACCCATTTTTCAAAGTGCTTTTCTACTCATTTTGAACTCCAAATTCACCCCTATCTTCTTCCACTCATTCCACAATCTTTCCACATGTTTCCTACATGTTTAAACACCCTAAAACACTCTTTAATCATGCTCTAAACCTCCTCAAATCATTACTCAAATTCCTTACTCAAATCCTTGCTCACTTTCTACAAACTTAAATACTCATTTTTGCACTTATGCACTCTAGTGCATTTCTAAACTTCTCTTGACAGCCTACCTCTTGTTCTCACCCATTTTGACCATTCCAAATCCTTTATAACCATTTGAAATAACTATACTCAAGTTCTTCATTCATTTCCAAGGTTATGCACACCAACTTTCTTTCTAAAATTCAAGGCACTAATACACTGTTTTGCTACAGATTTTTCTCACCACTTTGCTTACCTCTAAAATAGCTCCTAAGGGTTAACTAACCAAATTGGTTTCTCTCCAAACACCAAGTCAACCCTTGGTCATTTCCTTACTCACTATACACCTAAAACTCCTTCGGTTTCTACCGAAATTTTGTCATAGCTCCGTTGCTTTTCTAGCATTGTCCAAACTCATCTCATCACCACATTCCATCTTAAACTACCCACACCCATACAAGGGTCCTACCAGCACTCAAAACAATCATAATTTACCAAATTCTCCTCAAACAACAATACCAATATACATACTCAAATTACTTGGCTCTAAGGCCCTCAATACAAACAACATTCACAAAGTTCCTCATACTACAACCTAATACACTTCTAGCAAGGTTCTGGTTTCGTTTATTTAATTACCCATCCCAACATCCTAGTACATATAAGGTATACATTAAGGTAGGGTTTCTTACCTTAGATTTTCTCATAATTACTCTTTTGCTCCCTTCTTTCTCCTCTCTTCATTTTCGGTCAAATTGAGCAATGGGGTTGCCAAACCCCAACTCAACATTCAAGAAACACAAAGTGAATATAATTAAACTCCTTAACCCATTGAATAATTCTAATCCAATGAAAGGGCTTAAATGCCATAAGTTAGGGTTTTACCTTGGAGTTTCAAGAGAGGTTTTTAAGCCTTGAATACAAAGGAGAGTTCCTCCACCATTGGAGAGTTGAACCAAGCTCTAATCAAGAAGAAGACAAGGCACTAGTAGAAAAAATGTTTTTAATGACGGCGTTTAAACCACGGTTAAATGGAAAACCGTGGTTTAAAGTTTATAAACCACGGTTTTAATAGAAATCGTCGTTTAAGGTGCATACCAGAGCACATATACCACGGTTTTTCCTGAACCGTCGTATATAGGTTAGTTATATACCACGGTTTTCAGGGCAACCGTGGTATATAGTACATGCCGGAGTGAATATACCACGGTTCTTGGAGAACCGTCGTATATAGGGTTTCTATATACCACGGTTTTGTCAAAACCGTTGTTTTTAGTCGTGGTCAAAAAACTTTAAATGACGGTTCCTTGTTAGAACCGTGGTATATAGACTAAGCGGGAATTCAAATTTTTGCCGAAAATTAACGCGGCACTTTCTCTTTCTCTTATTATATATATTTTCTCCTCACTCTTTTACAACCTACACTGTCGAACAAGAATGCTCTACAACTCTTCTCCTTCTTCTTCTTCTTCTGCGCCTCTGTAATTTTTTCAACCCATCGGTGAACGTGCATGCTCTTCGCCATACTGGAAAACAAGGAACACATGTTGCGCCTCTATAATTTTTGCAAACCTAACCGGCGAACAAGGACATGCTCTGCTCCTCTGTAATTTTTGTAAATCGCCGGCGAACAATGACATGCTCTGCGCCTCTTGTTTTTCACGGTTATTTTGTGCAACCCTAACCGGCGCTTCGCCCTCTCTCATTCTCTTTCATGGTAATTTTACAACCTACCGACAAACAAGGAACATAATGTAACTTCACTCATTATTTAGCAACCCTAATACACAAACAAGTAACATACATGTTCTGGCCTGTTCATTCTCTTCTGTTTGCGCTCTCTGTTGAGAAATTACATCGAAGGCGGCGGCGCTAAAGCGCCGGCGTACTGGGAAAAAAATCGCAGACTATAAACCACGGTTTTACATATAACCGTGGTTTATTGTTGATTTCTATAGACTTTATACCACGGTTTTAAGTAAAACCGTCATTTATAATGCACTATATACCACGGTTCCGACTCAAAACCGTGGTATAAAGTTAGTGAATGTTCGCGGGAGAAGGGGTCTTAAACGACGGTTTGTCGAAACCGTGGTTTTTTCGCTCACTTTAAACCACGGTTATGAACCGTCGTTTATCTCAATTTATGAATATACGACGCGAGCATAAACCACGGTTCCTAACCGTGGTATATAGGCAAAACAACCGTGGTTAAAAACATTTTTTCCACTAGTGAGGCATTACAAAGGGGGCAAAAATCTGCCACTATAGAGAGTGAAGAAAAAATGGGTTTTTCTTGGAACTTTTTACCTTAGAAGGAAGGGGAGACTCCAAGCTTCAAAATGGTGCCATTTTCTCTTCAAATGCCCAAAACCCATGGATGTCAAACTCCTCCATTTGAAATTTTGAAAAGATAGAAATGTAGAGCTTGATGAGGGGAAGAAGAATATGCAATTTATTTTCGATTTGGGGCTTAAATGAAGCTTGGGAAAGCTTGGAAAGATGAAGAAGCCATATGAAATCTTTTGAGGAGCTTCAAAATCGTCCCCAACAGAACAAAGAGGAAGGAGAAGTCTGGTGGGGGGAAAAAACGTGGGTGAGAGGATAGGAATAGGGGAGAGAGAGAGTATTAAAGTGGTTTTGTACTTTTTCTTTCTACTTTTTGCTTTTCTCTTTCTTTTCTTTTCTTTCTGTACTAACTTAGTGTGTGTGTGAGAGAGAGGCTGACTTATATTATAAAAACCGGCCCCCACTGTTCACATATGCTGGAGCGTTTTTCGTTTTTTATAGAAAACACTCGTTAATTTGCCCGGTTTTAGCACTATTCACTAATCGGGCCCGTTTTTCAGAATTTTCTCGTTTCTTTAATTTTAATGGCTCTTAAGCTTCCATTAATGTTTATTTATAGTTATTTAATGAACTATAATTTTTACGGGTTCATTTGACCACTCAAAGTCATGTTTTAAGGTTTTCTCGAAAAACGTGCGCTAAATCTTTATTAGCGTTTTAACTCATTATTTGTATCCGTTTTCTTCGGGAATCATTCCCGTACATTAATTAGGAATGAATTAGCCTTATGAATCCACATAATACTCTAACCGAGGTCTCGTACCTCCTATGGTTATATAACGCTTATTTTAGTGTTTTTCGCTTTTTAAGTGTTTTCTCTTTTCTTTTGGATTTTTTTTCCTTACCAAAAATTACTTAGGTGCTATTAGGCCCTTAAATACCATATTAGAATAATTTAATCACCATATTTAAGTTCGGGGTATTTCAATCTACCCCCCTTAAAGAACTTTGCCCTCAAAGTTGGTGAATCTAATATTGTTACTCACATAAGTACTCTATGCTAAGGTAATGACCTCTACATATAATTTGTCAGACTCCAAATGTCCTACCCAATGTATACTACACATCCAAACAGCATGTCACTGCATGCATAGCAATCAAAATTATCCGTTACAAGCTCTCCATGGGGTCCGTCCGCAGATAAATGAGGTACCATCCTCTCCCATGTCGAGTGATCCCTCAGGTACCGGTCACGCTTGAACACTTACGCTTTCTGGTTCACGGCCGTCATGACTAATGGCACTTACGCTTTCTGGCCACGGTCCTTTGGTTCAGATCAAATTCATTTGCATATATAGAGATCCTCAGGCACTTACTCATACTTACTTACTCATACTTACTTCGGGACTACGCTGCCCCAGTGTCCTTGGAAAAATACAAAACACACACTATCACCGCACCCAGCCGGCCACTTAGGACCTCCGCACGAACGGTGTAGTGGTTTCAAAACTAATCAACACTTCCACTGACTCAAACTAGCTTCACCTCCATGGTTTCAACCGGATACCCGTGCCTAGTCATGGAAGATCCACTAGAGCCCGTGGGAGCGGTTTCAAAACCGATCCTCATTCTCAAGTTTGAAGAAAACATTGTACCAAATTAGTTTTGGGAATTCATTTTGAAAATGTAACACCCCATCCAACATTAACACACTTACAATAAACTGCAGCGGAATAACAACCTCGTCACATTACTCAACTCGTTGGTGTTACACGCCGTTAGCCACCCACGTGGCTAACAAGGCTAATACATACACATTGTACCGGTCTGATGGGCTAAATTCCCGAGCGACTACACATTACTATCCCTTTCCGTTAACAGCAACAACAACATACACCTTTCAACTGTACCGAGTATTCACAAACTGATGCCGATAACAGTTTCGGTCTTACTACGCCTACTGTATATATACACTTAAATGGTTACCCATGTACAAAGACTACCCGTCCTACTCTCGAACGGCTTCCAGCACTTCGTACCTGAAATAAGAAAAGAAGAGAAAGGGTGGCCCCCAAGGGGCTCAGCACCTTTGCTGGTATGGTAATCCCGCAGCCCACATGCTACCGGGCCACGCACAACTAATTGTCGTCTTAGCATGCGGTTGATTATATTTAAATCATGCATGTAACAGTGAACACACATTACATAACATTTCGCCTCAATAGGCTCAACAAACAGTTAATATATCCTTACTTAATAAGTCACTCATGGTATTCATCATCCCTAGAGTGTTCCTCCTCTAATGGAGCTATTTCCTTAATAGACGACACATACCCTTAAATCGGGTTATCCTTAAACGCCTCTTATCACAAACTGGGAATCATATCCATGATCCACACACTCCACATTATACAACCTACAACATACACTACATACAACACTTAACAACACTTTGCACGTTTCCACGTGCACAACATAATACCGCAATAGATATTGCATCACAACAAAAATACATAACATAACGGGAATGGTCCTCTTAGGTACCGACCCTAACATTGCTAATACACTGGTGAGCCTAGAGAATGTTGCCAGTCTCATGATAAGCTCGTTACATAACTCGTTACCGTCTCGTTAAATGAACGGTTAACTTAACACAAGGTGTCTCGGATATAGTGATCCAAGCACACCGAAACAAACATAACAATAGTATGCCCCTGTGGCCCGACGTGAGTCAGTAATAGCCTTGGTTAAGCTAAAGGGAAGGTTGGGAACCAAATTGGAAAACAACCATAACATACAGAGAGGATCGAACCTGCTATGACAATGACCCCCATACTCACACGCGTGGCCGGAACAGACCGGACTCCTCACTCCCCGTAGCACTTGTTAGAAGTTCAACTTTGAACTTTATTAAACAATCACAAACATTGGGTTAAGTCTTGTTAGACATACACAACGGAAGAGAGGGTCATACATTCACATACAAACATCACACACA
This sequence comes from Limonium bicolor, assembly GCA_023374045.1. Classification (NCBI taxonomy): domain Eukaryota; kingdom Viridiplantae; phylum Streptophyta; class Magnoliopsida; order Caryophyllales; family Plumbaginaceae; genus Limonium; species Limonium bicolor. Next base: position 345,400,841 of record CM041777.1, read on the forward strand.
AACATCACATAACCAACTCACGCATAGCCGTGGTTAGAACGTTCCTTAAGTCGGAACGTTGTTACCGGATACCGTTCTCCTACGTTTACCTAATAGTGGTTAACTAGCCCTTCAAGCGCATTCGAGGTTACCGGTATCGGCATGTAAACATACAATAACAATAACGACTGTAAACTCGTTTCATGATTTATCTCATAACGTGGCAAACATACAGAAAAACACATTGGCATACAAGCCGGTGTAATCCGGTAGGACACAGGTTGCAAGAAAACCATACCTGTCACCGGAGTCCACTTTACCACGTCCACTTATGTTCCTCGAGCAATTCTCGAACAACTGTTAACATCACATGTGTTTTTATTAACATCGGGGTTTGCTTGATTATTTAATGTCTAATGCTTAACTTTCCCCGTTAACTTAGTTACTTAACTTTACATTTTAACTTGTTTTACTTTTACATTTTGATACAACTTTTCACCCACTTAATTGCCATTTAAACTCACCTAACAAGTCCATAACAACCTTACAACATCATTACCTATCAATCCCCATCATTACACATCATTTCTATACCTTAAAACAACAATTTTGGTCCATACAGTGGCCTGTCCGAACTTGTGTCCGGACTTCCCAAGTTCGGACACAAGCCGCGACCCAATACTGAAACTATACACACGTCCGAACTTGTGTCCGGACTTCCCAAGTTCGGACACAGTTCGAGAGTAAATCCCAGATAGAAACAGTCACGTCCGAACTTGTGTCCGGACTTCCCAAGTTCGGACACAGTTCGAGAATGAGAAAATCCTTCACCCAACAGAGCCTGTCCGAACTTCCATGTCCGGACGGAAGTTCGGACACGGCAAAACATTCAATTTCCAAGTCTTTAAACACTTAACCAATTTCACCAAACTTCTCCTAAAGCCTCATAATGTTTCCTAACATCATTTGGCACATCAACACACCTTTAGCCATGTGCTAAACTCTTTAAATCACTCAACAAAACCATCTTATCATTCACAAATTTCTTACAAAATTCCTAGCACTTGGAATGTTTTCTCCTTAAGATTTTTAAGTGGTAGTTCACCAATAATGACCACTACACCAAGGTGTTTCCTCTACACCTCAACATTATCTCTCAAACTTCTTTTCTTACTAACTAAATCTCCTTTTTCACATCTTACTTAATCAACACTTATTCCTTGGATATCAACATTACCTAAACCTTAAACAAACTCCTCCAAGACTTAAATACATTCTCAAAACACAACTTGAATTCCTAGAACTTCCAAGGTAACACCTAAATCCTTGCATCATTCTAAATCACCTTAATACATGTTTTCTTCTCAAGTAAACATTTATTCACCTTTAACACTTCCTAGTTCACCAAGACTTTCTTAAAACACTTAGAACTTCTTACACATTTCCCAAATTTGGCCATAGCTTCTCTTGTATATACTCACATCCAAACGCTTAGGTTTTTACCTTATTTCACTCAAGAACACCTAAAATCCATCAAGAACATTTTTACACACAAACTTCACACATTAAGCACTACATCACAATATAGTGCATAACTAAAATTGCTTGGCACTTAGGCCCTTAAATAACATGGCTCTTAGGCCCTTAAATAACATAAACCTTAAACACTGAATTTCCCACATAAGTAATGCCCTTGACCTGCAAATACACCCAACAATACATATGCCCTTAATAAACTCCTTGAGAGCATTTTACTAGCTCATTCACCATTGGCTCCTTAGGTATTTTATCAAGCAAATCAAGCTCATTTTCCTAAGGCATTTAAACTACATTGAGATAGTTTGTTTACCTCTTTTTCCTCACAAACTTCTTTCTTGTTTCCTTGAAAAACCGGTGGGGTGTTTGGTTGTTTGTCAACCTCTAAACAATGTACAAATAATAGAATGAGTATTCAAGCATTATGCTTCATCTCATTGTAAACCCTAGTTACACATATTGTTTTAACACATTAAGGTAATTGTTTTACCTTGGAATTGGAAGAGAACTTGAACAAGTATCAAGAGAGGACTCCTCCTACCCCTTGGAAGATTCAAATGAAGCTAAAACAAGCAAGGTAAATACACCATGGTGAGGTGAATTTTCGGTCAACATGAAAACATGGAGGAAACATGGATTTTCTTTGAGTTTCCTTACCTTGAAGCAAAGGAGAACAATAATATGTGAAAAGACAAGCTCAAGCTCCATCAATGGTGATTCTCCATGGCACCAAAATTGAGCTCTTGAAGATTTGAAAAGGTAGAAGTGTAGAGCTTGACCTAACTAAGACAAATATGGTCTTAGAATTGATTTTGGAGCATGGAATCACAAGTTACAAGTGAAAGAAGATGAAGAATGAGTGTGGGCTGTTGGAAACCGATGGAGAGAGGAGGAAGAAGAAGACCACCGTGGGAAATGAAGGAAGGAATGAGAGAATGAAGATAACCTTTGCTTTTTGAAGATATTTGTAACTTATAAAGCAAATAGTACTTTACTTTAAGCTTAACTTTACTTATTTGATTTCTTTACTTATTGGTGACTCACACCATGAAAAACCGGCCCCCATATGCCTAGGAGGGTATAATAGTCTTTGTTGACCAATTTAATTACTTATAACATTATATGTTACAAACTAGCTTATAAAAGTTACTATTCACAAACTAAGGCACATAGAAGTGAAATTTTTTATTTCCTATTGATATAGCCACCCAAATGTGATACTATATAGTACACATGTATATTTAAGAGTAATGATGGACATTTAGCCACTCAAAACTCATTTACAAGACAATTTTTCAAAAACGTGCTTTAAGACTCCTTAAAGCACATTTTGTGTTTTAACTTGTTTTTAAGCTTGGTTTTCTTTAGTAATTGCCTTAATATGTTCATTAACATATAAATAAGGTATAGGTATGACCATTAGGTCTTATACAAATTTATCCCAAGCTTAGAGCACATTTTTGCTCATATTGACTTTAAGGTATTTTCTTGTGTTTTATTTGGTTTAACTGCCCACCAAGGTTTCCTAAGGACTTATTTAGCCTTATTAAATCATAATTGAATATTATTAAGTCTTGGTAGGCTCTTTGGGTCCTAACCAAGTTCACTCATAGCTTAGAGCATGTTTTTGCTCAAACTGTATCTTAGCGTTTTATTGCATTTTACTATGGTTTAATTGTTTACTGATGTTTCTAAGGCACTTTTTAGCCTTTACATACCATATTTTGATATTTAAACCACATATCAAGGTTTGGGGTATTTCAGAAAACTTGCATACATCTCCCAAATTCCATTTATGATGATTATACCTAATACTAGTGTTATTACTGTGACCACTTATAGGGAGCTTCAGGAGTCCTTCAACCCCAATGTGATCAGCATTGGTGTTGAACTATCCTTCCACCCCAATTTGGTGTTCAGTTTCCCTTGATCATTAGCAAATCAAGTTCCACCTCCCACCTCTATTCCAAACAGACAAATCGTCAAACAATGTTTCGTTTTCTATCTTTTTAATCTTGCTAGTCATAATCACACACATACATTTTCCAATTTATAGAATCCACTTACTCATTTACTAATCATCTCATCAATTCCTACTACATCATCTCCAACTACTATACTTAAGAAATTCATAGCTATAATATCCAATAAATTTTTCCATCCTCCAAATTATACTCTTCAAATACTTCGGTTTCATACCGATTTATACTCATCGAATACATCAGTTTCATACCGATTTATACTCCTCAAGTCTCCCATACGTACTCATTCCTCATACTATTACCAATCGGGGTTCTCGTTCCCCTGGAGTTTCTCTACTCCTTTCCTATTCTTATTTCCCAAATAACCACAATTACACGATGAGTGAATACAAATGTTTATGTAACATAAGTATCAATCATCAAAACAAATGCTTTTGCGCTATGCACATTATAGTTTACGCACCTATCACGTAAAACGTACATTTCGCGGTTTTCGCTCTACCCCACTTAAAAGGGATTACGCCCACGTAATCTACCATATGTCAATGTTGAACATTGGTCGAAGGCATTCAGCCGTCATGGAGTGGTTCAGCTTCCATGCGGTCTATTATATAATGTTCCTTGGTCAATGGGTCTTAACCGTATTACCGGTTAGTCCCTACATCAAGAATTTTCATCGGAGTTCATCTAACTCTTAACCGGGTTCGGTTCTAGCCTTAGAGGCTTCAAGGTATTGGTGATTAATCCTTTTATTCACTAGGTGTATTTCACTTAGAATTCTGGGCCCACTAGCTTCTGCTGCGTGACCCTGATAACTTGGGTTATTCTCCCTTCTTGTTATCTTAAACGTGCTATACATCACCCTTTTATCCCTCTTATTGTGGGAATAAGGTTTATTCCATTAAGTGTGGTATTCTTTTACTGTGCGTGAACTCAATGAGTTTTAGATTTATAACCAGTTCTCTGGCAATCTATATACATACTGTTGTGTTTTGTAGTGATCATTCACTTGGTTCCTCCGACTTATTGTCGGGTGAGGTTAAGCCACTACTTAGTTGTAGTGCTTCCTCTATTGTCAGTAGGTTCTGAATTATGCCAGTTTCTCTGGTTCAGTACAAGTGTTCTTTACTTGTATGACCTTGCATTTCCTATGCATCGGTCATTGTGACTTCTTAAGTCTCCTTTCACTTTTATTCCAATGGAATTCACATCTTGTGATTGTAGGTGTGTTTCACCCTCTTCGTGCTTCTTTGGCCTTAGGCCCCACGGTTTGTTTCTAAGCTTTTGCTTAATTGGCTTATGCCATGTTCATTGGTGAAAGGAAGAATTTACCACGATTTACATTTTCTATATTCCTAGCTATCCCACAAGATCATTAACTACACAAGTGCAATACCAAAACACTCAGTCCTATAGAGTGCAGAGGCCTAAACCCTTGGCAGTAACTCTCTTATGTGATCGCAATAGGAATAATCCTCTCAGTCTGCCATCTCATATTTAACAACTCCATAGCATTGGGTGATTATCCACATACATTGGTCGCCTGCTGCCCACCATGTTCTTACCGATTCTACAGTATTGGTCTATATGGCATCCGCTGTTTCTAGCTTCAGCTCATGCATTTCCACCATTTATACCATGGTTCGGTGTTCATACTTCTGAGCTCCTTGAGCGTCATTTACTTATACTTTACATTCCCACATAGCGTGTTCCTCCTAAACCGATTACTCTTTGGTTGTCAACAATTGCTATTGAAGCTTATTTCACATCGCTTGGCAATAACTGTATGGTCAAGCTTCACTACATTAGTAGTTCTGAAAGAGGTGTATTATCAAATATTTATTGATGGTATCCTCCTCTTGGAATCCATGTGTTCATCGCTCTCGCGATCTCACATTTATGAGGGGTATCCTTGCTTGTTGGTTTTTAACCTTTTATCGGTGTCGTCCTTGACCACTTTTTGTAACACCCCAACTACAAATACCATACTTAACAAATTGTTGCAGCGGAATTACAACTCAACACGTAACTTAAATATATGGGTGCTACACGCCGTTAGCCACCCACGTGGCTAACAAGGCTAATACATACACAACGTACCAGTCTGATGGACAAGATTACCGAGCACTACACTTTACATTACAATTCTGTTACTAACCGAGTAAACTACATTTACAATCCCAAAACTGTACCGAGTCCATACATTCGGTTACCGACATCAAACTCCGGTCTTACACCATTTACAAACACATGATCAAAATAAATAAACTACCCATGCATAAACCGCTACCCCGTCCTACTCTCGAATGGTTGCCAGCTTCATTGTACCTGAAATGAAAAAGGGTGGCCCCCAAGGGGCTCAGCACCTTTGCTGGTATGGTAATCGTGCAGCCCGCTTGCTACCGGGCCACACACAACTAATTGTCGTGTGAACATGCGGTTGATTATATTTAAATCATGCATGAAAACTATAAACACACATTGCAAACAACTGGTAATCAACATAGAAACGCGGTTACCAAGTATAACACATTGACGTTTACTAAGTCACTTTACTTGGACTCTAGACCATGAGGGTTTTTACTTCAAAGGCTCCATACTTATTGGTTAACACTTACCCGTCTATTCGGGTTACACACATTTATTTCATATAATAACGTGGGGTTTGGTATCTGTAATCAATGTACTCAACACAACTACATACAACACACTTTAACATACACACAACATGGCTCAGGGAGAGTCTCGTGAGGACTCGGACCGAAATGAGGGTTAGCCAACTTATTAGAGCCTAGATAATACTTTTATTCTCATGTTGAGCTCATAACATAATAACTTATTGTTCTTCTTAGAGAACGTATACTTTACTTAAGATGTGTCAGATATAATATAGCTCCGAACACACCGTACACCTTTACTTTACTTAGATGTGTCGGCCATAATATAGGCCCGATCACACCATACATATATCCCCCTAGCCCCGAATAATAGTCAAGGTAGGAGAGCCAGCAATAGGCTCATGGGAGATTGAATTCCGAGAAGGAAAACCACCGAACAAGGGAGAGAGTTGAACCAAATATAGATGTCAACTCCCATACATACACGCGCGACCGAACACCCGGGTTCCTCACCCCCAATTATACGTTAGTTAGAAGTTGAACTTATCACATCATGACACCATATGGTGTTACAACTTAGTTAAACACACACAAGGGAGGTAAGATACCTTCAGACATACATGTTCATAGCAAAAATCGTTACTCAACTTCATACTCACAGAGGCATACACATATCACACACAGCCACATTATACAAATAATGCACAGATAGCCATAGTTAGAACGCTCCCGTAGGTTGGGGCGTTTACATTCGAATACCGATCTCATATGTGATCTTAAGGTCGGTTATCTACGGTTTAAACATAATCGAGGTTAAACAGTATCGGAACTACAATACGCCACATATATGAATTACTGTGAACTCGTTACATGCTTTTATCTTATAAGGTGGCAAACACTCAGAAAAACACATTGGCATACAAGCCGGTGTAACCCGGTAGGACACAGGTTGCAAGAAAACCATACCTTACACCATGGGTTACTCTACCGTGTCCCCGAGGGTTTACTCCAACACATCATCTCACGCTCCCCGAGTAGTTTCCGAACAACAGGTATTATTTCAAATATTTTTATTAACATCATGACCATATGGTATGTAAGCTAATATTACCCCCGTACTTACCCCGTTGTCCCGTTATCCTTAACTTACTTATGTGATCTTAAGTTCACAACTTACACATTCACTCTCACACTTGTTTATACTTCCAATGGCCTTTAAAAGTCACCAAACAAGGCCTAATCATCATCTAAAACCATTACCATACACTTCCCCATCATAACAACACTTAAAAACACATTCTAGAGCATTTTTAGACTGGTCCGGGTTTGTGTCCAGGGTTACAAACCCGGACCAATCCCGGAAATAAGAATCTGCCTTGAAAATTCAATGGTCCGGGTATGTGTACTTAGATGTAAACCCGGACCACATGCTAAAATGGGTTTCTGGGACGTTTTTGAGGTGGTCCGGGTTTGTGTACTTGTTTACAAACCCGAACCATGTCTAAAGGTGTTTAAATTGACAGTTTTTGACGTCTTTTCAACCCCTAATTCACCTCCAATCATTTCATAAACTTTCCACATGTTTAAACATACTAAAACACTCCTTAAATACTTCTTAAAACATGGTCCAAACTTTGCCTACGTTTTTGTTCAATTTGACAATCTCAACCCCTCTGTTTGCACTGATGCACACTAGTGCCTTTCCAAAACTCCTCTTGACAATTATATCTCATTCTCAAATCATTTGACCATACCAAGTCTTTCCTAAGCATTTACATTACAGCTCCAAGTTCACTCACCATTCCACAAGGTCAAACACACTAAGCTCTTTCCTCGGATTTTAAGCCACCAAAATCTTAACTTTTGATACAGATTTTTACATTACTCCACAACATTCTCCACCCAACACCACAATGTGATTTACCAACCAAATCAATTCCCAACAACACCTAGTTAACACTTAAACTCTTCAAGCTCACATCACTTCTAAACCACTATATTTCTACCGAAATTTCGCCATAACTTCGTTACAAACCTAGCTTATCCAAATTCATCATCCTCATCACCTAACCCCAAAAACATTTACAAACCAACTAACCAAACCATTAATGGGTTCTAACAGCACACACAATTCACCAAAGCTCCATCAATCACCACATAGTGCATTAACTCAAATGTTTGGCTCTTAGGCCTTTAAAATCAAAACACAACTTAACATTGCACCGAACACTAAACATCATCACAAAATTCCCCCTTATATTCGCTAAACACATTTCCAACACAATTTTTGATGCATTCAATTGAATTACCCAACCCAAACTTTTTAAAACATTAAGATGGTTCTTAAGGTAGATTTCTTACCTTAAGCCCATAGATTTCTCTTTTACTCCTCCTTCTCCTCTTCCTTTGATTTTTTTGGTCATGGGCATTATCATTGCCACCACACTAAACCAATAACCATCAATAACCAATAAGAATCAAGAGGGTACTCAACTTCTAGGATTAACCCTAGAGTACAAGGAAAGGTTTAAACAACAAAATGAGGGAATTACCTTCTCATTTCAAAATGAAATGTCTTGGAAATGGAACAAGGTAAGCTCCAGTACTCTTGAATGCCAAAAAAACGGCTGGAAAGGAGAAGGAAAGGGGCTCACAAATCTGGAAAAATCGACTACAAGAAAAATGAAGAAAATGTGGGATTTCTTTGAATTTTCTTACCTTAAGGCAAAGAGGGGATGTTCTAGCTCCTTAAAATCTGATTTTATCTTGAAATGGGCAACACCCATGGAATTATACTTCATGGTTTTGAGATTATGGAAAGAGGGAAATGACCTCCAAGATGAGGGGAGTAATAATATGTGGTTAGTTTTTGATTTGGAGCATAGGTGAGACTTAGGCAAGCAAGGAAAGATGAGGAAGAAGAGCATCCATGGGGGTTCTGTAAAATCGCCAGGAAGGAGAAGAAGAAGAGAGGATACGGTGGGGAAGGAGAAAAGGAAAGAAAGAGAGGAGAAAAGTGAGGAGAGAGGGAAAGAATAGTACCTTTTTTACTTTTCCTTTTTCACTTTTGTTCTTTTAACAAATAAACCAGCTAATTGAGTGTGGGGGAGGTGTGCTGGACACTATTAAAACTGGTCCCCAATATAATATAAGCTGGGGCATTTTTTTGTCTTTTACAGAAAACGCTCGTTAATTTACCCGGTTCGACACTATTCATTAACCGGGCCTATTTTCCGGGTTTTTCTTGTTTCTTTAATTTTAATAGATCTTAGGCTTCCATTAATGTTTAATTATAGTTATATAATAAACTATAATTTTTATGGGGTCATTTAACTGTTTAAGGTCACGTTTTTTGGTTTTCTCGAAAAACGCGCTTTAAGACTCCGTTAGCGTTTTAACGCATTATTTGGATCCGTTTTCTTCGGGAATTTTTCCCACATGTTCTTAGCGTGTAATTAGGGTATAAAAATATATTTATAACCCTAGTGAAGGTTATATACCTCCTAAACTAATTAAATACGCGTTTTCACGTTTTGTGACTTTTACGCATATTCTTTTTCTTTTTGGTTTTTATTTCTTCACCAATGATCTTAAGGACTTAATTAGCCTTAGAAAATCATAATTACATAATTAATTAACATGTTAAGGTTTGGGGTATTTCAACTTTCTATATGGTTCATGATGGGTTTTGCAACCGTTGGGTTGTGTATGGTAATAGTTTCATGGCATACTAGCCATATCACCTAGAGCTCTGCTCATCATAGGCTGTTTCCAAGTGATTATTTCTCTGTAAGCCATCACTGGGTTTGGAAGTGATACTGGACTCCATGATAAGATCGTCGCATCACGCTTCCGTTTGTTGGAGACCCTTTAAGTATCTTGGTATTGATCGGTACCATTTATTAATTTGGGGTATCCCCAGTCAAGTGGGATCCCTTCGGTGTTCTAACCGAATGTTCATTCCAATTGTGGTGTTCTTATCACGACATTTCGTTCAACTGTGTTGACTTGATCCCCTTTATGGATTGCTCCTGGGTGTTATTGATTATGCCATTGCATCAGGCTGACATTTATGAGTATGTCCAGTTTGTTATGTTACCTTGTGGTTCTGGATCTGAGTTATCCGTTGAGGGTTATTAAGTCTCCCGTTCTTTGGGTAGACCATTGGTGTTTTTCCTTATTTTATAACGGGTTTGATATTCTCTTCGGTGATGAATGGTATTTCTCGGTACCTTATGTGATCACCATGTGTGTTTATGGTAGTTGTCCTAGGAACTCCATCCCGTTCGTTGAACACTTATGTGTTAATGTTAGGTGTTTGCCTTACAGTGTTTAGACTGGGTATTCCTTCCAATTATCATGCTTTACTTTGATATCTTCGAGACATATCCAATGTCTTGTTCCGTTGTTAGTGCTTCTCGCACTTTTAACTCTTAATCATCCTCCTGGAGTGCGTTTTTGACTCCTTAGCTTGTAAGCTTATCTGAGTTCCCTTTGCTCGTTCAGGGTATCCAACTGTTCTGTTTTGAATTTACTTATAGTCCGTAGAACGGAGTTGACTACTTCCCGTGTTTCGTACACTATATGTATATATACGTGGGGCACCTTGTTGGTACGTTACCACTTATCTGACTATTTGTCAGGCCCGCAAGCTCCTTCGGAGTGCGGTCGTCCCACACCCCGTATTTGGGTACACTCGTAGTGCTCGTCACACGCCTAGGTGAAGTACTCTATTGTCAAGTCCTCTTGTATCATTCTATGATACTCACCGTAATTCCGTCGGTTTGGTTTTAAAAATCCAAGGTTTAAAAGAAGGGTTTGTGGTTTTGAAAGAAAATTTAAGTTTTGAAATAACAGTTCGGTGTTAAAAGGAGTTCTTCATGGCGTTGCCATGTCTGAGGTCTTGACCAAGTCCAGCTTCTCGCTGACTGGTATGTTCTTAATACAATGGTCGGGCCGTTAGACCTTTCTAAGGTTTCACTGTTTCAAGTTCTTAGGATTAGTAATCCTATATTTGGTTCAATCCTCATGGTGGTACTTTAGTAGGTACTTGTTGGTCATTAGAAGTCTTCCAACTGTCCCGCTTCTACTGCACTTGCCCTGGGCAAGTGCGCGGGTAGGTTGTTTTTCGATTAACGTATACCAGTTATGGTGTCGTTTCCATCCATATTTGGTGGTCTTATTAGATCTTCCTTTGATCTTTTGACCCTGGTGATCAATCTTCCTGAGTCGTTTCTCAGTGTTCTTGACATGGTTGTCTTCAATCCGGGTGTCTCACACCTTCACTGGGGTTATCGAGACTTGACTTATCCTTAGGAGCCACGTTGTAGTCCCATAGGTGTATGTTTTATGAATACTTTCATAGTTATCTGAACTATGTCGTTCGGTTCTTACGGCCTCTTGGCGTATAGGTTTGGTGTTAATACAACCTCGACTAATTCCTTAGTCGGTTTGTATACCGTTGTTGGTATTATCAAGCATTACAGTCCGTAGATTCTCTTGTCTCGGGTTTGTTACTCCGTCCTTTCGCTTCATTGCGCGGTTATGCTCTTCTTCTTGCTGGTTGCTCATGGTTCTTGCGACTGCGAAGCATGTCACCCCATGGTGCCATAAATTCCACTATTCTTTATTTAGGATCTTCAATCCTTCGCCATTAAGTGCGGTCATCGTCATCCAACGGGAACCGTCTTCGGGACTTCCAGTTCTAGGACTCTACCGTATGACAGGTTCTTTTTCTAATAAGGTTTATTTTTGCAACTGCCAGATCGGGTTTTACCCGAGTGTGAGAGGTCTTTCCATCTCTCTGGCGTTCTTATACCAACTTTACAACGGGGGACGTGGAGGGCGGGTATGGTTGTGGTAGGTTTCCGGTTCGTACGAAAGTTCCTATCTAGCGTACCTCACACGCTAACACTCAACCCTTAGCCCTAATTCTCTAATTCCTAACTCGGTATTTTCCTAAACTCGGTATCTTCGCTCTGATACCACTTTTTGTAACACCCCTACCGCTACTACCGTCATTACTGTACAAATACTTACCTTCACAACGGATATTACATACACAACGGCAGGTGTACAATGCCGTTAGTCACCCACGTGACTAACAAGGCGAGTTACAATCCTACATACTATCGGTCTGATGAATATGAACATACTGAGTACTCTACACAATACATTACTTCCCATTTCATACTCAACCATAATTCAAATACAACTCCAATACAATACTATACCGAGTCTACTACAATCCATAAATTACCGATACAGTTTGGACTTCCAAATTCGCATTACAATACAAATACAAATCCTACATTTCAACTACCCATGCTTACATAGCAGCCCCGTCCTACACTCTCGAACGGCGGTCAGCTTCAAATACCTGTAAAATAAAAACGCTGCCCTTAGGGGCTCGGCAAAATTGCTGCATATGAAATTCGCATATACCGCGCGCTAGCCGCGGTATGCCGACTACTTTGGGTCGGATATACATGGAGTTTGTTTTACATGCATACATACATACTAATACTACAACAATACAATCAACAATACTTACATACATATACAAGGTTCGTTACCTACCAAGGAAGACAATTTGCCAGTCAACCGTTCATTTAGTTATTCGTTCACCTGGTTTCATCGGATGCTCTCTTTCTCCTTGCTCGGGTTCACAAAGTTTACACCAAGCTTAATCTTACTTACTCGTTGTTTTACTCACACTACGCTCTATACCTTACTCATTATTTACTCATGCTTTACTCAGTACTCACTACTACCAATACTTACTCTTACTCAGTACTCATCACTTGCTCTCACATACTCAGTACCCATACTCCTATCCTTACTCGTACCTACTCATTGCTCGGTACTCATTACATACTCATACTTACTCCTTACTCAATACTCAGTACTTTTGGCCTCTGGGCGGAGTCATACACAAGACTCGCCATCGGACCTACAAATACAAAGGGATATACACTTAGCTCCTCAAATACACAAATGTCCGTTTTTACCGGACTACTCAAATTCCCAACACTCCTCTCTCGGAGTATCTTACAATCTCATGGATTAGCCTAGAAATATCTCTCTCGATAACCTCCACTAGCTTAGGGAATTACCACCGTCTAGTATTCTCAGATTTAAGGGTTTCCCCAACGTATCGAATACTCTCATGTTCGGGACATTACTTACATCAGTCGGGTCCTCTAATAGTGGGTCAACTAGTTGCTAAGGGATTTGGAGATCCCTCATCATTCTTTACTACTCTCATGGTTCATGTCTTGCTCTACCATCAATACCTCTATTAGAGGTTACTTATATATACTTCCACTACTTATTGTTTTGTAGATTGTTCATTTCAGTTCTCTTACCGTTATTGGGAGGTTACTAATCCCGTACACTCTCTCACGCACTAGTGAGTTCATTGGTTTGCGTTATCGTTTCTTGGTTCGTTAGTGTTCGTGCGTTTCTACATTTTCGTTAATTCACAACCGGACTCCTACTACGAGTCACTAAACAACGAGACTCATTTATGAGTCGGTCTACACACTAAGCCACACTATCAATCAAGAGGGGTTAGCTCACACAACATACAACAAGACATACAATGAACGGCAATAAACCGTTTTCATGCTTTAGTCTTGATTAGACGGCATACAACACACAAATCAATGTAACTCGGTTAGCATACAGGGCATGAGAAAATCATACCTTTCACCGGGGTTAGCCTTTACCGTGTCTTCTCACTTTGCTCGGTTTACTCTTGGTCCACTGATAATATTCCAAACATCTCCATTATTTAAGGTACTACGGTATGTAAAACTAGTACTCCCGTAATTAACCCCGTTATCCCATTATTCCTTAGTTTGTTTATATGCTCTTAAACTCACAATTTTTTCAATCACTTCTCCAACTTGTTTACACTTCTTAGGACCTTTAAAAGTCACCAAACAACTCCTAAACATCCTCTAAAACCAATACCATTCAATCCCCCATCATTAGAAGCCTTAAAACAATTTTTTTTTTCTCTGGTCTGGACCGCCCCTCTGGGGAGGTCCCAGGGGTGGTCCCCAACAGAAACTACACTTATCCTGCAGAATTCCACTAGACCTCCCCACAGGGGCGGTCCCTAGGGGCGGTCCACAACAGACCTCATTTTTCAAAGTGCTTTTCTACTCATTTTGAACTCCAAATTCACCCCAATCTTCTCCCACTCATTCCACAATCTTTCCACATGTTTCCTACATGTTTAAATACCCTAAAACACTCTTTAATCATGCTCTAAACCTCCTCAAATCATTACTCAAATTCCTTACTCAAATCCTTGCTCACTTTCTACAAACTTAAATACTCATTTTTGCACTTATGCACTCTAGTGCATTTCTAAACTTCTCTTGACAGCTTACCTCTTGTTCTCACCCATTTTGACCATTCCAAATCCTTTATAACCATTTGAAATAACTATACTCAAGTTCTTCATTCATTTCCAAGGTTATGCACACCAACTTTCTTTCTAAAATTCAAGGCACTAATACACTGTTTTGCTACAGATTTTTCTCACTACTTTGCTTACCTCTAAAATAGCTCCTAAGGGGTTAACTAACCAAATTGGTTTCTCTCCAAACACCAAGTCAACCCTTGGTCATTTCCTTACTCACTATACACCTAAAACTCCTTCGGTTTCTACCGAAATTTTGTCATAGCTCCTTTGCTTTTCTAGCATTGTCCAAACTCATCTCATCACCACTTTTCATCCTAAACTAGCCACACCCATACAAGGGTCCTACCAGCACTCAAAACAATCATAATTTACCAAATTCTCCTCAAACAACAATACCAATATACATACTCAAATTACTTGGCTCTAAGGCCCTCAATACTAACAACATTCACAAAGTTCCTCATACTACAACCTAATACACTTCTATCAAGGTTTTGTTTTCGTTTATTGAATTACCCATCCCATCATCCTAGTACATATAAGGTATACATTAAGGTAGGGTTTCTTACCTTAGATTTTCTCATAATTCCTCTTTTGCTCCCTTTTTTCTCCTCTCTTCATTTTCGGTCAAATTGAGCAATGGGGTTGCCAAACACCAACTCAACATTAAAGAAACACAAAGTGAATATAATTAAACTCCTTAACCCATTGAATAATTCTAATCCAATGAAAGGGCTTAAATGCCATAAGTTAGGGTTTTACCTTGGAGTTTCAAGAGAGGTTTTTAAGCCTTGAATACAAAGGAGAGTTTCTCCCCATTGGAGAGTTGAACCAAGCTCAAATCAAGAAGAAGACAAGGCATTACAAAGGGGACAAAAATCGGCCACTATAGAGAGTGAAGAAAAAATGGGTTTTTCTTGGAACTTTTTACCTTAGAAGGAAGGGGAGACTCCAAGCTTCAAAATGGTGCCATTTTCTCTTCAAATGCCCAAAACCCATGGAGGTCAAACTCCTCCATTTGAAATTTTAAAAAGATAGAAATGTAGAGCTTGATGAGGGGCAGAAGAATATGCAATTTATTTTCGATTTGGGGCTTAAATGAAGCTTGGGCAAGCTTGGAAAAATGGAGAAGCCATGGAAGCTTTTGAGGAGCTTCAAAATCGTCCCCAACAGAACAAAGAGGAAGGAGAAGTCTGGTGGGGGGAAAAACATGGGTGAGAGGATAGGAATAGGAGAGAGAGAGTATTAAAGTGGTTTTATACTTTTTCTTTCTACTTTTTGCTTTTCTCTTTCTTTTCTTTTCTTTCTTTACTAACTTAGTGTGTGTGTGAGAGAGAGGATGACTTATATTATAAAACCAGCCCCCACTATTCACACATGCTGGAGCGTTTTTCTTTTTTACAGAAAACCCTCGTTAATTTGTCCGGCTTTAGCACTATTCACTAACCGGGCCCGTTTTTCGGAATTTTCTCGTTTCTTTAATTTTAATGGCTCTTAAGCTTCCATTAATGTTTATTTATAGTTATTTAATGAACTATAATTTTTACGGGTTCATTTGACCACTCAAAGTCATGTTTTCGGGTTTTCTCGAAAAACATGCGCTAAAGCTTTATTAGCGTTTTAACTCATTATTTAGACCCGTTTTCTTCGGGAATCATTCCCGTACATTAATTAGGCATGAATTAGCCTTAGGAATCCACATAATAATCTAACCGAGGTCTCGTACCTCCTATGGTTATATAACGCTTATTTTAGCGTTTTTCGCTTTTTAAGCGTTTTCTCTTTTCTTTTGGATTTATTTTCCTTACCAAAAATTACTTAGGCACTTTTAGGCCCTTAAATACCATTAGAATAATTTAATCACCATATTTAAGTTCGGGGTATTTCAAATGACGACCTTGTTTATATGCGTGGATTGGAGCAATGATCAGGGGGGTTGTAGTGGATGTGGTTGGAATCACATTAGCATTCTTTAATAGTTCGACAAACCTGGACGTTAACCTATGGGACCTAATGAAAACATGTTTAACCTTTCATTTTTTTTAAAAGTGAATCTTTCGTTTAAGAAAAGTGAATCTTATGTTTAAAAAGAGAGAATCGTATGTAAGAAACGTGAACCTTTCACATTAAACAATGTGAATCTTTTTGTTTTTAAAAGTGAATCTTACACGAGAGCAATATGAATTATTGACAAGTGAATCTTTAGTTTAAGAAAAGTGAATCAAAGGTTGTTAAAAAGTAAATTAGAGATTTAAGAAAAGAGAATCTCTTAAATAAAGATTGTTTAACTAAAGTGAATAAAAGGTTTAAGAAAAGTGAATCAAAGGTTGTTAAAAATTGAACCTAAACCCTGCACTACAAACCCTAAAAATTCCTTTGACGTCTTTTTAGCTTTCCTAGGGTGGCTTTTAGGGTGTGTGATGTAGGGTAATCTTTCCTGAAGTAAATCTATATTTTATAATGTCGTCACCGACTTGACAGTTTTTAGGGTTTGTGGTTTAGGCCTGCACTACAAAATTCCTTCGACGATTTTAGCTTTCTGAGGGTGGTTTTAGGTTAGGTGGTGTAGGGTAATATTTTTTAAAATCATTCTATACTTTATATTGTCGTCACTGACTCGACAGTTTTTTAGGGTTGCACTATAAACCCTAAAAATGCCTTTAACGTTTTTTATCTTTCCTAGTGTGTGGTGTAGGGTAATATTTTTTGAAGTTTTTTTATACTTTATATTGTCGTCACTAACTTGACAATTTTCCTAAATCCCTAAACCACAAACCCTAAAAATTTCTTTGACTTTTTATTAAATTTATGACTGCAAATAATAATTATTTTCATATTATTATTAAAGAAGAATAATTTTGTTAATGAATAAGATTCACTTTTAAAATACGTAATATACTCATTACAAAAACGTAAAACTTTAAGTTTACCAAAACATATCCATGATGGATCTTGTTTTGAAGAGCACAAATTATGATGAACAATGGTATAATTTTTTTACACCTATATTTTGTAAGTTATAACACTTTTATTTTTTTCCTACACACCCAACCAGGGTGTGACAAATGACACAAAATGTGGGTGACTAATGTGAATTTTCTAAGCTTGCGCACTTGAATTTGCATTGTTTCTTTTCAAAATTTTCCTAATAATATTATTGCACCAGTAAGATTGTTACATGTGACTATGATGTCAGCTTGTAATATGAAGCAAACTCTAGCTTGCGTAGATATCCACAGTAACATTTAATATATAAATTGACAAGTATGGTTAAAAAAAAGCAATGGTTGTTAATTATTCAGTCCACCTTCTTGTATAACTTTAGTGCCACGTATCAACGGGGTTGAAAGTGGCCTTTGTTATTAGGAGAGAGAAACATTTTTTTTTCAAAATGTTATAACTTACAAAATATAAGTGCTAAAATTGAAAAAATTATACCATTGTTCATCATAATTTGCGCTCTTCAAAACAAGATGCATCATAGATATGTTTTGATAAACTTAAAATTTTATGTTTTAAGAATGAGTATATATTACGTATTTTTTAAAAATGAATCTTATTCATGAACAAAAAATGAATCTTCTTTAATAATAAAATGAACCTTATTCATTAACAAAATGAATCTTCTTTAAGATTTACTTTTCTTAAAATTAAAATTCACTTTTAGAAAACAAAGGATTCACATTAATTAAAGTGAAATATTCACTTTTGGAAAACAAAGGATTCATATAATTTAAAGTGAAAGGTTCACTTTTCTTGAATATAAGATTCTTTTTTCTTGAACATTTGATTAACTCTTATTCAATGAAATATTCACTTTAAAAAAATGAAAGGTTCACTTTTAGAAAAATAAAGGATTCACATTATTTAAAGTGAAAGATTCACTTAGAAAACAAAGGATTCCCATTATTTAAAGTGAAAGGTTCACTTTTAGAAAAATAAAGGATTCACATTATTTAAAGTGAAAGGTTTACTTTTCTTAAATATAAGATTAATTTTTCTTGAACATTTGATTAACTTTTCTTCAACGAAATATTCACTTTTAAATAAATTAAAGGTTCATATTGTTCTCGCATAAGTTTGTGGTAAGATTTATTTTTCTTAAACATAAGATTCACTTTTCTTAAATAATAGATTCACTTTACTTAAACATGTGATTCACTTTTTTTTAAAAATGAAATATTCACTTTTCAATAAACCTTTAACTACAAGCCCTAAAAAACAATCAAATCAGTGACAACAATATAAAATATAGAACAATTTAAAAAAATATTACCCTACACCACCTAACCTAAAAACCACCATAAGAAAGCTAAAACTGTTGAAGGCATTTTTAGGGTTTAGTGGAGGGTTTAGATTCAATTTTTAACTACCTTTGATTCACTTTTCTTAAACCTCTTATTCACTTTAGTTAAACAATCTCTGTTTACGAAACTCTATTTTCTTAAACCTTTGATTTACGTTTAAAAAAAACCTCTGATTTATTTTTTAACAGCCTTTGATTCAGTTTTTCTAAAACTTAAGATTCACTTATGAACCTAACACCGTCAATGAAGGCTATTATGGTTCAACTATTAACCACCACAAAATAAAAAAAGTGACGCTACCCCCCTAACTCTTCGATGACTAACGCTACGGATAAAGCTAGCACTATCAAAGCATCCAAAAATTATGTATGTTATTTATTTTCTCAATGAATCTTAAAACATCTGTACATATAAAAAATATAAAATATAAAATTTATCAAAATATATTCATATTGGATCTTATTTTGAAGAGCTAAATTATGATGAATAACAATATAAATTTTTTATTATTTAAACTTATACCTAACAAACTACACCATTTTAAAATTTGAGGAAAACACAAAACTAAAAAAGAAAAAAATGGTGTCACCCATCTAATTCGTGTAGGTATTAGTTCAAGCAGTCCTGACTTGTCAAAGTCTACCTCCCCGTTGCCAGCTGGGCGCTTCTCATTCTTTCCATTTTTAATATTTTTGTTTTACGAAAGGGACAAACCATACGAGTAGAATATTTTACTGCCCTATTATTGAGGATGATTTGTAATAGTAGTATTCATGAGGAGAAGCAGATATGGTGCGTTAGCAAATAGGTGACGATTGATTCTGTTTGTTTGATTATTGTCACGGTAATTAATTATAAAATGTTTGTTATTAAGAGATATATTTAGAAAGTTGTCTGAGTACTTATTTAAAATTCTCTAGTCATTACATAGACCTATTGCTATTAAAATAAATTAAACAGGTAAAGTGTCGTATATTTACAATTTTAGATTAAAGTTAACCTTATGAGGTGTTATATTTTGATTCGTTTGTATACTTAAAATATTGACATAATGATTAAACTCAACTTCAATGATATATTGTACTTGGCTGAGGCTGAAAGATTGTAATTAATCATAGAATATAGCTTATATTTAATTCATTTATAAGTATGACTAAAACCAGCAAGCATATACATAGCTGAAAAGTTAAAAACTTTCCAGCTACATTCTCTCTTATCTGTCACTATATGACATAATCTTTTCCCATCCTAATCTTACTTATTTACTATAAATTTTTTTCCTCTCTCTTTTCGACCTTCCACATTTTAAAATTAAATAAATGTACCTGATACGGTTTGGTCATTTATATAGTAATAAATGTGACGGATATCTGTAATTTCAATATAGAAAGTTCAAGTTAATAATTGCTTGGGACCCTTTTTCAAAAAAAAAAATTGCTTGGACCCTTTTTTTATTCATCGTATGTGCAAGTTGCAATAGGTTAATATATAAATTTATTATCCAATTTCCAGCCAATTTGCTTCTTTTATTCTGTTGTGACAGCACTCTTAACTTAACAGGTATGTCGGCACGTCTGGTTATCTCCAATCGAATTCATCATTCTTCAGCCATAATAGTAAGGGAAATTTCATGAAATGTCACTATATTTTTGGCTAATTCATGAAATGCCACTATAAAAAAGAAAGTCACAAATATTACTATATTTTTGAAAAGTCCTGAAATGTCACTATAGATGGAAAAAGACAAAAAACACCTGTTAGTTAACAAAGTACTTTTAAAGTTCACAATATGCCCCTAAATGTTAAGAATTAACAAAAATTAACAAACATATCAAGATAAAATAAAAATATAAAAAAATTATAAAAATATAAAATTTTATAAAAATGAAAATATCATTAAATATTAAAAAAATAGGGAAAATTACATCGCCCACCCATGACGTTTGGTAAAATTACACAGCCCACTCACGAGGTTTCAAAAATTACACAGCCCACCCATGTGGTTTCCACAATTTTACATCCAGCAACTTTTTTAATATTTGATCAACTTAAAAGATGGTTAAATGATATCCAAATTTGATGAAACTTTACATGAACGATGCTAAGGTGTTATATTTTTGTTCAATGCCAATTCCAAAGTTTTTTAAGGTCATATATGACCTGTGGGACCCAATGAAACATGAGACAAGTTCATCGGGTCCCACGGATCATATATGAGCTTAAAAAACGTTGGATTTCACGTTTTACCAAAATATAACACTTTAATATCTTCCATGTAAAGTTTGATCAAATTTGGATATCATTTAACCATCTTTTAAGTTGATCAAATATTAGAAAAGTTGCTGAATGTAAAATTGTGGAAACCACATGGGTGGGCAAAGTAATTTTTGAAACCTCGTGGGTGGGCTGTGTAATTTCACCAAACATCATGGGTGGGCGATGTAATTTTCCCAAAAAAATATTTCCTTTTTTAAAAAAAATATTCAATACCATAAAAAGCATAATGAAAACTAAATAAATAATTTATATCAATTTTCTACCAATATAGTACCATAATTTATACCAAATAAGTACCATAATTTTTATCATACATTTTGTAATTATTATTTTCTATCAGTTTAGATTATTTGTTTCTTCAAAGTAAATAATTTTTTTATATTGCTGATAAATTTTAAAAACTAAAATTTTTAAATATAATTTTATTGAAAATAGAGCGACTAAGAATATATATACATATATATAAATATTAAATAGTAAAACTCGTTTGAAATGTAGAATAAAACGTTTTCAGAATAATAATATGCAACTTATTAGGAGCAAGTAACGATAACCAAAGAAAGAATAAGTTGCATATTATTATTCTGAAAACGCTTTATTCTATATTTCAAACAAGTTTTACTATTTAATATTATATATATATATATATATATATATATATATATATATATATATATATATATATCTCAGTCGCTCTATCTCAAATAAATTATTATGTTTAGAATTTTAGTTTTTAAATTTTATTAGTAATATAAAAAATTATTACGTTAAGAAATAAATAATCTAAATTGATAGTAAATAATAATTAAATATATGATAAAAAATATAGTACTTGTTGGTATAAATTATGGTATTAAAATTGGTAGAAAAATTGGTATAAATTATTTGTTTCGTACTTAATATTCTTTTTATGGTATTAATAAATTTTAAAAAATAAAATATTTATTTTTTAATATTTCATTTTTTATTTTTTTTATTTTTTTTTCAATTTTTAATTTTTTAATTTTATAATATTTATTTTTTATAATTTTTATAATTTTTTTTTTTTTATTGTCTTTTGATATTTTTGTTAATTTTTTGCTTATTTTAATATTTAGGGGCATTGTGAACTTTAAAAGTACTTTGTTAACTAGTAGAGGTATTTTTATCTTAACTTCTATAGTGACATTTCATGGACTTTTTAAAAATATAGTTTACATTTTGTGACTTTCTTCTTTTAGTGGCATTTCATGAATTAGCCAAAAATATGTGACATTTCATGAAATTTCCCTAATAGTAATAGACATACCCCAATCATCTCATCATCCATGTACAATCGACATCATCTAATTAATCTTATAAGTATATCTACCATTAGTTTTTTTTTAATTGAAGTGTGAGATTGAACGTTATAGGCCTATTTTTGTATGACTGATAATCTAACTGATATCAGTTGTCAGCTAAAAGTTAGAAAAAGTAAAAGAAAAATAGTTTGATATGACAATTGATGTATATAACCTATAGAAAATAATAACTCACTGATCAAATAAACCCGGTGTAAAAGAATGGACCATAATATATTGGGGACCCTCCCTACTCGAGCGACAATTTTGGCACCGTGTTTACCTCGTTGTGTTTTTATAGATTATATAGTCTCCTTTCAGAAACGGCTACAAGCGTTGGATCTAGAGTTGAAAGAATCTCAATTGTTTATCTTTTAGGACCCACAAATACATAATCTCCTTTAAAATGGAAAAGTGGCACTCAGAATGGTAGAGTTTTTTTTTTTTTTTGAAACAAGACGGTAGAGTTTTTGGCGTGCGTAGCCATCACTTCCATTTATAGTGGCTGCGATTTCATACTCCCGCTTCAATAATATATAGAGAGAGTTTTTAGGATATAAATCTTGTTTAAAAATATAAGATATTTTAATTTTTGATATATTTTTTTCACTAATGATCATACTATTTAATACCAAAGTAATTTATCTAAATAGAAAAGTACAAAATAGGAATACATGCGTTTAATTTTTTAGTTTTCTTAATAAGTGTGTACGTTATAAAACTATAGAATGTTGAAGGGAGGGAGTATATTTTATGATTATGGGCAGTTCAATTCCGAGACCGGTTCCGGATTCGGTTCTGGTTCCAACTGGTTATTGATTGAGGATTCAGGTCGGAACTTATCAGAAATTGTTTCTGGACGATTTTGGTTCTAGCCGGTTATAGACCGATTCCAGTTTCAATTTCACATCGATTCTAAATTAGGTCCAAACAAGATTTGAATTTTTAAAAAAATTTCTTTCTTGGTTGTTTTGTTTGAGTGATGATTAAGATTTAGGATGTAATAGAATTTATGGAAAACTACATGCCCCAACCCATGACGTTTGGTGAAATTCCACACCCCATCCACGAGGGTTCAAAATTATTTTCCCTATCCATATGGTTTCCCCTATTTTATGTCAGCAACTTTTCTAATTTTCGTTCAACTAATGAGATGCTTAAATGTTGTCCAAAATCGATGATACTTTTATATGGACGATTCTAAAGTGTTATGTTTTGATCTGGTATCATATCCATAGTTTAAGCTCACACGTGACCTGTGGGACCCGATGAAACATGTGACATGTAAATAAAATTAAGTGTCATGTTCGAGGGGAACATGGGTGATCCTGCGAGGATCATCCACCTCTTTTTTTTTTTTAAAAAAAAAAAAATCCTGTTTTTGAAAGTTTTACTTTCAATAATCCAATCCATCACATCCGCCCACTTAAATCATGGACCTTCATAATTTCCTCAACTCTCCCTAAATACTACTTCTAGCAATTCCAAGCTTCAAGGCAACTCAAGTATGTCAGTAAGATCAACTTTGTAGAGGATTTCGACTTAAACTCACCAGGGGACTCAAGTATCTCAACGGGACTCCAAAAACCCTCAAATCCCAAAATATTCTAAAACTTCAAGCCAGCCTTGAGGTGTTAGGGATGAACGTAATTGAGTTAGTGAAACCTGAATATATGTTATTGGGACCTGGCTTCATTTTGTGGTTGACTTTGGCCGTCCTTGAGGTGTGGCCAGGCCAATTTGTTGGACTTGATGCTTGGTACTTGGGGATGGGTTCTTACGTCCTAGTTGTTGGCTCCTTGTAATACCCTTGAGGTTTACCTCCCACATCGATTGGAGTGGAGAACGAACAACTCCTTATATGGGTGGGGATATCTCTCCTTGTTGTGAGGCCTTTTGGGGATAGGAAAACCCATGAACAAAACCGTACGGCCTGCGTGCCAAAGCGGACAATATCACAACAGTGGGATATTCTGGGCTGTTACAGTTGGTATCAGAGCTAGACCCAGGTCGGTGTGCCGGTGTGGCCCGTGAGGGCGCTGGACTCCCAAGGGGGGTGGAGTGTAATACCCTTGAGGTTTACCTCCCACATCGATTGGAGGGGAGAACGAACCACTCCTTATATGGGTGGGGATACCTCTCCTTGTTGTGAGGCCTTTTGGGGCTAGGAAATCCCAGGAACAAAACCGTGCGGCCTGCGTGCCAAAGCGGACAATATCACAACAGTGGGATATTCTAGGCTGTTACAGTACCAAAAAGTGGTATCAGAGCGAAGTATCGCTCTGATGACTGGAAATACCGAGTTTAGGAAATGCCGAGTTAGGAATTAGAAGCTTAGGGCTAAGGGCTGAGTGATAGCATTAGAGATGTGCTAGATAGGAACTCCCGGTGAGTACCGGATGCCTACAATATCAGACCCGCCCTCCATAAACCCACTGTATAACTTGGGAAAGAGCACCAGAGAGAAGGAAAGTCCTCTCATACTCGGGAAACCCGATCTGGCGGTTGTGAAGTAATCATACGGTAAACAAGAACCGACATATAGTAGATTCCAGGAGATAGAAGTCCCGGAGATGGACCCCGGTTGAGCAACAATACCCGCACTTAATGGCGGTAGAATGATCACTCCAACCATAAGGAGACTTCAACTTACAACAGCATGGGGCGACATGCTTAGCAGTCGCAAAACCTGGCTAATCAACCAGCAGCATGAAAAGGAGCACTAAGCATGCAACAACGCGGAAGGAAGAATAATAACAAAACCCGAGACACAAGTCTACGGGACAGTAATAGCTAAATATCACCCTCAACGGTATGCTAGCTGACTAAGGACATAGTCGGGAGTGGATAACTCCAAAACTACAACGCCAAAAGGGTTACAATACCTGGTCGACATAGCTCAGACGCTACTGAAATACCCCAAACTAATAAAACATGGATTAAACATCTAATCACATTAATTAAGGCCTAAACATGCCTTAAAAGTCAATTGAGAACAACAATGGTCAACACAAAGCAAGATATTGCACCCTTTGACTGTTAGGGGTAAATACATACCCAAATGAACTTCTTAGGACCTAAAACTTTGTCCTAAGCATTTTAACACATAAATAAACATACTACAATCATTGGACAACATTCCAACACAAGGAACAAGCATTTACATGCTTCAAGGTCAAGTAGGGCAAAAATGTGCTCTAAGAAACTTTAAAGGTCTTATGACCTCTATTTGATATAAAATTGGATTCCTATGATCAATTATCATGTAAGGAACACAACAAAACTGTTCTCAAAGAAAACCAAGCTCAGAAACACCTTGTGACACAAAATGTGCGCTAAAACACCTTAAAGCACGTTTTTGTGTATGAGCTCTAAGATAATGACTTTTTGTCACTTTAAAGACTAGATTACATTCTTTATATCATTTATGTGACATGATAGACTATATTATAAAGTCTAAATAAAAGTTTAAAAATAAAATCAAAATGGGTGATTTTGGATGAATAGTACCCAAAAATAACATTTAATTACTTAACTTAAACTATGGTCAAATGTCATCCATTGACCAAGCTACCCATTGCCGCCTCATTTGGATGTCATTCTTACCCATTAGCAACATAAATATCTAGCCAATCTAATGAATCATCATTTACTATTTCATAAAGTAACATTAATTAACATAAAAGGTAAAAAAAACTAGCTTTCTCTTCCATTTGCCTTCTTCCCAGCCGTGAGTACACATCTTCATCCTCTATTTTGCTCCTCTTTGACGGTAAGAACACACTAAATTCAGAAGAGAACACCAAGTGACATAGGTAAGCTTATTAAGCCATTTTATGTTCATTCTCTTCACATTTCTTTCATCTTTCCATGGAGCTAAGCATCAACCATTTCCATCCATGTTTATAGCTTGTTTTGGAGGTTAAAAGGAGGGCAATTCTCGGCTGTAACAAGGGAAGGAGGTGGAGAATTCTAACCTTGTTCTTAAGGTATAAAAATGTGCTTTAAGCAGTTATATCTTGTTTCCTTTCATTACCGGTTGTAAAACCTGTTCTCTTAGGCTTATTATTTTCTTCTTAACATACTTATTCAGTTGGTACATAAAGAGCTTCAAGGAATAGCCAAATCCATGCCAAAAACACCATTTTTGGCATTTTAATCAAGGTGAAAATTAGCCATCTTCTAATCTGAGTTATACCAGTTTTAAATCTTGGTTTAGTAGCTCTTTTGATACTCTTTATCTTCTGTATAAATAGGCCGAAGATAACCCTTGCTTGCCTTGGTATTCTAAGGTAAATTTTACCTTGAAAATATACATTAAACACTTCTTATGGTTAGCTCTTGTTTGGAGACTAATCATGCCTTAATTGCTGTTTGAAAACATGTAAACTAAGTTGTGGAAAAACTGTTCCTAAGCAGCCGTGGCCAAACAAGGCCTAAACTTGGCAAAAATAAGGTATAAATCACTTAAACCTACACTTGGTATATTAATATGTGTTTATACATATGTGTATATATATATGCCGTGAGTGAATATGGTTATTAAGGTCTTGTTTTGACCTTAGGTGATTAAAGAATGGTTTAGTAAATTTATATAAGTAATTAATTAACATAATTGTCAAATTTAAGACATTATGTGGAAAATTGGTAAATATGGAAAACTATGTGGTAAGGCCGAGAGTTTAAAGCATTTTTGGGCATTTATGTGTAATTTGTTTTATAAGCTAATGTTTGTAATAAGGCCATGTACTTTAGGCCATTTTATTTATGTATTTATAAGGTTTTAATTAAGTTTAGGTGATAAAAATATATTACCGCAAGGTATAGGGGTTCAAAGTGTAATTAAATTAAATTTGGGGGCTATATAATAATAAAGCCGAAAATTAGAGGTTTAAATGAGTTTAAATAAAAATTATAAGATTTTATAAAGTTTTGGGGTTAAATGGTAATTTCTGAAAATTAAGGGTACAAACCGTAATATATGGAAATTAATGGTCAAGGCAATATTAAGGAGGTCAACCTTGACCATATGTTAGGCTTTGATCAAATTAGATAAGTTAAATAACTTATTTAAGGTTTTATAATAAGACAAGTATTTAATTGTAACATTTTTATAACATATGTGGTAAATATGTTATTACTGAAAATAAAGGGTGTAAAATGGTATTATAAACACCCATGGGCTATTAGGAATTTTTAGGAATTTATTTGGTTGGTTTTGGAATTAAAATAAACTATATATGTATAATATATAGTTATTATGTAGATGGGGTGGAAATGTAAAATACCGAAAGTATATGGTTAGTAAGGGTAATTATAACCCTTGGGTAAAATTTGGTGATTTTTAGAATTATATAAGAGTATTTAATAAGATATATGTATAATATATAGTTTTAATGATATTATAAAACTATATGTTATAAATTGGGCCAAATGGCAATTATAGAAATTTGGTGGGTTAGAAAAAATAATATAGAACAGCTAGAGTCTGTTCGCAATTTTTAATAATATATAACCATAGGTTATATTTATATTAAGGTTTAAAATGTTATAATATATGATATATATTACATAACATTATATATGTGGTCATTTTATAAATTTGGAAAGTTAAAGGGGTTGGAAATTAATTTATAATCAGACAAGGTCTGTTCGGAAATATTACAAAAATTAAACCATAGGTTATACCATTTTATAAGTTTAAAATGTTATATTATATGATATATATATATATATATATAACATGGTATAAATAATGGGGTGATTTTGTAAATAAAGGAAACTATGGGTTATGGAAAGAAATAAGGTTATAACATAGTTGCCTTCTCGGCAATATAATATAGTTTGTATAAAAACTATAGGTTATAAATTAAAGGAAATAAAAATATCATATTATATGATATTAGTATATGGTATAACATTACATAATGTTATGGGGTGAAAATGAAATTTAAAAGAAATATAGTGCTGTACCGAGAATAAAAAGATTGGAATATGAATTTTAGACTATGGTCTACTATGTTATAAATGTTATAACAATTATATGGTATTAATGTGGTTTTAATGGAATTAATATAAGTAAGGATATTCACATTAAATAATGTGACAAACTATAAATAAATAAGATTTATAAACTAAGGTATTTATTGAATAAACCTTAGGAGTTGTAATTATACAACATAAAATGTTACATAATATTAGGATAATAATCTTAATATAAGTTGTATACTATAATACAACTAATGGGAATAATCATCTAATATAAGATGATAGAATGTAACATATAATATAAGAGTTTTATAACTCATGGAACTTACCTATATGGTAAATATATACATATACAAGAATAATGTGTATAAGGATGGATATATATTATGGTTGGAAACCATATAATATAATGGTGGTGGTTATTAAAAATAGTTACAAACTATAAGTTATAAGTTTTTGAATGAAAATATAGTTTACTAAAGAAAATGAATTATATAATACAATGTATTATAATGGATGGTGGAAAAATAATATAATGTAATACATAATGCATGCATTCATGCAACTATAGGTTATATACCTAAATTAAATGATGAATAAGATTAAAAAAATACAACGAATTAAACTTAACAGTCGAAACATTTCGACATACGAGTCTTAGTAACAAAGCCGACTGGTTTAGAGAAACCCGTAACAATTAACTGTAGAAATCCGGGGATGAACTGTCGGGGTTACTTGTTATTCGGAAATACCGGATTTAGTTAGTCATGGAGACTGACTTATAGTTTATTACCGTTTAGATCATACTTCAGACGAAAGCGCTTGACGAGCTAGTGGTCTACACTGCGCATCCTTGGTCTAAGGTGTACGGTATGTAAAGGGGTTTGATCCGAGTTGTCCTAAGGAATTCCTTGGGCTCGGATTTGGTTGATATCACTTGTGTGTTATGTGTTTTGGATACGTGTATGTGATTATGTGTTACTGCATTAATTATTTATGCACGAGCGTCCTACAGGACTAACTCTACGTCGACTATAGATCGACTTATATAAACATACATATACGTTAATGTGATAACATGACGGTTACTTGATATAATACCATAGTATTAATATTAAGTATATGGTAACCTAAGTAAAACACTTAGGAACGAGTCACGACATTGTCGGTCTCTAGAGCATGGATCTCGAACATGAATATAACCTAGATTACTTCTAGGTATGCGTGAGACCCATTGGGCAGCTAATTAATAATTATATTCTCCATAAGACTAAGAGCATATCTTAAACATTATGAGAGAGAGAGAGATGGTGTGAGTTGAGGTGAGGAATCCAGTGTAGTTTACGAACTACCTGGTTGCGCATTTGTGATCACTGAGGGGTTCCCGATCGGGTTCCGCTCCAGGTTTATACCCAACGAGCCCTATTTGGATCGTGGGTCAGGTGGCTACGGCCTTTATATGGACGCCTTACGAGGCAAAGTGAATAGTCAGGGGCCTCCGGACCTCTGGCAAAATGAGCACCTTTGTGTGTACGGGAGGACTACTGTCCATGGTGAGGTTATCGGGTTGTCTTAACATGACGCCCAACTGGTATTTAATTAACATGGTTTGGATGGATGGGGCCTTAAGGCCAAATTAAATTAACAAAGGATGGTGTTCGCTACGGCGTTTATTCAGTATTATTATTCGATATGTTCGATATACAATTGTTGTTTGTGATATTTTATGACTGTTTGGATTGGATGGATGGTTAAGTGTTTATGAATGTTTGGATGGATGATTATGTATATTTATGCATGTATATTACAGTATTGATTATAACTGTAAAATGGAAAAGCATGAAACCAATCTAATAATAAGATGGTTAAAATGACTAAGTGACCATTAGGGTCCAGGCCCGGCATACTCTGCGTTTATCGCTGAGACTACACTTATTGTGCATGTTGTTGATTATCGCCGAAGCTGAAGTGCGGAAACAGGGTAGTTAGAGTTTAATTTAATTACCGTACATGGAGTTTATTTGTATAATGATGTCAGACTGGGAATTGTATCATGGTACGGTTATGTATATTCGGGATTGGGTAGACGCTCACTTGTCGACGTTTTTGGTTTATGGACTTAGCATGATGTATATGAGTTATCTCGTTATCACAGCGGTTAGCAGTTTGTTTATATTGGTTGTTGGATATAGTTTGGCTTCGTTACTCACATGGGCGAGTAATGGCCGGTGACACCCGAGTGAGTATTGTTGTTGTTATTATTTCTTCCGCAGAAAGACGTTTTATTTATTGCTACGAGAGAGATTATTACGTGTTTAAGGAGAGGGGTGTTACAGCTACAAGAACATTCACGGAATATGATCCGACAGGACTACAAAAGTAGTGCCTGAACCAGCTAAGGCTCGGTAACCACGGTCAATGTGTGGAAACGAGCAACAAAGAAAAACAAAAGCACAAATAAATAAGGATCCCCAAGGATTGGAGAAGTACCCCGACCAATGACAGTCATGTCAAGGCCACTGAGGAGTTACTTAAAGGATCGAGTATCCCAAACGTAAATCAAGATATCAAAGGAAGAGTCGACAAGACTACCAAATGCGAGTGGAAACCATACCGTGACCGGTGTAGGTTTACCCAAAAACCACCAGTACCACGCACTTGCCAAGACAAGTGCAGTAAGAACAGGAGCATGTAGAGGAACTTTAACACACCACAGGTACATAGTAAAGTACCGTGACTGTAATGAAGCGACTACAGGATCACACATCCTAAAAACTGGAAGAATGAAACCTTGGAAGGGCCTGACGACCTGACCATTGCACTAAAGAGCATACCAATCAGTAGGAAGCTGGACTTGGTTAAGACCTCAAGCATGGCTATGCCATGAAGAACTTCTTTTACCACCAAACTATAATTTTAAAACCTGAAATTTTTCTTTCAAAACCACAACCTTTCTTTTAAACCTTGAATTTTAAAACCAAACCAACAGAATTACGGTGAGTGTCATAGAATGATATAAGAGGAGTTGACAATAGAATACTTCACCTAGGCGTGTGACGAGCACTACGAGTGTACCCAAATACGGGATGTGGGACGACCGCACTCCGAAGGAGCTTGCGGGCCTGACAGATAGTTGGGTAAGTGGTAACATATCAATAAGGTACCCCACGTACGTATACATGTAGTGTACGAAACACGGGAAGTAGTCAACTCCG
This sequence comes from Limonium bicolor, assembly GCA_023374045.1. Classification (NCBI taxonomy): domain Eukaryota; kingdom Viridiplantae; phylum Streptophyta; class Magnoliopsida; order Caryophyllales; family Plumbaginaceae; genus Limonium; species Limonium bicolor. Next base: position 345,432,502 of record CM041777.1, read on the forward strand.
TTTTATGGACCATGAGTAAGATCAAATCAGAATAGCTGGACACCTCACACGATCAAGGAGAAGGAATACAGCTAAGTAATAAGCATAAAGGAACTCAGAAAATCCATCTGAAGATAAGGAATGAGGACTAGGAAGTGCAGAGAGCACAGACTAGTAAGTATAGAAATTGGATATATATCAAAGACATCAAACAAATACATGACAGTTGGAAAGTATACCCAGCCTGAACACAGTAAGGCAAATGCCAAATGCGAACAAAATGATGTTCAACAGACGGGACGGAATTCCCAGGAGCAATCACAAGATTACCATGAAGTATAATCCATCATCAAAGAGGATATTAAACCTAGACTTAAGCACTAGGAGGAAGTATAGGCGGTCTACCCAAGAACGGGAGACATTATAACCCTAAGAGGGACAACTCAAACTATAATACCACAAGGCGGTATAGTGGACACAACATGTCATAAACATTAGCCGGATGTAACGGCGTAACCAACAACACCCAGGAGCGATCCTTGAAGGATGTCTGGATTAACAACAGCTAAACAAAGCGTCAAGATAAGAGCACATAAGCTAGAACGAATACTCGGTTAAGACACCGAAGGAATTTCGAATAACGGGAAATACCCTCAACCGAAAAAGGCACCGATTAACACCAGGTTGCCTAAAGGGACTCCTATGAACGGAAGCGTGGTGTCACGAATTACCATGGAGCCCAGTAATACCTCCAACCTATGGGGTATACAAGAAGTGGAAACACGTATGAACAACCTGCAAAGAGCATAGCTCGCAGCAATAAGGCTTAGAGGCCATAAATCAACTATGTTATGTAAGCTTAAACGGTTGCAAAACCCACACCATTTAATAACAAGACTTGCAGGAGATATTTCTTCATACGACAAATAGGTCGGCAACTGAACCACCCAATTTGAGTTTGACATTATGAGTGGCTTGGAGTAATGGCTACCTCAGTGTCACTGTCATAGAGCATCAGTCCATATATAGTTGACAAGCCTTTAATTACCCTTCATGCCTTCTGTAGAAATAGTAACACAGAGGCATAAGAATCGCAATAACGCCAACAATGGCCTAGTCCACACTTGGACACTACGGGAAACTCAAGGAAAGGTACCTCTCGTTAACCGAAGATCACCAATGTGGTGTAGATGTGAAACCTTAGAAAAGGCTTTCATCTACTGTAGCAACAAAGCTTGCGCATGTAGTTATTGCCAAGAGACAATCGAATAAGAAAATGAGATTTCCAAACCATTACGACTTAAAGGAGTAAGTATACTCCATATGCACCCCAGCATACGGTGAACCATGGTATGCATATTAACACAGAAACCTTGTCATGAGACTTAAGAGTGGGAGTAAACCTCTCAATAAGAACCTTCACTTATCAGCGATAGAATACTCTTCAAATTGGAGGACGGGACCAGAAAATCCTTGAAGTTTCTTGGGATGTCCCGGTGATGTACATACAAAGGGAAAACTACACAGCTAGAGCCTATAACCTATGCTCAGCACTGAGGAGACAATAATTGTCAAAACAATCAACGTGAATGCACATTGCACACCATGAATGACCGACGCTCAAGAGAGCTTGTAACCCGACAAATTACTTCATCCAGTGTCAACCAAGATACTTGGTAAATTGTATCATGAATGATGAAATAATGTGAGTAAGCTAACCTACACATGAAACCTAAATTGCAATAAAACATTTCCACATTGGGAAGATAATAACATTGCGGTATGCTACGACAACCATCATGTAAGCAAAACTAGGAAACTCCTAGTGAATTTACACCATAAGGTAATGGTGCCAACGATAATGGCAATGAGTAAAGATAAGCTACCACATTAACGGAGACCGTAAAAACGATGTTGTATAATGAGTAAGAATAGGGTGCGCAGCAAGCGACCACTATGAGGAAGTAGTTAGACAATGACACGGAGTGTAAGTATGAGAAGATAGGCAGAAATATTCGTTCCTATCACATAAGAGAGTTACTGCAGAGCGTTTACGCCTCTGCACTCTGTATGACTGAGTGTTTTGGTGTTACACTTGTGCAGCTAATGATCTAGTGGGATAGCGAGAAATATGGAAAATGTAAATAGTAGTAAACCCTTCTTTTCGCCAACAAACATGGCATAAGCCAGTTAAGAAAGCTTAGCAACAAACCGTGCAGCCTAAGGCCAAAGAAGCACGAAGAGTGTAAAACACACTAACAATTACAAGATGTGAATTCCATTGGAATAAAGGTGAAAGGAGACGTAACAAAGTCACTAGAACCGACGCATAGAAATGCAAGGTCACACAAGTAAAGAACACTTGTACTGAACCAGAGAAACTGGTATAATTCAGAAGCTATTGACAACAGAGGAAGCACTATAGTTAAGTGGTGACTTAACCTCGCCCGACAATAAGTCAGAGGAGCTTAGTGAATAATCGCGGGAGTACGAATAGTATGTACAATAGATTTCTAAAGTGCTGGTTACAAATCTAAACTCGTTGAGTCCAACCACGGTAAAAGAATACCACATTTTTTTAGTAAACCTGCTTCCCACAATAGTGGAATAAAAGGAGATGTATAGCACATTAAAGATAACATGAAGGGTGAGTAACCCATTTATCAGGGTTGCGCAGCAGAAGCTAGTGGGCCCCAACTAAGAAATTGAATACACCTAGTAAGTATGAGACAATGGCTATTAATGCCTTGAAGCCTGATAGGCTATAACCGAATTAATTATGAGTTAAATAAACTCATATAGGAATTCATGGTGCAAGGACTAAACCATTAGCGTGGTTAAGACCCTTTGACCAGAGTACATCATATAACAACCATAGAGAAGCTAAAACGCTTCAGATTGCCTGCATTAGGTAAACCAATGTTCAATAATAGCATATGGTAGATTACGTGGGCGTAATCCCTTTTAAGGGGGGTAGAGCGAAAACCGCTTAATGTAAATTTCATGAATAAAGCACATAAACTATAATGTGCATATCACAAATGAGAATCAAATTGATGATTGGTATCTATGTTAAATAAACATACGTATTCATTCATAGTGAAATTGTGGTAATTAGGCACTAAAGATGCAAATACCGTAGGGCGAATATACCCATCTTGTAACCCCAGTGTAAGAGTATTGGTAAAGAAGAGTAATGAGTAGTGGACGGAGTTCCACAAGTATTGCATTCCTTAAAGAAATAGTACGAAACGACTGAGAGTAGTTGTAACACCCCAACCGTTAATCCTATGCTTACCGTCCAATCATCCTCCTAATCCTATCAGTACGCAGCGGAAGATTACTACTTACTACGACGGGTGGTACAACGCCGCTAACCGCCCATACGGCTAGCTAGGCTTACCTTGCTTACAGATACGGTCTGATGATCATAGTGTACCGAGCTACTATATTACTTACCAAAATATCACATACTAAATACTTACATCACTGGATCACCGAGTATATAAGTGTATTCAATTACATCCCAATTCAAACTTCCCAAAAGAATGAGTTTCTACAAGCTACTCATCTATACCCCAATCCAATACTTCCACTATCCAAAAAGGTGTACCCCATGGTACACCGGCTAACAAAAACTTACAGCCGTGTACTACTTAGTACACCAATCATAATTCATAGTTTACAATCAAAAAGAAGACAAAGAAATAAACTAAGTCTTCAACAGCTTCATCCCTCTCTTGCACCTGCATTCATATTAAAAACGGTGCCCCAAGGGGCTCAGCAAAAAGCTGCGCATAAACTCCGCATATACCGAGTGCTAACAAGGGCACGCCGACTATTTGACGTCTACTAAACATGCGATTCATTTATTACATACATACATGCTTTGCATACAACATACATACACTTACAACACATTATTCATTCCAAGGCAACAATACAATAATGCTCACAATACTTACCTTCACAAGGTTAGCCAAATTACGCATCCGGGTTAATCGGAATGCTATTTACTCTTTTACTCATTTCACATTACTTACTCTTACTTACGCTTACTTACTTACATCCACTTTACTTACTCATTCTTACTTACTTACTTTTACTCAAGTCAAGTCGGTATGACCTCCGGCCCGGGGACTACTCTGTCCCACCACCGGGATTTACTTGACTCACCAATCCGGGATGCTACCCATTTAAGGGGTTTGGGCCGCGGACCAGCTTAAGAGTCAGGAATTGGAGCCAACCTCTCGTGACTCCGCATCCTCACGCGTGGCCGAAACTATATCGGACTTCTACTCATTCCAATTTAATTACCAATTTAAGTTAGATTGGTTAGCTTGTTAGGAATAAGTTAGAAACCCAAGCACAATCATAATCGGTCACAATACAATACAACATTCATACACGTATTCATATTTATCCATACATTTCATGAATTATACAAACTGAGATTTAAAGACAATATACACAACATACAGCACTACATATTCACAAGTAAGCATGGTAACTCCGATTCGTGCATTTATCTTATTTGGTGATCAATTAGCACACAACACACAAATCAGAGTAACCAAGGTAGCATACGGGGCATGAGGAATTCATACCGTTCACCGTTGTACGTGTTTCCGAACGTCCCTCCGGTGTCACAAATCAAATCCTATGATATTCATACAATTGAATGATTAATCTAACTGTCATGAACTTAACTCATTTACTCTTACATTTACTAATCCATACGTACTAAGTCTTTGCATCCCAATACTTACATTTTATTTACCTACTCCTACTTACTTAATAATGGTATACATACATATATATGCACATATGTATAGGTGGGTATACATATGTACATATATATAATTATTGTTTAATTTAATTTAAATTTTTTTTGTTTGACTCGACCGACCTTACAAGTCCGGTCCCTAAGGTCGGTCGAAGTCAGTAGGGAATTACGCTGGAGAATTACAGGGCCGACCGACCTTGCAAGTCCGGTCCCAAGGTCGGTCTATTCCAGTGAGTTACCTGGTGAAATTTTTAGCCCGACCGACCTTGCAAGTCCGGTCGCAAGGTCGGTCCATTCCAGTAGCTTACTCGACGGAGAAATTTTGAGTCGACCGACCTTACAAGTCCGGTCGAAAGGTCGGTCCATTCCAGTAGGTTACCGACGGGAGAATTTTCTGGTCCGACCGAACTTGCAAGTCCGGTCGCAAGTTCGGTCCATTCCAGAAGCTTTCCCGTCTTTGTAAATCTGGGCTCGACCGACCTTGCAAGTCCGGTCCCAAGGTCGGTCCGGCCCAGTACTTGCATTTTTATTTCTGTTTTCAGTCCCCTCTTTTACCCATTACTTCCCCATTGTTCCTACACTTAATCCCACATGTTTTAACACTTATTAAACCTCCTAATACACCTTAGTTCATTCATTAACTCTCTACACATTTCTATACTAATTCACTCACATAATTTTCCAAGTTTCCACACAACACTTACACTAGTTCTTCCTCTAGTTGCATTTTGCTACAGATTTCTATTCTAACTCTCTCCATCCTTAGATCCCTCTTTTAATGTCATTTCTAGAGTTTCTAATGCCTCACAATACATTATTTATCTCTCCCAACTTACTCTCTAACCAACTCACACAAAAACTGTTACAACATATATATTTCACCTAGTTTCTAGTTCACTAAGTGTTCTAATCCTAGGCAAATTTTGCCATAGTCTCCCCTACATTTCTACACTCTCACCACATTGTTTATTCACACATTATCATCCAATTCACCTGTTCTCAATGACATCAATATATATAGCTCTCGTACACAATACCATACCTAAAACAGACTTAAAATCCCTGCACTTAACATCTCATTCCCAATCTGTTTGTAACAGTTTTTAAATTGTTGTCAAAGCTTCAAAATACTTATATTCTCCTACACATTACACTACTAATACACTATCATTTTACAATACCAATTTGTGCTACTAAAAATCTGTTACATTATACATTACTAAACTACACAAGAGAGCATCATTTTACCTTGTTCTTCTTCTAGTTGTTTTTCTCTTCTTGCTTCTTCCCTCTCTCTTTCCTTCCTCCTCCTCTTCCCACCGGTTTAGCAACCAAGGTTCTAACACTACAGCCCATTCACATATACATTTCAATACACCATTCTAATACACAATTTAACCCTAGCCATTATGTAAGTTCTAATATAGGTTTTAGGGTTTAGAATTTATATTACCTTCCAAGGGTATGAGTAATGCTTGGAGTGGCTCAAGAACAAGTTTCCAACTCCACCAATGAGGCCAAAATCGGCTAGAGTACAAGGGACAACAAGAGTTTAGTTTCCAAATTTCGTTTTGCCCTGAAGGGCTAGAAAAAGATGGAGTTTTGAGAATATTTTTACCTCAATAGAACAAGAAGAAGAAGGTGGTTATAGTGGTGGTCTTGAAGCTCCAAATGGGGCATACCCATGAAAACGAAAGTTGCCCTTTTCGAATTTTGAAAAGATAGGAATGCTCTACTTGGTGAGAGGATTCCAATGGTGTAGTTTTTATAATTTTTGGAGAATGTTTGATGGAGTAACAGGAGGAGAGAAGAGAGGTTTTGTGGGTGTTCTCTCAAGCTTCCATGGCCATCGGTTTGCAGTGGAAGAAAGAAAGAAAATCAGAGAGGAGGAGGGGGAGCTCTACGTGAGTGAAGAGAATGAAATGGAGGAGAGAGAGAATAAAGGTGAGTGGGGGTTTACTTTATTATTTTGTTTGTTTATAAATAAGAAGGAGTTAGTGAGTGTGAGAGAGGGGGATAGGGGGCCGGCTGGCACCACACACACACACAACTTTACTTTTTTTATTTTAAAAGTGGACACACAAGTTTTGGTTATTTATGTTTCTACCCCACAACTTCCTGTTTTTGACAGTTTTTACTAATTTCTCGTTTTCTTGATTTTATTGGTTCTAAAGCTTCACTAATATTTATTAATGATTATTTAGTTGACCAAAATTGTTACGAGTCTTTTTGACCCGCTTAAAGACACGTTTTCTCGGTTACCTCGAAAAACGTGCTTTAAGGTTCGGTAGTGATTTTAATCCGTTTTAAGGATCCGTTTTCTTCGGGATTTGTTCCCTCATGATTATTTATACTTAATTAAGCTTCTAAATTATTCATTAGCCTAATTAATCACTATTTTTAATTACGGGATATTTCAATCTACCCCCTTAAGAAACTTTGCCCTCAAAGTTGCTCAAGGTTAATAGTTTAATTAGTTCTACTCATTAGGCAACCGCTTGCCATAATGTATCCTTCTACCACCTATGAGGTGTTTACTTCTTTCCACATTGCAAGCATACACACTTCAAGCATCATACACAATTCACATACACAATACACCATTTTCCATTCATACCATTCCATAATACAACATTACAATTCACAATACACATTACACAGATACATTACACATTACACATACAGATCCATACACATACCATGTTCACTTGCACTACATGTGCCATACAAAAGTCTATTACAATACCTACACACTAAGCAATGCTTACCCCGAAGCAATGCAAAAGCAAAAGGGCTCTACCCCCCTTAAAAGGGGTACGACCCGTACCCGTATTACTAAATGCTAGACTCTCTAGTCTATGAACAACTGTGGGTACTTAGCCTTCATGGCATCTTCCAACTCCCATGTCGCTTCTTCTACATCATGGTTTGACCATAGGACCTTCACCATTCGTATAGACTTATGGCGAGTGTCTCTGGTCTTCCTATCAAGGATTCTCACTGGGGTTTCGACATATCTCATGTTCGGCTCGATGGATAGTCTCTCGGGCTCTAACACATGAGAAGGATCAGCAATGTACTTCTTAAGTTGTGACACATGAAATACATCATGGACACGTCCCAAGTCCTCAGGTAGTGCTAACCTGTAGGCTACAGATCCAACTCTTTCGGTAATGGCGTACGGCCCTACAAACTTTGGGCTTAGCTTCCCTTCTGACCAAAACGGAAGACACCCTTCATAGGTGAAACTCGCAAGAACACTTGGTCGCCCACGGCGAACTCAAGGTCGCGTCGTCTCACATCCGCATAGGATTTCTGTCTATCTTGGGCTGCCTTCATATTGGCTCGAATCTGCAGAACTTCAGATTACACTTGTTCAAGGTATTTCGGTCCTATGATGACCGCTTCGCTTGACTCATCCCAACACAAGGGTGTACGGCAAGGTCTACCGTATAGGGCTTGGAAAGGCGACATCTTAATCGAAGCATGATAGCTATTATTGTAAGAAAACTCGATAAGATGAAGCTTATCTAACCAACTCCCCTGAAAGTCTAAGGCACATGCCCTAAGCATGTCCTCCAGTGTCTGGATGGTCCTTTCTGTCTGACCGCGGTCCGAGGATGGAAGGAAGGCGGTACTCAACTTCAATTCTGTACCCAGCGCTTCCCTTGTGGCTCTCCAGTATCTCGAAAGAAATCTGGTGTCGCGGTCAGATACTATGGTTTTAGGGACTCCGTGATGTCTGATAATCTCCTTGTCGAATAGCTCAGCTAGCTTTACTACCTTCCAGGTGTCCTTCATCGGTATGAATCTGGCAACCTTGGTAAGGCGATCGACTACAACCCAGATCATGTTGAGTCCTCCCCTGGCAGTGGGAGTCCTACCACAAAATCCATGGAGATATCGTGAAATTTCCACTCCGGAACTGGCATCGATTGTACCATTCCGCCCGGTCTACGATGTTCAAATTTTACCTTCTGGCATGTTAAGCATCTCAATACAAATTCTGTCACATCCGATTTCATTCCAGACCACCAGAAGTACCTCTTCATGTCTTTGTACATCTTGGAGGCTCCCGGATGGACTGACAATGTGGAACTGTGTGACTCTCGCAGGATGCGATCCCTTAGCTCTGCATTGCTTCGGGGGACGCATAGCCTGCCATTCAACCGAATCAAACCATCTTCATGTAGCTTGAAGTCATACTTCTTCTTCTCGAATGTACCATTCTCAATCTTTTGTCTGATTTCGGTTAGGTAAGGGTCGCTCAACTTAGCATCTCGCACCTCGTCAACCAAGCTAGAAGAAGCGAGTAGCGAATGGAGCGAGTGTGCTCGACGGCTCAGGGCGTCGGCTACCACGTTTTCCTTCCCTTCCTTATACAGTAGGTCGATGTCGTAGTTTGAGAGAAACTCCATCCACCTTCTCTGTCTCAAGTTCAATTCTTTCTGTGTGAATACATACTGTAAGCTCTTGTGGTCGGAGTAGATGGTGATGCTTACCCCATAGAGATAGTGTCGCCATATCTTCAAGGCGAAGACAATGGCTCCTAACTCCAAGTCATGAGTCGGGTAATTCTCCTCATGCTTTTTAAGCTGGCGGGAGGCATAAGCTACAACCTTGCCATGCTGCATGAGTACGCATCCCATACCTTTGCCTGATGCATCACAATATACCTCAAATCCCTCTATGCCCTCTGGAAGAGTAAGGATGGGTGCTGAGGTCAATGAGTCTTTTAGTTTCTGAAATGATAACTCACACTCGTCTGTCCATACAAACGGTGCATCTTTCTTCATCAAGGTAGTCATGGGCTTAGCGACTTTCGAGAAGTCCTTTACGAATCTCCGGTAATAACCGGCTAGACCAAGAAAGCTCCTAATGTCGGTAACAGTCTTAGGTCTAGGCCATGATCGTACAGCTTCAATCTTAGAAGGGTCAACTGAGATACCTGCGCTCGAGATGACATGACCAAGGAATGATACATGATCTAGTCAGAACTCGCATTTGGAGAACTTCGCATACAGCTGGTTCTCGCAGTGTCTCAAGCACTTTCCTTAAATGGATTTCATGTTCCTCTGCTGATTTTGAGTATACAAGTATGTCGTCGATGAAGACAACAACTGAAGTGTCCAAATGCTCACTGAATAGTCGATTCATGAGGTCCATGAATTTAGTTGGTGCATTTGACAAACCGAATGGCATCACCGTGAATTCGTAGTGGGCATATCTGGTACGGAATGCCGTTTTCTCTATGTCCTGCTCTTTGATGGCAATTTGATGATACCCAGAACGGAGGTCGATCTTGGAGAAGACTGATGCTCCTTTCAGCTGGTCGAATAGGTCATCGATGCGTGGCAATGGGTATTTATTTTTGACTGTAACCGCATTCAGCTCACGGTAGTCAATACAAAGTCGGAGACTACCGTCCTTCTTCTTCACAAAGAGGACCGGTGCTCCCCAGGGTGATACGCTCGGGCGTATAAACCCTTTGTCAAGTAAGTCACGTAACTGCTCCTTCAGTTCTGTCATTTCTGCAGGTGCCATGCGGTACGGTGCCCTAGCAATGGGACGGGTACCTGGCAAGAGGTCAATCTCAAACTCTACTGCTCTCTGAGGTGGCATGCCGGGTAACTCCTTAGGGAACACATCAGGAAATTCAGATACAACCGGTACATCATCACTGAACTCTGGATCTCGCTCCAGGTCTTGTACATAACACAAATATACTTCTTTACCCTTTCTGAGTTCCCGGTACATGGCCAAGGCGGAGATGACTGCGGTCGAAGGCTCTCTCGGTCTCTGGCGGTAAGATACGGTAACCCCAGAAGGACTCTTGAGAAGCAATCGATGCTCGGCGCAGAGGATTCTACCCTTGTGCCGCTCCAACCAATTCATTCCGATGATTAGGCCGAATCCCAATCCATTGAACTCGATGAAGGAAATGGGAAACGTTTCGTTTTTGATTTCGATGGTGGCTGATTGATAATATTTGGTTCACTTTACTCACTCCTTCGATGGGAGAGTAACCAGAAAATCAGGTAGCTCATCCGCATCTAGCTTCAACCTCTTCACGAAAGATGGTGATACGAAGGTGTGAGAGGCGCCGAAGTCGAATAACACATTGGCATCAATGCCGTTCACTGGGAAGGTTCCTGTTAAGATGGTGCCGCTTCTGCCGGCTTGTGCTTCGGTGAGGATACTCAGGATACCTTCGGTACCGAGTCCACAACCTATTGGATTCACAATTGGATAAGTAATGATGGTGGACACAAGTGGAATTAAATCAACACTGCTCTTTATTGATAAACCAACCATCATACATGCCGTGTCTCTAATACACGTTACTAATCAATTACATGATACTATGTGTTAATACTTCTAAGTAAGGTCAGGCGTGCCCTGGTTTCATGTGTGTGGCATTGATTATTGCCGGTGATGCCATATTCAACTTGATCTTGTTGATCCCGTGATACAGCATCCTGGAGTTTCCACCCATGATTAGGACATCTCCTGATCTCAATACCAATTTCTGTGCGAGGTCCACACACTTCTGCTCGCTATACAAAAATACGGCGTCATCACCAATGGACCAAGCACACACGGGCACTCCTTGTTCAAGAGTTTCCGCTGTCTCGTCCTTGTCTTGGTGTAACCCAAGTCGTCCTTTTCTCATAGAAGTTGACGATAGAGGCCCGCTTCAGTGCAGGGATCGGTTCATGTTCGCATTGTTGTGCAAGTTCTACTGCTTGTGTGACAAGTGTATGAAATTCTGGAGGTATTGTCGGTGGCGTTGCTGTCTTGTGTTCGGTCTCTTGGTATGTCTTGGTAAGGATTCCAATCCTTTCCCAAGCAATCATCTTCAGCTTATCTTCGCTCCACCGGGGAATTCGGGTGTATAAAATCCACCTTGACCCGTTCCTAGTTCGTTGCATCGTCGGATGATTGAGATTTTTGCTTCAGTGTCAGGTATTCCCTTAACAAAATCATACCTGGTCGGATGACCTGACACTATTCGTTGGTGTAGAAGTGGTTGGTGATGTCGATCTCTTCTTGATTCAGGTTTACCGGTATAGGATAGCAGATACTAAAGTTTCCTAAGGTTATAAATTTCATCTACGGTGAGTACTAGTTTCAACTACTTCATTTCATGCTCATTACACACTTCTTATTCATTTACTCAGGCATTCATTCACAAACAAATACTCTATTACTTAGACATGCTTCTCAAGGATTCAAGGTTTAGATAATTACCTGGGCCGGACTTAGAACCGGACCCATCACGGTCTATGACATGAAGGACAGGCTGCCTCTGAGGTGCACCCCTCTGAGGACCCCGGGATCCCTGTCCCTATGGTGCCTGCTGGGCCGGTGCATCGCCAGATGCAACCTCCTTGCCTTCCCTCTGCTTGTAGCTTTGGAAGTTTCACTTTGGCTTCCCATTCTCTGGGCATCTATTAGCTGTGTGTCCCAGCTTCTGGCAATTGTAGCACTTGATATCTCTCCCATAGCAATCCTTGCCGGGATGGTCCTGGTTGCACTTCCTGCACACATAGGTGTGGCCGTCGGAGAAGGTTTTGGTGAAACCGGAGCCAGAACCTAAGGTTTAGAGGGTTATCACATGTGTGCGTGGATATACTAGATGTGATACTTATACAAATACGAATTGGATTAGAAGTTTACCCTTAGGTGGGTGTGATCTCAGTGGCTTCGCAGCCACCGGTGCAGATGACCCTAGTTGAAGAAGCTCAACCGGGTTGCCCTTCTCAGCATGGGCACTGCTCTCACTTGGGAATTTCTTCTGAGATTGCTGAAAGAAATTTCCCTTCTTCTTTTTCCAGCTTTTACCCTGGTTCTGCTCCTCGCCATTGGTGTTCTTGTTATTGGCCTTGCGCTTCAGCGCGGTCTCTTCATCCCGTAGTTGGCAAGTGATTTCAACGCGAGAAGCCGCGTGATAACACTCCTGAAGTTTCAGGTATTAGCCGGGATTCTTATTTAAGAGAGAATAAGGAAAAGATTCAAGGAATTTAAGGAATTGAAATGATGCTAAGGTTTTAAACCAATATTTACCTGAAGGGAGGTAACCTGGTATAGCCCATACCGCACCGAAGGCGATGGCTCAGACCGCCATAGAAGCGATCGACCAACACCTGGCCGGTGTACCCAAGGTCGGGTAGAAGACGGAGAATGGAGGTAAAGGTGCGGTAGTACTCGTCGACAGACATCTTCTCTGTCATCTTCAAGGCGTCCAGTTCTAGCCTTTTCTTTGTTTTCACATGCTCCGAGTAATATTTGGATCGGAGGAGAGATGCAAAAGACTCCCAATCGAAGGTGGGGTCATTTACGTGCTCGTTCTTGATTAGCTTCCACCAGTCCATGGCTGCATCTTTCAGGTAGTAGGCAGCAACTCTAACTCGAACTCCAGCAGGAGCTTCGAGGGTTTCGAACGCCGTCTCCATCTCGGAGATGTAGGCCTCTAGCTTTGCCGGATCACTCTCGCCCCTAAAGCAAGGAGGGCGGAGTTCCGCTACAGCTTTTACCCAGTTCGCTTCTCTGGGTGGAGGGGGAGGGATTGGTCCCGCTTGAGTTTGATTCTGTTGGTTTTGTTGCATAGCATTGATTACTTGTGGTAGCATCTGCGCTACCGTGGCGGCGACGATTTCTGCAATCGTCTGCGCGCCAGGTCCTTCTGAGGCTTCGCCTCTAGTTCGGCCTCGGCCTCTCCCTGACATCTGAATGTTTAACATTTACATTAGGCTCCGCAAGATATGATTCAAAGGTCTTGGAAATTAAGCAAGGTATCGTTCCAAAGAACGTCAAGGGTATCCGTTGTTGACAACGGTAGTTCCTAGTTAGGTTTCTAAGTATCCGTCTTAAGACGGTTGAAATCCTAACTCGGTAATCCCTATGCTCGGTACTATGGACATCAGAGCGTAACTACGCTCTGATACCACTTTTTGTAACACCCCAACCGTTAATCCTATGCTTACCGTCCAATCATCCTCCTAATCCTATCAGTACGCAGCGGAAGATTACTACTTACTATGGCGGGCGGTACAACGCCGCTAACCGCCCATACGGCTAGCTAGGCTTACCTTGCTTACAGTTACGGTCTGATGATCATAGTGTACCGAGCTACTATATTACTTACCAAAATATCACATACTAAATACTTACATCACTGGATCACCGAGTATATAAGTGTATTCAATTACATCCCAATTCAAACTTCCCAAAAGAATGAGTTTCTACAAGCTACTCATCTATACCCCAATCCAATACTTCCACTATCCAAAAAGGTGTACCCCATGGTACACCGGCTAACAAAAACTTACAGCCGTGTACTACTTAGTACACCAATCATAATTCATAGTTTACAATCAAAAAGAAGACAAAGAAATAAACTAAGTCTTCAACAACTTCATCCCTCTCTTGCACCTGCATTCATATTAAAAACGGTGCCCCAAGGGGCTCAGCAAAAAGCTGCGCATAAACTCCGCATATACCAAGTGCTAACAAGGGCACGCCGACTATTTGACGTCTACTAAACATGCGATTCATTTATTACATACATACATGCTTTGCATACAACATACATACACTTACAACACATTATTCATTCCAAGGCAACAATACAATAATGCTCACAATACTTACCTTCACAAGGTTAGCCAAATTACGCATCCGGGTTAATCGGAATGCTATTTACTCTTTTACTCATTTCACATTACTTACTCTTACTTACGCTTACTTACTTACATCCACTTTACTTACTCATTCTTACTTACTTACTTTTACTCAAGTCAAGTCGGTATGACCTCCGGCCCGGGGACTACTCCGTCCCACCACCGGGATTTACTTGACTCACCAATCCGGGATGTTACCCATTTAAGGGGTTTGGGCCGCGGACCAGCTTAAGAGTCAGGAATTGGAGCCAACCTCTCGTGACTCCGCATCCTCACGCGTGGCCGAAACTATATCGGACTTCTACTCATTCCAATTTAATTACCAATTTAAGTTAGATTGGTTAGCTTGTTAGGAATAAGTTAGAAGCCCAAGCACAATCATAATCGGTCACAATACAATACAACATTCATACACGCATTCATATTCATCCATACATTTCATGAATTATACAAACTGAGATTTAAAGACAATATACACAACATACAGCACTACATATTCACAAGTAAGCATGGTAACTCCGATTCGTGCATTTATCTTATTTGGTGATCAATTAGCACACAACACACAAATCAGAGTAACCAAGGTAGCATACGGGGCATGAGGAATTCATACCGTTCACCGTTGTACGTGTTTCCGAATGTCCCTCCGGTGTCACAAATCAAATCCTATGATATTCATACAATTGAATGATTAATCTAACTGTCATGAACTTAACTCATTTACTCTTACGTTTACTAATCCATACGTACTACGTCTTTGCATCCCAATACTTACATTTTATTTACCTACTCCTACTTACTTAATAATGGTATACATACATATATATGCACATATGTATAGGTGGGTATACATATGTACATATATAATTATTATTTAATTTAATTAATTTTTTTTTGTTTGACTCGACCGACCTTACAAGTCCGGTCCCCAAGGTCGGTCGAAGTCAGTAGGGAATTACGCTGGAGAATTACAGGGCCGACCGACCTTGCAAGTCCGGTCCCAAGGTCGGTCCATTCCAGTGAGTTACCTGGTGAAATTTTTAGCCCGACTGACCTTGCAAGTCCGGTCGCAAGGTCGGTCCATTCCAGTAGCTTACTCGACGGAGAAATTTTGAGTCGACCGACCTTACAAGTCTGGTCGCAAGGTCGGTCCATTCCAGTAGGTTACAGACGGGAGAATTTTCTGGTCCGACCGAACTTGCAAGTCCGGTCGCAAGTTCGGTCCATTCCAGAAGCTTTCCCGTCTTTGTAAATCTGGGCTCGACCGACCTTGCAAGTCCGGTCCCAAGGTCGGTCCGGCCTAGTATTTGCATTTTTATTTCTGTTTTCAGTCCCCTCTTTTACCCATTACTTCCCCATTGTTCCTACACTTAATCCCACATGTTTTAACACTTATTAAACCTCCTAATACACCTTAGTTCATTCATTAACTCTCTACACATTTCTATACTAATTCACTCACATAATTTTCCAAGTTTCCACACAACACTTACACTAGTTCTTCCTCTAGTTGCATTTTGCTACAGATTTCTATTCTAACTCTCTCCATCCTTAGACCCCTCTTTTAATGTCATTTCTAGAGTTTCTAATGCCTCACAATACATTAGTTATCTCTCCCAACTTACTCTCTAACCAACTCACACAAAAACTGTTACAACATATATATTTCACCTAGTTTCTAGTTCACTAAGTGTTCTAATCCTAGGCAAATTTTGCCATAGTCTCCCCTACATTTCTACACTCTCACCACATTGTTTATTCACACATTATCATCCAATTCACCTGTTCTCAATGACATCAATATATAGCTCTCGTACACAATACCATACCTAAAACAGACTTAAAATCCCTGCACTTAACATCTCATTCCCAATCTGTTTGTAACAGTTTTTAAATTGTTGTCAAAGCTTCAAAATACTTATATTCTCCTACACATTACACTACTAATACACTATCATTTTACAATACCAATTTGTGCTACTAAAAATCTGTTACATTATACATTACTAAACTACACAAGAGAACATCATTTTACCTTGTTCTTCTTCTAGTTGTTTTTCTCTTCTTGCTTCTTCCCTCTCTCTTTCCTTCCTCCTCCTCTTCCCACCGGTTTAGCAACCAAGATTCTAACACTACAGCCCATTCACATATACATTTCAATACACCATTCTAATACACAATTTAACCCTAGCCATTATGTAAGTTCTAATATAGGTTTTAGGGTTTAGAATTTATATTACCTTCCAAGGGTATGAGTAATGCTTGGAGTGGCTCAAGAACAAGTTTCCAACTCCACCAATGAGGCCAAAATCGGCTAGAGTACAAGGGACAACAAGAGTTTAGTTTCCAAATTTCGTTTTGCCCTGAAGGGCTAGAAAAAGATGGAGTTTTGAGAATATTTTTACCTCAATAGAACAAGAAGAAGAAGGTGGTTATAGTGGTGGTCTTGAAGCTCCAAATGGGGCATACCCATGAAAACGAAAGTTGCCCTTTTCGAATTTTGAAAAGATAGGAATGCTCTACTTGGTGAGAGGATTCCAATGGTGTAGTTTTTATAATTTTTGGAGAATGTTTGATGGAGTAACAGGAGGAGAGAAGAGAGGTTTTGTGGGTGTTCTCTCAAGCTTCCATGGCCATCGGTTTGTAGTGGAAGAAAGAAAGAAAATCAGAGAGGAGGAGGGGGAGCTCTACGTGAGTGAAGAGAATGAAATGGAGGAGAGAGAGAATAAAGGTGAGTGGGGGTTTACATTATTATTTTGTTTGTTTGTAAATAAGAAGGAGTTAGTGAGTGTGAGAGAGGGGGATAGGGGGCCGGCTGGCACCACACACACACACACAACTTTACTTTTTTATTTTAAAAGTGGACACACAAGTTTTGGTTATTTATGTTTCTACCCGACAACTTCCCGTTTTTGACAGTTTTTACTAATTTCTCGTTTTCTTGATTTTATTGGTTCTAAAGCTTCACTAATATTTATTAATGATTATTTAGTTGACCAAAATTGTTACGAGTCTTTTTGACCCGCTTAAAGACACGTTTTCTCGGTTACCTCGAAAAACGTGCTTTAAGGTTCGGTAGTGATTTTAATCCGTTTTAAGGATCCGTTTTCTTCGGGATTTGTTCCCTCATGATTATTTATACTTAATTAAGCTTCTAAATTATTCATTAGCCTAATTAATCACTATTTTTAATTATGGGGTATTTCAGTAGTAGATGTATGAAGTCTAGGAGTAGTGTATTCCTAGGTATATTATTGGAAGTAAATTGAGGACGACCGGATTCAGTAGGTATCGTATTCCTTAGTTAGAATATTTGAGATAATGAAAGTAATGGATGAAAGTAGCGAAGGTTGATGAAATGAGGTCTTAGGCATTGAATCTCGAAGTAAAGTATTTGGAAGTAGAGTGAGGATGATTGATGGACTGAATTTCATCCTTTGGAGATGTATGAATTTGAAGTTATGACTAGGAAGAGTAAAAATATATAAATTGAAATAATTGAATTATTTGGTTGTTTGAAACTGATGTGGGAAATCGAACTTGATCCTGATCAGATCGAGGGAAACTGAACACAAATTGGGGTGGAAAGATAGTTCAACACTGATGTTGATCACATCAGGGTCGAATGATTCTTGAAGCTCCCCTCAAGTGGTCACAAGAATCACGCATAGGATAGATGTAATGAATGTAAATTGAAATTTAGAGTTGTATGTTTTAGGAAAAATTTCTAATTAGTAGTGGTGAAAGAATTTCCCTTAGACTGGAGATGGAGGATTGTTGGAAGCTGATACCGGAGAACGGTGGTAGAATATTATATCGTATTATTCCAAGGGCAGCGGGACATAGAGGAGTCCTGTGTCTAGATGACCTGAGTGCCTGCGGGATTGTGTTGTGTATTGCATTGCTTTGGGGATAGCTTTGCACTATATGTATGTATAAACCTTGTAATGTGGAACCAGAGGGTTGGATGTAATGCGGATTGGAGTAATGAGGGTACATTTGTAAGGTATGGAATGTAGAAACCTTGAGTAACGAATTTGGGAATTGTAAGGAGGAGGAATGTATGGCTTTAGTATTAGACAAGTATAAATGAGTAAGTATAGTAATCCTATAACCTCGAACAACTTTGAGGACAAAGTTCTTAAGGGGGTAGATTGAAATACCCCGAACTTAAATATAGTGATTAAAATTATCCTAATAGGTATTTAAGGGCCTAATGGTGCCTAAGGAATATTGGTAAGGAAAAATAAATCCAAAAGAAATAAAGAAACGCTTAAAAAGTGAAAAACGCTAAATAAGTGTTAAATAACCATAGGATGTATGAGACCTCAGTTAGCGTATTATATGGATTTTAAAGGCTTAATAAGGCCTAAATAATATATGGGAACAACTCCCGAAGAAAACGGATCCAAATAATGTATTAAAACGCTAATAGAGCTTTAGCGCACGTTTTTTGAGAAAACGCGAAAACGTGACTTTAAGTGGTCAAATGAACCCGTAAAAATTATAAATCATTAAATAACAATAATTAAGCGTTAATGGAAGCTTAATAACCAATAAAATTAAAGAAACAAGAAAATTTCGGGAAACGGGCCCGGTTAGTGAATAGTACTGAGACCGGGTAAAATAACGAGTGTTTTCTGTAAAAGACGAAAAACGCTCCAACTAGTACAACAATAGTTAACAATAACGAGCGTTTTCTGTAAATAACCCCTCACACACACATGTAACTAGTTAACAAATAAAGGGAGTCAAAAAGCAAAAGAGAAAAAGTAAAAAGTAGAAAAAGTAGAAAAATGACTCTCTTACCTCACTTTCTCTATTCTCTCTCTTTCCTTTGCTGTCTTCCTCACCGTGAGCTTCCCCTCCTCCCTTCTTGTTGGCGATTTCAAAGCTCCAAAGAAGCTCCAATGGCTTCTCCACTTTACCTTCATGCTCCATCTCCATTTGAGCTCCAAATGCAAAAATAACCACATATTCTTACTCCCCTCATCATTCTCTACCATTCTCTCTTTTCAAAATCTCAAAATGAGAAAGTTCATCTCCATGGGTTTTTCCCATTTGAAGAGAAAGTGGTACTAAATTAAAGCTTGGAGTCTCCTCTCTCCATTAAGGTAAAAATCTCCATGAAAAACTCAAGTTTTCTTCACCTTCTTTTGTAGCAAATTTTTGCCCATTATAATGCTATATTTTTCTCTCTCTTTTGAGCACCAATTCAACCTTCCAATGGTGGTGGAATCACCTTCTTGAACCGAGGGCTAAAAACCCTTTTAAAAGATTCCTAAGGTAAACCCTAACTTGTGGTAAATTAAACCCTTCATTGGATTAGTGTTTTTTTAAAAGATTAGAAGTTTAATTATATTCTCTTTATGTAATTTGGGTGTTGGGATGGAGTTTGGCAACTCCATCCCCCACATGACCGATTTTGTGCAAGAAAGAGAGAAGGAGAAGAATTGGAAAAGAAAGAAGGAAATTATAAGCTCAAGGTAAGAGCTCCTTCTTAATGCTAAATGTTAATGCATTAGAGTAATGTGAATGGGTAAACTAATTAAATAACCCAAAATATTGTATTAGTATTGTAGTATTGGAAGTTTGAGTATTTGTGAGCAAGTATGTGGATTATAGGCCTTGGAGCCAAATAATTTGTGTATGAGTATTGGTATTGTTGTTTGATGGAGTATTGATGTCTTGAGATGACTTTGATTGCTGGTAGGACCCTTGTATGGGTGTGGCTAGAATAGGAATGAATTTGGTGAAAAAGTATGTATGTGGAGAAGTTAGAATTGTAGGTAAACTATGGCAAAATTTTAGTAGGAATTGTGCATTATTGGATGACTTGGTGAATGGGAGAACCAAGGTGTGTGTTGAATTGAGTAAGGATGTTTAGTAACTAGGGATTGATAGTTGTAGTATGAGGATTTAAGAGTGTAAAATCTGTAGCAAAGAGTATTAAAATGCATTGGAGAAATTAGGAGGAAATAGTGTGCAAGACTTGGGAAAATGAGTGTTGGACTTGTGATTTGATGGTGTAAGTGCTTGAGGATGAATTGGAATGTAAATGGAATTAGAACCAAGTGCAAAATGCAAAGAGAGGTGTAGGAATGCACAAGTGTGCAAAGTGTGAAAATGAGAATGGAAAATTTGTAGAAATTGAGCAAGAAGTTGAGTAGGTATTGGACCATGGATTTAAGGAGTTTTAGGGAGTGTTTGAGTGTGTTTGAACATGTACAAAACATGTGGAAAGATTATGGAATGATTGTAGGTGGATTAAGGGTTGATTATGGGTTAAAAAATCCTCATAGTAGTAGTTTTTAGCAGGGTCCGGGACCTAGGATAGGCACCAAGTCCCGGACCGCACTTAAAAACACCCCGAGAGCAAAAACTAGTATTGGTCCGGGACCTAGGTCCAGGACCAAGTCCCGGACCACAATGAAAAATAGCCCGAGAGTAGAATCTGTGAATGGTCTGGGACCTTGGGTCCGGACCAAGTCCCGGACCACCCTGAAATTGTTGCAAAATGTGATTTTTAGGGTTCTAAACATGGGGGATTGATGGGTAATGGTTTTAGAAGTTGTTAAGGCCTTTTTTGGTGACCTTTAAAGGCCCTAAGAAGTGTAAACAAGTTTGAGAAGTAGTTAAGAAAGTTGTAAATTTAAGAACATTAAGTTAAACCGAAACTACGGGATAACGGGGTAAGTATGGAAGTAGTAATTATGTATGTATTGTAATGCTTAGTATTAATAGAATCATTTGGCATGTAGTCATTAGTTCGAGAGTAAGGATCGAGGAACGAGAGTGAACCAAAGGAACAAGGGGACACCCGGTAAAGTAAATTTCGGTAAAAGGTATGATTTCTTCATGCTCTGTATCCTAACCTGGTTACCCCGATTTGTGTGCTTATTTGATCACCTAAATAAGATAAATGCATGAATTGGACCATATTGCACTTACTTGTGCTTGTTTATGTTGTTCTTGATATATATCGTCTTGAACACTAGTTTGTATAATTAATGAAATATATGGATGAAGATGAAGTGTATTTGTACCTTGTGTATTGTATTGTATCTTGTTTGGATGTGGAGGTAAGTAATGTATTATTGTGTGGCTTGGATGTGTGACTTCTACTAATTCCTAACTACCTAACTCCTAACGTAAGTATTGAGTAAATTGGAATGAGTAGAAGTCCGATATAGTTTCGGCCACGCGTGAGGTTGAGGAGACACAAGAGGTTGGATCCGATTCCTGGTTCTTAAACTTTTCCACGGCCCAAACCCCTTAAATGGGTAGCATCCTGGATTAGTGAACCAAGTAAATCCCGGTGGTGGGACGGTGTAGTCCCCGGGCCGGAGGTCCCGACGACTTAACTTGAGTAAGTAGTAAGTAAAGTAAAGTATTGTATGTGTAATGGTCTTGGCTGGTGTAAGTCATTGACCCTGAGTAAAAGAGTAACCTCCACCCGATTAACCCGGGTGGACCAATTGAGCTAACAAGTATTGTGTATGTATTGCGTATGTATTGTGTATGCGTATTTCGGGAAAGGTAAGTAAGTACCGGTTGGCTTGTATGGTCTACCTTGTATGTATTGTACTGTGTGTATGTATCATTGTGCAGTATTGTAGCATTATGTTGGAAAGCATGTATGTATGTATGTGTGTATTGTAAAATGAACTGCATGTATACGACCAAGTGGTCGGCGTACCCTCGCTAGTACGCGGGGTATGCGGAAGTCATATGCAGCGTAAGCTGAGCCCCTAGGGGCAATGTTTTTATTTTACAAGTACTGAAGCAGCTATGATCATGGTAAGAGACCGGCATCTTGCTTAGGTAGCTAGAAAAGAATCGTAGTTAGTAGTCAATTGTATAAGGCTTGTAGCCTTGAAGTAGTAGAGCACCAAGGGGTACACCATAGGTATTGGAAGTAAGTAGTTGTGAGGAATGGGTAGATGTAGACTCTTAATGAGTATGTATAACTTGGAAGAATTATTGTATTTGTATTGGGATCTTAGTAAACTCGGTATGTTGTATGTAATTTATGGATTATTGTATGGAATGGAGAATTGTAGCACTCCGTTGGTAATGAGAGTATGTAATGTATTTGTGTAGCACTCGGATATTCCGGTCCATCAAACCGATGTTGTACGTAGTAGTAGTAGCCTTGTTAGTCACGTGGGTGGCTAACGACATACCGTTGTGTATGTAAGTATCCGCTGCGAAGGTATGTAAGTACGTTGTGATTGGACGGTAATGACGGTATTTGCGGTAGGGGTGTTACACTCCTCGTCTGGGTACATGTGATTATAGGGAAGAAAACATGATTAGCTCTTTAATGACATGATTGGCTCCTCGTCCGGTACATAATGAGCGCTTCGTATTCGGATCCATATTGTTGGTAGTTGTGAATCCGAGCCAGATTGCATATCTCATAGTATGCCCGTCTAGTGATTTGATTAGGATGTCGGCACCGCACCCAGCCTTTTGAATGGACCTGTCGATGCATAACATGTATATCGGGGTGGAGGTAACCAGTTTTGAGGAAGAAGGATAAGTTCTGAAGTTTGTCTCAATGAGGAAGTTCACGAGGGCTTGACCTTTGATGAATGGTCGCGGTTGGAAGGTGATGCCAAATTCGGATAGCTCAACTGCCCACTTGACTAGGTGGCTAGATTGTTCTAGCTTTTAGATTATATGCTTGAGCAGGCAATTTGTGCGGACAATGATCCGGGGATCTTGAAAGTATGGTGGCAGCTTTCTGCCGGTGATAATCAGCGCGAGGATCATCTTCTTCATGTAAGGGTATCGGGTCTCGGCGTTGAGCAAGGTTTTATTGGTGAAGTGAACTAGAATCTCGATATTTTTGCCATCCTTGATCATCACAGAGGCTAGGGCCCAATCTAAGACAGAGAGGTATAATATGAGAGTCTCCCCTGGGAACGGGATGCCGAGTCGGGGCAGGTTGGCTATTTCCTTCTTGATCTCCTCAAATATGCTTGGACACATTCTTTATCCCACTAGAGCTTTGTGTTTTTCCTTAGTACCTTGAAGAAGGGCTGGGTTTTTTTTGCCACCTTCGTACAGAAACAGTTGAGTGATGTAAGCATTCTATTCACTGCTTGGACATCATTGATTTTCCGGGTATAGTTAAATCTAGTATCTTTGGAACCTCGCTCAGGTTGGCCTCAATGTCGTGTTCGATGATGATGAAACTGAGAAACTTTCCTCGGGTTGACCTAAAGATCGATGCACTTTTCCGGGTTGAACTTCATGTTGAACTTGTTGAGACCGATGAATGTTTCCTTGAGACCTTCGAGATGTTGTTCGATTGAGTTACTTTGGACAACAATTTTGTCGACGTAAGCCTTCACATTTTGACCGAGTTGTGAGCTGAAGATTTTATTGACTAGGCGCGAAAGGTTGCTCTAGTGTTGCGCAGCCCAAAGAGCATGACCTCGTAGCAGTAGGTGCCACCTGAGGTTACTAAGGTTGTTTTCCACTCATTGCTCAGGTTCATCTAGACTTGGTTGTTGCCAGAAAATGCGTCGAGGAAGCTAAAGATCGAGCTTTGAGCTGTGGAAGTGACCAGTTTGTCTATGGATGACAATAAATAAAAGTCCCAAGGACAATTATCATTTAAGATCTTGAAATCAATACACATCCGCCATTTGTTGGTGGCCTTTCTCACTAGGACTACATTAGACAACGAGAAGCTGTAAGAGACAGGCCTGATGAAATTAGCCTCCAAAATTTGTCACTTTGTCTTTGGCCGTGACGTCTCGCTTTGGCCCCAAGTGGCACTGCTTCTAACAAATCGACAATCAACCCGGGTCCAATGTGAGGTTGTGCTACAGTACAGACCGGTCATTCCAGGGCATGTCTACCGGTGCCCAAACTAAGGTTGTTATGGTAGAGTTTTCACCTTTACCTGACATCGGCAAAGGAGGAAGAAATAGGGCACTGGTCAGGTCGGGGTCGGTGCCGAGGTTTTCACCTTAGATGCCTCTACGTTGCAGATTCGGGCCATCGTTTGATGACCTTTGACGGTGGTTACTTTCCCAGAGTGGGTTAGGAACTTTAGCTTTAAACATCGTCTTGGGACAAAGGGGAAGGCATGAATGTCAGGATGTCCTAGGAAAGCGTTGTAGCGGGGAAGATCGACCATCAAGTAGCTACGTCAAAAGAGGCAGTGCTACATGTTCAAATGCGGTATATTGCTGGTGAACGAGAAAGGGGGGTTTCAATGCATATGTATGAAATGAAATGGAGTTTGAAAATCAAGGTTGTAGTGTTATTGAATATTTGTTAATCTTGAGTATAATGTGTAGATTTTCTTGAATGCAGAAAAATCAAGTTTTATGTTAAAATCACATAAAATAATAGAATGTATTTTTTTCTTTTCCTTGACCCAATCCAGGACCTTACGACATCACCGATGAAGTCCAAAAGATAATCAACGCTGGTTAATGTTGTAAACAAAGTAGCACTATAGACAACTTACCTCCATCTTGGTAAAGTATATTTTATATTTATAAACTATACAACAAACCTCATTGTATACATATTACTAAAACATAGATATACATGGAGAAAATAATTTGCCATACTAACTTCTCACTGTTACGTCTCAAACGACAAAATTATTTGCTGATTCTTTTTATAAAGGGAAAGCCAGCTCCATGATTTGAAAGAGAGGAGATAAAAAGACGAGAAGAAGCTTCAAATTATTTATTCTTTGATGAAAGAGAGGGTCTAATTCATTTTCTATTTGCTTTTAGTAATTGCCGTAGATCCACGGTGTTTCTTTATGGCCCTGTTCGGTATGACTGTTTTGGCAGCATAAATGAAGTATATTTGACAGCAGGAATGCGCTGGCATAAATGCAGCATATTTGTTGGCAGGAATGTGCTGGCATAAATGTAGCTGTTTTGAAAACTGTTGTTTGGCAGTGCAGCATATATGCAGTATGTTTGGTTAAGTTAGTTATATGTAGTGCGTTTACTATTTTCGTATTACAATTATAATTTATTATATTACACTACATTACTTTATTTTGTTAGTAAAAATAAATAAAAAAATTCACAAACAATAAAAATTTTATTTCTATTATTTAAGCAAAACTTGTAACTCCTAAACAATATATTTTTATTATCTAAATTTTATAATTCTTACAAATATAAAAGCGTAAAAAAAGAGAAAAAGCGTTTTAAATTTTCTGTTAATGTTATGTGAATTTATTTAGTGAAATTATAACTTTTAATAATATATAATATTTTTGTAACTTTGTATGTTAATAAATTTATATGCATTCATAGTTTTATATACTATTTTAATATTTTAATTTATATATCAACAAGTGTGTATATTTATTCGTTTTTTTAATTTTATTAATCTATGTGGTATTACAAATAATATATTATAGATCTGTATTATAAATGTGATTTTTTGTAAATTTGGCTAAAAATGTAGTACTATTTTTTATAAATTATTTAAAGTATTATGTAATTTGTAATAAATAAGGTAACTTGTAATTTTTTTTAAATCAATAGTCACAGTAATTACATTATGAAGTGAGTAAAGAAACAAAAGTGAAAACACGAAAACAAAAAAGTAGTATTTGCTGCGGGCATTTATGCTGACATTTATGCTGTCATTTATGCTGTTTTAGGCGAACAACAAAAACAAATAAAGAAGACCAAAACAGCATATGCTGTATATTTATACACTCAAAAAATGCACATAAAATGCGCACCCGAACGCATCCTATCTGGTAGTTGTTGTTTCCATTTTTTAAAAAAAGATCTACGAGTAGTTTTGCTAGATACCTTTTCATTATTTCGTTATATTCTTTCATTTCTATATTTAATATATAAAGATTAAATAATTTTAAAAATATATTACCTTGTCCTTGTCTGATCTATTTTTTGATATATATTTCCACTTTGATGTAAGATAAAATAATTTTTAAAAATTATGTTATATAATATATAAGATTTCATTATAAAATATAGATTTATAAAAATATATTATTTAACAGGTTAAATATTAAAATTGACCTACACATCTAAATATTAAATTGGACATTTTGACTGGGACGGTGAGAGTAAAATTTACAATTTATTATATAAATTATACTATATCATACTCCCTCCGCTGTCAGTTTTTATGTTGTCCCAAAATATTGTCTATTTTCTACTTCATATTACAGAAATACCCTTCCATTTACAACAACTCAGAAATCCATTACACACAGAGTAGTGCGGCAAACAAATGAAAAGATGAGGATAATCAGGGAAAGTGCGTGCAATTGTCTAAGGGCATCCACAATGGTGTGGATTCCACCCTAAAAAAATGAAAATGCTTTTGTAGTGGTGTGGAATCCACTCTTATTCTCTCTCCTCGTTGCTTAATTAAGCAACGCTCCTCAAAGCATCGCTATTGGCTATAACACTACAATATTAATAAAAAAATAAAAACTCCTAATTGAATGCTAAAGTAAAATTACGGAGGGGAGGAGATATAACGTTAAGAAACTCTACCAGTGTAGAGATGAAAGTTTCTTATACAATTAAATAATATATTTTGTTGACATGGCACTTAAAAACGAGTTAAGAAACTCTCTACCATTGTGGATGCCCTAACAAGACACTGTCAATGGGACGGAGGGAGTAACATTTAATTTTATAAAATAATTTCAACTTTATTATTAATATTGAAATAAAAAAAATAAACAAATTAATAAGTAAATACCAACTAGTTGTAAAATTTGAGTACTAACTAGTGGTAAAATTTCAAGCCACATCTTATGCATTTGTAAGATAAGAATCATTGTAATGTTTGCTGGGTCGTATAAAATTGTCGGCAAACTCACCCACAGAAGCGTTGCCCAGCCACCTCAACCCCCACAAGAGTTAAGTTTCTTTAAGCGAAGCTCAGCTCATATAACGACGACCCCACACGTCTCTCGCCCACGGACCACCTTACTGATTATACACGCACCTCACACTCAAAATCTCACCCTAAAAGCCACCTCATATTCCTATCCTTTATCGATTAACTAAACCCAGTTCTTCTTCCTCCATGTGCACATCAAACGGTTACTTTCATTGCCTTTAATTGCAACTTCCGCCTTCCCCGAGAACTAACGGTCTATCTTTTTGTCTTCTCCTTTACTCTCAGCACCATTCCAGATATTTCTCGTTTTCTTCATCTTCATCATCTCTACCCTGTTGTGTTGTGTCCCCTTCTCTCCTCCACACCCCACCCACCTCCTTTCCAGACAACAACAAAAACAAAAATGACCAAAGCTCCTCCAATGTTCATCTTCATCTCCACCTCCACCTCCACCTCATCAACAACCTAGCCTAGCCCCTCCGGCTAATCCCCCATCCCTACTTTCCCATAACTAGCTACTCTTTCCATAACACAGACGCACAAAGAAAAACAGCAACAGCAGTAAGTGGGAAAGAGACAAAGCGATGGATCTCAGTTCGTTTCTGACTTCACTATGCACCTCCTTTGTTATATTCATCGTTCTCATGTGCATCTTCGCTTGGCTCTGTGCCCGTCCCGGAAATGAAGTCATCTACTATCCCAATCGTATTCTCAAGGGCTTGGAACCCTGGGATGGTTCTTCCGGTGGGATCCGGAACCCTTTCGCATGGGTTAAAGAAGCCTTTTCTTCTAAAGAAGAAGATATCATCTCCATGTCTGGCGTTGACACTGCTGTCTACTTCGTCTTCTTATCCACCGGTAAAACCCCTTTACCCTCTTCAATTTTTTTTCTTCTAATTATTTCAAGTACTCTTTCACTATTTCTTCGATTTCACGGCGGCTATCTCTGGTCAGTTGATGAGATTTTCCCCCTTTTTCTGGAAAATCCCAATGCTGAACTTTTATAAAACCCTGAGTATTGATTGGCATTCTATTTAGCTCGTCACTATCTAGTTTCCTTTTCCGTAGGGGACCGCGACCTATGCTTGTTTTGGTTGATTTGAATTTCAAGGTGATAGCTGAGCTTACTTTCCGCTTAAACATACTATATACCAATTCAAGTTTCATTGACATAAATCAGGCTTAATTACCCTTGACAATCATCCGGCAATTATAAGCTAGATTTGACCTGCATAATTATTTGTGTTATGTTCATTTGCAAGCTATTAGCTAAATTAGAGTTGAACATTTATATATTAACATTAATAAGACTTGTTTTTATTGAATCAGTGCTTAAAGTAGGTGTATTTTCCTGAGAACCAGATACCCCACAACTTTTTCTTTTCCTCCTGCCTGATTCGCTCTTAATTTTCTCTCCTGCTTTTTGTTATTATTTCAGTTCTGGGAATTCTAGTCATCGCCGGTGTGATCCTGCTACCAGTTCTCCTTCCTGTTGCTGCCACTGCAAAAAATGCGCTGTCGGGTTCAACCACCAGCAATGGAACTTTCAATGATATTGACAAGCTATCAATGGGCCACGTCAAGGTGAGTGCACTGCTGCTGCTACATACTGTACACATCATCAACTCCTCGACTACTTGATTCACTTTCTAATGATCGCTTTCTAAACCCTCTTCGCAGGCAAGTAGTGAGCGGCTTTGGGCTTTTCTGATTGGAGTGTACTTGATTTCAGTCCTGACGTACTATCTGCTATGGAAAGCGTATAAGCATGTGGCTGACTTGAGGGCGACTGCTCTGATGACTGTAGATATAAAGTCCGAGCAGTTTGCTGTTCTTGTTAGGGATATTCCTGACGTTCCTGAAGGCATGACTAGGAAGGAGCAAGTTGATTCTTTCTTCAGGGACATCTACCCAGAGACATTTTACCGGTCATTAATTGTGACAGACAACAAAGAGGTAAAGTAAATTATGAATGTATAGTAATGTCTACCATTTGTTCATCAATTTGGCTGTGTGGTCATCAAGTGAAGTTAACTACTATATGAACCTGAAAGGTTGAAATATGTAGTAGTTTTTTAACCCTTAATTAATTACTCTGGACTGGGGTATATAAGCAATCTCTCATGTCATTATTTCATTTCTTAAATATGTTAAATTTCAGGTTAACAAAATCTGGGAAGAGATGGAAGGCTACAAGAAGAAGCTTGCACGAGCTGAAGCTGTATATGCAAAATCCAAAACCATTGGGAATCCTGATGGGGAGAGGCCAATGAATAGAACAGGTTTGTTTGGTCTAATCGGCAAGAAGGTGGACACTATCGAATATTTAAACGAGAAGATCAGTGAGCTCCAACCTAAATTAGAATCTGAGCAGAAAGTCACTCTCAGGGAGAAACAACTGGGTTCTGCTATTGTCTTCTTCACCAACAGGGTTGCTGCTGCATCAGCTGCACAGAGCCTCCAAGCTACAATGGTTGATCATTGGACAGTCATGGAAGCTCCAGAGCCACGACAAATCATCTGGTCAAACCTGAGCTTGAATTTCTACAGCCGACAAACTCGTCAGTACGTGGTGTACGCTATTGTTGCAGTCACCATACTGTTCTATATGATACCGATCGCGTTCGTCTCAGCCTTCACAACACTCAAGAATCTGGTCAAGTACCTTCCTTTCTTGAAATCGGTTGTGAATATCACTGCACTTAGGACGATCTTAGAAGCTTATCTTCCTCAGCTTGCTCTTATTGTATTCCTGGCATTGCTTCCGGGTATGCTATTCACTCTTTCCAAGCTTGAAGGGATCCCTTCTAAGAGTCACGCAGTCAGGGCAACTTCAGGGAAGTATTTCTACTTCACAGTGCTGAATGTTTTCATTGGGGTGACGCTTGGTGGGACATTGTTTGCTACATTAAAGGAAGTGCAGAAGAAACCCGGTTCGATTGTGAACCTGCTGGCTACTAGTTTACCTGGAAATGCTACATTTTTCTTGACCTATGTTGCCTTGAGGTAAATAATTCTACACTGACTTGATGTTTGTTATAATAACCTTTGGCTGTAGGCGTAGCATTTGGGTAATGTGTTTATGTTTTCTTCCCTTCTTTTTAGGTTCTTTGTTGGATATGGGCTTGAGCTGTCCAGGATAGTTCCTTTGATTATATTTCATTTAAAGAAGAAGTACCTTTGCAAGACTGAAGCGGAGATAAAAGAAGCTTGGATGCCTGGAGACCTTGGGTACGGCACTAGAGTTCCTGGTGATATGTTGATACTCACAATTTCTCTTTGCTACTCGGTTATTGCTCCCTTGATACTTCCATTTGGTGTGGCATACTTTGGTATTGGATGGCTTATTCTACGAAACCAGGTACTTTTCATACATTAATAATGATCTTAATCAAGCGGCCTGGTTTCGATGATTCAGTGTGTGTATATATACTGTGTTTTCGTGCGATATAATGATGTGAATTGGTTGGTTTTTTAATTGGCCGGGTTGATAATAGGCACTCAAGGTGTATGTGCCGTCATATGAGAGTTATGGAAGGATGTGGCCACATTTACAGACACGTGTAGTCATGGCTCTGTTTCTGTACCAAATCACCATGCTTGGGTACTTCGGAGTAAAGAAATTCAAGTACACTCCACTCCTCATCCCACTACCTATTGCCTCGTTGGTGTTTGTCTATATCTGCAAGAAGAAATTCTATCGGTTCTTTCAGTCCACTGCTCTTGAAGTTGTGGCGCGGGAGCTGAAGGAGAGCCCCAACCTAGACCAGGTTTTTAAGTCATTCATCCCTCCGAGTCTGAGCATTACTGCTGGTGAAGATGACAAGTTTGAAGATGACCAGTTTGAGGATGCTGCATCGGCATTCTCGAGGTCGACCTCTCTTGTGTAGTTTCCTATTTTAGTTTGATTGCACGTTTTGTGTATTTATCATTAGAGAGAGTAAATGGTGTTGTTGGTCAAGTAGTTTTGTTTCTATATTATTATAGTTTGATGAAAGGGTTTGCGCATTCTTCTTTGTAATAGTTTGATCAGAATCAGTTGTTTTGTTTTCCCTGTGTAAAAAACAATTATGGGTTTGAGTACTACTGAATTATGTAAATCAATTTAGTCACTTCGGGAATGGTTAATTATGTCTGCTGGTGGTTTAGCGGGTCAGCATTCTGATTAGAATATGATTAAGTAAAGGAAGAACCAGCAGCAGCCTACTTCAGCCGGTGGTGGTAACTTGACTTGGGACGTGCTCTAGAGTGGAGGGACAGATAGTAGAGTATCTCTATGTTTAGATTATTGGTTAGCACGTTTGTCAAATTCCCATCTATTTTTAAATAGAAAATAATTTTCTTCGGATGTCTCCAAAAGGGACTTTTTTTTTTTGAAAAACATTGAGACCATAGCATGAGGGAAAAAACCCTCATGTCATGCTAGTTCCCAATCTAGCTTACAAGCCATACTAATATTAGGAGGAACATCCTCCAAGGGGACTTATAGACAATACAATTCTATTTTAAAACTAGGGATTACTTATTTCAAAAAAAAAAAAAAAACTAGGGATTACACTTGTCTTAAACCAAAGTACATATATATTATCTGTATTAGTACATAAGACTCTTATTCACTTAGTTGGGCTTCTCCTAGTGGGTGGAGTGGTTATGGCAATGGAGCCCAGGCCCAATGTATTAGTGTGAGTTATGAGTTAGTAAATTTCTATATAGATACAGATAGTCTAGGATAGTATAGATAGAATGAAAAACGTCACGAGCTTCTCGACATGGGAGCTTGAGTTTTCTTTGTCATCAATTGTATTAGATAAGTGAAGTTGAGATGTGGCCATCGATTGAGCTGATTAAAGAGGTAGGGTAATCAGCTCAAACTGTTTCTTTCATGTTAGATAATTTTCAGATACAAGAGGATGTGGAGATCATGAATGAAGAGAAAACAGAGGACGAAATTGAAACAATAGATGTTGGCAAGGGACCTGATGATGAGCCAGTTTGCCTACTTGTTGTTTGAGACGACTGGAGTTTCCATTACCAAGAATGGGAGCTTCTATACACGAATATTTACAACCTTTTGGACTGAACTTATATATTCGGGCCTGTTATCTATTTCTAATTGGGCTCAAGTAGCCCAGTCTCTGTAGAGGATAATTGTTAAAATTGATACTATTGTTTATGATTTTATAGTAACCGAGTCAAAGGGAACCATTTCCGAACGGGGAAAAAGTGTTGAAATTGGCCTGGGCTGGGCCGGCAGTATTAGTCAAGCGGGATATATAAAATGCAAATATTTAGCTACACCCTGAAAAATTTTTGTAATTTAAAAAAAGTGGAGATCAGACACGAGGGAGAGGACAGAAAGAGAGGAGCGCGCGGCAGTTTTTTTTTTCTTTTTTCTTTCTTTTTTTCTTTCTACACGCTAAGTTGATCCGTTTTTTTTCTTTTAATCTTTTTAAATATTTTATTATGATTCTTTTTTTATTATAAAAACTTTAAATTGTTATAACTTTTAATATATAAGTCCAAAATGAAAAATAATTATATCATTGTTCATCTAAATTCAAACTCTTCAAAACAAGACTAGTCATTGATATGTTTTGACAAATTTTTTTTTAAAAAAATTATTTTTACGTATATATGACGATACACTAAAATGATAATATGATTCATTAATTTTGTATTGTGATTCATTAAAATTGATATTATGATTCATTAAGAAATAAGTGGTGAATTCGACGTTTTTAGTTTTCCTAGGGTGAGTTTTGGGGTGTTTTAGGGGTAGGGTAATCTATTTGGAATTTGTTCTGTACTTTATATTGTAGCAACTAACTCGATAGGTTTTTAGGGTTTGTGGTAGCGGGTTTAGGGTCGTTAGACCCTTAACCCGCCACTGTAAACCTTAAAAATGTCTTCGACGTTTTTAGCTATCCTATGGTGGGTTTTGGGGTGTTTTAGGGGGGGTAGGGTAATCTATTTGGAAACCATTCTATATTTTAATGTGAGAATGTACATGTTTTAATGTGACGATGTACATGCTCAAATGTGAGAATGTACATGTTCAATTATGAAAATGTATATGTTTTAATGAACATCTGTACATGTTTGTATGACCGTCTGTACAAGTGTTCTTCCTTATATGTACAAGTTTTAATTTAAGGATGTACATATTTAATTATTCGGACATGTTTATATGACTATCTATATGTTTTTAATGCGAGGATGTACATGTTTTTACGTGAGGATGTACATGTTTTAGTGAACATTTGTACAGGTTTGTATGACAATGATATAATTTTTTTCCTTTTCAAAATATATCCATGATTGGTCTTGTTTTGAAGAGCTTGAATTTAGATGAACAATGATATAATTTTTTTTCTTTTTGGACTTATATATTAAAATTTACATATATAAGAAGTTACAAAATTTTTATGATGAAAAAGAAAAAAAATTAAAAAAACAAAAGGAAAAATGACATTGATGCGCGGAGCGTAAAAAAAAAAAAAGACCGCGCGTTGGGATGTAGCCAAAGATGGCTACACCAGCTATAGCCAAGACAGACTGTATATAAAATATCAGCGCGTAGATGGTGCGGCTGGTCCATACCACACTTTGCACGGGAGTGATGATGTGGCAGTCCAGTCAGCTACTGATTGAACTGCTTTTTATTATATTAACTTTAATTGACTGTAGTTTTTAAAATATAAGTCTAAAAAATAAAAATATATATCATTATTCATCTAAATTCAAGCTCTTCAAAATAAGACCAGACATGGATATGTTTTGACAACTTTAAAATTTTATATTATTTACAAAACAATAATAATACATTACAAAACAATAATGATTTTATTGGTTCTGAAGTTTGTTATCTAATTCACTACTTATTAGTTAATAAATCATAATATCATAATATCATATTTAATGAATCATAATATCAAAATTACTGAATCATATCTTTATTCTAGTGTATCATCACAAACATATAAAAATAAATATTTTTATGCAATAATACAATACAAAACCATATTTGGTATGTATGAAAAATACACGATTCACTATATAAGGTTTAAAATACACCATACAACAATTATAATACACTACAAAATAAAAATGATTTTTATCAGTTCCGAAATTTGTTATGTAATTCACCACTTATTAGTTAATGAATCATAATATCAATTTTAATGAATCGTAATACATTATTAATGAATCATATCTTCATTAGTGTATCATCGCAAACATGTAAAAATAAAAAATTTTAAACAATAATATAACACAAAACAATATTTGGTATGTAAGAAAAATACATGATTCACCATATAAAGTTTAAAATACACCATACAATAATAATAATACACTACAAAATAACAATATCGATTCCAAAGTTTGTTAGCTAATTTACCACTTATTAGTTAATTAATCATAATATCAATTTTAATGAATCATAATATCAACATTAATGAATTATATTATGATTTAGTGTATCATATATATGTAAAAATAGAATTTTTTTAAAGTTGTCAAAACATATCCATGACTGGTCTTGTTTTGAACAGTTTGAATTTAGATGAATAATGATATAATTTTTTTTTTAATTTTAGAGTTATATATTAAAAATTACAACTATTTAAAGTTAATATAATAAAAAAACAGCTCAGTCAATAAAATAATTCAATCATCAACTGACTGGGATTGCCATATCATCATCTCACTCCTAAAATGTTTGCGGACAGTGCGCAACCTAGTATTAGCCATAAAATATGCCCGTTCGTGTATGTCACGATAGAAGCCCACAGTTTCCAAGGGACAAGGTACAAGGGGTGAAATGGCGCAATTTCTTTTGAAGAAGAGGTGAAATGGTATTTAAGAGCTCTGTTGGAATTGTTTCACGAGCTTAAATATATCCAGATTGATTTGAGGTCTCATGAAAAAGTTGACAACATTCAGAAAATGAATAAAAAAAATATAGGAGAATGAGTTTTGGTAAAGAAAATTACACCGAATGATTAATTAGTAATACATGTTTTAATTTCAAAATAATGATTACATGGGGTTTAATTAGTTGTTGTTGAGTCACTAATAAAACACTGTACTGTACAACAAAGTGGTGGACACTAAAATCATAAGGTAATAATGATACGGATAATGTGATGCGGTGGGTGAAGGTAATGTACATAAACAATTAAAATATAGTATATGAATAGGGTTGGTGGAATAGGGTTGGTGGTAAGATACTATGGGGGGTGGGGGTGGGTATATGCGTTACAGGAGGAATATATATTAGTATATACTAGCATAGCAGTTCATCAATCCTGTTGTTGATTTTGGTTTGACGTTTCCAAGCCACTGCGTCACGGTGACCATAGTAGTGGGTTGTTGTTGTGGGCCAGTCCACCAACCCCACCCATATATATAGACAAACAAAATTACATTTATCACGTGCTTATTAAGAAAAAACCAACATTTGTCTTTAAAATCCAAATTTCGCTAATGAATCAAGTAACTGGTTCAGTTCAGTCCAGCTTGCACTGTTTTGGCCACTTTTGTGGTGCTTCCTGACAACCACATTTCTGGTTGAATTCAGCAGAACCAGACATTTCCCTCCCAAGTTTCAGAGGACACAAATTCTATGTGCAAATATATAGTTCTTTGGTTGCTTCGAAAAAAATTATACTATATAATTGTATATAAATATAGTACTAGTTGCAGTCAATCATTGTACAAGACGCACATGTGATTCCGCTGTGACAAATTCATTCACAAGATTAATGTGTGTGAATTCAGTTACTTTTATCCATCCATATACTAGTATTTTACAACTTTTCTTTTTAGGTCTTGTTGGTTCCCCGCGATTCAAATTTTAATCTAATTTTTAAGACCCATGTTAATGTATGGTTGGATAGTATTTTAACTTTTTATATATGTGTAACATGTTAACTAGAGTTAGATTAAAAAATTCACAGTTAAAGGGGCCGTTCGCCGGCAGCTTCCAAAAGCTACTATGAGTAGCTTTTTTATTAATCTATCCCTAGTTAACCTATTGTAACTTGACACATCTGTATTGAGTTAAATTTTAACAAATAACCAACTGACACATGACAACATTAATCTCCCTGTTTTCTAAAAGCCGTGAGAGAACGGCCCCAAAGTTGCGTTTCAACGCGTTGGCCGAATGGAACCTTAATCCGGGTACTTTTGTAAGGGTGCGTTCGATGTTTGTTTGTAAACGCAGTCAAAACTGTGATTTCTTAGAGCTCATTCTGATTAGTGAATAAGGGATTAACATGTGTACCATGGTTCTCTATTTGTCCAATCAATAATTGACAACTGTCTTTTGCTTTTTTGAAAAAAAGAGATTAAGGACGAATCGTCCATATCAAACGCGGCCTAAGTCAAAAGTTGAATATGACCCCATTCTTTTGCACAAATTTCAGCTGGTTCAGCTGAGATGATCAGCTCAACCTATTCTTGTGGGTGTAGTATGAGTTGGATACCATCTATTCAAAGAGTTTATTTAAAACAACATTATCAGTTGGTTAACGCATTATCAGTTGGTTAATCAGTTCAAAAAATCTAATAGAAAAAGAAAAACTTATATTGACTTTTACACAATCATCTTATTTGATATATACATATATATATACTTGTTGTTGTGGGCCAGTCCACCGACCCCACCCATATATATAGACAAACAAAATTACATTTATCACGTGCTTATTAAGAAAAAACCAACATTTGCCTTTAAAATCCAAATTTCGCTAATGAATCAAGTAACTGGTTCAGTTCAGTCCAGCTTGCACTGTTTTGGCCACTTTTGTGGTGCTTCTTGACAACCACACATTTCTGGTTGAATTCAGCAGAACTAGACATTTCCCTCCCAAGTTTCAGAGGACACAAATTCTATGTGCAAATATATAGTTCTTTGGTTGCTTCGAAAAAAATTATACTGTATAATTGTATATAAATATAGTACTAGTTGCAGTCAATCATTGTACAAGACGCACATGTGATTCCGCTGTGACAAATTCATTCACAAGATTAATGTGTGTGAATTCAGTAACTTTTATCCATCCATATACTAGTATTTTACAACTTTTCTTTTTAGGTCTGTTGGTTCCCCGATTCAAATTTTAATCTAATTTTTAAGACCCATGTTAATGTATGATTGGGTAGTATTTTAACTTTTTATATATGTGTAACATGTTAACTAGAGTTAGATTAAAAAATTTACAGTTAAAGTTGCGTTTCAACGCGTTGGCCGAACGGAACCTTAATCCGGGTACTTTTGTAAGGGTGCGTTCGATGTTTGTTTGTAAACGCAGCCAAAACTGTGATTTCTTAGAGCTCATTTTGGTTAGTGAATAAGAGGTAAACATGTGTACCATGGTTCTCTATTTGTCCAATCAATAATTGACAACTGTCTTTTGCTTTTTTGAAAAAAAGAGATTAAGGACGAATCGTCCATATCAAACGCGGCCTAAGTCAAAAGTTGAATATGACCCCATTCTTTTGCATAAATTTCAGCTGGTTCAACTAAGATGACCAGCTCAACCTATTCTTGTGGGTGTAGTATGAGTTGGATACCATCTATTCAAAGAGTTTATTTAAAACAACATTATCAGTTAGTTAATCAGTTGGTTGACGCATTATCAGTTGATTAATTAGTTCAAAAAATCTAATAGAAAAAGAAAAACTTATATTGACTTTTACACAATCATCTTATTTGATATTAGTCATCAATTCATATCAACCATATCAGCTCTCAGCTAACAGCTCTCTGACACAAAACAATTAAGCCTATATTTATGTTGTCAAAATTTAATTAGTTATACCTTTACTGTGAATAATCATCTCAGTATTAATAATATTGACTCCCTCTACGTTGAAAACACTCAACACGCTTCGTCTTCTTTGTGATTGACTTATGCCCTTTTATTTTCTTCTGAAAAAAGACTCGTGTCATGTATAACCATAAGCTGATTAATTAATCGTATCCCGTTGTATCTTGGGAGTAGTACAACTACACTACAAAAATACGGTAATTAAGTGCTGTCTCTTCTGACTATAAGTATAAAGTGATCAATATTTTATGCGGATAATTCTTTGTAATAATGAAGATGGGACTTGGGATGGAGGAAGAAAGCTGGTTAAAGTTCGTGTATCTGGTAGGTGGGTTGGCGTGGAAAAATCTCCCCAATTTGTTCTTAGATGATTAGCTTCTTTTGCATTTAGCTATATATGTATATATTACAGTATTTTCTATACTGGGGCGGAAAAAAAAGGTCTAGCTAGCTGAGTTGGTGAACTGACCAATACTTGCTGATAATACCTTGTAGGTATCCGTATCATATACCACCCTATAACTATAATTCAGGAAATCCGCCAGTAGAATATGTGTTTCTCACCATCATTATATGTTTTTGTTTTGCAAAAGTTAAATGGATCAGATTTCTAATGATTACATATCCATTTGATAACCATATGGCCATGCTTGCTTCCTTACTCAATAATTTACCTACCTCCTGCTACAAATAAAGGTGGAAATCAGGGTGACCGGTTAAAAATCTCAATCTTACTTTTTCATAAATAAGTTAGGTTTAAGTTATACTCGATTTTAGTAATAGTTCAAGTATCAGATTTTTATTCTACTTTGTCTCTCTTTGATCAGTGGTTCTTTTCCTCTTCTTTTTTTTTTCTTCTTTTCATCTCCTCATCTCATGTGCACTTTCATTGAATTTAAAAGATTTTACTACTTTGACATGGGCTGGTTTCTTTATACCTTCTGGATTATAGGAGTGGGTTAACTATCCACTTTTGTCCGGTGTGTTTTTCGTGTTTTTAATTGTTTCTTGAATTTAAAGAGATGGAAGCTCTGCATGTAGTACTTGCTTGCCCAAGCTTGAGGGGCAGTTAATGATTCTCTTTTTGCGGTGCAACAGTTGGAACCAAGGAAGGTGCTCAAGGATCATTTTTTTCGATAGATTCCTTGCTGGGTACGAGCCTATGATGTTCCCGCTAAGTTTTCTCACATTAGCTTTGTTAAAATGTTGGGAGGAAAGTTGGGGCGATTCACTGGAATCATGGAAAATAGTGCAAACTCGGGGTGTCAGGATCTAGATCAATTTACTTCTAAACATCCAGAAACCGATCATGCACTGTCTACCAATTTGTTTGAATGGGAAAGACACGATACTTCAAATTTCCTATGATAATATGTCATATGTTTGTTAAAAATGTGGGTTATTTTTGCATGCTTTTGAGGACAGCTCAACTGTAAGTTTCCTTGAAGAGGGTGATACTGAAACTACCAACCTCTTCAGATACGTCCTCGACCCGTCGTGGATGTGTCATTTGTGCAGAATAAATGACTGGATAAAGGAACGTGATAAACTCAAACTAGAAACTCCTTTATTGATTGAGAATTTACACTCTAGAAATTCACCCAATCTCCCTCCGCCCAACCTATGGACTCCGCAACAGTTCTGGACTTATCACCAAAGTACTCTACCCTTCCTAACAGCAGACCTACGGTTCCCCAACCGTTCCTCGACTGGTTAGTCTACCAAATACACGATGTATTAACTCAACGGCCCAGTTCTACCTAGGTCACCAACTTCATAGTACTTACACACACTTAGTCTGACTCACACTTGCTCTGGTTATCTCTCTCATGGTGTGTGGCCAAGTTTATTTGCATGTGTCATTATGCATCGTATTTATACACATAAGTTTGTTTAAGCTTATAACAAACGATCTATAACCTCCTAGACTCTAGGGGTTGTTCGCCCCTTCATCCTCAGCAGTATAGCCATGCTCGAACATAGGCTGATTTTCAACTTGCTACTGGTGTAGTCAAGACACGTGTCGCTTTGTGGTTGGACACGTTAGAGGCGAGTGCTCAGGTGGTCGGTCACCACTTGCGCTCTCCACTTGCCTGATCTTGACGGCTTCATTAATGATATCTAAGGCCTTATTAATGACGTAATGAGTGCCTCTTAATAGCCCTGACCTTGTCTTGTATCTTGTTCATTAATGAGCAAGACTTTGTCATGAGCTAGTTTCCTGTGTGGATGCATGGCTTGTCGGTTCACTTGATGTATTTTATCCTTATATTGCGTCTGATTCATAAGAGTCATTGTTGTGTAGTGCTTGAGTTCCTGTGTGCACTAGAAGTTCTGTAGGAGCTATCGCAGACAAGTGCCCGACTGGATGGACACATGTCATGAGCTGAGTGCGCTTGCAACCTTGCGTGCTAAGCCACTCTGTTAAGTCAAGATCCTTTAGTTTTGATGATAGCAAACCTTGAGTTTTATGTTTGATACATTTGTTAAGCTTTGAGATTCAGATAAACACGTAAAGAAGTGGCTTAGCACGCAAGGTTGCGAGCGCACTCAGTTCGTGACATGTGCTCAACTAGTCGGGCACCTGTCTAGGAAAGCTCACGATAAATCGTCTAGTACACACAAGAAGTAAGCATCACACGACCACATCTCTCATGCATCAGAAGTAAAACAAGGACAAAACACTGTAAGAAGAGTGACAAACCTATGCAGACCTTCACATCCATATAAACAACTAGCTCACGACAAAAGCATAACTTATTAATGTACAAGATAACAAGATAAGTCAAGGGCTATTAATACACATTATTACGTAGCCATAAAGAAGTCTAAAGAGAGCATTTATGAGCATTGATGAGCCAGACAAGATCAGACAAGTTGAGTATACAAGTGGTGTTCGACCAATAGAGAGAACTGTCCCCGACGTGTTCAATCACAAGGCGACACGTGTTCTGACGGCTCTAGATCAAGTTGAAGATCAATCTACAATTGAGTTGGCAGTTATGCTATAGGGTAAAGCAGTAATCGACTCCTAGAGTCTAACTGATCATAGGGTGTTAGTTATATCTTAACTAACATGTATAAATACGTGCATTTATGTCCTATGTAAGTAAGCTTGATATAGAGAGAAAAAGGTAGAGATAACCAGAGCAAGTGTGAGTCAGACTAAAGTGTGTGTAAGAGCTAGAGAGTTGGTGAGCTGGATAGGACTGGAGTCAAGTTTCAATACGTTGTGTATTTGATAGACTGACCAGTCGAGGAACGGTTGGGGAACTATAGGCCGACTGTCAGGAGAGGGTAAAGGACTTTGGATAAAGTCCCAAACTGTCCCGGAGTCCATGGGTAGGGCGAGGAAGATTGAGTAAATTTTTGTGTGTAAATTCTCAATCGAAATAGAGTTTCTAGTTTGAGTTTATCTAGTGCTTTTCCTCAACTATCAAGTAGTTCACTTAGGACAACGATACATCCACGATCGATCGAGGACGCATCAGGAGCATCAGGTAGTTTCACACTCTTCCACCTGTTTATCTGAATTCTAACTCAACAAAATATGTTAGATAAACAACACCGGTTTGCTATCATCAAAACTAAAGGATCCTGACTTAACAATTTCCCCCTTTTTGATGATGGCAACCAATACAAAATTTATTTTTACATATGTACTTGAGCATTTTTGTATCGACTCCAGAAGAGAGAATTTTCCCTAAGAAGGATTCCCCTTGAGTTTATTAAGAGTTAAAATAAACGTCAATCAACAATAAACAATAACAAAAACCTTATATTGGGTCATAGTAAAGAGTTTTCATTAAGATTACATAATACAAGGAAAGGATAGTAATCACAAGTCACAAATATATATCTTTTCCCTTTGCCATCCAGCAAAATAGGGAGCAACCACACGACTCAAGTTATAAAAAAGACCATAACAATTCATAGATTATAGACTGCAAGATGATTGAGACATTGAGGTGGTGTGACGGTTGGATGTGGCAGGGGTAGATACATCTAGGCCATGGACTTCATCTTTAGATAAGCTTTTGATGTTGAGGGATTCTACTATTGTTGAAGTGTCTAAGACTATGGTGTTTGATGAGAAATATTCGGCAGACTGAGTAGGACTGACATTTGTAGACCATGCAACCAAGGATTATGAATCGGGAGGAGATATGTTCGAGATACATATAGCCTGAAATGCTTGGTTCGCATGAATTTGTGAATCTTTGATTAGATTGTTTGCTCATTCGAGCTAGAAGAATTGTAAGTATCTTGATTCATGACTGATGAAGGTAAGCTATGTATAAGGATGAAAGGAAGAGATGAGGAAATGTGATAGAGAGCGATGGTTGAAAGTGGACTAGGAAGTGAATTTATAGACCGGTGAAAGACAGCTCACCGATGTGTCATGCAGG
Organism: Limonium bicolor; assembly: GCA_023374045.1. Lineage (NCBI taxonomy): Eukaryota > Viridiplantae > Streptophyta > Magnoliopsida > Caryophyllales > Plumbaginaceae > Limonium > Limonium bicolor. Next base: position 345,475,082 of record CM041777.1, read on the forward strand.
GTTAATAAATGAGTTTCAGTCTTGTTGGCAGTCTAGGCTGTAGGACTAGGTGTCAAGTGAGAATTATGGATTAGTGAAAGTGTGAGGTTTTATCTCTTATCAAATTGCAGTTCTTTAATCAAGAAAGAAGCATCCAAATCAATAAAGTCATTCGAAGAGTTTGTATTCAGATGAGAAAATGTAACAATTTACGTGTTCTCATCACTCATCAAAAGATTACTTTTGAAAGAGATAGCCAAAGATAAGAAAGCAAAAGGCAACAAAAATCTAACTAAGTCTGAAGACAACTCACGAGTGCACTCAAGCCTCTAATAGGCATAGAACTCTCAGGCTATGTGTTTATCTATGTAACATATGGCTCCTTGAACCATGGATTGGACACTTGGTTCATCGGAGACAGCCTGGACAGTTGTAAGAGTGAGTCTTACACGCTGAAGAATATCTCGAGCGGGAGTGTCCATAGTGGCCCTTGACCTATCCAGGACCGGTGAAAGACTGCGCTTTCTCTTGAGTTCTGAAGACTTGGCTAGCGGCCAAGCTTCTGATCGTGAGTCTTCGCACCTTGCAGGCTTCTGAAAGACTATGAGCTTCTCCCCTTGGGTTTTGATCCCCATATTTGACAGCATCTTGGAGCAGATGCGGTCTTGAGCGGTCCACGAGTACTCGTTGAAGCGGTCGGTATCCACTCCAAAGTCCTTTAGAGCCACGGTGACCACTCCTCCGTGCACTAACCCTTAGTTCACATGCCTACTTTCGTCGAGTGTGAGAAGAATCATTGTTGGAAGATCTATCTTCTCCTTCGTCCTAAGCGCATACATGATCCGCACATCTCTTGCATTGACAATGTGGGTGCGCTGATTTCTTGGAGTGATATTGTGGGTGAGGATGCTGTGAAGAACTCTGTCTGGGATGGACATTTGCACTGCATTAAAATTTTTCATGGTTTCCTCTTTGTTGAAGAGGTTGACCATTTTTCCCCCTTGATGTCCGAGATCGTTCCATGTTGTATCCTTGGGAATGACTAGTTCTTCGGGCTCCAGGTTGAATGTCTTGCATATCCAAGACTTGGTGATGTGGACGAGAGTTCCCTAAACTTCTGAGATGATGTAGTCCTCATCATCTTCGCTCTGAAATGGGCCAAGATGTCGCATGTGCTCCTTGAGCAGCTCGGTGTAGCATACGACAGTTTCTTGGAAGTAGTCGACCCATCCTTGGAACTCCAGTAGCTTCACGATCTTGCCGAGACCCATCTATTCCATCCCCTCGATATCCAACGTTTTTGGTAAGACGGGACATGACTTGTCGTCAATGTTTACGGCTTTGATGATGGAGGGCTGTAGTTGAAATACCCGTGAATTTTGAGTTAGGAAGTGCATATTATATAGTTGATGTGAGTGATTTAGTCGTTACATTGGAACGATTATAGAATGGCTGGCTAGTCCGAGGTTAATGTTATTAATGGGCCCAGGGAAGTTAAAATAATTATCTACCTTTCCTTCCTCTTCCTAAATTGATTATAATTATAATACACTCTCCTTGTTTTCTCCTATGTTATTTAAAACTAATATCTCCATATTCTACTGACGTTACCACGATCTCCTTACTTTCTCTAAATTGATTTCCCAATATTATTTTATCTTCTTTTAAATAAATATCTCTCCCTAGAAGATAATTCCATTCACCCTTATCCTTCCACAACAGCTAAACTATTTTCCATCTCACTTTATTTCAAACTGATTAGTAATTTATTCCTTCATCTTTCTTAATTAGCTACTTGGTAGGAATTTATTTCCTCTTTCAAAATTATTTACAACATCAATTATTTATTTTCCCCTTCTAAAACTAATTACATTATTATCTAATTAATATTATCTCTCCTCTTTTTACAATTAATTTTCTATTTATAACACGATCTCCACCATCATCTCCTTCATCCACATCGCAACGCTCTTACGCTCTTCCTTTTCAAATTCACAATCTCTTGTTTCTTTTTCCTGCTCTTCTCAAGTCTCTTCCTTGGTGCCAAATTAGAGTATAAGGGTAAGGTCTAATACCTGGGTAAGGTTTTGGATTATTTTGGTTTTGAATTGATGGTTTCTGATTAGTGGTTCTTATAATTCTAGACCCCGAATTAGTTGACGGGTGCTATTTGTGATCTTGCTGAACCGTCCTCATCGGTGGTGTGAGTTGAGTAATCAGGTAAACTTCTGTACTCATAATTGATTTCTTGTGTGGATTTTGAATTATTGAAGGATTATTTAAAACCCTAATTTGGGAGTTTGGAAATTGGGAATTTATTCCCCCGCGTATTCTGGATTCATTGGTTTTGCAAATTGGAATTGATTACTGTTCTGGGAGACTTTCATTGGATTAATTGCTTTGTTGGTACCGAATGGTGCTCTGTGTAAATTGTTGGTACCTTTGGTACTCCGTGTAATTGATGGTACTTGGTACCCATGTTTGTATATTTTTGCGTTGCGTACAATGAAACACAGTTAAGCTCTATGATATACTCCTTTGGGTCAGAAGTACCTTATGGGGGGTGTGCACACTTAAGGACTTGGGGTGAAGTGGTATTATTTTTTTGCGGCCTCAATTTGGGTGTCCGTCCGCGTATACTTGTGATTGATTCCTGGTGAAACCTTCCCCGATTTATTTTGATGAATAGTGATTGTTGGAAATGGTTTTGGTTTGGAAATGAAGTTGTTTGTGTTATTGGTTTGATTATTAAAAAAGGAGTTTCAAAATGTATTTTACACAATGAGACAGAGTTTACTCAGTTTCACTGATTTGTGCGGTCCCTTCGTGTCGGTATATTGTTTTCTGATCGTAGGTACGGATTACTGAAGTTGGGGATGTGAGATGCGCTGTCACATAGCATTAGGAGTTTGTTCAATGATTAAGTTACCATATTTGAGTTGCAATATTTGAGCTACAATATTTGGGTTACAACATTTGGGTTATAATGTATTGGAAACTTATTTTCTGTTGAATTGGTAGAGGAATAGCCTGAGCACTCAAGGGTTGAATGTGGCGGTAGCACTCTGGATTTGAAAGTATTTTCCGCTGTGTTTTTATGGTAAACATTCACTACATTTGCTTATGAGTCAATCATTATCTATTGTCATTAATGTTGTGGTTATGCTATACTCTCTCTGATTGTATTTTCCCTTCTGTTTTCGCAATTAGGGACCTGTCCGAATGTTCGTCCGAACATCCATGTTCGGACAGGCCCCGAGAATGTTTTACCTTTCGCAGTTTGTATGTGTCCGAACATCTGTCTGAACTTACATGTTCGGACAGCATGCGAGGACGGGTTTGAACTGTAAGTCTCGGCATTGGTCCGAACTTACATGTTCAGACCAATGTTCGGACCACGTACTTGGATTTTATCGGAACTTGTGTCCGAACTTACATATTCTGGCACATGTTCGGACACTTGTATTTTAAACTTTCGACTTGTGTCTGAACATCCATGTCCGGACACAAGTTCGGACGCCCTTACCTTCTGTTTGCAGCTCTGGACTTGTGTCCGAACATTAATGTCCAGACACAAGTTCAGACACTCGGTATTTCTCAACATGTGCTCTCTCGGCTTGTGTCCGAACATCAACGTCCAGACATAAGTTCTGACATACCTTCTTTCTAAATTTTAAGACTCGTTTGAAGTCTGTTTTCAATTCCGTTTGCGGCGTTAGATCCGTATCGACACATTCTTTCATTTGAGAAAAAAATCCAGGGTGTTACAGTAGTTGACTCAACCTTTCCAGATGCTTGAGCGACTGCTTGGGCTGGGACTTGATGACATCGCGCTTGGTCTGAAAGAGCTCCTCTAGCTCTTGGGTGTGAGTGAGCCATTACATGCTTTCCATTGGCCATCCTCAGTTGCTCATGATCCTCTAGGGTAGGGATGACTGGAGAGAGCGATTCCGTGTCGCTTTCCCCTTCTTGACTGGATCGGAGATGTGTCGGGGAGCGCTCGTCGATGGGTTGAGTGGCTTGAGCTGGAGGTGTTTCCTTGTCATCGAAGTCGGGAGCTTCCAGACCTTCCTCTAGAATAGGACCTTCCTCCCTTTTTGACTTCTCGTCACTTTGATCCTCCTCCTCCTCGACCTCATTGGCAATCTGTTCGATGAGGTTGAGAGGGGTTACTTCATCTTCACTAGTGAAGTTGAGTTTGTGAGACGCAGGTTCAGTGTGGAGTGGGTTTGCTCGGGTTCCTTAAGTTTTTCTTGAAGGTGCTTTGATGCGCGGGTAGTGTGGTTGGTGGAGGCTTGTGTGAAGCTTTTGCTTTTCGGAATATTTGGTCTTTTTGCTTTGAATTGTTTTGTGGCAATTTTTGTGGTCTTTGGGGATGGAGCGGAGAAGGTCATGGCTGCTGTTTCCGTGGGAGTTGAGACAGAAAGAATTGTGGGTTTAAGTGCCCGACTTGAATGAGATTGTATAGGCGGGGAAAGTAGAAGCTTAAATAGGTTACCTCTTCAGATTTTAATTCCCCTTCTTCTGAGACTCGACACTTTAAGTCGTTTTCTTCATCGACTGACATCTTGTTGAAAGTTGCAGCTTTTGGAACGGTTGAAGGTGTGGTCGGCTGGCTGTCGGTGATAGTTTATGGACTTGGGTTTGTGATGATAGCCTTGGCGTTCTTTGAACAAAGAGCAGATTTGGGTTCCATTTTGTAGGTGCAAGTTTTGTAGGATTTTAATACTCTTAGATCGAGATTTCTTTAGCGAGGCTTTTAGAATGTATGACACTAAGCTCACGAGAGTGTCTGTAAGAGAGAAAAGAAGCTGATTTTATACTTAGGGAGTGAAATAGAGTATTGCATCCTAATCCAATTCGATCCGACTTACTATCCTACATTACCTGGCCTCGATTACAAATCTCGTAAGGGGGAAAGAGAGAGAGAGCATTTCGTTAGAATCAAGCTTAAGTTCGATTGCCAAATATAGCGTGTCTTATTTCATGAGGGTACACCCCTATTTATAGTATTTTTAGGCCTGGTCTTAGGTTGCCAGCCTGTATGTTACATGTATAAGTACGGTTTTGCCCTTCCCCAGCATCCTTGGCCGACCACAGACAGCCGGCCATATTACACTTTGTTTTGCCTAAGTCCTACTTTCATCTAGCTGGGGACAGCTGGAAGCCTTAGGTATTTCTATTTCCATCTGGCTAGAGACGGCCGGATGCTCCATGCGTCTTATTTGGCTTGGTACCATTTCTTCCCTTCTCATCAGTCCCACAAGTTCTATCTTTCTGAATTTTCGGTGAAGAAAATAGAACTTCTGTGTCTTGTGATCCGGCAAGAAATTTTTGCGGCTGCGGCCAACTCTGAGGTTCTTTGGCCTGCCTGTGCTTCGTCTTTTCCTCATCCCAGTCCCACAAGTTCTTTTTCTTTATATCTGGAGAGAAAGAACTTCTTATTGGTCATGTGCGAAGCTCGTGACTCAAACCTGTCCTGTATCGCTCTTTTTGAATTTTCTCGCCTGTTTTCAGTGTAGAATACGTAGGGTCCCTCTTCTGACTAATTGTCGGAACCGTCTTTAGGAAGCGTGTGGCCCTCCCTTTTTTCCTGTAAAAAGGTGTTTTTTGTTTGCTTATATATATATATATATATATATATATATATATATATATCATTTGAGCGGGAGAAAACTTCCCTTAAAGTCCGAGTTTTTGAGCTTCCTTCTCTTTCCTCCTCTGTCCTCTTGCTTTGACTGTCTTCTTCTCTCGCTACTTTGCTATCATGCTCTGTCTTTCCTTTCGTTGTCGTTGCTTTTCAATTTCGTGCTAAGTTCATCAATGTCTACCTCTGCTGCAAAAAAGAGTAAGCTTGCTGTGAATTTTCCGCCTGCCATCGAGGCGATTCAGGGCTCTCGCTCCCCTAATGGCTGTCGTCCTTCGTACCTGAAATCTTCGAAGCCCTTTTTGTCCGAGCGCCAGCCCTCTCCTTCCTCTCTTGATTTCTCCTCCCTTAGTGATTGTCTCAGGAGTGTCGAAGCTCCACTTGGTACCCAGATTTTCCTACCATCCCCCGATTCTCACCCCAATGACGACTTTGGCCTTGGGTATATGGTTTACGCCGATTTTTTCCGCTCCGGCCTGACCATACCCCCACACCCCTTTGTCTTGGGCTTTTTGCTTCGTCGCTGCTGCTCTCTTGCCCATCTACATCCGAAGGCTATTTCACATCTCCACGCCTTTGTCTCTCTTTGTGAAGAAAACAAGATTCGGCCGGAGGGTACCGACTTTGCCCGATTTTTCACGGTTAGGGTTGATCCTGACAGCCTAACCCTTATTGCGAAGGCCGGATACTCCCTTTTTGACTACAAGAAGGTTCATGAGTGGAGCTCGCGGTGGTTCGTCATCATTCCTCCGTCCGGCCGCTGCCTGGGTGTCCCATATTGTGCCGAAGTCACCAAAGGTCAGTTGATCTGTCCCCCTACTCCTCCGGCCGAGCTGCCTATTTCGAAGATTCTGAGGGCACAAAATCGCAAACCGCCGACTGTTGAGGCATTTTTTACAAATGCACGCTTATCTTCACTGAAGACCTACCACAGTAAGTGTTTGACTATTAGCACTAGTTTTGCTGCCTCTTTTGTTTCTCTTATTGCTTTGGTGTGTTGTACGTAGATTTCTTCCAGAAGGGAGAAAAGATCGGTCCCTTCTATAGCTGGAACTTTGTCACCTTCAAGATTGGGGACGAAAAGATCAATTACTATGACACGATGAATGCGGCTGTCGATGCGGCTGAACCGCTCTTGGGAGATGCTGCTCTTTCTATGAAGCGCTCAAGGCAAGAAGCCAGAGATGACCAAACTAGTCAGTCGAAGAAAAAGAAAAGGCTGGAATCCCTGAACGTACCAACGCCGGATTGCCAGGTACATGGCACGTGAGTCCCGAGTCTGGACGCCGTGTCTTTCTTTCTCTCACCCCTGGTTCGGGTCTAAACCTTGGTTCTCGCCCGGGGCGGGAGTCTGGTCATCCGACCCGATTTACGAACAGTTTCCTGATTTGTCGGGTTACTTTTCTTCAAATCCTGCTCAAGAAAATACTTTGGAGGCCACAGGACTCTGTACCGACCCTTCGGCCAAACAAGGTTTTGATCGATCCCTCCTTCTTTCTCGTTCCTTTGTTTTTTACAGTGCCCTTCTGTCTCCAGCTTTGTATGTACTCGAACCTTCTGGTAATGAAATTACGTCTGGTTTTATTACTTTGGCAGTCTCTGTTCCTGTCAAGCAAAGACTAAAGAAGAAAACTACATCAAAGCCAAAGGCTCCATTGTCAGGGACATCAGGAGAGGAACAAACCTCTAATAACCCTGAGGCCTCAGCCTCATTCTCCATTGATGTTGCTGCGGCCAAGGATGCGGCGTGGGAAAGAGCGACGGAGTATCAGCAGGAGCCCGAAGATCCTGAGCTTTGGAGCAAGCAAAGAGAGGACATCATGGCCTCTTCTTCTTCTTCCCCTCCTCCTTCTGTCCAGGAGTCCTTTACCGGTCCCTCCCAAAAGGAAGGATGGTTTTATCATCGTGGGCACCCTCTTCCTCTGATCTCCTGCGAATCCGCCAAGTATTCTGCTGTCTAGAAGGAGGCAATAAAGAGATCCGGTCATCCAGACAGGATCTTCGCTCCTCCGGCAACCGTCACTGCTACTAAGGAAAGGTTGCGGATGGGAGATGGGGGGGCAGATGCCATTATGCGGCACTCCCTCCCAATAAAAGATGTGTTTGACTTCATGTGGGAGGGCATCTTTCGGGTTGGCGTACACTCCTTTTAAATATCTTTCTTTGTGTTCCTTTCTTGTTTTGCTTTGCTTTTCCTCTTAATCTTGTTAACTGTGCTACTTGTTTTAGATGATGTCCATGGCCCAAAGTGCTGAGGTTCACTCCAGCAACCTCCTGTCTAGGCTTCGCTATGAGGAGAGCCGAGCCGATAATGCTCAAGAAGAACTGAAGCGGAGCCGTTCCTCCCATGATGCTTATATCGACCAGATTCTCTATGAGATTGATCTCAAGGTGAAGGAGAGGACTGAGGCAATAAACAAGGATCTGCGGCTGTCTCGGCAGGAATGCGCCCGTCAGCGTGACGAATATGAGCTGCAACTGAAGAAACTTCGAGAAGAAGACTTTTCTTTAAAAAGCCGGATCCTACAAGCTGACGAAACTTTGATAGAGGTACGAAACCGTCTTGCTTTTGGAAAAGACGAGCTGGCTCGGGCCTTCTCTGACCTAGACGTTTTGCTGAATCAGGTGCGTTCTGCTCACCGGAATGAGGTGGCTTCCCTCCAGGCCGACAAGGCTTTTCTCTATGAGGAGAGGAACTCTTTTAAGCAGGAAGCTGAGGAACTTGAACTGGAGAAGCAGGCTCTTCAACGAGAAAATGAGGCCCTTGTAGAGGAAAAGGGAAAGCTCATGCAGGAGCTTAACTGCTCGTCGGAGGAAAAGGCCGCACTGGAAGAGCAATCAAAGACTTCTTTCGAACAAGAGAAGCAGTCTTTGCTTCGGGATTGCTCTATTTTAGAAGAGGAGAAGAAGGCCCTTGCTGCAGAAAAAACTGCTTTGACAAGTGAGAAAACCAGGCTGGAAGAGAGGGTGAAAGACTTGGAGAAAGCCATGTCTCGCCTCCAAGTTGAGAATGCTGAGTCGTCGAACCAAGGTAAACCTTCAGATCTCGATTTTTTCGTTTCTTCCTTTTACTCCCTTTATTTCTTACCTTTCTTGTGTTCCGGTCAGGCTTGAGCTCTACCAATCTTCTGAAGCATGTCCGGAAGCTGAATGATCGGGTAAACAGTGCTAAAGAGGAGTTGTCTCTAGCCAATGCTCAACGTGACAAATATCGAGCCCAGGTCTTGACCCTTGAGTCCCAAGTGGCTAAGCTCATGTCGTTTTCACGCAATCTCAGGAGGAGATACAGAAGCAAGGCACGATTAATGCTCATCTTAAGGAATCCTTCGCTTCTCAGTGCCGCAGGATAGTCGACATCTGCCAACAGATTATCTTGGAGCACTTTCTTGAGAAAGGAGAGTTACTGGATGATGATTTGTACAACAGGCTGGAGTTCAAAGCTGTTGCCCAGAAGTCCAACTTCTTCGAGGAGCTCGAGAGATTCTGCCGCAGTCTTGGAGAGACATGCTTTGGCTCTGGCCAAGCCTCCTTTCTTCTGGTTGGAAGCAACATCCAGCCGTCCGCCGGAGGGGTGCAGCGTATTTCTAGGAGATCCAAATCTTCTGAAAGCGTGGCTGGTAGTGGCGATAAGTTAGCTGCAGAAAAATAGAATGGAGTTTCTTTTATTTTTAGAGGGTTTTTTTTGGCATGTATCTTTTGTATTTGCCGAATCTTTTGTAATGATTACACTCTTGTAGTTGTTTTTACCCCACTCTTGGGAGGAATACAAGTTATACTTTTCACAATCTTTGTTAACTTGTCTGCCGGAGCCGCCGGTTTCTTATTGTGCTTTTGCCTCCTCTTTTTTTTATCCAATTTGTCTATCACTATGGTATTCTCCTTTTTTTTTCTTGAATGGCGACCATATGGTTATCTTATGCAAGTTCTGTCAGTTAAGCGTTTACCCTTACAACACAAGAAGCTTGCGGCTTATTGACTGAACCTTTGTTTTAGCCGAATATTTTCTTTTAAAGTATGGCCGTCTGCGGTTTTTGGCCAGATTTTTCTTTCAAGGCGTGATAGCCCACGGCTCGTTGGCCGGTGCTTACTTTCAAGGCATGATAGCCTGCGGCTAGTTGGCCGGTGCTTACTTTCAAGGCATGATAGCCTGTGGCTCGTTGGCCGGTGCTTACTTTCAAGGTATGATAGCCTGCGGCTCGTTGGCCGGTGCTTACTTTCAAGGCATGATAGCCTGCGGCTCGTTGGCTGGTGCTTACTTTCAAGGCATGATAGCCTGCGGCTCGTTGGCCGGTGCTTACTTTCAAGGCATGATAGCCTGCGGTTCATTGGCCGGTGCATACTTTCAAGGCATGATAGCCTGCGGCTCGTTGGCCGGTGCTTACTTTCAAGGCATGATAGCATGCGGCTCATTGGCCGGTGCTTTCTTTTGCTCTTTTTCAAAAAATAATACCTCTTTATTGAAGAATCATAAATTTTACACATAGAATTTTTTCAAACATTCCCCATGCCAAGAATGTGGCAATTCGTACCCTTCACCATTTTTTAGGCGGTATGAAGCTCGTCCCGTCTTTTGGTGTATGATGTACGGTCCTTCCCATTGGGGCTCTAGTTTCTTAGGCTGTTTAACTTCTCGGAGAACCAACTCTCCTGGAGCAAAACTTCGCTCTTTTATCCTTTGGTTGAAATATCGCTCTACCTTGGATTTATCTTTTGCCATCCTTATTGCGGCGGCCACCCTAGTTTCCTCGAGGAGGTCTAGACGGTCCTGTATTCCCTGATCGTTGACTTCTTCGTCATACGATTCCCACCTTACTGATGGTACCACAATTTCCGCCGGAATGACAGCCTCTAAACCATATGTTAGTCTGTAGGGTGTTTCTCCTGTCGGCCCTCTTTCTGTTGTTCTGTATGACCAGAGGACCTGGGGTAACAACTCTGCCCATTTTCCCTTTCTTTCATCGAGTTTTTTCTTTATTGCCTTTACTATCTGACCATTCACATTCTCGACTTGCCCATTTGCCTGGGGGTGAGCCACCGATGCGAACCTTAAGTCGATCTTCCATGCTTCACAGAATTCCCGGAAGCTTTCGCAATTGAATTGCGTTCCGTTAACAGTTATTATTGCCTTTGGTATGCCAAACCTGCATACCACATATTTCCAGATGAATTCTTGTGATTTTCTAGCTGTGATGGAGATAGTGGGCATTGCCTCGACCCACTTTGTGAAATAGTCGATGGCGACATATATGAACTTGAACCTCCCTGGTGAAGCTTCTTGGAATGGTCCCACAATATCTAATCCCCACATAGCAAAGGGGATTGGGCAGAGGATAGATTTTCATTCAGTCGGAGGATTGTGTATTTTGTTTCCGTGCTCTTGGCACTTGAGACACTTTTGTATATATTCTTTGCAATGTTCCATCATTTTTGGCCAAAAGTATCCGAGCCTCAGGATTTTGTGCATTGTGGTTCTTTCTCCTTGATGGTATCCATAGAGCCCATCATGCACCTCTTTTATTAGTTCTGCCCCTTCGGCCACGGTAACACATTTCAGTGCTGGTCTTGCGAAAGATCGCTTATATAGCTGGTTATTCTCAATGAAAAAGGATGCGGCCCGCCTTTTTATTATCCTGGCCTCCTTTTCTTCTTCCGGCAACTTTCCTTGTCGTTTGTAATCTATGATTGGATCCAAGATTCTGTTTTGTCACTCGACTCTACCGTGAATACTTGAGCCTCATCTATGCTTGACGCAGTTTTGACTTCTAGCCATATTTCATTGGGTACTTTTTCGGCCTTACTTGCCAATTTTGCCAAGGCATCAGCCTCGACGTTCTCCTTGCGAGGAAGGTGTTTTAGTTCGCATCTTTGGAAATTTGCTTTTAGCTTCTGGACTTTGAGCAAGTACCTCCATAGCTTTTCCTCTTTGACTTCATAGATTTTGTCGTTTTGTCTCGCTACTAACATAGAATCTGAGTATACTTCTAATTCTGCGAAAAGTAAAATTTTATAAGCTTTATTTTCAACAGGATTTTATAGGAAAGAAAGAATAGAGAGGGTATCCTCCTATGGAACCTGTTGCCCCTAGGGCGGTAGCCACCTCCAAACCCTGGATAAGGGCTTCGTATTCAGCTTCGTTGTTGGTAATGTCAAAGTCTAGCCGGAAGGCGTAGTTCAAGCTTTGTCCGTCCGGCGCTTGTACCACTATTCCAGCTCCTGCCCCATTTTTGCATCGGGCTCCGTCAACTAAGATGATGTATGGATTCTGGGGCTGTCTCTCTTCCTTTGCAAAGTTTGTTTCTGTTATGAAATTGCTAAGGCTTGGGCTTTAATCGCTGTTCTGGGCAAGAAGTGAATTTCATATTGTGTTAGCTCTACTGTCCAGCTCACCATCCGGCCGGAAGCATTTGGATTGTTCGCTATTTGTTTGAGCGGCCAATTGGTCCTGACAAAGATCCGATGTGACTGAAAATAGGGCCGTAATTTCCTTGATGCCACTACTAATGCAAACAAGATTTTCTCTATGTTAGTATACCGTCCTTCTGTTGGGCTTAAAATTTTGCCGGTATAGTAGACTGGTACCTCCCTTTTCTCCTCCATGATCAAGGCAGCCGCAACTGCCCAATCTATCGCGGACAAATAAAGGTAGAGGTCTTGGCCAGGGGCAGACACATCCAATTTAGGCAGATCCCGAAGCATTTCCTTGATCTTTTCGAACGCGTCTATACATTCTTGTCCCCACTGGACTTTGCTATTCTTCCTTAGAATATTGAAGAACAGGATTGACTTTTCCTGAAGCTTGGAACAAAATCTGCTTAATGCTGTGAGTCTCCCGTTCAGGGCTTGGACATCCTTGATATTTTTAGGTGGAGAAAGGTTGATAATTGCTTGACTTTTTCTGGGTCGACTTCGATACCTCTCTGTCCCACAATGAAGCCAAGAAACCTTCCTTTAGTCACACCAAATATACACTTCTCCGGATTCAGCTTGATTTGGTATTTGTCCAGAGTATCGAATGTTTCCTCTAAATCTTTCATGTGTTGCTCTTTTGATGGGCTTTTTACGACTATATCGTCAACATAAGCTTCCACATTTCGCGAGTTGTTGAAAAAATACCTTGTCAATCATTCGCTGAAAGGTAGCCCCTGCGTTTTTCAGGCCAAAAGGCATTACTCTGTAACAGAATGTTCCGGCTGAAGTGATAAAGGATGTTTTTTCCGAATCTTCTTCTTTCATCTTTATCTGATTATAGCTGGAGAATGCATCTAGAAAACTTAACACAGAGCTCTGAGCAGTTGAAACTACCAATCTATCTATTGATGGCAGGGGATAAAAATCTTTAGGACATGCTTTATTTAAGTCTGTGAAATCCACACACATTCTCCACTTTCCATTTGCTTTTTTTACCATGACAACGTTAGCCAGCCATCGTGGGTATGCTACCTCCCTGATGAATCCGGCTTTGAGGAGCTTTTGGACCTCGGTTCGTGCAGCCAAATCCCTCTCTTCCCCTATTACCCTTTTCCTTTGCCTGACTGCCGGATGCTTTGGATCTACTCTGAGCTCATGCCGAATAACGCTTGGGTCTATTCCAGGAATTTCGTCCGTGCTCTAGGCGAACATTGTCCTTCTTTTTTCCAGGAACCTCATTAAGTGAGTTTGCTCTCCACTGTCAAACGTAGTTCCTATTTTAAAAAATTTAGAAGGGTCAGATTTTAAATGTACCTCTCTGGGGGAGTCTTGAGTTGTTTGTCGTCCTTCCTTTTCTTGACTTGGCTCCGGGGAAAAAGGTAACTTCCCCTTGAACTCCTTTTGTGATCCTACAGTTTTGACCACCTCCTCGCTAGGAAGACTGTCCATGATGCGGACCTCACACATCCGAGCCATCTTTTGGCTTCCCCTTATCATAACCAACTTCCCGTTTGTGGTTAGATATTTCAACTTCAAGTGATGAGTACTGCATATAGCTTTGAAAGCATTAATCCCTGGTCTTCCGAGATACATGTTATATCCAGACAGACCTGGCACAATAAAAGCTGTGAGTTTCTCCGTTCCCCTTTCATCCCCTTGACCCAGGGTCATTGTAAAATCTATACTGCCGGAGGACGTGGTAGAGACTCCTCATACAAACCCTCATAGAACCACCGAATATGGCTTGATCCGGTCCTCAGGCACTTCCAACCTTTTAACCGCTTCGGCTGATATGACATTTGCTCCGGCTCCACTATCAATCAGGATTCCCTCCATCATTCGATCGTTTACCTGCGCACGGATGACGAGTGGATCATTGTATGGATACAACACTCCATCTTCATCTTCGTCGGAAAAGAAAATTGGAGGAAAGCTTTCTCTTTTGGCAATCTTCCTTTCCGGGAGTTCCTGATGCACTTGATGAATGTGCCTTTTTCTTTCATTAGGGGTTAGTGGTCCTACCTCCGAAAAAAGTCCGGTGAGTTTTCTTAGAGAAAATTTTGTTAGCCTTCTTTTTGGGAAAGGGGGTTTGCTGTAAACAAAATGAAAAAAATGAAAATTCTATTCCTCTTATTTCACAACGTGATGCTTGACAATTTATCCCTACATGTTCGATTTTTATGAAGACAATCTATGACCAGTCTCACTTTTTAAGAAGTTTTGTTGCCCGAAGAAAAAGAGAAAAAACTTTTACTTTCCTTCTCTACAGACCTGTTATCATACCAACCAATTTGCCAGGGTCAAGCCTGGGGTGAACTTCCTCCTCCTGCCGGCCTCGTGGTGCATTCTGGGCGCCGCCCTGCTGACCGCCGTACTGCCTTTATGTTCCGCTTGTTGCTTTCCCTTCTTCTTATTTTCCTCAATGATTCGGAGCTCTTTGGCCAGGGTAGCACAGTTTACAGTCCGGTGGCTGCGGTTTCCATGGTATTCGCAGAATGCAACTGGAATTTCTCCCTGCGGCGGCTTTCTTGGCTGAGGAAGATATCCTTCTCTTACTGCGGCAGCATATTTTCCTGGGTCAATGTAGACAATGGTCCTCGCCCCCTGATGCTGCGGCCCCTGAGAGGAAGACCCGGCGGTCGACTTGTAATAATATGGTTTGTATCTTGACCCCCTCTTCCGGCATTTCCACCTTGCCCCTCTTTTTTTCCTGATGCTGCTGTATTTTTGAAGCTATCTGCTAGCTCTTTTGCCTTGTTTTCTGCTATCTCAGATTTCAAAAAATCGTGAATCATTTCTGCTAATTCCCCATGAGTTTTTGGTGCCTTTATTGCAATTTTTCCAGCAAGCCGAGCCTGAGCCAAGCCATTACCAAAGGCTTTAATCAAGATTTTCTCATCGATATCATCAATTTCTATGACCTTCTTATGGAAGCGCTCACTGTACTCCTTCACAGTTTCTCCCCTTCGCTGCTTGACGTCCATCAATTCTACTGTCTCCTTTTTAACCTTCTTGCTCGCGGCGAAGTATTGTTGAAATTCTTCAGTCAGTTGCTTGAAGCTGGTGATGGACTGTGGCGGCCTTGTGGAGATCCATCCCAATGCTCTCTTTGAAAGCGTTCCTGGGAATAATTTGCAGAGGACGAGGGAGCTGATCCCTTGAGTATTCATGGCAAACATGAATTTCTTGATATGTTGGGCGGGATCTCCTGTCCCATCATATTTCTAAATTGCCGGAGCAACGAAGTGCGGCGGGAGCTTTGCTTTCCTTATCCTTTCTGAGAAGGGGTACAGGCTCATATTCTATCTGGTCGTCTTCTTCCATTTCTTCCTCGCAATGACTGTATTATGCTTTCGATCCTTACTTTCTTCGCCATTACTGCCTCTGGAATCCTTGTTTCTCAACTGCTCTACGGCCTCAGTCATTTCGTCCCACTTCTTCTGATATTCCTCATCTCTTTGCATTAATTCTTGTTGCGGAGTCTCGTTTCCCTCTACAATCTTCTCGTTAGTCGATCTAACTAGTCCCTTCAGCATATCCTCGAGATCTTTCTTGGAGATGGCTTCTGGCATCTCAGAACTCATTTCCTCTTCAACACGATTGTTATCTTCGGTAGTGTTCTTCGGTGTTTTCTTAGATCTCGGAGCCATTTCCCGTATTCAGATCCTGAAAAAAATACCATTAGTCATTTCAGGATTTTTCCTACAAACGTCAAAGATCACTTCCCTGCTTCTATGTGGTCTCGTGGTTGCTTCTTGCTGTTCTTTTCCCACAGACGACGCCAAATGAAACAGAGTATTGCATCCTAATCCAATTCGATCCGACTTACTATCCTACGTTACCTGGCCTCGATTACAAATCTCGTAAGGGGGAAAGAGAGAGAGAGAGAGAGCCTTTCGTTAGAATCAAGCTTAAGTTCGATTGCCAAATATAGCGTGTCTTATTTCATGGGGGTACACCCCTATTTATAGTATTTTTGGGCCTGGTCTTATGTTGCCAGCCTGTGTTTTACATGTATAAGTACGGTTTTGCCCTTCCCCAGCATCCTTGGCCAACCACAGACGGCCGGCCATATTACACTTCGTTTTGCCTAAGTCCTACTTTCATCCGGCTGGGGACAGCTGGAAGCCTTATGTGTTTCTATTTCCATCCGGCTAGAGACGGCCGGATGCTCCATGCGTCTTGTTTGGCTTGGTACCATTTCTTCCCTTCTCAGGGAGATTAGCAAGATTGAAGGTAATGTGTGACTAGAGTAAAACTCTCATAGCCCTTTTATAGAGTATCGGGTAACGGTCAGGTACCGTTCCCTGTCCGTTCGCTGACAGGTCGTATTAATACTATTCATAACGGGCATCGGTCAAGACCGTTTGGTCATCGATCCGTTGTGGGTTCTAGAATTCTATCCGTTATGCCTCATACTTTAGCCTTACTTTTGTGTAGTAGCTGACATATCTATTTCAAGTAGTCATTTGATACAACGTTTATGCATTAAACTTTACAAAGGCCATTGAATGACATACTTGAGGTGTTGCTAACCAGTCAGTGACTGGTCGTAAGAGTTGAAAGATAGCCTAATCGTGATTAATGAATATGATTCCAAGATCATGAATAATCTTGTTGAATCTTTCTCTACTTAATGGCTTGGTAAAGATGTCTACTAGTTATTTTTCAGTTGAGATATATTTTAACCCAACTAGTTCCGTTTCACAACAATCTATAAAAAAATGATGTCTAATATCAATGTGTTTAGTACGAGAATGATGTACTGGGTTTTTGGAGATAGATATTGCACTAGTATTATCACACATGATAGACAGTGTACCATTTTTGATTCCATAGTCACCAATTTGCTGTTTGAGCCACAAAAGTTGAGCACTGCAGCTTGCCGCAGCTATGTATTCTGATTCAGCAGTTGAGATTGCTACACTTTGTTGTTTCTTTGATCCCCATGCGACTAAACATGATCTAACAAAGAATGTTGTCCCTGAGGTGCTTTTTCGATCAGTTATAGAATCACCATAGTCTGCATCTGAATATCCTACAATATCACAGTTAGTGAATTTTGGATAAAAAGTCAATTCATAGATCCTTTGAGATAATGTAGGATTCTCTTTATAGCTGTGAGGTGACTTTCTCTTGATCTGTTTGAAACCTGGCACATAGACAAATACTATACATAATGTCAGGTCAACTAGCAGTTAAATATAACAAAGATCCAATCATTTCTCTGTACGATCGTTGGTCGACTGTTTGGTCACCAGTCATGGTACCCATCTTTGTGCCAACTTCCATTGGTGTGTCAAAAGGATTACATGTCTTTATTCCAAACCTTTTCAGTAAATCCTTTACATACTTTTGTTGAGATATGATGGTCCCTTCATCATCCTGCTTGACTTGAAGTCTTAGAAAGAACTTCAATGCCCCTAGATCGCTTATTTAAAATTCTCTTTTCATCAATGCTTCGAACTTCTTGCAATACTTTTCATCAGAAGCTCCAAACATTATGTCGTCAACATACACTTACACTATCAGGAAGTCCCTTTTATTGTTGTATACAAACAGGGTCTTGTCAACTTTACCTCTTTTGAAACCATTTTCCAATAGATAGGAGGATAGCCGGTCATACCATGATCTTGGAGCTTGTTTGAGCCCATAGAGGGCTTTGTCAAGCTTGAGTACCATGTCTTTGCCTTCCTTTGTTTCAAAACCTGGAGGTTGTTGAAATACCCCAAGTTAGAAAGAAACCCTAAAGTCCTAGAAGTCCCGGAAACCATGGAGATGGCTTTAAAACTTTATGAAAGCCTTGGAAACTTAATAAGACCCTAGGAAACCCTAATAACCAGAGAAGAAAAGCCTTAGTAAATTCTACAAGACCCGGTAAAATTCTAGTAGCCAGAAATGCCTCTATAGTTAGTTTTACCCATCATAATCACTTTTCTCCTTAGAAATTACCTTAAGCAGCTTGGTAAGCACAAGGTGGTGACCTAGTTGAGGTAAGCACGAGGTGGCGACCTAGTAGGTAGGAAGCACGAGGTGGCAACCTAGTTAAAGCACGAGGTGTCGGGAAGCATGAGGTGTCACGAAATGATTGGTTAAAAGATGTCTACACAAGCTAGAAAGCAAGTAGGGAGGTGAAACAAGCTAGTAGGAGGTGACACAAGGTCATTAGCTAGATTTTAAGTCAAATTCAAACAACATGTTCCTTATTTGCTCTTAAAACACCTTAATTAAACATTAATGTCATTTATTACATATTATCATTAGTTTTCAGCCCATGATGGCTCCTCCCTTGGCTGACCACGTCCCAGCTTTGTCACCACTTATGTGTCATGTTTAAACAAAGCCAAACCAATAGCCAATAAGAGAAGGATGGGTGTTAAGCTAGGTGTCACTCTTATAAGCCTTTCCTTTGCCTTAAGACTTCTCCTCTTCTGCCTATAAGAAATGAGCCACGACCAGGCCTTCTAACACACAACACACAACTTCTCCTACCTCATTAAACCCATAGAAACATGAATTATAGGGTAAAGCAAGCCAGCCACCCAAGAACACCAAAACAGAAGCCAATTTCCTTCCCAGTGCATAAGTCGTGTAAGAGTAGAAGGATTTGGAGGTCTTTCCAAGCGAATATCTGGGAGTTCTTGGTATCCCAATTTAGCTATTTTAAGTACCTAACTCGTGGTGAAGATAGATGGCAAGAAGGAGCCAGCTAGTTCTTGTGCTCCACATTCTTTCCTCATATGTCAATTCTGACGATTCTTTCTCTTTGGCTATTTTTGACAGCTTAGGCTGCGTATGTTTGCTAACTATTTTCATGGTGTGAAAGTATACTCTTCAATGGTGATTTTGATGTATAATAAGCTCCGAGAAGTTCTGGGAAACTGGGTGAACAAACCTTGGATTCTTGATGTTGATTTCTGTGATTTTTGTGCTTTAACTTGGAGCCAGCTTGGTGTGTGATTTTTATGAATAACTTCCATGGGGTTTTAGCTAAAAATGATGAGTAGTTATCCCTTACAATGTTCCAGTTCGTGGGTAAGTTCTCCAGTTGAGTTTTTAAGAGTTAAAGGTAAGACAAGACCTAAAAACGTGATTTAAGACCTTTCTGGTCTCTATTCAAATTATGAAGGGATTTTCGTAGTTTTCTTGGTTTTATTTCATGACCAAATACTCATATTATGTTGATATTGAACTGGTTAAAAGGTGGGCTGAAGTTATACAGAGGTAAGACCTTAAACAAAGGGGTTGTTTTTGAGGTATTTTCAAGGTGTTCATGATGTGTTCTAACTTGGTTTTTGTTTGGTTAATGGTGGCTATGTGCTTTGATTCTTATTGGTATGTTGTGTGGTTGATTTGGTAAGGTTGAGGACGTGGTTGGACCACTTAATCACTTGGTATTTACTTTGGAATCTGGTTACACAAGTTTATGAGCCCTCGGAGGCCGAACATTGATTTTTCCCCACTACCAATGAATTGTGGGTAAGCCATCATGATCTACTCTATGGGCTGATGGCTCATAGGGGGTGTGCACACTTAAGGACATGGGGTGAGGTAGAGAGGTCAGACTCTATAAATTTGGGCATACGGTCATAGAGGTCAGACTCTATAAATCTAGGCATACGGCCATTGGAAGAGGTCGGACTCTATATATCCGGGCATACGACCATTGTTTTTGTGGATGTTGAACTTGTTGTGGAACTTGGTATTCGTCATGGAACTTGATGGATCTTGATATGATAATGCTTATTACACGTGTGTTGTTATGGTTCGGTATACTTGAAGGTAAAATGTACAGGTGGTGAAAAAGGTTCTAATGTGATGTGTTTAATCTTGTGGTTATTACATGATGCTTTGTGAGTGTATACTTATGCACTTTGGTAATATTTGTTGTGGTTTCTAGCGATATATGTTGGTGTGGTACTTTGATGTTATATATGATTTCTTAAATTATAAGCTAAATGTATTTTACATGTGGTGGCAAGAATTACTTAGCTTTGTTGATGTTTGTTTTTTGGCATGTGCCCTGTGGTATTTTCTCTGTGATTGTATGACTGACCACAGGAACAAGTTAAGAAGTTGCATGAGAGAGAGAGAGGAGTTAAAGAGACTAGAGACCAAAGTTAGAAGATAATGTAGTATTTTCATACTGCCTAGTTGTAATAAGTTTAATCTCCTTGTGTAAACTAGTGATAAGTTTTGATAAAAGATGTTAGTCTACGGATGTACAAATTGTGAAAGGTTACGGTTTGGTTTTTGGAATATATATGTATAATAGTTTAAAAGTTTCAACTTAGTTTAGTATGGTGGTGGTAAATAGCCTTAGCATCCACAATGAGTGTGGGTGTGGGGTAGCACCCCGGGTAGTCTTGTAAGTCTTCCGCTGCATTGTTAAAAAGAAAAAAAACTAGGAAAAGTGGGGTGTTATAGTTGTTCTACGTATACTTCCTCTTTGACATATCCATTGAGATAAGCACTTTGAATGTCAAGTTGAAAGAGCTTGATTCCTCTGTGTGCAGCACATGTTAGGAGTAGTCGAATAGATTCCATTCTTGCCACGGGGTAAATGTTTCTTGGAAATCTATCCCTTCTTGTTGACGATATCCTTGGGCTACCAAACGAGCTTTATTTCTCATGACTTCTCCCATTTCATTCAGTTTGTTCCTAAAGACCCACTTTGTACCAAGTACTCCTTGATGTGTAGGGCGAGGTACAAGATGCCAGACTTTGCATCTTTCGAACTGGTTTAATTCTTCTTGCATTGCTTTCATCTAATCTGAGTCTTGTAGGGCTTCCTTGATGTTCTTGGGTTTGATAGGTGAAACTATCATGAAGAAGGCCAAAAGATCACGAGTTTGTGCTCTTGTTTGAATCCCTTTAGAGATATCAGAAATGATATTCTCTAGTGGATGATTCTTATACAGGATTCGAGATTGATGGATAGTTGATGGTGATAGAGGATCTTCGACATCATTGTTTCCTTCTACGTCATTTTATTGACCATTCATTGACCTATCGTGCATTTTTTCTTTAGTTGGTGACTCATCTTTGTTGTTTTTTATGTGATCTTTCCTGGCTAGATCAAATCCAAAGGCTTCATCCTCTTCAGATTCTTTGAACACATGAGTTTCAGTTTTATCAAATACCACATGTACACTTTCTTATACTCTCAAAGTTCTTTTGTTGTAGATTTTGTATGCCCTGCTTCTTTCTGAGTACCCAAGGAATATTGCCAAATTGCTCATGGCATCGAATTTCCCTAGGGAATTCTTTCCATTATTGTAGACATAACACTTACAACTAAATATTCCGAGGTGGCTTATGCTTGGTTTTCTACCCTTGAGCAGTTCATAGGGTGTTTTGTTGAGGATTGGTCGAATGAGCGTTCTATTAGTGATGTAACAAGCAGTTACCACAGCCTCTGCCCAAAAGACTTGAGGAAGACTGCTCCCAAGAGCATGGATCTAGCTACTTCTTGTAACATTCTGTTTTTGCGCTCAACCACCCCAATTTGTTAAGGTGTTCTAGGTGCTGAAAAGGTGTGATTGATTCCATGTATGTCACACATTTCCATGAATTGTTGATTTCAAACTCTGACCCATGATCAGACCGTAGGGCCTTGATTTTGAGATGGAGTTGTATTTAGATTTGTCCTACAAATGCTTGGAATTTCTCAAAGACATCGTCTTTGGAAGCAATACATATTGTCCATAAAAATCGTGAGTAATCATCAACAATAACAAACACAAACCAATTTCCTCCAAAACTCCTAACTCTCATTGGTCCACATAGGTCCATACGAAGTAGTTCAAGTGGCAATGACATACTCACGATTTCTTTGATTTGAAAGAAGTTTTTGTTTGTTTACTTCTCACACAGGCATCACAAAGATTGGTCTCAGATTTCTTAATCTCAGGGAGACCTCTAAACCAACTGATTTTTGACTAGTTTTCATAGTAAAGATATGCTGACATGCCCTAGTCTCTTGTGACATAATGTGGAGTCATCTATTGAGGCGGTCAAGCATGGGAGGTTTAGACTGTCAATATCCTCCAGACTGGTAACATACACATTTTTCCATCTTTTACCCCCTAACAACTCTTTGCTATTACTATGCTACAATGTGTAGAATAGAAGTGGGTTGAGTTACCTTTGTCACAAATTTGAGATACACTAAGCAAATTGAATTTTAATCCATTAACTAAATTGACATTATCAATGACATAACTTGAAATAAAACCAACCTTACCTACAACAATGATTTTTTCCTTTTTGTTGTTGCTAAAGGAAACAGTTCCTTGGCTTCCTGATTTGAGTGAGAAGAACTTTCACCTGTCTCCTGTCATATGTTTAGAGTACTCGCTATCGATGTACCAGCAGGGATCCCTTCCCACTCGATTCTGCACTTAACAAGTTAGTTGTGTGGGGTTAGGGTCCCAATTATATTTGGACCCATTTCCACCAAGTGACTTTGTTCTATTATCATTTTTGATTACCCATTTTAGCCCAATTTTCTCTTATTGCCAATGCCTCATAAAGCGTGTCCATTGACATTTGGCCTCATGGTGACTGGGTCGCCTACATAGGTGACAAACACCTCGTCGATGGGTTCCTGATGGTTACCCGACCAGTCGTTTGTTATTCCTCATGGGTGTTCTAGTATCATTTTCCGGTTTTACACATTTTTCTTTAAATCACGCTAGTTCTTTCTCTTTCTTGTTGAGAGGATAAATCAACTCATCTATCTCAGGTTGTTTACCTAGCTTCATTCTCTCTTGAACAGCGAGAATTTCACAATAATCATTTTGTAGTTTCTCTAGTGCGTTGGTGAGTTTTACTACCTTATCTTTGTCTGAATTTTTCTCTAGTGTTTCCGTTTCCTCCAAGAGCTCCTTATTTTCAATTTCAAGTGCCTCTAGTTGATCAACCAATATGAGGGAGAATTTTCTGAGTCCTAGAAGCTCAACTTTTTGAATTTTCCTTCTAAGTTTAGAATAGTTTACCTTAGTTTTCTCTTCTTCCCCATCTGATTCTAACATTTCCTTGTCTTGAGCCATCAAGCACATTTCATCGAGACAGAGATGAGCCTTTTCATCTCCTGAATGATCACTGTCTATGGTTTGATTGTCACCACTGAGCTCTGAGTCTCCTTATGCGACAATGAAGGCTTCTTTCTTTGGTTTCTTATTGAACGTCTTCCTGACAGGTTTCTTGACCTTATTGTTATCCTCTCGGGGTCGTTGTGGGCAATCTTTAATGTGGTGTCCACATTCTGAACACCCAAAACATTTGTCATTGCTCTTCCTTTGGTGATTGTCAGATTCCTTGGAGTCTTTTCCTTTTCTCATATTACTTTTGAGAAATTTTTGAAAGTACCTCTTGGCATAAAGACCATCTCATCATCATCCTTTTCTGACTCAGACCCTTCATTTTTAGCTACTTGAAGGGGTATGCCTTTCTATTTTTCCCTTTTGGAACTTTTTGATCTTCTTTGTTGTATTTTAGTTCAAATGCCATCAAGGATCCCAGCATGACTACCAGAGACATTTTTGAGAGATCGTAAACTTCTTGCATAGCATTAACTTCGCTATCAAAGGAAGTAGGAAGTGATCTGAGGAATTTTCTAATTTGGTCCTCATTTAAGATAGTTCTTCCAAGCCCAAGCATCTCATTGATCCGCTTGGTGAACCTAGTGTGCACTTCAGAAATGCTCTCCTTCTCTTCCTTTGAACAACTCTCAATGAGTATGTGGTAGTTCGATGCGAGTCTTCTTGATCTCATCATTTCCTTCATAGGTGACTTCTAGTGTTTCCCAAATTTCTTTGGCTGTTTTAGCAAAGGCAACCTTGGATTATTGTTCAGGTAGTAATGCACAATGTAGGATTATTACCGCTCGTGCATTGAATATCAATTTCTTAATTTGATCATCTGTCATGTTATCAACAGATATGTTATTTCCTTGACCATCTTGGAAGGTGTATTCACCTCGTGATACTACCTTTCATATCCTTGGATCATCAGACTTGATATGGAACTCCATCTTGTTCTTCCAATGAGTGTAGTTGTCTCCATTGAATATTGGTGGTCGATTTGGTGCAGAACCTTCTTCTAATGCTAGTATGTTTGAGTGAGACATTTTGATCTTCTTCCAAAGCAGTTAGCTTTCTAGAAGAGACCCGCTCTGATACCAATTGAAACTACCAACCTCTCCAGATACGTCCTCGACCCGTCGTGGATGTGTCGTTTGTGCTGAATAAACGATTGGATAAAGGAACGTGATAAACTCAAACTGGAAACTTCTTTTTTGATTGAGAATTTACACTCTACAAATTCACCCAATCTACCTCCGCCCAACATATGGGCTCCGGGACAGTTATGGACTTTTCACCAAAGTCCTCTACCCTTCCTCACACTAGGCCTACGGTTCCCCAACTGTTCCCCGACTGGTCAGTCTACCAAATACACGATGTATTAACTCAACGACCCAGTTCTACCTAGGTCACCAACTTCATAGTACTTACACACACTTAGTCTGACTCACACTTGCTCCAGTTATCTCTCTCCTTGTGTGTGACCAAGTTTATTTGCATTTGTCATTATGCATCGTATTTATACACATAAGTTTGTTTAAACTTATAACAAACGATCTATAACCTCCTAGACTCTAGGGGTTGTTCGCCCCTTCAGCATCAACAATATAGCCATGCTCGAACATAGGCTGATTTTCAACTTGCTACTGGTGTAGTCAAGACACGTGTCGTGCTGTGGTTGGACACGTTGGAGGCGAGTGCTCACGTGGTCGGTCACCACTTGCGCTCTCCACTTGCCTGATCTTGATGGCTTCATTAATGATCTCTAAGGCCTCATTAATGCTACGTAATGAGTGCCTCTTAATAGCCCTGACCTTGTCTTGTTATCTTGTTCATTAATGAGCAAAACTTTGTCGTGAGCTAGTTGCTTGTGTGGATGCATGAGCTTATCGGTTCACTTGATGTATTTTGTCCTTATATTGCGTCTGATGCACGAGAGTCATTGTTGTGTAGTGCTTGAGTTCCTGTGTGCACTAGAAGTTCTGCTGGAGTTATCACAGACAAGTGCCCGATTGGATGGACACATGTGATGAGCTGAGTGCGCTTGCAACCTTGTGTGCTAAGCCACTCTTCCACCTGTTTATCTGAATTCTAACTCAAAAAAAAATATTTTAGATAAACAACACCAGTTTGCTATCATCAAAACTAAAAGATCTTGACTTAGCAGATACTTTCTATGGTGAATGGTAAAGTTTTGAGGCATTTGTAGCTAAATTTTCTTTTAGGGGTATCTATGATGGATCTGCTTCTTGGAACTTTGAGTCTGAAGTGGTGTTGGAGCTGCTTGGGATGGTCAACCTAGTATTGTAGGTGAAAATGATTTGGGTTTTGAGCATGGATTGGGTGTGAAGCCCTCTATTGCTATGAATGATATTCCTTTTCTGGCTTCGGATGCTATGCCCATTGTGCAATCGGAATCCTTCAATGGAGGAGATAAGAAAAAGTTTGATCCATTAACTTCTTGTTGACATTTTTCTTCATGTTCTATGGTTGTTGTTTGTTAACTTTGTTTGTATCTCACTGAATAGTGAATATGATATAATCAGTCTTTCCATATATCAAATTCATCAAGCTAGTTCTCCCTTTGAGCGGGAGCTTTTTCCATATTCAGAGCCCGTCGGCTGCCACCGTCGCTTCCCCTTCCACGACAACTTCAGATTTCCCCAGACCTTTTTTTAACTCAAGCGCCATTGCTGCTCCTGCTGTTCGCCAACCCCATGCCAATGGGAAATGCATATTTTTCTCATCATTTGTGGTGATAGAGAATAGGGTAATCTCTGTCGCACTTGGACACATAACAACCCCATTCGCACCTCCATATATGGCCTTCTCACCCATTCTTTTACCCCTGTCAGACGCTTCCTCTCCCTCCATGTAATGATTCGGTTCAGAAATTCGACCGCCGACCACCCACATTTTTGCATGAATCCTATCATGGTTGGGGAATATCAACCTTCTCTGTCGCCCTCATCCGTACATATTCTCGTCTGCCCGTCTTATATCCATGCCCGTCCGGCCAGCCCCATGTCCCCCTCTGCCCATGCGAAACCTTTCATACTCGCCCACAGGGTTTAAATGTACCCAATTAAATGTATCTCTTTCATTGACGGTGGTTGTGGGGACGTTGTATACTAGCACACTGGGTTTAAATGTACCCGATTAATTGTACATCTCTTTTTTACGGTGGTTGAGGGAGTTTACTTTACTCCCTTCGGGTTTTAACGTACCCAGTTATTTATACAATACGAGAGTCTTAATCTCGTCTAAAGGGTTTATCATACCCGACTCAATATACGTCGAAGCGATGGTGGTTCATTAGAATTTTGTTACTCTTCTAATAGGGTTTAACCATACCCGACATAAGTTAAGTTACTGACTAAGGAAGTGACAATCCCATTGTGTGGATTGTCCGCGATAAGTAAGTTATGGTCTAAAATGAGATTCCGATATAATCTTAAGGCCTAGGAAAGAGCAGAATATAGCCTCGATATACTGTCGTCTTGTTTCTGTTGGGTTTTATTATTGTGTTTGAGTGAATGTTTGCATTATATGCTGCATTTTACGTGTTTACAACTTTTAATTATATTGTTGTAAAATTAACCGCATGTTAACGACCAAGTAGTTGTGTGTGGCCCGGTAGCTTGCGGGCTGTACGTTTTCATACCAGCAGTTGTGCTGAGCTTGTTTAGGCCTACCATTTTTCAGGTACTTGATGGAGATGTGACCCGACCGAGTGTAGGTAGGGTAGATTTTTGGACCGGGTAAATCTTTGTTTTTGTTATCACCTCAGTTAGAACTTACACACTTTTGTATATTGATGTAAGTCGAACAAACTTGTATTTTGGAACGATTAGTAGAACTCGATATGTATAAGTATTTGTTGGAGTTTATGTTGGTTTAAGTATTTAGTTATTCAGACTGTTACATTGGAGTTAGTAAGGCCTACTTAGTCACGTGGGTGGCTAACGGCGGTAACACCGGGAGTTTGATTTATTTTTCCACTGTGATTTCAATTGAGTTTAGCGTTATTAATTATCGATGATTACGAATTACGAGTTGGGGTGTTACAATCAATCTCGTTACATATCATACCTCGGCTCAGTCATTTTTAGGTTCCCTACACCTCAGAATGCTCGGTGTATTTCATTTACTTTTAGGTTCCCGACATCTTAGATACTCAAAGGAGTTGGCGGGGGAGTGGAAATAAGTCCCCTATCTTTGTGTCAACTCATTAGGGAGTAACAGCTAGTGGGTAGTGGCAATAAGTCCCCTTGGCAGATTAGAAGTTATCCCTGGACCCCAGTTGGTGGGCAGTGACAATAAGTCCCCGTAGTATACCAACCAGGAGTTCTAGGTTCCCGACACCTTGGAATGCTCGATGTATTTCCTTCACTTTTAGGTTCTCGACACCTTAGAAAGCTCGATGTATTCCCTTCACTTTTAGGTTCCTGACACCTTAGAATGCTCAGCGTATTTTCTTCACTTTTAGGTTCCCGACACCTTAGAATTCTCGGCGTATTTCATTCACTTTTTGGTTTTCGACAACTTAGAATGCTCAGCGTATTTCATTCACTTTTAGGTTCCTGACACCTTAGAATGCTCGGTGTATTTCATTCACTTTTAGGTTCTTAACACCTTAGAATGCTTGGGATATTTCATTCAATTTAAGTTCCTGACACCTTAGAATGCTCGGCGTATTTCCTCCACTTTTAGGTTCCCGACACCTTAGGATGCTCAACGTATTTCCTACACTTTTAGGTTTCCAAAACCTTAGAATGCTTGGTGTATTTCCTTCACTCTAGGTTCTCGACACCTTGGAATGCTAGGCGTATTTCATGCATTTTTAGGTTCCCGACACCATAGAATGCTCGGTGTAGTTAATTCATCCCTAGGTTTTTGGCACCTTAGAATAACCCAACAAACTTAGACTTCTCTTTTAGGTAGCCAACGCCTTAGAATAGCTTGACACCATTTCATTATTTTAGATAGCCAAAGCCTTAGAATAGCTTGACATCATTTCATCATTTTAGGTAGTCAACGGCTTAGAATAGCTTGACATCATTTCATCATTTTGGGTAGTCAACGCCTTAGAATAAATTGACATCATTTCATAATTTTAGGTAGTCAACACCTTAAAATATCTTGACATCATTTCATCATTTTAGGTAGTCAACATCTTAGAATAGCTTGACATCATTTCATCATTTTAGATAGTCAACGCCTTAGAATAGCTTGACATCATTTCATCGTTTTAGGTACTCAACACCTTAGAATAGCTTGACGACATTTTATCATTTTAGGTAGTCAACACCTTAGAATAGCTTTACTACATTTATCATTTTAGGTAGTCAATGCCTTAGAATAGCTTGACAATTATTTATCATTTTAGGCAGTCAACGCCTTAGAATAGTTTAACAGCATTTTATCATTTTAGGTAGTTAGCACCTTCAAATAGCTCAGCAATTTCAAAGTCCTTCCTTCAGGTAGTTAGCACCTTCGAATAGCTCAACAATTTCAATGTTCTTCATTCAGGAAGCCAGCGCCTTAGAATAGCTCGACAAAACCCTCAACTTTTCACATTCTTGGTAGTCAGCGCCATTGTAAGATCGGACGGCTGACTCAAACCAACTCAAGGTATTAGTCTGCGAGATGGTTTGACCCAATCGAACTGTGGATTCAATCGTTGTGGAAGCAGTCAGTCGAACTCAAGCAGATACACAATATAAGTTATTTTATTTCTTGGTCAAATAAAACAACTTACACTGCCCACTAAGTAGAAAGAATCTACTTAGTGGTTTCTCACTCACTTATCCAACACAATTTATGATTAGTACGACGATAAGTGTGATGAGACTAGGACCTACCTAGAATGACTTTATCGATGTGCACAAACTGAAACTAGTACTTTTCTCTCTCTAAGATAAATGAAGCTTTCTTTAAACATGTGCTCTGAATAATTCTCTCTGGAAAGCCTCAATGAGAAATGAAATGACAAGTATCATACATAGTTGCTAGGATTTGAACGTTGGGGAGAGTTAGTTCTTTAATTTTAGGTACTAACGATTATTTCCTTGAATTTCGGAAGCTGGAGCCAAGTCTTTTGTTTATTACCACGTTGAGAGAGAATTTTGGTCCAAGTTTGAACGTTGATGATTGTTGTGAGGTCAATGTAGTTGTTGTAGTGTCTCCTTAATTTTTGCTACTGATTGACGGACTCTCTTGACTTATCAGAAAGTCAAGGCTCCAGATTTTGCTCACATTTGCATGAATTTTGGTCCAAGGATGATGGTTGATGACAGTTGTGGGTTAGCGAACATTGCTCCTTAAATTTTCAACTGATGGATGAACTCACAAGGATGGACTCACTCGATCTTTCAAGGTTGATTGACTTTGTCTTGTTTTGAGAAGTGCTATTGACTTGCTTGATCTGGTTGACTATCTCATCAACATCTTCATACTCTAATAGTTTCCCCCTTGTTGCTGATGATAGCAAAACTCTTTATATGAATCCCAAATGAGTCAATCTGCAAAACAAGACAAGAGCAAAAAGACTTTTGGGGAACCAACCCTGTCCAAGTTCCCCCTTAATCAAAGCAGATAGATAGAGTGAATCTTTCATTCAGAGTTTCCCCTGAATCAATGAGCGCAATTTAGCAGAGCACAACCCACTAATTGAGTTCCAAAAAGGAAATATATGCCTAGTTAAGACAATTTGCAACCAACATGCAGAGTAAAAATGAAACAGAATATCCGAACTTCACCTAAGACCTAGTCTCAACAGAGACAAAGTCAATCCAGAACATTACCAGAGTGACCCGTTCGTAGAGAGACGAGATTCACTACTTCCCCTTTTTATTGTCATTAGTAGGTGAAGGTTGCAATAGAGTCTAAGTCAATCCATACATTAACAAAAAATTAGACTATATCCATAACACAAACGCGCGCTAACATACTCATGAACGACAAGGGACAAGAACTATTGTCATATTCCACAAGACCTTTCAATGCCACATACTCGTAACTTGTAATGATCCCTGTTGCATTGCATTGCAGTTTTGAAGACTTTATAACTCTATATTTGCAATTTATAAATATTTAACAAGTTAAGCACACAGGGTCTGTCTTCATCCCCGGACTTTTCTCTCCACCCATGTAGCAGCTTTGGACCAACTTTCCCAGGTTTCCCACCCATAGGAAGTTAGGTGATGAAGCACCCTTAAAGGCTTAATAACCGAGTGGACGAGGTCCATTTTGGTTTAGAAGAAACAAGTTAGCGGAGTACCTTGCCTTTGTCCTTTCCTTTTTTTGAATGAAAACCACTAAGGGACACAAAGAATAGACACAATCTATCGATATGAGAACTTGTATTGACTCAAACAGTATGCAAACAGCATGTACTAATTATTACAGCCAAGGGAGAAGAGAGACTACCGTCTTACATTGATTGAGTCATTCCGATTGCTGAATAGTGTGCCTTGAATCTGGCGGTAGGAAGAGGCTTGGTAAAGTTATATGCTAGTTGAACCTCTGTTGGAACAAAGTCAAGTTGAATGAGTTTTTTCTCAATACAATCCTTCAAGAAATGGAAACGTATTTCAATGTGTTTGGTTCTTGAATGTTGGATTGGGTTTTGAGAGATTTTAAATGCACTCTTGTTATCACAGAAAATAGCAATTTGATCTCAACTGAATTTTGCTTTGTAGAGGACCAAAAGACTAAGCATAGACCAAGGAATTGTGCATTACTAGATGTACTCTTTTGATCATGAAGGGAATCTGTCCAGTCAGAATCACTAAAACTGGATAAACTAATATAGGGGAACGAAGGTACCATAGATGAAGTTGACAGGTTGCTTTTAAGTATCGAAAGATTCACTTGACCGCCTTGAGATGGGATTGTGTAACACCCCTACTACGCACTTAGCAACCACATGAAATCGCAGCGGAATTAAATAACTAACCCAACACTAACGGGTCGGTGTTACATGCCGTTAGCCACCCACGTGGCTAACAAGGCAGAATACGTACACAGTGTACCGGTCTAATGATCAGACTCCCGAGCATAGAACTAAAACCATAAATACATCATATACAATACCGAGTATTTAATTACATTTCGTCACTGTAAACTGACAATATACCGTCATTGTAGTAACAACGGAACCAAAACATAACGCCACGGGAGCAAGGGCGCATCCCGGGCCTATCATCCAAAATAACCAAAAGTATAACATGACCTAGATCTACAGCTACTCTGCTTCTTCGATCCTCATCCTGCAATATAAATATGGAGCCCCCGAGGGGGTCAGCAACCCTTGGCTGGTATGGTTAACGCGCAGCCCATCGGCTACCGGGATACACTCAACTAATTATCATGATAACATGGCATTCATTTTAACATACAACCTATACATATGGCATAGCAAAAACATTGCATAGCACAACAACACACACTTAGTGAGAACATATCACTTAACAACAACCAAGAAGGTTAGTAAACATCATAAGCCTAGAGAATGGTCCACCCTCATGTTAAGCTTGTTACATAAACTCATTACCGTTCTGTTAGTCGAACGAGTAACTTAACTCACAGATGGATCGGATATTGTGACCCGAACACACCACACAAACACATGTTTCCCCCTAGACCGATCATAAGTCAGAATAGGTAAGCTTTGGATGAAGCTAATGGGAGATCGACCGCCAAATGAAGGAGATCAACCTTAACATTAAAAGAGTCGAATCTGATGCAGATATCTACTCTTATACATACACGCGTGACCGGACAACCGGATTCCTCACTCCCTAGTTAGCACTTGTTAGATGCTCAACATTGGAACTTAATAAGCAATCACAAACAAGTGGTTAAGTATTGTTAGTCACACGCAAGGGAAATGAGTCACATTTCAACAACACCATAATGTAAACAACTGTAAACTCGTTACATGACTTAAGTCTTACAAGGTCATAAAACACACAGAAAAACAAACAACACACAAGCCGGTGTAAACCGGTAGGCAACAGACTGCAAGAAAACCATACCTTGGTCCTTGCTTCGATTTGTTTCCACCATAGGCCACTCCTATACATGATTAATAACGTCGGTTAATTAACTTACTTAACTTCAAATTTACTAAGTATTTTACATAGTTATATGACATATGTTAATGCCCAAACTTATCCTCGATTTCCTTCATTATACCCCCTAGGGTTAACTACATAAGTCATATTCTTTTCTATTTTTTTTAAGTTTTGGGTCAGACCGACCCACCGACCGACCCAACCAACTAGGTCGGTCCCTTCCAGCAATCCTCGGATTCCAAAATTCCACTTCGTCCAACCCATGTCTGACCCAAGTCCTCTAGGTCGGACCATTCCAGAAATTTTTCCGTCTTTTAAACTCACCCGACCAACCCAACACTATTCTGACCGGCCCATAATCTTCTGGGTCGGTCCTTCCCAGAAACATTTATGTTCTTTTATCTTTGCCCGACCGACCCACGTCCGACCCAAGTCCCCTGGGTCGGACCGTTCCAGAAACACTTACGGGTGACCTAACAGAGGCCGACCGACCCAACCTAGGGTCGGTCCCCTGGGTCGGTCGCCACCAGAACATGTCCAAAACTTGTCAAATCTTTTCCAAATTTTCCACAAGCCTCCTAATGTGTTCTAACATCATTCGGCACACTTACACCCTCCTACAACATCCATAAAACTCATTTTCTATCTCCTTAATCACTTACTCATTTCTTACCAAAATTCCTAACATTTTTATTGTTTTCTCCTTAAGTTCCTAAGTGGTGTTTCATACTTATGATAACCACTATGCCAAAATGTATCCTCACCACTATAAAATTATCTCCCAAGCATCTTTTCTCACAAACCAAAACTCCTTTTTGCTATTCCTAGAATTTTCTCCACAAGTTCACACATCTTCCTTACAACACCTTACTACCTCATTGTTACTAGAACTTGTATGGACCCTAAATACAATCTCACCATGATCTTGAAGTCTCCCCAAAACACTCATTCACATTCTAAATCCTCCAAGATAATGCCTAACTCCTTTTTACATCCTAGAACACCTTAATACATGTCTTCTTCTCTAGCAAAACACCTAATCATTTCTAACACTTCCTAGTTCACCAAAACTCATTTATAGCACTTAGAACCTCTTATACATTATCCAAATTTTGACATGGGTTCTACTAACATCTTGTTACACTAAAACACATAGTTTTCACCAATAAACATCCAAGAACACTTAAATCCATCAAGAACATCCTTATACACAAACTTCGCCCATTTAACACTACATCACAATATAGTGCATAATTTAAATTGCATGGCACTTAGGCCCTTAAATAACATGGCTCTTTGGCCCTTAAATTGCATAAACCATAAACACTGAATCTCCCACATTATATTTGCCTTTGACCTGCAAATATACCCAACAATACATATGCCCTTAATAAACTCCTTGAGAGCATTTTACTAACTCATTTATCATTGGCTCTTTAGGTAGTTTTCATAAGCAATATAAGCTCATTTTTCCTAATGCATCAAACTACATTAAGTTAGCATATTTACCTCTTTTCCTCACAACGTTCTTTCTTGTTTCCTTGATTAAAATCGGCAAGGCTTTAGTTGCTTGTCAACTTCTAATCAATATACAAGCAAGGTAATGAGTACTCAAGCTTCATGCTTAATCTCATTACAAACCCTAGTTACATATATTGTCTTAAAACATTAAGATAGTTGTTTTACCTTGGTAATGAAAGAGAGTTTGAACGAGTAGCAAGAGAGGACTCCACCAAGTCCTTGAAAGATTGGAATGAAGCTAAAACAAGGCAAGAGAAAACACCATGAAGAGATGATTTTCGGACAACACTAAAACATGAAGGAAATGTTATTTTTCTTTGAGTTTCCTTACCTTGAAGCAAAGGAGAACAATAAGATGTAAAAATATAAGCTCAAGC
The DNA here is from genome assembly GCA_023374045.1 of Limonium bicolor. Lineage (NCBI taxonomy): Eukaryota > Viridiplantae > Streptophyta > Magnoliopsida > Caryophyllales > Plumbaginaceae > Limonium > Limonium bicolor. The sequence continues at coordinate 345,509,181 of CM041777.1, forward strand.
TCCTCCCATGGAGATTCCTCTTGGCACCGAAATGGAGCTCTTGGAATTCTAAGAAGACAAGGTTGGAGAGCTTGATGAGACTAGAAGAATGGTGGTCTTGGTTTTTGATTTGGTAAATGGAGCTAGGAATTACAAGGGATTGAAGATGGTGAATGGTTGTGTGCTGTAGCAACCGTAGAAGAGAGCAAGAAGGAAGGTAGAAGACGGTGGGAAAGCAAGAGAAATGAGAGAATGAGTTTGGAGTTTGCTTTTAGAAGATATTTATATGTTAAAGCAAATAGTAACTATTAGTCATCCTTTATTTACTTAATAAGCTAACAAGAGTGGTGACTCACCACCATGAAAAACGGCCCCCTTAATATATTTAGGGGTATTTTAGTCTTTTTTGACCCATTAAATTACTTATATTGACTTATGTTATAAACTAGCTTATTTTAGTTACTATTCATAAAACAAGGCACATAATTGTGAAATTTTTGATTTCCCATTGATTTAGACTTCCTAATGTGATACTAAGTAGTACACATGTTAATTAGAGGGTAATGATGGACATTTAGCCACTCAAAACTCATTTACAAGACAATTTTTCAAAAATGTGCTTTAAGACTTCTTAAAGCACATTTCATGTTTTAACTTGTTTTCAAGCTAATTTTTCTTTGGTAATTGGTTTAATATGTTCATTAACATATAAATAAGGTCTTGGTAAGCTTATTAGGCCTTAACCAAGGTTATCCCAAGCTTAGAGCACATTTTCGCCCATATTGACTTTAAGGTACTTATTTGTGTTTTCTACGGTTTAAATTGTTTACTAATGTTTCTAAGACATTTTTTTGTCTTAATATACCCTAGTTTAATGTTTAAACCACCAACTAAGGTTTGGGGTATTTCAATCTACCCCCCTTAAAAGAACTTTGTCCCCAAAGTTCACCCTTCCCACATATGTAAACATTAAAACATGGGAATTACTTACAAAACAATACTTCCATAATAATTAACAATACACTTACATAACATCAGACACAAGGTCCATACAACATAACATAGACAATGTATTTCAATACTTGTCGTACACACATAACCGAAACGGCTCTACCCCCCTTAAAATAGTGGTACGCCCCGTACCCTATACATACAAACACTAAGAAGTAAACAATGACGGGTACTTCGCCTTCATCTTATCTTCCAGCTCCCAAGTGGCCTCCTCGACGTCCTAGTTAGACCAGAGGACCTTCACCAGTCTGACGGCCTTATGGCGAGTGTCTCGAGTCTTAGTATCCAGAATCCGTACGGGAGTCTCCACTGATCGCATGGTCGGCTCTAAGGTTAGCCTTTCAGGCTGAAGTACATGAGACAGATGAGACATATATTTCTTCAATTGGGACACATGAAATACATCATGTACCTTGCCCAGCTCGGCGGGTAAATCAAGTCTGTAAGCTACCGGGCCGATCCGCTCCGTCACAACATAAGGCCCCACATATTTTGGGCTCAACTTGCCTTTCTGGCCAAAACGAAACACTCCCTTCATGGGGGATACCCTGAGAAATACCTGATCACCCACGGCGAATTCCAGGTCACGTCTGCGCACATCGGCATATGATTTCTGCCTATCCTGAGCTGCCTTCATGTTAGCCCGAATTTGGCGTACTTCTGCTTGTACTTGCTCCAGGTACTCTGGTCCTATAATGACCGTCTCACTCGACTCATCCCAGCATAATGGCGTGCGGCATGGTCTACCGTACAAAGCCTGGAAGGGAGACATCTTGACCGAAGCATGGTAACTGTTGTTGTAACTAAACTCGATCAGATGTAACTTGTCAATCCAGCTGGTCTGAAAGTCAAGTGCATATGCACGTAACATATCCTCAAGTGTCTGGATGGTGCGCTCACTCTGACCATCAGTCTGTGGGTGGAACGCTGTACTTAGCTTCAGCTCGGTACCAAGCACTTCCCGTGTAGTTTTCCAGTACCTCGAGAGGAATCTGATATCCCTATCAGACACGATAGTCTTCGGTACCCCATGGTGCCGAACAATCTCTCTATCGAAGAGCTCTGCAAGCTTTGCCACTTTCCAGGTGTCCTTCATCTGTATGAATCGAGCCACCTTGGTCAGTCGGTCAACAACAACCCAAATCATATTTAGACCTCCCCTTGTAGGCGGAAGCCCTACTACGAAGTCCATAGAAATGTCATGGAACTTCCACTCAGGCACTGGCATTGGCTGCACCATACCACCAGGCCGTCGGTGCTCAAACTTGACCTTCTGACAAGTGAGACACCTCAATACATAGTCATTCACATCTTTCTTCATTCCAGCCCACCAAAAATAACGTTTCATACCCTTATACATCTTTGAAGCTCCGGGGTGAATCGAAGTCGTAGAACAATGGGATTCACTCAGTATGCGCTCCTTCAGCTCAATGCTACTCCTCGGAATACACAGTCGACCATTAAGCCTAATCAGGTCATCATCGTGGAGTCGGAAGTCGTACTTCTGACCCTCGAATGTGCCATCAATAAGCTTCTGCCTGATCTCCAACATATACTGATCCGTCATCTGAGCACTCTACACCTCTTCAACCAAGCCAGTATGAGAGACTAGCGAATGGAGAGAGTGTGCTCGGCGACTCAATGCGTCAGCTACCACGTTTGATTTTCCCTCTTTATACTGTAGATTGATGTCGTAGTCGTTTAAGAACTCGACCCACCTCCTTTGTCTCATGTTCAACTCCTTCCGAGTGAACAAGTACTTCAAACTTTTGTGATCAGAATAAATTGTCACGCTTACCCCATACAAATAATGCCACCATATCTTCAAAGCGAAGACTATAGCACCCAGTTCTAAGTCGTGGGTAGGGTAGTTCTCTTCATGCTTTTTCAGCTGTCGGGAGGCGTACGCTACGACCTTCCCGTGTTGCATCAACACACAACCCATACCTTTGCCTGATGCGTCGCAATAGATCTCAAAACCATCTGGACCGTCTGGTATAGTCAAGACTGGTGCAGATGTCAGAGCATCCTTGAGACTCTGGAAAGAACTCTCACAGTCGACTGTCCACTCGAATGGTGCATCCTTCTTCATCAAGGAAGTCATCGGCTTCGAGACACTGGAGAAGTCCTTCACAAACCTCCTATAATTTCCTGCCAGCCCGAGGAAGCTCCGGATGTCGGTAACCATCTTCGGTCTAGGCCAGGTGCGCACTGCATCTATCTTTGCCGGATCAACGGCGATCCCGGCCTTAGAAATCACATGACCAAGAAAGGATACTTGGTTCAACCAAAATTCACACTTTGAAAATTTAGCATACAACTGATTCCTTCTCAATGTTCGTAACACATTTCTCAGGTGGCCTTCATGCTCACCTCTCAATTTCGAGTACACAAGTATATCGTCGATGAAGACTACCACTGACTTGTCCAACTGGTCTTGGAACAAGCGGTTCATTAAGTCCATAAACTTGGCTGGTGCATTGGATAAACCAAACGGCATAACCGTAAACTCATAATGTCCATATCTGGTTCTGAATGTGGTTTTCTCAATGTCACTCTCACGGATGGCAATCTGATGGTATCCGAATCGTAGATCTATCTTGGAGAATACTGATGCTCCTTTCAACTGATCAAATAAGTCGTCGATGCGTGGTAAAGGATAACGGTTCTTCACCGTAACTGCATTCAGCTCTCGATAGTCAATACACAGGCGGAGACTACCGTCCTTCTTCTTCACGAAGAGGACCGGCGCTCCCCATGGTGAAACACTCGGGCGGATCCAACTCCAGATCGTAGATTAACATTTTCTGCATAAAGTTTTTCTACTTTCTTTCAGAGATCATCACAATCTTCACTAACTTCCTTGATCTAGGAGTTGGTCCACTTAGGCAATTCGGAAGGAGTGACCTATTTTATGAAATTGAATGGTTTGATAGAGAGAGCATGCTCCTTTTCTTTCATCTTTTGAGTGAGTTGTTCAACAGAAGAGGTCAGAGATATGACTTGAGATTTGGAGCTATTCAACTCATTCTGAAGTGAAAAAAAAATTATCAGCGAAAACAGTGAGATCCTTTTTAAGAGAGTCAATCTGAGTGACCGACTCCTCGTGTTCCCTTTGATTGGACTCAGTGAGACTCTTAGTTTTATGGGGCTCCTTTTGATGAAGTCAACACGACGCCTACAGTCTTGCAGATCTAGTCTAAGTGAGCAAGAAATAGTCTTGTGCTTCTTAGTTTGATCTCTTAGAGCATACATAATACTTTTTTATTCTTCGAGTTCTACAGTTAATTCAGAGATTTTTCTGTTAAGATTATCTTTGACAGAGTTATTCTAAGAAACCATTTTGGCAATTAATGTTAAAAAACCTTTAGGAGATATATGATAAAGATATGTCTCAAGATGAGAGCGAGTTACTGATGAGTGTTTAATTGAGCATGTTTAAGAGGTGTATTTCATACATTTTATCAACACTTTTCATGCTCATTTCTGCAGTCTAGCGAGTTTTCCTCTACTTTTGTGTTTTATAGGTGTTTTACACAATTGTTGCCGAAACAGGAGGAATAACATAGCTAGGAATAAAGTAGATGAAAAGACAAACGCGTGGGCGCAAGTAGAACCAAAATCAAAGCTAAAACGAAGAAGATACAACGTTTTGAAGATTAGTCTGCCCACAGACCAACCCTAGGTTGGTCGGTCGGGAGTTCTAGGGCCGGAAATGCTCGTTCTGGGGGCCGAAATGGCTTCTGGTCCCCACGACCCTAGGACCGACCCAAGGTGGGTCGGTTAGACTTAAAAACGCGCCCAAAAATCCTACTGACTTTGACCGATCCTAGGTGGGTCGGTCAGGTTGAAATTTTGTCCAGATCTGTGTTTTTAAAAGCAAAAAAGGAAGGAGATAGAAGGGGGGGTTCAAAAGTAGACCAGAGGCGACACCAAAGGAAGAAAAAGAGGGGGAAAGAGGAAGAAGAAGAAGAAGAAGAGAAGAAGGAGAGGAGGAAGACCCACCTTCATTAAAGCTCCCAAGCTCAATTAATGGCCATTTCTTTCTCTCTCTTCTTCCTTTACTCTCTAATGGTTGTTTGAACTCTTGTATACCTTGGGATGGGGTTTCTCCCTAAAATCCCCAAATCTCTTTTGTAAACCTAACTCATATTTTGTAGTTGTTTTCTCCACATAAATTCTTAATTAATGCTTTAGATTTGATCTTCTATTGCATATATTGTGGTTCCTTGTGAAAGTATATCTTGAGCTTGGGACTAGACAAATTGGGGATGAACCCTAACTTTCATTTCTATAGATTAGGGAGTGAAACTTTAGGGCTATTGTTTGGTGCTTGAAATTAATGCTATCTAGTGACTCTAGCCTTTCTTGAATTAGGAGGTTTGATTAATTAGGCAAGATTTGATTAGTCCAAGATTTGGAGAATCTTTACATTAGCTCTAATAGACAACTTAGTGAGGTAGAAACGAGAGCATATTTGGGTGATTTAGGAGATTCCCACTATCCCAAGGTATACACCTATCATAGGTTAGTTTAACTTTATTGTTTTTCTTCACTTTCAAATATCAAACCAAAAACCCAAAAAACCGCAATTTACATTTATGCACCTTTGTTCATATTTATGCACATTTACTAAACTTATAATTGATTAGATAGTTATGAAGTCCCCGTGGATACGACCTTGTTGTACTACAATGACTGGGTTCACTGCCAATTAGTTAGCAAGATAGTTTCACCACTATCTTGCACAATGTAGAGACATAAGAGTGTTGTAGAGATAGTCAATCGCCTCAAAGGAGTCACTCGTCCTCGACCAAACACAAAGAACGAGTCTCGCACCAAACTACAAAAGAGTCTGTGCAACTGAAGAAGCATCACAGACTCTTTCATGCCGTTGCGAATATTAAGGAACGATTCAGTCAACTCACCAACACTCCAATTATCTCAATACCACCCAGTCAAGTCCGGAGTTTGCGGCCCAAGTCTGGTGCACGCTGCCTGAAGACGTTTCCACTAAGTTAGTTCTGATAATTTCAGAACTAACTCTTTCGAGCCGTTGCCATTAGAACTAGTATAAATAGACATGTAATAGTTAGTTTATTCTCATGCTTTCAGAGAGAAAGATTTCAAAGATGAGAGAGAGAGCTGCCATTGTAATTCAGAAAGAGAATTCGTACCAAATTAGTTAGAGCATCTAGATAGACTCTTTCTTGGAAGATCCTAGTTTTACTACACTTACCATTGAGGTTATCAAAAAATGTATTAGGTGTGGGAGTGAAAACCACGAAGTATATCTTTTCTACTGAGTGAGCATTGTAAGTTATTTTGTTTTGGCCAGAAAATAAAATAGCTTATTTTGTGTATCTTTCTAAGTTCCACAGAGTCCTTCTATTATTCGAAGTGTTATTCCATTTAGCTTCACTAAGTCTTCCGCTCACTTAGTTCGATTAATTTGACTAAGTGCTTCGGTGTCTCAAGTGCTCCTACATACAAAGTCCAATTGAGTCAAACCATCTCATAGACTAACATCTTGAGTTGGTTTGAGTCAGCCGTCTGATCCTACACGTGGTATCAGAGCCTTGTTTAGGCTGACAGTCAATCAACTAGCAATGGCAGACCTCTTCGCCAATCAAAACAACAAAATGCACTTCGAGCATCCTAGACTCACCTCCACAAACTACGATCATTGGAAAAATGAGGTCGGGCAACACATTGAGTCAGTCCACTCTGAACTTTGGGAAATAGTCACTGGAGGAGATCTCGCTGTCAATCCAGATCGATCCACATGGACTGCTGCAGATCGCAAAAGTATGAGCTAAATCGACAAGCATCCCGTAAATTCTACACCTGCCTGTCCATTCCAGAACAAAGGAGAGTCAATCATTGTAAGTCCGCAAATGAGATATGGACACTCCTTCAAGCTACCCACGAAGGAGTCACTGAACTCAAGAAATGCAAAGCTCAAGAACTTCGAATGGACTATGAAAATTTTCTACAAAAACCAGGTGAGTCTCTGGAAGATGTGCTTGATCATTTTTATTTACTAACCACTACTATGCAGGAAGTTAACATCCCACCGGATAGAGAGAGTGTCTTAGACAAGCTACTCGACAGTCTCAGAGAAGAGTGGGCAGAGACGGTAATCTCCACCAAAGCATGCAAGGATTTATCCAAATGGAGCTGCCAAGACCTAGGTTCCTATCTACAATCTGTAGATAAGTACAAGAAGAACATTCGAAAGAAGTGTGGTAATACATCTTCTTCTTCTCCTAGTTAAATTACTACTTTGAGTGACCAAGCCTTGCAGGTTAATTCGAATCAGTATACTCAAGAAGGAGCCTATATAGCCGATACTCAAATCAGACAAGCTAAGGCGGAGTTGGTGGATATTATTGTTGAAGAGAGTGAGGCTGAAACTATGGAAGACTTTGTCTTCATAGTAAAGAACTTCCGAAAATTCATGCGTAACCAACCTAACCGACAAAGTCGGTCATTCTCAAATACCTCCAAACAAGCCTTCAACTCTGTCACCTGTTTTAACTGCAATAAACCCGGTCATTTCAAGATGGACTGCCCGTTACACAAAAACTAGTATGGAAAATCCCAATGGAGGTCACTAATGGCAGCCGTAGGTTGGGGTGACTCAGACTCCGACGATCAAGACACAGAGTCAAGCGGTCTAGTATGTCTCATGGCACATGATACAACTAAGTCCATGATCCCCGACAATGAGGTAACTCGCTCTCATCTTGAAACAGATCTTTATCGTATATCTCCTATGGGCTTTATGACCGTAATTGCTAAAATTGTCTCTGAGACTAACTCTCTTAAAGCTAGTCTCACCAGCAAAATTTCTGAGCTAATTGAGGAACTCGAGATCTCAAAGGGTCTCATGTATGCTTTGAGAGATGAAGCTGAGGAACACAAGACTACCTCTTGCTCATTAGGTTGGACTTACAGGACTCACGGAGCCGTGTTGATTCCCTTCAAAAGGAACTCGACGAAACCAAGAGTCTTATTCAATCCAACCAAAGCAAGTAAGAAGAGTCGCTCTCTCTGACCGACTCTCTCAAGCATGATCTCACTATCTTTATCGATAAATGCTGCTCTCTTTAAAATGAGTTAAATACTTCCGAATCCAAAGTCATCTCTTTAAACTCCTCTGTCAAACACCTCACTCAAAAACTGAAAGAAAAAGAGCATGCACTCTCTCTCAAACCAGTCCATTTCATCAAACAAGTCACTTCCTCCAAATTGCCTATGTGTGCTAACTCCAAGATCAAGGAAGTTAGTCGAGATTGTGATGATCTTCGAAAGAAAGTAGAACAACTCTCTGAAGAGATTGTCAATCTGCGGTCAGGAGTTGGAACCACTTAATCCAAGCCCCAGTGGCACAAAGGTAAATTCGACATCCCAAAAAATATGTCCAAATCCAACAACAAACCCAAGCGCCAACAACAAAAAGAAAATTTTGATTCTTGGTGGAAAGGACAGCAAAAATATGTTAACCTTCCTCCCACTAAGATTTGCGGTTACTGTGGGAGTCTTGGACATAGGGACAGTGCTTGCGATAATTTGAATAAAGATCTTTTGTTTAATCTCAAACGAGTTAGATTGATTCTTGAAGCTAGAGAAGAGTTAAAAAAATCTGGCTCGAAAAGGGAACCCAAGTACATCTGGGTTCCCAAGACTAACAAATGATCTTTTGTTTGTAGGTGAAGGCGAATGAAGACTGCTGGTACCTAGATAGTGGATGCTCTCGTCATATGACTGGAGATACAAATCAATTCAATTCGCTTTCATCCTATAAAGGAGGCAAGGTTACTTTTGGAAACAACAACCAAGGTGAAATCATGGGAGTTGGCTCTGTAGGTAACCCCTCTAGATTTAAATTTGATGGAGTCCATTTGGTCACTGGACTTCAGCACAGTCTGTTAAGTATTTCTCAAATTTGTGATAGATTCAATTTGGTACTTTTCTCTTCTTCAGATTGTAAAGTTTTTGATGAGCGTACAAGTTCTCTAAAAGCCATTGGACACAGAGAAGGAAATCTCTAAAAAATGTGCTCAAACTCAATCAATCCGGATGACCAAGTCTGTCTAAAAGTGCACTCCAAAAACTCCCTATTATGGCACGTCAGACTTGGCCACGTAAATCACCGGTTGCTAAATAAGCTCAAGAGTAAGGATTTGGTGATTGGTTTACCCGATACAAATTTTGACACATACTTCATCTGTGAAGCGTGCATAAAAGGTAAACACATCTGATCGTCCTTCAAAAGCAAGTTAACTCTCTCTACTAGCTCTCCGTTAGAACTGCTTCACATGGATCTTGTTGGCCCCGTGCGTACTCAAAGTAGAAGTGGTAAGAGATATATTCTGGTCATAGTTGATGATTGTTCTAGATGGACTTAGGTCATCTTTCTATCTGCTAAGGATGATACCTTTACGGAGTTTGCCAAACTCCATAAAGTGCTTATCAATAAATTCTCATTTACATTAAAAACCCTGAGAACAGACCAGGGCACTGAATTTTGTAACAAGTCTTTTGATGAGTTTTACAGGGATAACAGAGTCGATCATCAAGTTTCATCCGCAAGAACTCCAGAGCAAAACGGAGTTGTCGAACAAAAAAATAGGACCTTGGTCGAGATGGCGCGTACCATGCTTCTTGATATTCAACTAACTCCATCATACTGGGCAGAGGCTATTAACACATCATGCTATGTACTAAATCGCGCCTTGATTCACCCTTTTCTTCATAAGACTCCTTATGAACTTCTCCGTCAACGCAAACCAAATCTTATTCATCTTTGGCGTTTCGGGTGTACGTGCTATATACATAATAATGGTAAAGACAACTTGGGTAAGTTCTCTCCCAAGAGTGATGAAGGCATATTTCTCGGTTAATCTTCTAAAAGCAAAGCTTATCGTGTTATCAATCTGAGAACTCAATGTCTAGAAGAGAGCCCCCATGTCAAGTTCGATGAGTCTCACAACGTTGTCTCATCTTCTGATCAACTTGACTTTGCCCCAGACAATTTTCTCACTGACCCACATTTCATCACCGTCCCTATAAGCAGACTCCAAGACTCCCAGTCCACCTCACATGAAGACTCCCCGGGAAAGAAAAGCCATACCTCAGAATCCAGTGACACTGACAATAACTCTAACACACTCCATCCTGAACATTTGGACTTTGACTCCACCGACAAAGAAACTCCCCCTCCTGCTCCACATCGACAGTTCCAACAAAAATAAGCTCACCCTCCTGAAAATATTATCTCAGACCCTCACTCAGGTGTTCAAACATGTTTTCAAGCTATTCAAAACCTATGTTCCTTTGGTGCCTTTCTCTCAAGCACTGAACCGCGGAATATAAAAGAAGCTCTTTTAGATAGTGACTGGGTCACTGCTATGCAGGAGGAACTTAATTCTCTACAAAGACATGCTGTCTGGGAATTAGTCCCTCGACCCTCGCATCAACAAACCATTGGCACTCGTTGGGTCTTTCGTAACAAACTTGATGATGTAGAGCAAGTCTTCAAGAATAAAGCCCGTTTAGTTGTTCAAGGCTACAATCAAGAAGAAGTTATTGACTATGATGAAACCTTCGCTCCCGTCGCACGTCTTGATGCTATTCGCATGTTAATTGTGTTTACTTCATTCAAAGGTTTTACATTATATCAAATGGACGTCAAGACGGCCTTTCTTCATAGCTACATCGACAGGGAAGTTTACGTCGAGCAACCACCAGGTTTCACAGACTCTATTTATCCCGACTACGTTTATAAACTATGTAAAGCCCTTTACGGACTTAAACAGGCTCCGCGAGCATGGTATGAAAGACTCTCTACCTATCTCTTGCAAAATGGTTTCACTAGAGGTAACGTAGACAAAACACTGTTCATTCTTCACTCATCTCACGATTTACTTCTAGTACAGATCTATGTTGATGATATTATCTACGGTTCAACAAGTAACACCCTCTATGAACATTTTGCTAACCTTATGAAGAAAGAGTTCTCCTTGAATGAGTTAGGTGAGTTAAAGTTCTTCATAGGACTTCAAGTTCAACAGGAAAAGGAAGGGATCAAAATCCATCAACAAAATACATCAAGGAACTCCTTGATAAGTACAATCTCACGAATGTCAAGAGCATGTCAACCCCCAGCTGCACATCTGCCAAACTTCATCTTGACGACGATGGAGTCGGTGTCATATTGAGGAATGATAGGGTCTCTCCTCTATTTGACTGCCAGTCGTCCCGACATTGTCCAAGCAGTCTGTCTTTGCGCTCGCTTTCAGGCAGCACCAAAGCAGTATCACCTTAAAGCAGTCAAACGTATCTTTTGATACCTCAAAGGTATAAATACACTCTATCTATGGTATCCTCAATCTCCTACTTTTACTTTATCTGGTTATAGTGACTCCGATTGGGCTGGTTCTCTCCAAGATTGAAAGAGTACTTCAGGTAATGCATAGTTCTTGGGTCTTTGTCTCGTTTCATGGTCCTCTAAAAAACAATACTCTGTTGCGCTCTGCACAACTGAGGCGGAGTATGTCTTCGCTGCAGGCTGTTGCTCACAACTTCTTTGAATGAAACAACAACTCCAAGACTATCACGTTACCCTAGAACAGATCCCAATCTTCTATGATAATAAAAACACAATCAAAATATCTGAAAACCCAGTCCAACACTCAAGAACCAAACACATTGAAATCCGCTTTCATTTCTTGAAGGATTGTGTCGAGAAAAAGTTAATTCAGCTTGACTTTGTCCCGACAGAAGATCAACTTGTAGATATATTCACTAAACCTCTGTCTACAGCACGATTTGAAGCACTCCTATCCGCAAATGGATTGACTCTGTCCACCTAGACGGTCGCATCTCCTTGCTCCTACCGCAATCGTCAGCAGGTATGTCCTTATGTCTCACTGAGTCTGTCCTTGTTTGTGAATGAATCTGTGAACTGTGTTATGCTTGAATGACTCTATGCATCTATCGCTCCACATTTATCTCCTCGCTCCACACGTCACCAATCCACACCCGTTCCCCAAAATCCTCGCCCTTAATCTCGCGCACCAAATTTATCTCGCCTGACACACGCAACAAAAAACTCTACATCTTTCGCCAACTCCCTTTAGCCTTTATCTAGCCTACAACACTCCCAAGCTTCTTTCACCCACACTCTCTTCTCACTCCACTCTTAAGCTTCCAAATAATGGTGGGAATCAACTTCAACGGTGTCAATATCCCATCTGACATTTTCCAAGATCCGCTTCGCCTCCAAGCCATCCACGGACACTGCCACCACTCATTCACCCACAAAAACCACCACCATTCCCTCACCCACAAACAGTCATGACACCTCTACCGGCGCCACTTCAAAACGGACCCAGAAGCCACCAAAGCTGCAGCGACGCAGTGCCAAGATAGACCCCTTCACATAATGTTACATGCTCTCTGATCCTGCTACGGATCGAAACATCGTTAAGGGTAAATTTCTTGACTTTTCATGGGCTCTGTCTACAAATCTCGGAGAGTTGGTCAAAATGTTAGAGATTCAGGGTTGGACACATCTTTTTTCTGAGGTCTGTGAGTGGTATCCGCAAGAGTCCCTTGACGTTTACCAAAATCTTGTCATTCGCAATGGTGCGGCACAGTCCTTCGTAAACTTCACTGCTATCTTTTTTGATTTTGAAAAGCTCTCTGAAGTTCTAGGAGTCCCTCATAAAGGTTTACAATTCTATGAAAAAGGTGTGCTTCCTGAAATTCCTGGGGTCCCACACACCAAAATCTACCACTTTTTCTCTTCCAAAAGAAAAGTGGGCTCCCCAATACCAAGAGGCGATCTTTCGATACTCCACCAGCTTCTCCATATCCTTGTCATCTAAAACATTTTTCCACGAAAAGAAGGAAATCAAATGGTTAACTGTCTGGATCAAACCATTATGTACTACATTCTCAACCGTCACCCTCTCAATTTGGCCCACTTAATTCTACATCACTTGGCCCAGTCTATCGATACTCCCAAACACTCCCTCGGTTACGTGTTCTGGCTCCCTTGGATCTTTAAGTTCTTTCAGGTACCTCTGACGAAATCCACGCCAGAGTCCATCGAGGAAGCCGACACCACCAACCTTCGGTATTTGAACAGGCTCACTTCAATCGACAAATCCAAGCTGTTGCAACCACCGTCAACTCCGACAACGGCTGGTCCTTCGACTTCCCAAGAGACTGTCCCTCAAGACATCCTCCTTCAACTTCTGGAGAAGGTTGAGCGTCTTCTTACACTAGCGGCAGAGCTGACCCAGAGCAACTCTAGGATGCTGGAGAGACTCATTGGAATTGAGACGGCTGTGACGGCCATGCAGGACAACCTTCTTGATATTCAAGCGGCAATTAACCCCATCCCTAATCCCTAGCCTATTGGTGTGTGTGTGTGTGTGTGTGTGGTGTTAGAACTTAGGTTGTTTTAAAGTTCTAAACACTGTTTTTGGTTTGTTCGTGAATATTGTGACTAACTCTGTGTGACTAATAGGGCTTCCCTCTGATGAAAGCAAAAGGGGGAAGCGGTGAATCCCGTCTGGTGTACGGGCAACTCTGTTGTGTTTTATGGATTGTTTATGAATTCCTGTTGCTGGATTGTGTGGATAAGTGATTATCTGCCTGTGATTATCTGCCTACTGGATTATGCTCATTAAATGCCTACTTACTATCTGCTATGCTATTATCTGCCTGGAATCTCTCAACGATTAAGCGGAAACCACAATGGAGTCTCTGGACTTTGAAACTTTAATGCTTCGATTAAGGGGGAACTTCGACAGGGTCGGTTCCCCTAGTTCTTTGTGTTTTTGTCTTTTCAGGATTGACTCAATCGAGATTCATGGAGGTTTGCTATCATCAGCAACAAGGGGGAAACTGTTGAGACATAAGAGTGTTGCAAAGATAGTCAATTGCCTCGAAGGGGTCACTCATCCTCGACAAAACACAAAGAATGAGTTTCGCACCAAACTACAAAAGAGTTTGCGCAACCGAAGAAGCATCACAGACTCTTTCATGCCATTGCAAATGTTAAGGAGCGATTCAGTCAACTCACCAACGCTCCAACAATCTCAATACCGCCCAGTCAAGTCCGAAGTTTGTGGCCCAAGTCTGGCGCACGCTGCCTGAAGACGTTTCCACTAAGTTAGTTCCGACATTTTCAGAACTAACTCTTTCGAGTCATTGCCATTAGAACTATTATAAATAGACATGTAATAGTTAGTTTATTCTCACGCTTTCAGAGAGAAAGATTTCAGAGATTAGAGAGAGAGATGCCATTGTAATTCAGAGAGAGAATTCATACCAAATTAGTTAGTGCATCTAGATAGACTCTTTCTAGAAAGATCCTAGTTTTACTACACTTAACATTGAGCTGATCAGAAAGTGTATTAGGTGAGTGAGTGAAAACCACAAAGTAGATCTTTTCTACTGAGTGGGCATTGTAAGTTATTTTGTTTTGGCCAGAAAATAAAATAGCTTATTTTGTGTGGCTTGCTAAGTTCCACAGAGTCCTTCTATTATTCGAAGTGTTAATCCATTTAGCCTTACTAAGTCTTCTGCGCACTTAGTTCGATTAATTCGACTAAGTGCTTCTGTGTCTCAAGTGCTCCTACATACGAAGTCCAATTGAGTCAAACCATCTCATAGACTAACATCTTGAGTTGGTTTGAATCAGCCATCCAATCCTACACACAACAAGTTTTAGGCACCATTGCTGGGGACTTCGGTCCAACTATCTGGTTTATTATCTATTTAGTTTCTGCGTATATTTTTCATTTATTTTATTTGCCCCTTTGTGTATAAATTTTTTTCTTTTCTTTGTAGGAACTTAACTCTGATGAATGGTTAATATAATCAAGTGAGAGGTTTGTATGGTTACTCCTATGGCAACTACACCAACAAAACACAAATCAATGGAGTGTATGCCAAAGGTGCAAAGAGTACCATGAGAGCCCCCAATGTCCAGCAACAATGTTAGAATTGAGAGCCCTCATGGAGGACCTTTACTCATATGTCTACCGGAGGCTTGTGTGCCAAGAGTGTGGAGGAGACCATGAGAGCGCTCACTGTCCTATGATCACAGTAAAGGTTGATTCACCTAGTTTGGAGGAGCTCATGTCAGACCTTATATCTTCTTGCAAGCCTAAACCCAACTACGTAAGATACTTTTATCATGAAGCAAGATACCTTCAATATGAATGCTCAAGCTCGGATTGATTAGATTGTGCAACAACTTGAGAGCGAAACATTTCATGAGGTGGAGCAACCTGTTGAGGACTTTAGCTACTCCTTTACTCATCCCCTGTTTGAATCAGAGACTCCATCGCCATTCAACCACCAGCTCGATCTTGAAGATAATCCATCAGAGGAGAGTCTCCACTATGACTTCATGGTGTCCTTTGCTCCCTCTGAAGTTGATTATTCTAGAGGCTGCCCTAGTGTGCTTTACCAAGACACTGAGGAAGCTTACATCCCCAACTTTGAGAAGGATGAGCCATCGCCTCCCTCCGAGTCATCAGAAGAGAGTGCCATCATCGACTTCAAGGAGCCATCTCCCTCTGAAGTTGATGTCTATCAAGGCTTTTCGTTTGAGCCTCACCCCAAAGACGAGGATCACTACATCCTTGAAACTAAGGAGGAAGAGCCATCCAACTTTGATCTTCATTTGAAGGATCAAGGCCTTCCCCGCTTGTGCAACAATGATGTAAGGTGGAAGCATAAAGTCCACCCGCTAAGTGTGGGGGCCATATTCCTATTTGATCCAAGACCAGAGTTTGAAGACAAAGTCCGCCCCAGAGTTCTCCCTGCACCGGTCAACTAAGATAAGGATGTCTTCATCCTTAAATTTGAAGAGGAGTCTCCAAAACAAGAAGATCCTCACACCAAGGATCATCAATCTCAATATTTGGGCTGTTTTTTTAATGAAAAATGATGCCCACCCATTGAACCCACTTCAACATTCATTTTCGATCTTGAAGGATGTTGGGACATCATAGTGTTGCAGAGATAGCTAATCACCTCGACAGAGTCAATCATCCTTAGTCAGACACAAAGAGCGAGGCACTTCAATGGAGTCCGTGCAACTAAGGAGACTTCACAGACTCTCCCGTGCTGTTGCGAATAATAAGGAGTCAACTCGGGAATGCTTCAACGCCACAACGGTCATAAAGTCCTCCCATAACACCCAAAGTTCGCGGCCCAAGTAAGAAGACCACTCAAAAACGTTGGACGTTGCCCATTAAGTTAGTTCCGGTATTTTCGGAACTAACTCCCTCGACCTACCGGTTGTAATGCTAGTATAAATAGGTTGTGTAATAGCTTGTTTTAAGTACGCTTTCATTGAGAAATATTTCAGAGTTTAGAGAGAGAAAGAACTGCTTTGTAAGCCAGAGAGAGAATACATACCAAGCTAGTTAGTGCATCTAGATAGACTCTGCCTAGGAAGATCCTAGTTTCGCTACGCTTACCATTGATCTTATCAGAAAGTGTATTGGGTGAGTGAGTGAAGAACCGCTAAGTAGATCCCTTCTACTTAGTGGGCATTTGTAAGTTGTTTTATTTGACCAGGAAATGAAATAGCTTATTTGTGTATCTTGCTGAGTTTCACAGAGTCCTTCTATCTTTCTAGCATCATTCCGTTTCAATTACTTCAAAGTCTTCCGCACCTTTAGTTTAATCAATTCGGTTGAGTGCCTCTACATCACAGAGTGTTTCTCACTCACAAAGATTGATTGAGTCAAACCAACTCTTAGACTCACACCTTTGGTTGGTTTGAGTTAGCCACCCGATCCTACACGTGGTATTAGAGCCTTGCTTAGGCTAACGGTCAATCAACCAAGCAATGGCAGACCTCTTTGCCAATCAAAACAACAAAATGCACTTCGAGCACCCCAGACTCACCTCCACCAACTACGACCATTGGAAAAATGAGATCGAGCAACACATTGAGTCAGTCAACTCTGAGCTTTGGGAGATAGTCACTGGAGGAGATCTTGCAGTCAATCCAGATCGATCCACATGGACTGTTGCAGATCGCAAAAGGTACGAGCTGAATCTACAAGCATCACGCACAATATACACTTGCCTGTCCATCCCAGGACAAAGGAGAGTCAATCACTGTAAGTCTGCAAATGAGATATGGACACTCCTTCAAGCTACCCATGAAGGAGTTACTGAACTCAAGAAATGCAAAGCTCAAGAACTTCGAATGGACTATGAAAATTTTCTGCAGAAACCCGGTGAGTCTCTGGAAGAAGTGCTTGATTGTTACTAACTACTACTATGCAGGAAGTTAACATCTTACCGGATAGAGAGAGTGTGTTGCACAAGCTGCTGTACAGTCTTAGAGAAGAATGGGCAGAGATGGTAATCTCCACCAAAGCATGCAAGGATTTATCCAAATAGAGCTGTCAAGACCTAGGTTCCTATCTACAATCCGTAGATAAATACAAGAAGAATGTTCGAAAGAATTGTGGTAATGCTTCTTCCTCTTCTTCTAGCAAGATTACTACTTTGAATGACCAAGCCTTGTAGGTTAATTCGACTCAGTACACTCAAGAAGGAGCCTATGTCGCTGATACTCAAATTAGACAAGCTAAGGCTGAGCTGGTGGACATTATTGTCGAAGAAAGTGAGGCTGAGACTATGGAAGACTTTGTCTTCATAGTAAAGAACATCCGAAAATTCATGCGTAGCCAACCAAATCGACAGAGTCGGTCATTCTCAAACACCTCCAAACAAGTCTTCAACTCTGTCACCTGTTTCAACTGCAATAAACTCGGTCACTTCAAGAAGGACTGCCTCTTACTCAAGAACCAGTATGGAAAATCCCAAGGGAGGTCGCTGATGGCAGCTAATGGTTGGGGTGATTCAGACTCCGACGATCAGGACACAGAGTCTAGCGGCCTGGTGTGTCTCATGGCACATGATACGACGGAATCCATGATTCCCGACAATGAGGTAACTCGTTCTCACCTTGAAACAGACCTTTACCGTATTTCTCCTATGGGATTTATGACCTTAATTGCTAAAATCGTCTCCGAGACTAACTCCCTCAAAGCAAGTCTCACCAGCAAAATAACCGAGTTATCTGAGGAACTCGAAATCTCAAGAGGTCTTATGTATGCCCTAAGAGATGAAGCTGAGGAACACAAGACCATCTCTTGCTCTCTTAGACTAGATCTTCAAGAATCAAGGCGTCATGTTGATTCCCTTCAAAAGGAACTCCATGATACCATAGAACGAAATCAACCTAGCCAGGGCGACCAGAAAGAGTCTCTCACCCTGATCGACTCTCTCAAACAAGACCTCACCATCTTTACTGATAAGTGCTGCTCTCTTCAAAATGATCTAAATGCTTCTGAATCCAAAAACATGTCCCTGAATACCACTATCAAAAACCTCACTCAAAAACTGAAAGAAAAGGAGCACGCTCTCTCTCTCAAGCCAGTCACATTTATCAAACAAGTTACCGCCTCCGAACTACCTGAGTGGGCCAACTCCAAGATCAAGGAAGTCAGCCAAGATCGAGATGATCTTCGCTCTAAAGTAGAACAACTCTCTCAAGAGATTGTGAATTTACAATCCGGAGTTCGATCCACTCAATCAAAGCCCATGTGGCACAAGGGTAAGTTCGATATCCCAAAAAATATGTCCAAGTTCGACAACAGAGCCAAACAGTATCAAGAAAAGGAGAAGTTTGACTCCTGGTGGAAAGGACAACAGAAATACGTCAATCTTCCTCCCATTAAAATTTGTGGTTACTGCAGGAGTCTTGGACATAGAGACAGTGCCTGTGATAAACTGAATAAAGATCTTTCATTTAATGTCAAACGAGTTAGATTGATACTTGAAGCACAAGAAGAGTTAAAAAGGTATGGCTCGAAAAGGGAACCCAAGTACATCTGGGTTCCCAAATCTAACAAAAGATCTTTTATTTTGTAGGTGAAGGTGAATGGAGACAGCTGGTACTTGGATAGTGGATGCTCCCGTCACATGACTAGAGATCCAAATCAATTCAATTCCATTTCATCCTACCAAGGAGGTAAGGTTACTTTTGGAAACAACAACCAGGGTGAAATCGTGGGAGTTGGCTCTGTAGGTAACCCCTCAAAATTTAAAATTGTTGGAGTCCATCTGGTCACTGGACTTCAACATAGTTTATTAAGCATTTCTCAAATTTGTGATAGATTCAATTTAGTACTTTTCTCCTCTTCGGATTGTAAGGTTTATGATGAGCGTACAGGTTCCCTAAAAGCTGTGAGACGCAGAGAAGGAAATCTCTACAAAATGTGCTTAAACTCCATCAATCCAGATGATCAAGTCTGTCTAAATGTGCATTCCAAAAATTCATTGTTGTGGCACTCTAGACTTGGTCACGCAAATCAAAGGTGTTGAACAAACTCAAAAGCAAGGACTTGGTGATTGGTTTACCCGACACACACTCTGACACAGACTCTATCTGTGAAGCATGCATAAAAGGTAAACACACCCGGTCTTCCTTCAAAAGTAAGTCGACTCTCTCTACTAGCTCTCCGTTAGAATTGCTCCACATGGATCTTGTTGGCCCCATGCGTACACAAAGCAGAAGTGGTAAGAGGTATATTCTGGTCATAGTCGATGACTATTCTAGGTGGACTTGGGTTATTTTTATATCTACTAAGGATGAAACTTTTACGGAGTTCATCAAACTCCATAAAATGCTTATCAATAAATTTTCGTTTACACTAAAAATCCTGAGAACCGACCAGGGTACTGAATTTTACAACAAGTCGTTTGATGAGTTTTGCAGGGACAACAGAGTCAATCACCAAATCTCATCCGCACGTACTCCGGAACAGAACAGAGTGGTTGAGCGAAGGAATAGAACCTTGGTTGAAATGGCACGCACCATGCTCATTGACAGTTCACTAACTTCATCATACTGGGCAGAAGCTGTTAACACAACATGCTATGTGTTAAACCGTGTGTTGATCCATCCATTCCTTCACAAGACACCCTATGAACTACTCCGTCAACGTAAACCAAGTCTCATTCATCTCAGGTGTTTCAGATGTAAGTGCTTTATCCACAATAATGGTAAGGAAAACTTGGGGGTAAGTTCTCTCCTAAAAGTGATGAAGGTATTTTTCTTGGATACTCTTCTAAAAGCAAAGCATATCGTGTTATCAATCTGAGAACTCAATGTTTAGAAGAGAGTCCCCACGTCAGGTTCGATGAGTCCCACAATGTTGGCTCATCTTCTGATCAACTTGACTTTGCTCCTGACGATTTCCTCACTGATCCACACTTCATCACTGTACTCATAGGGAAACCCCACAATTCCCAGTCCATCACACCTAATGCCTCTCCGAAAAACAAAAACAATGCATCAAACTCTACTGACTCTGACAATAACCCTGAGACACCCTTACCGTAAAACTTGAACTTTGACTCCTCTGACAAAGACACACCCCCTCCTACTTCACGTCGATAGTTCCAACAAAAATCAGCCCACTCTCCTGACAACATTATATCTGACCCAAACTCAGGTGTTCAAACACGCCTCCAAGCTATGCAAATCCTCTGTGCCTTTGGTGCTTTTCTCTCCAGCACTGAACTAAGAAATGTCAAAGAAGCACTCCTTGATAGAGATTGGGTCACTACAATGCAGGAGGAACTAAATTCTCTCCAAAGACATGCTGTCTGGGAGTTAGTTCCTCGACCCACACATCAACAAACCATTGGTACTCGTTGGGTCTTTCGTAATAAACTTGATGATGCAGGATAAGTTTTCAGGAATAAAGCTAGATTGGTCGTTCAGGGCTACAATGAAGAAGAAGGGATTGACTATGATGAAACCTTCGCACCTGTAGCTCGTCTTGAAGAAATTCGCATGTTAATTGCGTTTGCTGCATTCAAAGGTTTCACATTATATCAAATGGATGTCAAGATAGCCTTCCTCCATGGCTATATTGATAGAGAAGTCTACGTCGAGCAACCCCCAGGGTTCACAGACTCCGTCCATCCCGACTACGTCTACAAACTGTGTAAGGCCCTTTACGGACTGAAACAGGCTCCACGCGCCTGGTATGAAAGACTGTGTACATATCTGTTGCAAAATGGTTTCTCTCGAGAGTTTTCCATGAATGAGTTAGGTGAGCTCAAGTTCTTCTTAGGATTACAAACTCAACAGGAAAAGGAAGGGATTAAGATCCATCAACAAAAGTACATCAAAGAACTCCTTTACAAGTACATCTGCCAAACTTCATCTGGATGATGACGGTGTCGGTGTCAATGCCACATAATATAGAGGAATGATAGGGTCCCTCTTGTACCTGACTGCCAGTCGCCCCGACATTCTTCACGCAGTCTGTCTCTGTGCTCGCTTCCAAGTAGCACCAAAGCAGTCTCACCTAAAAGCAGTCAAACGTATCTTTCGATATCTTAAAGGTACAAGTACACTCTATCTATGGTATCCTCGATCTCCTACTTTTACTTTATCTGGATATAGTGACTCTGATTGGGCTGGTTCCCTCCAAGATCGAAAGAGTACTTCAGGTAATGCACAGTTCTTGGGTCTTTGCCTTGTTTCATGGTCCTCCAAAAAACAAAACTCCGTAGCACTCTCTACAGCAGAGGTAGAGTATGTCTCTGCTGCCTGTTGCTCCCAACTTCTTTGGATGAAACAACAACTTCAGGACTATCATGTCACCCAAGAACAAATCCCAATCTTTTGTGACAACAAAAGCACAATCAAAATATCAGAAAACCCAGTCCAACACTCAAGAACCAAACACATTGAAATTCGTTTTCACTTCTTGAAAGACTGTGTCGAGAAAAAAGCTCATCCAACTTGACTTTGTGCCCACAGAAGATCAACTTGCAGATATCTTTACTAAACCCTTGTCTACATCACGATTTGAAGCACTATGATCAGCAATCGGGTTGACTTCGTCTACCTAGACGGTCGCATCTCCTTGCCCCTACCGCAATCTTCAGCAGGTACTCCCTCATGTCTCATCGGGTCTGTCTTGGTTTGCACTTGAATATGTGAATTGTGTTTTATTACTTAAAACGTCTCTATAATTCTGGCGCTATAAACCCACGTCATCTATCCAAACCAACCCCGCCTAAATCCACGCCGTTAATCTCGCTAGCCCCTGACGTTCCCTTATTTTTCTCGTCTGACACATGAAATCTCTGCAACTTCCGTAGACATTTCAGCCTTTATATCCATCATCCGTCTACTCCATCTCTCTCACTTACATCCCCTTTACACCTAAGCATACTACAATCTCTAATGGCAGACATTAATCTCAACGGTATCAATATCCTGACCGATATTTTCCAAGATCCCATCCGCCTTCTGGCGTACCTTCAATCAATGGCCAACCCAAACCCATCTCCACTCACCACCACCACCACTCACTCTCCCACTAAAACCACTGCTACCTCATCCCCCACACACTCTGCCACACCACCACCAACATCCCGTGATACATCCCCCCATCAAACACCACCCTCTATCGCCAAGACTGACATTCTTGAGACGGATGTCAAAGAAGTCACCCCGCTACAAACCCTGCCACCATCTCCACCACCACAAGACCAAAACCCTACTACCGAAACCCAAGCTACTGATCAACCGCAATCCCCACCCAAAAAATCTCCCACACCAACCCCACCCACATCTCCCAAAAAATCCGCAACACCTCCAAAATCTCCTAAACCCAAACCCCAAAAAAGAAAAGCTCAAACCTCCACTCGACCCACAGCCAAAAGAGTTCTCCGTTCTTTTGTCAAGGCCCAACCAATCTCCTCTGGTTCCGGCGAATCTTCACCAGTACAAGAATTGCCCACCGTCAGTCACGATACATCTACTGGCGCCACCTCCATCAGGGTCCAGAAACCTCCCAAGCCACAACGATGATGTGCGAAGATAGACCCCTTCACCCAGCGCTACATGCTCGGTGACCCTGCTTCAGAACACAACATTGTCAGAGGTAAGTTCCTCGATTTCTCATGGGCTCTGTCTTCAAACCTAGGGGAGTTAGTGACAATGCTAGAGGTTCAGGGGTGGAAACACCTTTTCTGTGAGATACCAGAGTGGTACCCCCAAGGGTCTGTCGACTTTTATCAAAATCTCGTTATCCGAAATGGTGCAGCCCAATCTTTTGTCAATTCCACTCCAATTTTCATTCATCTTGAAAAACTGTCTCAAGTTCTTGGAGTCCCTCATACCGGTCTGCCTTTTTATGAAAAAGGAGTTCTTCTAGAAATCCCCGGGGTCCCATAAAATAAAATCTACCGCTTTTTCTCCTCAAAGAAAAAAGTGGGCTCCCCAATACCCCGAGGCGATCTCTCAATTCTACACCAACTCCTGCACATACTTGTTATCAAAAACATTGTCCCCCGAAAAGAAGGAAATCTCATGGTCAACTGCTTGGACCTCATAATAATGTACTGCATAATCAACCGTCATTCCATCAATCTGGCCCACATCATTCTCCATCACTTAGCCCAGTTTGTCGACACCCCAAAACACTCCCTGGGGTATGTGTTCTGGCTGCCTCGAATTCTCAAATTCTTTCAGGTACCCCTGGCGACATCCACGCCAGAGTCCATCGAAGAGGCAGACACCATCAACCTCCACTATTTGAATCGGTTGACGTTTATCGACAAATCCAAGCTACTGCCCCCTCCATCAACTCCAACAACGGCGGGCCCTTCCACTTCTCACGAGGCAGTCCCTCAAGATACTCTCCTACCCCTCCTGGAGAAAGTGGAGCGAATCCTCGCACAGGCAGTAGAGCTGATTCAGGGCAATCACGGATGATGGACAGACTCGCTGGGATCGAGACAACTGTGACGGCCTTGCAAGAATAACTCCTTGATATCCAAGCCTCCCTGACCCCAACCCCTTAGCCATGACGTGTGTGTGTGTGGTGTTAGGACTTAGGTTGTTTTTAAGTTCTAAACACTTTTTGCTGGTTTGTGTGTGAATTTTTGGACTAACTCTTTCGTGACTTTGGGCTTCCCTCTGATGAAAGCAAAAGGGGGAAGCGGTGAATCCTGTCTAGTGTACGGGTGACTCTGTTGTTGCTTTAAACTGCTTTCGGATTTTTGCTGCTGGACCGTGTGGTCTAGTACTATAACTACTTTATATGACTATGCCTTATCATGCCTGTTACACTGCCTATTCATTATTCGTTTGCCTGGAGTCCCTCTATGATTAAGGGGGAACCTAAATGGAGTCTTTGAACTCAATTACTACTGCTGCTATTAAGGGGGTACTTTGACAGGGTCGGTTCCCCTAGTACTTTGTGTTTCTGTTTTTTATTTCAGGATTGACTCCATCGGGATTCACGGAGGTTTGCTATCATTAGCAACAAGAGGGAAACTGTTGGGACATCAGAGTGTTGTAGAGATAGCCAATCACCTCGACAGAGTCAATCATCCTTAGTCAGACACAAAGAGCGAGCCACTTCAATGGAGTCCATGCAACTAAGGAGACTTCACAGACTCTCCCGTGTTGTTGCAAATAATAAGGAGTATAACTCGGGAATGCTTCAACACCACAACGGTCATAAAGTCCTCCCATAACACCCGAAGTTCACGGCCCAAGTAAGAAGACCACTCAAAGACGTTGGACGTTGCCCACTAAGTTAGTTCCAGTATTTTCGTAACTAACTCCCTCGCCCTACCGGTTGTAATGCTAGTATAAATAGGTTGTGTAATAGCTAGTTTAAAGTGCGCTTTCATTGAGAAATATTTCAGAGTTTAGAGAGAGAGAAAGAACTGCTTTGTAAGCCAGAGAGAGAATACATACCAAGCTAGTTAGTGCATCTAGATAGACTCTGCCTAGGAAGATCCTAGTTTCGCTACACTTACCATTGATCTGATCAAAAGTGTATTGGGTGAGTGAGTGAAAAACCGCTAAGTAGATCCCTTCTACTTAGTGGGCATTTGTAAGTTGTTTTATTTGACCAAGAAATGAAATAGCTTATTTGTGTATCTTGCTGAGTTTAACTGAGTCCTTCTATATTTCTAGCATCATTCCGTTTCAGTTACTTCAAAGTCGTCCGCACCTTTAGTTTAATCAATTCGGTTGAGTGCCTCTACATCACAGAGTGTTTCTCACTCACAAAGACTGATTGAGTCAAACCAACTCTTAGACTCACACCTTTGGTTGGTTTGAGTTAGCCACCCGATCCTACAAAGGACTTCATTGTGGTATGGTCTAGCTAAAGACCTTAAAGATGGGTAGCTTCTCGAGAGGCAACCCGGATAAATTTCTTTCATTTTCATTTATTTTAATTTGTCAAGTTCTCCTTTGATTTTGTTTGTGCTAACTCTAAACCCCATTTGTAGTTTGGTTGCTTCTAGTGTTTCATGTAGGTGCAATTTAAAGTCCACACCGCAACATAGTTACGCTAATTGAGGCTAAAGGTCAAGTGTGGAGGAGTTCCTTCAATGTAAGCAACAAAAATCTCAGGGGAGTACTAGTTTCTCTTATTTCGATACTATCACTTATCTTCCTTCATTTTGACTTTACTTATTTCTATCAGTGGGAATAGCTTATGTGCTATAATGTTGTTTGTGTCCCACGCATTTTCTCTTTGTTTGCTTCCTGAAAAGGTCTTCTGGAACCTTCCCTGGTTTATTTGGTGAACAATGAGGACATTATTCAAGTTAAGTTTGGGGGAGTGACCTTTTCGGTAAATTTTGTGCTTAAATGTTTGATCCCTTTGCTTATCTTACGTTTGTCCAAAATCAAAAACTTGGACCCTTGTGTTGTGAGTTGTTCTCATTAAGAACAAATACTGTTATGAATTGTGGGATAAATGCTCAAATTTTTCTTTTTGATTGCTTTTGAGAAGCGCTTTACATGCGGTGTGGCCAAGTGATCTTATATGCTTGGATTTTTATTGCTTTGGGGTTCATTCTATCTTCTTTCTTAGGGACTGCTAAGGGGTGCTTCTTTGTGAAAACCCTTTAAGAGACTTATGAGAAGCCATTGGTAACCAACAATGAGAGTTGAGTGTTCTTAATTGCAAAGGCTTGATGCCAAAATTTTATCTTCTAATCTCTTATGCAAAAGTGAAACAAATGCATAACTCTATTTTTCCTTTTGTTTTCTTCTCAATGCCTATTCTTGAGAGAAGTTGGCCATGGTAAAAGTTATTCAAGTCACCTAATCTTTAGAACCTTGAAGCACTACGGATCATACCCCGAAACTCTAGTTTCTTATTTTGCCCGGAGCACACCCATGCCACCACTAAGAGATGGTTCACACTCCTCAAAAGTTTTAATCACTTTTTGCTTCTTCTCTTATCCTACAATTCATGTTAGTATTTGTTAGTCTTGAGCATTCCTGACTTGCATGGGTTCTTGGTTTTGCTTGAGGACAAGCAAAAAGGTAAGTGTGGGGGGTGTGATGAGTGTTAAAATGAGCATGTTTTAGTGGTGTATTTCATGTGTTTTATCAACACTTTTCATGCTCATCTCTCCACTCTAGCTAGTTTTCCTCTACTTTTGTGTTTTATTGGTGTTTTACACAATTGTTGCTGAAACTGAAGGAATAACATAGCTAGGAATAAAGTAGATGAAAAGACAAACGCGTGGGCGCAAACGATCCAAAATCGGAGCTAAAAGGAAGAAGATACAGCATTTTGAAGATTAGCCTACTGAGAAGGGAAAAAATTGTACCAAGCCAAACAGGACACGTAGTGCATCCGGCCTCCTCTACCCGGATGGAAATAGAAACACATGGGGCATCCGACCGCCTCTAGCCGGATGAAAATAGAACTCAGGCAAGGCAAAATGTAATGTGGCCGGCCGCCTGTGGCCGGCCAAAGATGCTAGAGTAGGGTAAAATTGTACTTATTCATGTAAAACATAGGCTGAAAGCATGAGATCAGGTCCAAAAACACTATAAATAGGGGTGTACCCCCATGAAATAAGACATGCTATAATTGGCAATCAGACTTAAGCTCGATTCTAGCAAAAGTATCTCTCTCTCTTTCTCCCTTACGAAACTTGTGATCGAAACCAGGTAACGTAGAATAGTAAGGAAGATCGAATTGGATGAGGATGAATACTTCGTTTCATTTGGCGCCGTCTGTGGGAAACGAACAGCTAGAAGCAACCACGAAACCACGTAGAAGCAGGGAAATGATCTTTGATGTCAGTAAGGAAAAATCTAAAATAACTGATCGTATTTTTTGCAGGATCTAAGCATGGGAAATGGCTCCAAGATCTAAGAAAGCACCGAAGAACACCCCTGAGGAGAATAATCGCACCGAAGAGGAAATGAGTTCTGAAATGGCAGAAGTTATCTCTAAAAGAGATCTCGAGGATATGCTGAAAGAATTGGTCAGATCGATCGATGAAAAGATCGTAGAAGGAAACGAGACTCTGCAACAAGAGCTGATGCAAAGGGTTGAGGAATACCAAAGAAAGTGGGACGAAATGACTAAGGCTATAGAACGGTTGAGAAACAAGGATTCAAAAGGGAGTAATGGCGAAGAGAGTAAAGATCGGAAGAATACTACGATCATTTTCGAAGAAGAAAAGGAGGAAGACGATCAGATAGACATGAGCATGTATCCCTTCTCGGAGAGGATACGAAAAGCAAAACTTCCGCCGCACTTCGTTGCTCCGGCGATTGAGAAGTACGATGGAACAGGGGATCCCGTTCAGCATATCAAAAAATTTATGTTCGCCATGAATACTTAAGGGATTAGTTCCCTTACTCTCTGCAACCTATTTCCAGGTACACTTGCAAAGAGAGCATTGGGATGGATCTCCACAAGGCCACCATAGTCCATCACCAGTTTCAAGCAGCTAACTGAAGAGTTTCAACAATATTTTGTTGCAAGCAAGAGGGTCAAGAAAGAGACAATAGAATTGATGGATGTCAAACAGCGAAAGGGAGAAACTGTGAAGGAATACAGTGAGCGCTTCCACAAGAAGGTTGCGGAGATTGATGACATTGATGAGAAGATTTTGATTAAAGCTTTTGGTAATGGCTTGGCGCAGCCCCGACTTGTTGGAAAAATTGCGACCAAGGCACCAAAGACTCATGGAGAATTAGCTGAAATGATCCATGACTTTTTGAAATCCGAGATAGCAGAGAATAAGGCTAAAGAGTCAGCAGATAGCTTCAAGAATCCGGCCGCATCAGAGAAGAAAGGAGGACAAGGTGGAAGCACCGGAGGAGGGGGATCGAGGTACAGGCCGTATTGCAAATCTACTGCCGGATCTTCCTCTCAGGGGCCGTAGCATCATGGGGCAAGGACCGTTGTCTACATCGATCCAGGAAAGTACGCTGCCGCAGTAAGAGAGGGGTACCTTCCCCAGCCAAGAAAGCCGCCGCAAGGGGAGATTCCAGTAGCATTCTGCGAATATCATGGAAATCGCAGCCATCGAACTGTAAACTGTGATACCTTAGCTAAAGAGCTCAGAGTCATTCAGGAGAATAAGAAGAAAGGAAAGCAGCAGGCCGGATTGCAGAGGCAGTACGGCAATCAAAATTCTTCCCAAAACAACAGTCAATACATACCTCGAGGCCGTCAAGAGGAAGAGGTCCACCCCAAGCTCGACCATAGCAAATCTGTTGGTATGATTACAGGTCTATAAGAAAGGGAAGTAAAGCTTTCTTTCTAGCAACGAGTATTATAGGAATAAAATTCATTATAGACCGCTTTTCTAAAAATTCAAAGTGTATAAGATTAAGCTTTGCTAAAAACTTCGCTTTAAGAAGTAAAAGAATCAATAACATTTCGTTTCACATTATATTTCTTAAAATACAGTAGATTTCCCCCTCAAAGAAGGCTAACAGAGATTCTTTCTAAGAAAACTCACAGAGCTTTTTTCAGAAGTAGGACCTCTAACTCCTAATGAAAGGAAAAGGCACATTCATGAGGTGCATCAGGAACTCCCCGAGAAAAAGATCGCCAAAAGAGAAGGCTTCCCTCCAATTTTCTTTTTCGATGAAGATGAAGATGGAGTGCTATACCCACACAACGATCCACTTGTCATTCGTGCGCAAGTAAACGATCGAATGATGGAAGGAATCTTGATTGATAGTAGAGCCGGAGCAAATGTCATATCAGCAGAAGCAGTTAAAAAGCTAGAATTACCGGAAGACCGGATCAAGCCATATTCGGCGGTTCTAGGAGGATTTGTAGGAGGAGTTTCTACCACATCTTCTGGTAGTATAGATTTTACAATGACTCTGGGTCAAGGGGACGAAAGGAGAATAGAGAAACTCACGGCTTTCAGTGTGCCAGGCCTTTCTGGATATAACATGTATCTCGGAAGACCTGGAATCAATGCTTTCAAGGCTATATACAGTAGCCATCACTTTAAATTGAAGTATCTAACCACAAGCGGGAAATTGGTTATGATAAGGGGAAGTCAAAAAATGGCTCGGATGTGTGAGGTCCTCATTATGGACAGTCTTCCTAGTGAAAGGGTGGTCCAAACTGTGGGATCAGAAAAGGAATTCAATGGAAAGTTACTACTTCCCCCAGAACCAAGTCAAGAAAAGGAGGAACATCAGGCGACTCAGGCTCCCCCCCAGAGAGGTATATTTAAAATCTGATCCTTTAAATTTTTTTAAAATAGGAACTGCATTTGACAGCGGAGAACAAACTCACTTAATGAGGTTCCTGGAAAAAAGAAGGACGACATTCACCTGGAGCACGGACGAGATGCCTGGAATAGACCCAAGCGTTATCCGGCATGAGCTCAGAGTAGACCCAAAGCATCCAGTAGTCAGGCAAAGGAAAAGAGTAATAGGACAAGAAAGGGATTTGGCAGCGCGAGCCGAGGTCCAAAAGCTCCTCAAAGCCGGATTCATCAGGGAAGTAGCTTACCCACGATGGCTGGCTAACGTTGTCATGATAAAGAAAGCAAATGGAAAATGGAGGATGTGTGTGGATTTCACAGACTTGAATAAGGCATGTCCTAAGGATTTCTATCCCCTACCATCAATAGATAAATTGGGAGTTTCAACTGCTCAGAGTTTTGTGTTAAGTTTTCTAGATGCATTCTCCGGCTATAATTAGATTAAGATGAATAAGGAAGATTCAGATAAAACATCTTTTATCACTTCACCCGGAACATTCTATTACAAAGTAATGCCTTTTGGCCTAAATATACAGGGGCTACCTTTCAACGAATGATTGATAAAGTGTTTTGTCAACAACTTGCTCGAAATGTGGAAGCTTATGTTGACGATATAGTTGTAAAAAGCCCATCGAAAGAGCAACACATGAAATATTTGGAGGAAACATTCGACACTTTGGACGCATACCAAATCAAGCTGAACCCGGAGAAGTGTGTATTTGGTGTGACTAAAGGAAGGTTTCTTGGCTTCATTGTCGGGCAGCGAGGTATCGAAGTCGACTCAGAAAAAAGTCAAGCAATCCTCAACCTTTCTCCACCCAAAAACATCAAGGATGTCCAAGCTCTAAATGGGAGACTCGCGGCGTTAAGCAGATTTTGTTCCAAGCTTCAAGAAAAATCAATCCTGTTCTTCAACATCCTAAGGAAGAACAGCAAATTTCAGTGGGGACAAGAATGTATGGACGCATTTAAAAAGATCAAAGAAATGCTTCGGGGTCTACCTAAGTTAGGTGTACCTGTCCCTGGCCAAGACCTCTACCTTTATTTGTCTGCAACAGATTGGGCAGTTGCGGCTGTCTTAGTCATGGAAGAGAAAAAGGAAATACCAGTCTATTATACCGGCAAAATTTTAAGCCCAACAGAAGGACGGTATACTAACATAGAGAAAATCTTGTTTGCATTGGTGGTAGCATCAAGAAAATTACGGCCCTATTTTCAGTCACATCGGATCTTTGTCAGGACCAATTGGCCGCTCAAGCAAATAGCGAACAACCCAAATGCTTCCGGCCGGATGGTATGCTGGACAGTAGAGCTAACACAATATGAAATTCACTTCTTGTCCAGAACAGTGATTAAAGCCCAAGCCTTGGCAGATTTCATAACAGAAACAAACTTTGCAAAAGAAGAGAGACAGCCCCAGAATCCATACGTTATCTTAGTTGACGGAGCCCGATGCAAAACTGGGGCAGGGGCCAGAATAGTAGTGCAAGCACCGGATGGACAAAGCTTAAACTACGCCTTCCGGCTAGACTTTGACATTACCAAAAACGAAGCTGAATACCAAGCCCTTATCCAGGATTTGGAGGTGGCTACCACCCTGGGGGCAACAGGTCCCATAGGAAGATACCCTCTCTATTCT
Source organism: Limonium bicolor (assembly GCA_023374045.1). Classification (NCBI taxonomy): domain Eukaryota; kingdom Viridiplantae; phylum Streptophyta; class Magnoliopsida; order Caryophyllales; family Plumbaginaceae; genus Limonium; species Limonium bicolor. The sequence continues at coordinate 345,540,472 of CM041777.1, forward strand.
TTCCTTCCTATAAAATCTTGTTGGAAATAAAACTTATAAATTTTTACTTTTCGCAGAATTAGAAGTATAGTCAGATTCTATGTTGGTAGCAAGACAAAATGACAACGTCTATGAATTCAAAGAGGAAAAGCTATGGAGGTACTTGCTCAAAGTCCAAGAGCTAAAAGCAAACTTCCAAAGGTGTGAATTAAAGCACCTCCCTCGCAAGGAGAACGTCGAGGCTGATGCCTTGGCAAAATTGGCAAGTATGGCCGAAAGGGTACCTAATGAAATATGGCTAGAAGTCAAAACTGCGTCGAGCATAGATAAAGCTCAAGTATTCACTGTGGAGTCAAATGTAGAGACATAATCTTGGATGACTCCGATCATAGAGTACATACGTCAAAGAAAGTTACCGGAAGAAGAAAAGGAGGCCAGAATAATAAAAAGAAGGGCCGCATCCTTTTTCATTGAAAATAACCAGCTATTAAATGATCTTTCGTAAGGCCAGCACTGAAATGTGTTACCATGGCCGAAGGGACAGAACTAATAAAAGAGGTACATGATGGATCCTGTAGAAACCATCAAGGAGAAAGAACCACAGTGCACAAAATCTTGAGGCTCGGGTACTTTTGGCCAAAAAATGATGGAACATTGCAAGGAGTATATACAAAAGTGTCTCAAGTGCCAAAAACACGGTAACCGAATACACAACCCTCCGGCAGAACAAAAATCCATCCTCTGCCCAATCCCCTTTGCTATGTGGGGATTAGATATTGTGGGACCATTCCCGGAAGCATCACCTGGGAGGTTTAAGTTCATGTATGTCGCCATCGACTATTTCACAAAATGGGTTGAGGCAATGCCCACTGTCTCTATCACAGCTAGAAAATCACAAGAGTTCATTTGGAAATATGTGGTATGCAGGTTTGGCATTCGAAAGGCGATAATAACGGATAACGGGGCGCAATTCAATTGCGAAGGCTTTCGGGCATTCTGTGAAGAATGGAAGATTGACTTAAGATTCGCATCGGTGGCTCACCCCCAGGCAAATGGACAAGTTAAGAATGTGAATGGTCAGATAGTAAAAGCAATAAAGAAAAAGCTCCATGAAAGAAAGGGAAAGTGGACAGAATTGTTGCCCCAGGTCCTCTGGTCATACAGGACAACAGAAAGGGGGCCGACAGGAGAAACACCTTACAGACTAACATATGGATCAAAGGCTGTCATTCCGGCGGAAATTATGGTACCATCAGTAAGGTGGGAATCATATGATGAAGAAGTCAACAATCAGGGAATACAGGACCACCTAGACCTCCTCGAAGAAACCAGGGTGGCCGCCGCAGTAAGGATGGAAAAAGATAAATCCAAAGTGGAATGATATTTCAACAGAAGGATAAAAGAGCGGAGTTTTGCCTAGGAGAGCTGGTCCTCCGAGAAGTCAAGCAGCCCAAGAAACTAGAGCCCCAATGGGAGGGACCATACATCATACACCAAAAGACTGGAAGAGCCTCATACCGTTTAAAAAACAATGAAGGGTACGAATTACCGCATTTCTGGCATGGGGAGTGCTTGAAAAAGTTCTATGTGTAAGATCTATGATTCTTCAATAAAGAGGTATAATTTTTTGAAAAGTAAAAGGAATAATAACCGGCCAACGAGCCGCAGGCTATCATGCCTTGAAAGTAAGCACCGGCGAACGAGCCGCAGGCTATCATGCCTTGAAAGTAAGCACCGGCCAACGAGCCGCAGGCTATCATGCCTTAAAAGTAAGCACCGGCCAACGAGCTGCAGGCTATCATGCCTTGAAAGTAAGCACCGGCCAACGAGCCACAGGCTATCATGCCTTGAAAGTAAGCACCGGCCAACGAGCCGCAGGCTATCATGCCTTGAAATTAAGCACCGGCCAATGAGCCGCAGGCCACCATGCCTTGAAAGTAAAATCCGGCCAGAAAGCCGCAGGCTGTCTTGCTTTTTAAAAAAACTGGCTAACAAACCACAGGCTTTAGTGCCTTAAAAATTAAAATTCGGTCGATAAGCCGCAAGCTTTTTATGTTGTAAAGATAAACACTCGGCTAACAAAACTAGCATAAGATAACCATGTAAGCACCACTCAAAGAAGAAATCCCCTAGTGATAGACAAATCGGTTAAAAAGAGACTGGAGGCAAAATCACAGTAAGAGACCAGTAGCTCCGGCAAAAAGTTAACAAAGGTTGTAAAAGCGTAAACTTGTATTCCTCCCAGAAGTGGGGTAAAATCCATTACGAGGGTGTAATCATTACAAAAACTCAACGTCCATAAAAGTTACATGCCAAAAAAAAAACCCCTCTAAAAAAAACATCCTATTTTTCTGCAGCTAACTTGTCGCCACTGTCAGCTACACTTTCAGAAGATTTGGATCTCCCTGTGTTACGCTGCACCCCTCCAACGGATGGCTGGACGTTGCTTCCGGCCGGAAGAAAGGAGGCTTGACCAGGGCCAAAGCACGTCTCCTCAAGGCTGCGGCAGAATCTCTCGAGCTCCTCAAAATAGTTAGACTTTTGGGCAACAGCTTTGAACTCTAGCCCGTTGTACAGATCATCGTCCAGCACCTCCCCTTTCTCCAGGAAGTGCTCTGAGATGATCTGGCGGCAGATATTAACTATCCTGCGGCACTGAGAAGCAAATGACTCCTTGAGATGGGCATTGATGGTGCCTTGCTTTTGTATCTCCTCCTGAGATTATCGTGAGAATGACGTGAGCTTAGCTACTTGGGTCTCAAGAGTCAAGACCTGGGCCCGATACTTGTCACGTTGAGTGTTGGCTTAAGATAGCTCCTCATTAACACTGTTCACTCGGTCGTTTAGCTTCCGGATATGCTTCAAGAGATTGTCGGAGCTTGGACCTGGCCGGAACACAAGAAGGATAAAAAATGAACACAAGACAAGAAAGTAACAAAAAATCAAAATCCAGAAACTAACATTTGTTCGACAGTTCAGTATTCTCAATTCGGAGGCGAGACATTGAAATACCCCTAAATTAATTTAAATTAATTTAGGGGATTTCTTTTATTAAACCATAAATAATACTGTTAATATTAAATTATGGTATGGAATTATGAATATTAAGTTATTATATGGAATTGTGAAATTTATTTAAGGGTTTTCTCCTATTTAACCCTAATTATTATACATTATTATATAGTATTATGAATTTAATAATAAGATTTATAAGTCAATAAATCTTGGGAAAATTTCTAAACACTCCAAATATATTATAAAGATTTTAGGAAGTGTTGGAACATTGTTTTGAAACATAAAAGTCAATATAAAATTCTAGAAACCTTAAAGCTTATTAAGCCTTGCTAGAGTTGACTTTTTGAGAATGGTCAAACCAGGCCATGAAACCTATACCAATAAATAGGTTATGAAAAACCATGAAGATCGATAAAAGAACGTTAAAAACGGATCATCCTAGCCAAAGTTATGATAAATTGAAGTTTAGAGCCAAAATTTTGAAGGATGCTGACGTGTCCAGGACACGTGTCCGCCCAGTCAGCCCGATTTAACTTAGTCTTTTCAGATTTCCTTCAGTTATGGCATGCCAAGGGTCGATCTTTAGACACCTATATCTTTTCCCTACTCTACCATTTGGTATGCCGTTTGTTTCATTCGATTCTCCTATCTTCCTCTTTCCAACCATTACTCACACATCATCTAACTCCTTCTACATCGACGGGAAAATCGATCTAAAGTTGCTTCCTTGCGAATTCGTAACCCAGAATTCCAGTTTTTTTCTGAAATCGGGTAAACTTCGTCACGCCATAACTTCTTCATTTCTCATCCAAATTTCCTGTTCTTTAGCTTGTTTTGAAGATCTTTAATCCCTCTATAACTTTCATGTTAATGGCCAAGGCTGATTCACATTGGGTCGCGAGATAAAGCTGTCTAAAGTTGCCTACTCGATCACAGTGGTATTTCTGCCCAGTTTACTCCGAAACCAACTAGGTAAACACAGATCTTGTGAGATCTGTAACTTTCTCCCTAGTTTATCAAATTCAATGATTCTTCCACTAACATCTAGAGTTACATGTCTACTTTAAAATGACGTAGGTTTCATGGATTGAATCAATCTCAGTTAGCACGAGTTGACCCATGAAGTAGGCTACTCGAACTGCACATAAAATATTGACCTTTCCAGAAATCGATTTCGATTTCATAACCGGCGCATCTCCGGTGAGTTTCAGACCAAATTCCACCATCTATGCTCTTCGTTTTTGCATTCCCGTTCATAACCCTCTATCAATTTAACCAATTAAGCAATGAATTGAGGGAATTTTAGCAAATCGAAACCGAAACCAAATAAGAACCCTAACTTCGAACCCAGATTCGAATTTATTCAATTCTGCATGATAATTGGGGAAATTGGTACCATTAGAACCGGAATTTAATTTCGAGTCGATAGGAACAAGAATCATCGAATTTCGTTCTGTGGATTGTGAGAAAACATCGGATTAGTACTCGGGTGCGAATTGGGGGTTTCTGATGAACTAGCGCGTTCTGGGCCGTCCGATCTCAGTTAGTAAACATGGACGGCCGAGATTAGATCGTGGGGATTTAAGTTGTAATAAGTTAATATATTTTCCAGAATAAAGTCCTAACTTGCTAGATCTATTTAAAGGCCTTCCCGAATGTATTTTGACTTGAAATTTTAACCATAGATTCCTTATAAAATCTAGTTTATTTTGATGTAAATTAATATGGGTTTTGAGTTTTTAAACATAAGTTATGATTTTTGCAAGTTACGAGTATTATGGAATTATTTGGATAATTTAAAATAATATTTTTATGAAATAAAAATTTTATAATATGTCTAAAATGTTATAGTTACTATATATTTAATTTGGGGATTTTTGGACAATTGTAAATGGGTCTAAAAATTGTGTTTATGAGTTTTTCATAAGAATAACTTATAATATATGGTTTTTAGTGTAATCAAAAATTAAAGTATAGTTGATTAATGAACTTTATAGGTTGGGGAAAATATAATAAGACTGATTAACATTTAATACAGTATGTTTATAAATATTTTGGGTACTAACTTTAAGTGAGTAAAATTGTTACATATATTTATATATATATATTTATATGAGAGAAATAAATAGAAACTTATATTAAATCAAGGAATTTAACTAAACTACATTTTATTTATTATATATAATATGGAAGCTAATATGTTTAACGAAAACTAAGGGAAATACTTTATTTTATAAACCATATTGGATGTAGCTATGTGTAAAAGTTAGTATAAATAATTAAGTGCAATAAAGCTACACAAGGAATGTCTTGAATAAATCCTAATATATATACACATAAAAAAACTACATAAATAAAAGAAATAAAATGCCTTATAGAAATATAATATGAAGGAATTAATGAGATAAACTAAACCTCTACGTAATACTAATAAAAGAATACTATATGAGGCGGTATTAAATTAAGATTATTAATCTTAAGGAGTTATCTTTGAATTTCTAAGATTTATATAAACCGTATTAAAATACATGTATAGTATTAGTCAACGACCATAATGTAAGTCTATAATTGGGTTAAGTAATTAATAAGTTAAAACTTAGGAAAATTGTGATTAGATTACATAAAAGATACACAAATAGATCTTATTCTATAATTAATGATAAATAAATGTAATACTTTTACATCTAAATGTTCTTAATATATAAACAATAATAAAGTAAATAAAATACTTTTACATATGAATGTGAGGTGGATTAGTAAGTCTAGATCTAATCATTTCTTAACATTTATGGTATTGAAATATAACTTAATGTTTTAAGTTAAAATCATTAAAAGGATTATGATATAAAACTACATTAAACTATGATTTGGAAATTTATCTAAATGATAATCCTTAAGTTTCTTGGCATTAGATAAGCCATATGAAATACATTTATAACATTAATTACCAATACTTAGGATGTGAGTCTACAATTAAGTGAGGTATTTAGTAGTTAGAATTTAGAAAGGTTTATAAATAGGAATTTGATACTTAAAACCTTTGAACCTTTTATGAGATAAAACTAGGTTACATAAGAGATTATATTGATCTACTTTACGACACTAAAAATATTAATGTGTCATTTGAGTATAAGGTATGAGGATTTTTCAGAACTATTATCTTATTAAGTAATTGACAATTTCACTTGTGAATGAGAGTTTAATTCTTAGATAAATTCTACCTTATGTTAAGATATAATGTTCATCCTAAAACATAATAAAGGAGATTAATTTATTAAGTTATTCCTTTGAAACCTTAGGTTTTGTAAACAATATGAAAATGTATTATTTAAGACGTAAGTTTATTAAAATTTAGTATAAAAGGATTATACATAGTCTATAGCGGGAATGTGTGTAAAAATAAACATTTGGGAAATTAAATGTAAGCAAGGATAAATAAAAGGTTATCTTAAAGTGCCTTATTATATAGTTAATGATAAAGTAAATGATATACCTTGGAAATACTAAATGTAAGAGTTCGATAAATCTAAGTTAACTATAATATAGTTATTCAAGATGAGAAGCAATTTAACATTTATGATAAGATTATTAGATGGTTGTAATAAAAGTCATCTAAACTAAACATATGATAAATGAGTGTAGTAACTCAATTAGGTTATCATAAAATGCATCTATAACACCATGTTTCCAATATACAGGATGTAGATCTTAATTAAGTTGAGGGGAAAACTTAATCATAATGGATTATTTGGTAATCCTGATAAAATACATAATCATTACATTGTGAAATAATAGTATAATCTAAGATAAACCTATCATAGGTCATAACCCGATATTTATTCTAAATTAGGAAAAAGTATTAAGCTTAAAAATTATTATTGAGATTCTAAGATTAGATGAATAATATAATACACACTTATGATATAAGGGTCTCAAGAGTCTTGAATTGAAATTAGGGTTAAGTATGAATAAAGTGGATAAGAGTGTAAACAATTAACAAGTGTTAATAACATACATTCCCTAGTCTTACAACCTTGGGTTACAACATTCTAATATAAGTCAAAGGTTATACATAACATTTAAGTGAGGGCTTAAAAGACAATGAGACTTAGAAATAAGAGTGAGGAATTTATTTAAGTTTAACTTAGGTTACAAGTTATTGATGTTAGACTACCTTAATATTCCTCAGAGTATTGTTGATTATTTGCACAAGTCGACTAGAACTGATACAGCGATTACCAGGTACGATTTCTCGTACTCAGCTTGATGTGTTATGGACTTGATGGAATGTTTTGTACGATTTCCGTACTCAGATATTTTTGATGACGAATTTTATGGAATGTTTTGAGAAACACTAAATGAGCTTGAATGAATCTTGAAAGGAAATGGTTGTGTGACTAACTCAGCTTGATGTGACTAATTGGCCTTGAATGTACACCTTGTATGGTAATTGGTTCCTTCTATCTGGTTGGTTCATTAGATATTATCTGCCTGGGGTTTACGCCTCTGCACTCTGTAGGACTGAGTGTTTTGGTATCGCTTGGTGCAGTTAATGATCTAGTGGAAATATGGGAAATGTCAATCTTGGTAAATGCTTCTTTTGACCCTGGATATTGTTTCATCCATGAGCTGAGTCTTGTTGTGATGTGCGCACATCTTCATCGGTAAACAGCGAGGGGCTGTATATCCCCTGTCCAATCGGACGTTGTAAACAGCGAGGGGCTGTATATCCCCTGTCCTATCGGACGTAGTTAACAGCGAGGGGCTCCCTGTCCCCTGTCCCAAAAGGGACGCAGTTGGCAGCAGGGCCATCTCTTCCAATTGGTTTTATTCCACTCTTGGGTCTCTTTTCCATTCCTAGTCCTTGTGACTGCTTGGGTCTCTCTACTCCTAATTGGAACTGAATCTAACACGAGCAATGGTTGATCACTGACTTATGGTGTGGTTCTTTTTATCAATTGGCTAACTTACCTTCTTGTTATTTATCTCTATTCTTGACTTGTTACCTTTGACCTGGTGAATTGGATGTGCCTTGTTCTTCTCTGTTTTTTTTTAAGCATTTGACTTCAAGTTATTGTTATTTTAAGAGTTATGTTTTTAAACTTCTGTTTTGGAGAGTTGTACCAGTTCCATTCCAGGGAACTGACTCACCCTCTCGGGGGGCTGCTTGGTTTCATCTTGTAGGTACGAATTGTTATACAGGTGGCCACGAAGAGTATGAGTGATTGGGATGGGAATTAGGAATTGTGGAGAGTTTTTATATCTTGCTCTTGTTTGTTTTCTCGAGTTCAGACCGTAGCATTTGTAATATCATAGGGTAATTGGTAAGTTTTGGTGCGGGTGTTTGGAACCCGATGATCTGTAATCGCCTTAGTATTTTATTTTCCGCTGCATTTATGATAAGTAGGGGCGTTACAGAAAGTGGTATCAGAGCGTAGTTACGCTCTGAGCCCGAGAAAACAAGCCGAGTGAAATACTTAGAATATAGGTGCCCTTAAAACTGGGGAATTGGGGTAGAATTGGGAAGTGAGGATTCCAGTAAGGCACGACTCCTAACCCTTCTTGGATTAGTGAATGATTTCTTTATACACTTTTTGTATGAATGTCTGTTAGGAATAGTGTGTGTCATACCGTTGACCATTAAACTAGGAAATAATAATAATAATAATAAGTCTGGAACATTATCAATTGGGTATGATAAGATCTTGGTTGGAATAAATCATACATGAACTACTTTCAAAAGCATACGTATGGAAAAGACATGGCTAAGAAAGCAATGCTTTAAAGCTTGAACACATGTTCCCAGAATTTTAAAGAATACTTTTGGTTGAAAATAGTATACAAGTGGAGCTTTGAATAACTAAGTGATATATACTTCAACTCCTTAAAGCTTGAAATAAATTTCAAGAACTACTTGGTACAAATTATTACCTAAATATCATGTTTAAGATAAATCTTAAGTCTAGAAAATTATTTAAACTAACAAGAACTAGTAACTCATCAGAAAAGATCAACATCCAAACCTGTAATCCACACTAAAACTCTATGTTAACTTCAGAAGAAAGAAAAAACATAAACCTAACACCCTACGGGAAGTGCCTGGTGCGACGAACTCCTAGGCTGAAAGTAGTGGGGGTGCACACTCACTGGAAGTCTAGGGGCTAGACAGCCTGTCATATACCGTAAATAATCTTCTACGCAAGTGATGGATTGTGTTGAACTTGAGGAGGATTGGTGGTAAGACGTTACCATCATGAAATCTTGAGCTAGGCATATTTCATTACTAGCCACAATGAACAATTCAAAATTTGTATCTTAAGATTCAGTATTAAAATTCATACATGTAAAGGGTTTATTGAGTTAAATATTTGGTGAAAAATACCTATACATGGAGGAAGGGGATTTAAATTTGGGTACTCCAAGGTACAACATCTACCCCTTATTAAATATAAAAATATATATATTAAAGGAAGTAACTTAAAGATTGAGTGAAGGGAAGAGTAATACTAAACTAAATATCATTGATTCTTAAATACTTGGAGTAATGAGCATCTAAAAAAAAATGAGAGTTACTTAATTATTGGAAATTCTCATGTTTATTTGGAAGTTTAACATTATACATATGCAAAATTTTAGAAGTCACAGAAGGTGTATTTTTATAAAGGAATATAATACAAATTTTAATGTATGGTTGGCTAATAAAGCTTTGAATATAATTTTGAAAGACTATCTAGACTTATTATATGATCTAAAATATTAATTAAACTACTCAAACATGTTACACCTGATTTATAGCTTGTTAATATATTGATATGTGAAAATAACATAAATGGCATATTTACGTATTTTAGGTTATAAATTCGGTACAAGGTTTCATGAAAGATTTAATTGCATTGAAAAAAAAAGAAGTTTTAATATATAGTATGATACTATTTTAAATAAGTTCATGAATTTTTAAGCCTGACAATTAAGAAACTTTAGGTTATAAAATGCTTCTAGAGAAATGTTGTAGTAAGGATGGCATTTAAATAATTACATTACATTATAATGGAATTTTTCTTTTATGAATTAATAGTTTCCAAATCACATGATTAAGATTTTGATACCTACTACACCCAATACTTAAATAAAGAAAGAGTGAACTAAAATGTTATTATAGTAATATCTAAGTATAACCTATGTTCCGTTCTCAAAATTTAACCTACTATATGAATGATGAATTCTAAACTTGTTCTTGCCAATGACCGTAAGAGAGCGAAATGAGTTAGGAAAGCATGTTGGGAACACTAAAAGATTTAATTATAATCAAGCTAGAATAACAACGAGTGATATTGTGCATCAAAAATGAACTACATCCTTGAAGGAGGAATCTCCATAGGAGATGTAAAATATAGTGCTCCTTAAAAGTGAGTTTAAATTCCACTTCTTATTACGAGACGGATATGGGTCGTACCCTATTTTAAGGGGGGGTACGACATCTTCATAAAATAAACATACAATATAAAATGAACATATAATGGACATATCATTCGTACTGGTCATAAAATGAATAGGTAAGGATCATAAAATAAAATTTTATAATAATCAAGAAAAACAAATACATAAAATCAGGGGGTACAAATAAATATCGATCATAGATAAATTCAACAGTGCCATAAAATTTACAACAAAGCTTGATAATAAGGTGCTGAATTCTTTGAATGTAGTGTTTGATAACGGAAACAAATGTTTGGGAATTGTTATTGGATGAATACCCTTGAGTGGTTGATTGTTTGGTATACATTTTAAAGCTTGTAGTACAACTTGATATTTAGTTTACCCACACACCGGAAGAGGGTGTGAGTAGTTGGTAGATAAATCTTAAACTTCGGGACGAAGTTCTCTTTTAAGGGGGGGAGCATAATCCTTCTTCGCTACCTCATCCAGATTATGCCCTGTTGCGTGATTAGCAGAGTAAGAGGTGTATGTGTGTACTTGGTTTTTACATTATGACACCGCATGTGACTTTTTATTTTTATCATGAAATATCTCGGTATATCTTGGTTCAGTTTGAGTTTGAGTAATCTCGAGTGGAATGTGGAATGGGAATGGATGGAAATAAAGGATTGGATTGGTATGGAATTTCGTTGGAATTATTATTGTTTTAGCACACCCGAAGTGGTGTGAGTGCTTATTAGTTGATTTTTAAACTTCGAGGCGAAGTTTCTGTTAAGGGGGATATACTGAAATACCCCTAAATTAATTTAAATTAATTTAGGGGATTTCTTTTATTAAACCATAAATAATACTATTAATATTAAATTATGGTATGGAATTATGAATATTAAATTATTATATGGAATTGTGAAATTTATTTAGGGGTTTTCTCCTATTTAACCCTAATTATTATACATTATTATATAGTATTATGAATTTAATAATAAGATTTATAAGTCAATAAATCTTGGGAAAATTTCTAAACACTCCAAATATATTATAAAGATTTTAGGAAGTGTTGGAACATTGTTTTGAAACATAAAAGTCAATATAAAATTCTAGAAACCTTAAAGCTTATTAAGCCTTGCTAGAGTTGACTTTTTGAGAATGGTCAAACCAGGCCATGAAACCTATACCAATAAATAGGTTATGAAAAACCATGAAGATCGATAAAAAGAACGTTAAAAACGGATCATCCTAGCCAAAGTTATGATAATTGAAGTTTAGAGCCAAAATTTTGAAGGATGCTGACGTGTCCAGGACACGTGTCGCGCCCAGTCAGCCCGATTTAACTTAGTCTTTTCAGATTTCCTTCAGTTTGGCATGCCAAGGGTCGATCTTTAGACACCTATATCTTTTTCCCTACTCCACCATTTGGTATGCCGTTTTTTCATTCGATTCTCCTATCTTTCCTCTTTCCAACCATTACTCACACATCATCTAACTCCTTCTACATCGACGGGAAAATCGATCTAAAGTTGGCTCCTTGCGATTCGTAACCCAGAATTCCAGTTTTTCCTGAAATCGGGTAAACTTCGTCACGCCATAACTTCTTCATCTCATCCAAATTTCGTGTTCTTTAGCTTGTTTTGAAGATCTTAATCCCTCTATAACTTTCATGTTATGGCCAAGGCTGATTCGCATTGGGAGATAAATCTGTCTAAAGTTGCCTACTCGATCACGGTGGTATTCTGCCCAGTTTACTCCGAAACCAACTAGGTAAACACAGATCTTGTGAGATCTGTAACTTTCTCCCTAGTTTATCAAATTCAATGATTCTTCCACTAACATCTAGAGTTACATGTCTACTTTAAAATGACGTAGGTTCATGGATTGAATCAATCTCAGTTAGCACGAGTTGACCCATGAAGTAGGCTACTCGAACTGCACATAAAATATTGACCTTTCCAGAAATCGATTTCGATTTCATAACCGGCGCATCTCCGGTGAGTTTCAGACCAAATTCCACCATCTATGCTCTTCGTTTTTGCATTCCCGTTCATAACCCTCTATCAATTTAACCAATTAAGCAATGAATTGAGGGAATTTTAGCAAATCGAAACCGAAACCAAATAAGAACCCTAACTTCGAACCCAGATTCGAATTTATTCAATTCTGCATGATAATTGGGGAAATTGGTACCATTAGAACCGGAATTTAATTTCGAGTCGATAGGAACAAGAATCATCGAATTTCGTTCTGTGGATTGTGAGAAAACATCGGATTAGTACTCGGTCGAATTGGGGTTTCTGATGAACTAGCGCGTTCTGGGCCGTCCGATCTCAGTTAGTAAACATGGACGGCCGAGATTAGATCGTGGGGATTTAAGTTGTAATAAGTTAATTATTTTCCAGAATAAAGTCCTAACTTGCTAGATTATTTAAACTTCCCGAATGTATTTTGACTTGAAATTTTAACCATAGATTCCTTATAAATCTAGTTTATTTTGATGTAAATTAATATGGGTTTTGAGTTTTTAAACATAAGTTATGATTTTTGCAAGTTACGAGTATTATGGAATTATTTGGATAATTTAAAAATATTTTTATGAAATAAAAATTTTATAATATGTCTAAAATGTTATAGTTACTATATATTTAATTTGGGGATTTTTGGACAATTGTAAATGGGTTAAAAATTGTGTTTATGAGTTTTTCATAAGAATAACTTATAATATATGGTTTTTAATGTAATCAAAAATTAAAGTATAGTTGATTAATGAACTTTATAGGTTGGGAAAATATAATAAGACTATAACATTTAATACAGTATGTTTATAAATATTTTGGGTACTAACTTTAAGTGAAGTAAATTGTTATATTATATATATATATAATGAGAGAAATAAATAGAAACTTATATTAAATCAAGGAATTTAACTAAACTACATTTATTTATTATATATAATATGGAGCTAATATGTTTAACGAAACTAAGGGAAAATACTTTATTTTATAAACCATATATTGGATGTAGCTATGTGTAAAAGTTAGTATAAATAATTAAGTGCAATAAAACTACACAAGGAATGTCTTGAATAAATCCTAATATATATACACATAAAAAAACTACATAAATAAAAGAAATAAAATGCCTTATAGAAATATAATATGAAGGAATTAATGAGATAAACTAAACCTCTACATAATACTAATAAAAGAATATATATGAGGCGGTATTAAATTAAGATTATTAAACTTAAGGAGTTATCTTTGAATTTCTAAGATTTATATAAACCGTATTAAAATACATGTATAGTATTAGTCAACGACCATAATGTAAGTCTATAATTGGGTTAAGTAATTAATAAGTTAAAACTTAGGAAAAATTGTGATTAGATTACATAAAATACACAAATAGATCTTATTCTATAATTAATGATAAATAAATGTAATACTTTTACATCTAAATGTTCTTAATATATAAACAATAATAAAGTAAATAAAATACTTTTACATATGAATGTGAGGTGGATTAGTAAGTCTAGATTTAATCATTTCTTAACATTTAAGGTATTGAAATATAACTTAATGTTTTAAGTTAAAATCATTAAAAGGATTATGATATAAAACTACATTAAACTATGATTTGGAAATTTATCTAAATAATAATCCTTAAGTTTCTTGGCATTAGATAAGCCATATGAAATACATTTATAACATTAATTACCAATACTTAGGATGTGAGTCTACAATTAAGTGAGGTATTTAGTAGTTAGAATTTATAGAAAGGTTTATAAATAGGAATTTGATACTTAAAACCTTTGAACCTTTTATAGATAAAACTAAGTTACATAAGAGATTATATTGATCTACTTTACGACTAAAAATATTAATGTGTCATTTGAGTATAAGGTATGAGGATTTTTCAGAACATATTATCTTATTAAGTAATTGACAATTTCACTTGTGAATGAGAGTTTAATTCTTAGATAAATTCTACCTTATGTTAAGATATAATGTTCATCCTAAAACATAATAAAGGAGATTAATTTATTAAGTTATTCCTTTGAAACCTTAGGTTTTGTAAACAATATGAAAAATGTATTTTAAGACGTAAGTTTATTAAAATTTAGTATAAAAGGATTATACATAGTCTATAGCGGGAATGTGTGTAAAAATAAAACATTTGGGAAATTAAATGTAAGCAAGGATAAATAAAAGGTTATCTTAAAGTGCCTTATTATATAGTTAATGATAAAGTAAATATATACCTTGGAATACTAAATGTAAGAGTTCGATAAATCTAAGTTAACTATAATATAGTTATTCAAGATGAGAAGCAATTTAACATCTTATGATAAGATTATTAGATGGTTGTAATAAAAGTCATCCTAAACTAAACATATGATAAATGAGTGTAGTAACTCAATTAGGTTATCATAAAATGCATCTATAACACCATGTTTCCAATATACAGGATGTAGATCTTAATTAAGTTGAGGGGAAAACTTAATCATAATGGATTATTTGGTAATACTGATAAAATACATAATCATTACATTGTGAATAATAGTATAATATTCTAAGATAAACCTATCATAGGTCATAACCCGATATTTATTCTAAATTAAGAATAAAAGTATTAAGCTTAAAATTATTATTGAGATTCTAAGATTAGATGAATAATATAATACACTTATGATATAAGGGTCTCAAGAGTCTTGAATTGGAATGGGTTAAGTATGAATAAAGTGGATAAGAGTGTAACAATTAACAAGTGTTAATAACATACATTCCCTAGTCTTACAACCTTGGGTTATACAACACTAATATAAGTCAAAGGTTATACATAACATTTAAGTGAGGGCTTAAAAGACAATTGAGACTTAGAAATAAGAGTGAGGAATTTATTTAAGTTTAACTTAGGTTACAAGTTATTGATGTTAGACTACCTTTAATATTCCTCAGAGTATTGTTGATTATTTGCACAAGTCGACTAGAACTGCTACAGCGATTACCAGGTACGATTTCTCGTACTCAGCTTGTGTGTTTGGACTTGATGGAATGTTTTGTACGATTTCTCGTACTCAGATATTTTTGATGACGAATTTTATGGAATGTTTTGAGAAACGCTAAATGAGCTTGAATGAATCTTGAAAGGAAATTGGTTGTGTGACTAACTCAGCTTGATGTGACTAATTGAGCCTTGAATGTACACCTTGTATGGTATTGGTTCCTTCTATCTGGTTGTTTCATTAGATATTATCTGCCTGGGGTTTACGCCTCTGCACTCTGTAGGACTGAGTGTTTTGGTATCGCTCTGGTGCAGTTAATGATCTAGTGGAAATATGGGAAATGTCAATCTTGGTAAATGCTTCTTTTGACCCTGGATATTGTTTCATCCATGAGCTGAGTCTTGGTTGTGATGTGCGCACATCTTCATCGGTAAACAGCGAGGGGCTGTATATCCCCTGTCCAATCGGACGTTGTAAACAGCGAGGGGCTGTATATCCCCTGTCCTATCGGACGTAGTTAACAGCGAGGGGCTGTATATCCCCTGTCCCAAAAGGGACGCAGTTGGCAGCAGGGCCATCTCTTCCAATTGGTTTTATTCCACTCTTGGGTCTCTTTTTCCATTCCTAGTCCTTGTGACTGCTTGGGTCTCTCTACTCCTAATTGGAACTGAATCTAACACGAGCAATGGTTGATCACTGACTTATGGTGTGGTTTCTTTTTATCAATTGGCTAACTTTACCTTCTTGTTATTTATCTCTATTCTTGACTTGTTACCTTTGACCTGGTGAATTGGATGTGCCTTGTTCTTCTGTTTTTGTTTTAAGCATTTGACTTCAAGTTATTGTTTATTTTAAGAGTTATGTTTTTAAACTGTTGTTTTGGAGAGTTGTACCAGTTCCATTCCAGGGAACTGACTCACCCCTCTGGGGTGGGCTGCTTGGTTTCATCTTGCAGGTACGAATTGTTATACAGGTGGCCACGAAGAGTATGAGTGATTGGGATGGGAATTAGGAATTGTGGAGATTTTTATATCTTGCTCTTGTTATGTTTTCTCGAGTTCAGACCGTAGCATTTGTAATATCATAGGTTGTAATTGGTAAGGTTTGGTGCCGGGTGTTTGGAACCCGATGATCTGTAATCGCCTTAGTATTTTATTTCCGCTGCATTTATGATAAGTAGGGGCGTTACAGACATGGCATTCTCCAAGTCTTTCACCCTCTCTTCCAGCCGGGCTTTTTCGCTTGACAGAGCAGCTTTTTCAGCAGCAAGAGCCTTCTTCTCTTCTTCTAAAGTAGAGCAATCCTGAAGCAGAGATTGCTTCTCCTGTTCAAAAGAAGCTCTTGACTGCTCCTCCAGTGCGGCCTTTTCTTCCGCTGAGCAGTTAAGCTCCTGAATAAGCTTCCCCTTTTCCTCTACAAGGGCGTTATTTCTCGTACAAGAGCCTGCTTCTCCAGCTCGAGCGCCTCAACCTCCTGCTTAAAAGAGTTCTTCTCGTCAAAGAGAAAAGACTTGTAAGACTGAAGGGAGGCCACCTCATTCCGATGAGCAGAACGCACCTGATTTAGCAAAACGTCTAGGTCAGAGAAAGCCCGAGCTAGCTCATCTTTTCCAAAAGCAAGACGGTTTCGTACCTCTATCAAAGTTTCGTCATCCTGAAGGATCTGACTTTTTAAAGAAAAAATTTCTTCTCGAAGGCTCTTCAGTTGTAGCTCATATTCGTCGCGCTGACGGACGCATTCCTGCCGAGACAGCCGTAGCTCTTTGTTTATCGCCTCAGTCCTTTACTTCACCTTGAGATCAATCTCATAGTGAATCTGGTCGATATAGGCATCATGTGAGGAGCGAGTTCGCTTCAGTTCCTCTTGAGCGTTGTCGGCCCGGCTCTCCTCATAGCGGAGCCTGGACTGGAGGTTGCCGGAGTGAACCTCAGCACTCTGGGCCATAGACATCACCTAAAACAACAACACAGATCGCCAAAATCAAAAAAGAAACAAGACAAATCAAGAAGGGAATACAAATAAATTATTAAAATGTTAAGGAATGTATGCCAACCCGAAAGATGCCCTCCCACATAAAGTCGAACACATCTTTTATTGGGAGGGAGTGCCGCATAATGGCATCTGCTCCCCCATCTCCCATCCGTAACTTTTTCTTAGTAGCAGTGACGGTTGCCGGGGGAGCAAAGATCCCGTCTGTATGACCGGACCTCTTTATTGCCTCCTTCCAAACAGCAGAGTACTTAGCAGATTCACAGGAGATTAGAGGAAGGGGGTGTCCACGATGGTAAAACCATCCTTCCTTTTGGAAGGGACCGGTGAATGATTCCTGAGCAGGAGGAAGGGGAGAGGAAGAGGAAGCCATGGTGTCCTCCCTTTGCTTGCTCCGAAGTTCAGGATTTTCGGGCATCGGCCGGTACTCCATCGTCCTTTCCCGCGCCGCATCCTTCGCAGCAATGTCAATGGAGAGCGAGGCTGAAGCCTCAGGGTTGCTGCAGGTTTGTTCCTCTCCTGATGGCTCTAGCAGCGGAACCTTTGGTTTTGATGTAGTTTTCTTCTTTAGCTTATGCTTGGCAGGAGCAGAGACTGCCGTAGTAATCAAAAAACAGGCACAACCTCACTATCAAGAAGAATCGATAAAACACATACAAAGACAGAGACAAAGGAGCACTGTTTAAAAAGACAGAAAGACGCGGAAGGAGGAAGGATCGAACAAGAACCTTGTTTGGCCGGAGGGTCGGTGCAGAGCCCTGTGGCTTCCAGAGTATTTTCTTGCACAGGATCTGAAGAAAAGTAGCCCGACAAGTCAGGAAACTGTTCGCTAATCGGGGTCGGATGACCGGACTCCCGCTCCGGGCGAGAACCAAGGTCTAGACCTGAACCAAGGGTGATATGAAGAAAGACACGGCGCCCAGACTCTGGACTCACGTGCCATGTACCTGGCAATCTGGTGTTAGCGCGTTCGGGGGATTGCAAGCTTTTCTTTTTCTTCGACTGCCCAGCTTGGTCATCTCCTACTTCTTGCCTGGAGCGCTTCGTAGAAGGAGCTGCATCCCCCAAGAGCTGCTCAGCCGCACCAACGGCCGCATCTATCGAATTGTAGTAATTAATCCTTTTGTCCCCACTCTTGAAGGTGACGAAGTTCCAGCTATAGAAAGGACCGATCTTGTCTCCCTTCCGGAAGAAATCTACATGCAGCACACCAAAACAATAAGGGAGCCAACGGAGACAGCAAAATTTGTACTAACAATCAACACTTACTGTAGTAGGTCTTCAGAGAGGATAAACGAGCTTTGGTAAAAAAATGCCTTGTTGGTCAATGGCTCGCGGCTTTGCGCCTTCAAAATCTTCGAGATAGGCAGCTCGGCCGGAGGAGTAGTGGGGCAGACCAACTGACCTTTGATGACCTCAGAGTAGTACGGGATACCCAAGTAGCGGCCGGATGGGGAACAATGACGAACCACCACGAGCTCCACCCATGTACCTTCTTATAGAAAAAAAGAGAGTATCCGGCCCTTGCAATGATGGTTAGGCTGTCGGGGTCAACCCTAACCGTAAAAAATCGGGCGAACTCGGTGCCCTCCGGCCGAATTTTGCTTTCTTCGCAAAGGGTGACAAAAGCGTGGAGATACGAGATGCCCTTTGGGTGTAAATGAGCAAGAGAGCAACAGCGACAAAGAATAAAACCCAACACGAAGGGGTGTGGGGAAATGGTCAAACCAGAAGGGAAGAAATCAGCATAAACTACGTATCAGAGACCGAAATCACGTTAGGGTGGGAATCAGAGGACGGAAGGTAAATTTGGGTACCAGGTGGGACTTCGACACCACTAAGACAATTACAAAGGGAGGAAAAGTCGAGAAAAGAAGGAGAGGGCTCGCGCCCAGCCAAAAAAGTCTTCGAGAATTTCAGGAACGAGGGGCAAAAGCCACTAGAGGAGCGAGAGCCTTGAATCGCTTCAATAGCTGGCGAAAAGCTCGCAGCAGCCTTACTCTTTCTTGCGGTAGAGGTAGACATTGAGAAATTTAGCACGGAATCGAGAAGCGACGACAGCGAAAGAAAGAACAGAGCACGATTGCAGAAAGGCGAAAGAGAAGACAGCAAAGGCAAGAGGGCGGAGGAGGAAAGAGAAGGAAGCTCAAAAACTCGGACTTTAAAAGGAAGTTTTCTCCCGCTCAAATGAATAATAATATATATATGCACAAACAAAAAACACCTTTTTACAGGAAAAAGAAAGAGGGCCACACGCTTCCTAACGACGATTTAGACAATCAGCCAAAAAAGGGATCCTACGTATTCTACATCGAAAACAGGCGAGAAAATTCGAAAAGAACGGTGCAGGACAAGCACGAGTCACGAGCCCCGCACATGACCTTTAAAAAGTTCTTTCTCTCCAAATATGAAGAAAAAGAACTTATGGGACTGGGATGAGGAAAGGACGGAGCACAGACAGGGTGAAAAACCTCAGAGATGGCCGCAGCTGCAAATTTTTTCCTCAAACACAGGACACAGAAGTTCTACTTTCTTCATCAAAATGCAAAAAGATAGAACTTGTGGGACTGATGAGAAGGGAAGAAATGGTACCAAGCCAAACAAGACACGTAGCGCATCCGGCCTCCTCTAGTCGGATGGAAATAAAAACACATGGGGCATCCAGCCGCCTCTAGTCGGATGAAAATAGAACTCAGGCAAGGCAAAATGTAATGTGGCCGGCCAAAGATGCTAGAGGAGGATAAAATTGTACTTATACATGTAAAACGTAGGCTGGAAGCATGAGATCAGGTCCAAAAACACTATAAATAGGGGTGTACCCCCGTGAAATAAGACACACTATAATTGGCAATCAGACTTAAGCTCGATTCTAGCAAAAGTCTCACTCTCTCTCTTTCTCCCTTATGAAACTTGTGATCGAAACCAGGTAACGTAGAATGGTAAGGAAGATCAAATTGGATTAGGATGAGTACTTCGTTTCACCTGCCCATAGGACCTACCCTAGGTGGGTTAGTCGGGAGTTCTGGAGGCCAGAAATACTCGTTCCGGGGGCCAAAATGGCTTCTAGTCCCGACAACCCTAGGACCAACCGAAGGTGGGTCGGTTAGACTTAAAAACACGCTCGAAATTGCTATTGACTTTGACCGACCCTAGGACTGACCATAGGTGGGTAGGTTGGGTCAAAATTTTGCCTTGATCTGCGTTTTTAAAAGCAGAAAAAGAAGGAGAGAGAAGGGGGGTTCGAAAGCAAACCAGAGGTAACGACAAAGGTAGAAAAAGAAGGGGAAAAGAGGAAGAAGAAGAAGAAGAAGAAGAAAAGAAGAGGGAGAGGAGGAAGACCCACCTCCATTGAAGCTCCCAAGCTCCATTAATGGCCATTTCTTTCTCTCTCTCAATCCTTTACTCTCTAATGGTTGTTTGAACTCCTATATACCTTGGGATGGGGTTTCTCCCTAAAATCCTTAAATCCTTTTTGTAAACCTAACTCATCTTTTGTAGTTGTTTTCTCCTCATCAATTCTTAATTAATGCTTTAGATTTTATCTCCTATTGCATTTATTGTGGTTCCTTATGAAATTATATCTTGAGCTTGGGATTAAACAAATTGGGGATGAACCTAACTTTCATTTCTCTAGATTAGGGAGTGAAACTTTAGGGCTATTGTTAGGAGCTTGAAATTAATGCTATCTAGTGACTCTAGCCTTTCTTGGATTGGGAGGTTTGATTAATTAGGTAAGATTTTATTAGTCCAAGATTTAGAGAATCATTACATTAGCTCTAATAGACAACTTAGTGAGGTAGAAATGAGAGCATATTTGGGTGATTTAGGAGATTCCAACTATCCCAAGGTATACACCTATCTTAGGTTAGTTAGTTTAACTTTATTGTTTTTCTTTAATTTCCAATATCAAACCAAAAACCCAAAAAACCCCAATATACATTTATGCACCTTTGTTCATATTCATGCACATTTACTAAACTTATAATTGATTAGATAGTTCTGAAGTCCCTGTGGATACGACCTTGTTATAGTACAATGACTGGGTTCACTGCCAATTAGTTAGCAAGATAGTTTAACCACTATTTTGAACAAAAGTTACCTTATTGTCAGGGATCATGGACTCAGTTGGATCATGCTCCATGAGACAAATCAGACGACTTGATTATGCATCTTGATCGTCAGTGTCTAAATCACCCCAACCTCTAGATGCCATTAATAATCTTCCTTGAGGTTTCCCAAACTGATTTCTAAAGAGAAGGCAGTCCTTCTTGAAGTGACCGGGATTGTTGCCATTGAAGCAAGTGACAGAGTTGAAATTTTTTTTGGAAGGATTTGTGTACGACCGACTCTATCGATGTGGCTGATTGCGCATGAATTTGTAAAAATTCTTCACTATGAAGACAAATTCTTCCATAGTCTCAACCTCACTTTCTTCAACTATAATGTCAACTAGCTTACCCTTTTCTTGTCGGATTTGATTGTCGGCAATATAGGCACCTTCTTGACCATGTTGGGTTGTCTTAACTTGCAAGGTTTAGTCATTTATTGCAGTAGTTTGACCAGAAGAGAAGGATGCATTACCGAACTTCTTTATGAAGTTCTTCTTGTACTTATCCACCGACTATAGATAAGAGCCCAAGTCCTGACATCTCCACTTGGATAGATCTTTGCAAGCTTCGGTGGAGATGATAGTTTCAGCCCACTCTTCTCTGAGACTGTCGAGTAGTTTTTGTAAGACACTCTCTCTATTCGGTAGGATATTAACTTCCTGCATAGTGATGATTAATAAGTAAAGACGATCCAGCACATCTTCCAACGACTCACCTGGTATTTTGTAGAAAGTAGTCCATTCTCAGCTCTTGCGCCTTTCATTTTTTGAGTTCAGTGACTCCTTCATGGGTTTCTTGAAGAAGATGCCGGATTTCAATTGTTGTCTTGGAATGATTAACTCTTCTCTGCTTTGGAATGGACAGGAATGTGTAGATGGCTCGAGATGCTTGTCGGTTAAGCTCATATCGGTTACGATCAGTAGCAGTCCATGTAGAACGATCTAGATTGACTTAGTGATCTCCTCCAATGAATATCTCCCACAGTTCCGAGTTGACGGACTCAATGTGTTGCTCGATTTCATTCTTCCCATGATCATAGTTTGTGGAAGTGTGTCTTGGATGCTCGAGGGCATTTTGTTGATTTGATTGGCGAAGAGATATGCCATTTCTACTCAATTGAATGTCAGCTAAACGAGGCTCTAATACCACGTGTCGGATCGGACGGCTAACTCAAACCAACTCAAGGTGTTAGTCTGTGAGATGGTTTGACCCAATCAAACTGCGGATAGAATCGTACTAAGGATGCAGAAGCGGTCAGTCAAACTCAAGCAGATACACAACATAAGTTATTTTATTTTCTAGTCAGACAAAACAACTTATACTGCCCACTAAGTAGAAAGGATCTACTTAGTGGTTTCTCACTCACTTACCCAACACAATTTCTGATTAGTACGGTTATAAGTGTGATGAGACTAGGACTTACCTAGAATGACTCTATCGATGTGTGTAAACTGAAACTAGTACTTTTCTCTCTTTAAGATAAGCGAAGGTTTCTCTAAACATATAATTTGAATAATTCTCTCTCCCCAACGTTCAAATCCTAGCAACTATATAAGAGACTTGTCATTTTGTTTCTCAATGAGGCTGGAATCTTGCCACGTTGAGAGAGAATTTTGGTCCAAGTTTGAACATTGATGACCGTTGTAAGGTCAATGTAGTTGCTGTAGTTGCTCCTAAATTTTCACAACTGATTGACAGACTCTCTCGAATTATCAGAAAGTCATGGCTTCAGATTTTTCTCACATTTGCATGAATTTCGGTCCAAGGATGATGGTTGATAACCGTTGTGGTTTAGTGAACATTTCTCCTTAAATTTCTCAACTGATGGATGAACTCACAAGGAAGGACTCACTCGATCTTTCAAGGTTGACTGACTCTGTCTTGTTTTGATAAGTGCGATTGACTCGCTCGATCTGGTTGACTAACTCAGCAACATCTTCATACTCCAACAATCTTCGAATTATCACTTGTAGGGTGTTCCATCTCAGATACCATATTGTGAAGAAGAATATCGATCGAATTGATCTTGTATAGTGTAACTGTACAAATGATATTTACAGAGATAAAATGTATTTATTCCAATTATACCAAGCCTACATTAATTTGAGCTAACATAACGCACCATGAATTGATCCTTGAAGCCCGATTTTGTTCCCAAATCACCAACCTAAACCACAATGCAAAACTCCTCAACTACATCTAGTTGCAAGACTAGTGCAACGACCCAAAATAAAACAACAAAATAAATATTACAAAAGCACCCCCAAAACAAAAAATATATACTAAGTGTAACCAAAAGCCAACTAAGTATTCTGATGAAAGATAACTATATCGAACAAAGCTAAAATGAACAGCCAACAAAGACACTAGTTTGATCAAAAGAACAAAAGAATAACTAATTGTATGATATGGTGGAAGTTGATGCGTTAAGTCTCTATCAAATAATTAAGCACTATTCCCAAACTCAGGCACCTTCCTTATTTCTTGCGACTGGCGCCAAGAGCCTCGTAAAATACCTCTTTTGGAGTGTGTCCACACGTTGTGACTCATAGAGTTTCAGTTTCTCTTCAAACTTTGCCTACAATATATTTACATTAATATACAAATAGTAGTAAAAACATCCATGTAATGGTTGCATAAACTTAGATCTATAACATTTCCCCAATAATAGATTTTCATTACTAAGGAATCTATAAACTTAAGTTAGAAAACAACAATGTAATTATTTTAAACAGTACGAACCGCAATAGACAATCTGTCACAGAGGCAGTAACATCAGTATTACTGAAGAGACTCATTCATCTTTTCACCAACCAAAAACCTGCTATTATACAAAGTTGTATAGTTTTGAAGGGTTTCTATGAAAGTTTAACATTTCAGTTATCAAAAGCGAAAGTATATTAAAATAAAAAATTACGTGGGAAAATGCTTTAGGATATTGTAACTTTTCAATTCTATACGAGTTATATTATGCGGATATCATTAACTATAACAGCCTAGTATCCCACTGATGTGATATTGTCCGCTTTGGCACGCAGGCCGCACGTTTTTGTTCCCGGGGTTTTCTAGCCCCAAAAGGCCTCACAACAAGGAGAGGTATCCCCATCCATATATGGAGTGGTTCGTTCTCCTCTCCAATCGATGTGGGAGGTAAACCTCAAGGGTATTACACTCCACCCCCCTTGGGAGCCCAGTGCCCTCGCGGGCCACACCGGCACACCGACCTGGGTCTAGCTCTGATACCAACTGTAACAGCCCAGTATCCCACTGCTGTGATATTGTCCGCTTTGGCACGCATGCCGCACGGTTTTGTTCCTGGGGTTTCCTAGCCCCAAAAGGCCTCACACCAAGGAGAGGTATCCCCACCCATATATGGAGTGGTTCGTTCTCCCCTCCAATCGACGTGGGACATAAACCTCAAGGGTATTACATTAACGCTATAACATTTTACTGAAAACACACAAATTGATTAAGCATTAAACATAAAACCATCAACTAGTCTCCTCAAAGCTACTCTTACTTATGTCGTCATAAATTAAAAAAAACAAAGATAAATATTAATAAAAATGAGTATCTGTATTCCTACCATAGTCGTTCTTGCCTTTTTCCCACAACATACCATAACTCCATCAATTGTAGTCTAAGTCTTAATCTTAGTGTCTGCACGAAGGTAAAGTTACAGAGCAGTTAGGAGAAGCCCATTATTTTCTCTAGCCTATGTAATAATAACTATATGTCGGTGAATTATTTTCACATGGATAGTACTATATCAAATTGATTGTAAATATGCACATAGTATTGCTCATACCATATGTTCAGCTAAGTCTTGAAAAGAGATATATCAATGTGACCAACATTTTATGTATTTTTCTTTTCATTTTTAATGTTAAACACCCATTCGACAAGACATTTAAGTATTTCCCGATTGAACAAAATATGTAGTCAACAGAATGCGCCTCACACGCTCTGGCCTCCTTACTCCTCATTTTTAGCGACTTCCCTTTGATAGGAGGCTTCTCTTTTGTTTCTTTCTTCTTGTCGGTTTTTGTTGTCATTTGCATGTCCGTCACCTCATATGTAATCCTTGTGTCCAATTTCCAGCAATTTTATGGTTTTCTTGCTCGTATCTCCACGGGTCTTGTTCAGTCTGTCTTCCATATTTCCTTTGAGTAGTTTTTCAGCTGGTCTTTCTCTCTTGTATTATGTGCATCTTCTTTGTTTTGACTCTAACCAATATAGTCCTGCATGTGGGGCTAGGATAATCTCTAATCTTCTCGTCATTTCGTTGGGAGTTTTTTGAGATCTGTTTGATTTTTTCAACCCATTGTTTTTTACTCAATCCTTTTCTTTTGCTATAGAGGCTCCGCCTATGCAACCGGTTGATGAATTGGCTTCTTGCGGTGCTGAGTTAACCTTAACAACGGAGGAGAAAATGTCCACCACCTTGGATGATCTTGTTAACAGAAATGAAATTTATCCATTCACTCGCTGCTTGTTGGGTCAACTTTTCTCCTCTAACCCTGCTAATGTTTGGGCCTTGGAAACCACCTCTGATCGAGTATGGCAGATGAATGAAGAACTTATGGACAAGTCTGCTGGTCTGAACCTTTTTCTCTTCAAATTCGAGAAACATGATCCTCTGCCTGTGGTTCTGTTTCATGGCCCCTGGACATTTGATAGAGCGAGGGCGCTGAAGGATCACAACTTCTTTTGTCTCCCTATATGGGCCCTAATCCATGATGTTCCTTTCATTCTTCAACATAAGGGGCTTGCTCAACAATTAGGGTTGTGCTTTGGAAACTTCAAAGAGTGGTTGTACGGGGTTAAAACCTAATACAACAAGTACTGGTCTTTTGTAGCAAGTTTTCCTAAAGTACCCCTTCAGGTTATCGAACCAAAGGAGGTGGTGTCTAGATTAAGGCTATATCTAATTCTAACTAATTAATTAACAAAATCAAATAATAGGAAATTGAGGGTTTTGATTGATGAATTCAATAGCTAAATTAATAAAAATAAAAGATGATCTTGTAAAAAATTCTAACAAAGGAATCCTATTTTACTACTCCCCCTTAGTTCTTCAATTCTCATTCCTTAGTGTTTTTCTAATTCCATAATGCAACCTCGGATCTAAATTAATCTACTCACAATCTCCCGCAAAATAGATACTAGCAATTACTAAATCCTAATTCTCGTTACAAATTTATTAATTTACTAATAGTGTGCAAATCTCATCTCGTTTGTAGTCAGCTAAAGTGAGGAACTTGCATCCCTAGATTAACTGGTAATATTACTGTAGTCTATTGAATGTTGCATCTCTCACTTGTTAGCAATCAAACTAAATAAACTTTAGCAATTGTACGGATCACGAAAGCATAATGTATTAAACAATGAATAAAACTACTATCTTTATAGAATTAATTGTAAACAGGAGAGGAAAGAGAATTTGCAAACCAATGATCCATAGTAAACCAAGATTCTAACAATTACCCAGATATTATAAAGAAAGAGATAACAATAACAAAGATAAAACGGAAATACCATCAAATCTTTGTTGAAATTGATGAAAAAAAAAATCCAAATTTGCTCCATTGTTATCCAGTCTCCCGTTGAACTGCTGCTCTCTCTTCTTCTCTATGTTGACGGCTAGGGTTCTGTCATACAATGTCCAGGATCTACAGTAATGTGCTGATTTGCGCAGTATGAAGAATGGCCTTCTCCCTAGTGACGTGAAGTCCTCTCCGGCCTTTTTTCCAATCCGTTTTCTTTTGTAAAAATAGGTCTAGAAGTCGAAGTATATTGATACCATTCTTGACCTTCACGTGCAGCCTCTGTATGTTTCTTCAAATCCAATCAAATATGTGGCCCTAATTAAATCTTCAGTTCACGACCCTGGCTCCAGTTCATGTACGTGAGTGATTTAGTATATCACCGAATGAATGAAAATGAGATATCCCTCCTCATGCATGACGTGTAGCCATCTTTCACGTGCATGTGGCTATCACTTCTCAATTCTCTCTTTTATCCGTTCAATCCTTGGTTCGGGTTGTTTTCCTAGGATACTAACCCGGACCAAGTGCTAAAATGGGCAGAATACTCTGTTCTTGTGAGGTATCGTCTTAATTTTAAGCTCTTGACACACATTCCTAGATATTTTCTTCAGCATTTCTACCTATTTAAGCATAAAACTACATGTGATGAATAATATTAACATTTAACATAATTAAGCACTTAAGTGGAGAAACATATAACATTAAAGCTAAAAATAATAAACAATGAAGCATATAAACATAGATAAATCCCCTCTTAACAACGGTGATGAGGAAGAAGGGTTTGATGGTGAGTTTATGTCCATTAGAGTTCTGTTGGAGTTGTCCAAGCCACTACTTAGACGTGTGAAAGTGTCCATTGAAGGTGTCAAATCGGTTCTTCAGGCTACATAAGATAAGATGTCACTTATTTTCTTTAGGTTTGATCTTCCTTCATGCCATAAATGAGTGTGTATACCAATCCGATTGTGCTACAGCTGTTTATCCTTATGGTCCCTGGTTGAGGGCCACCGACTCGTGCATTAGACGGAAAGCTTCTTCAGAGGAGGGTAGCGATGCTTAGAAGTTAATCTACGGTGCAGATGAGCCATGCTTTGGTGCCAATCACAGGGTGGTAGAGCCGTCGGTTAACATTCAAACCGATGTAAGCCCAATGAAGTCAAGGGCTGGTATAGCTTCAAATAGCCAGAAGGGGTAGGGATTTTTAGGATTCTACTGGAAAGAAAATGAGGCACTTTGATCGTGTGGCTAAGGATGGTGTCTTAGAGGATGAAGGGGTTTCTCAAAGGTCTTGACGACAAGTCAAGAAGGTGAAGAAAGGAGAATCCAATCTTGCAGGCAAAGAACCAGAGTTGGTCGTGGAGCTGATCCACATGTAAGGGCCAACTCAGGCTATTTGGACTCCCAACTTGGTGGTAACTTCGATAGCCACGGGGGTTTCCAAGAGAAATGAACCCTCTCCTTCATGGTTGTTGGGTGGGGCATAGGTCACCAACCATGGTTTTTTATCTTACGCCTAATCTCTTTCTTCCAGTTCCTAGTAATGGTGTTGTTTAGTTCTTTTTTAATATATGTTCCTCAAGCGCCTTTTAGTTTTTGCAATAAGGTTAGAAATGCTCCATTGTTAGTTTAGGTTGGTTGGAAACTTCTATGAGGCAGTTGTGCAATTTTTAGGTCTAGTGTTCATCCATTGTAGATGGATGAGGCTCATTTCTCTATTGAGTCGGTGGATTCGGCTTCTGTTTGACAGTGGCATTATATGTAAGGGCTGGTGCCTGTGGTGCATCCACCCTCTCATTTGTCGTTTTGACCCTTTAATATGTTTTGGCCCGTTATGTAGTTATAATGTAATGCTTTTCATATATATATATATGTAACACCCATCTGTTATACCTAAAATTTTGACCCCCCTGGTTAGGGTCTACGAGGTTTTGGTGTTGTGAGGGGCATTTCAATCAAGTAATGAAAGATTCTGGCTCGATCGGTGCATTCCAGGGCATGGGGAGCAGTTTCATCATTGTCAGGGGCGTTTTCGTAATTTTTAAGGCTCCCGAGACCTCCTATAGGCTTTCTCTCTCCTCCAAAGGATGCCCAAATCATCTTGAAATGCTTTGATATTTTAACCCATGATAGAGGATGACATTTTAAGCATAATGGCGTTAGAATTTTGATTTTTCGAATTCCCAATAATTTTCTAGCAATTTCTGACTGAATCTGACGAGAAATTGAATTTAAAAGTATTCCAACATTTACAAAATTCGATTCCACTTCAGAAAAATCATAATTGCCATCCTTGACACGTGGTTAAAATTTCACAGCAAAATTCCTTTGGGAAGTCATTTAATTAAAAAGCCAAAAAATCTTACTTTTACTAGATTTTCTTTATCTTTAAGAAAGTCTATATAAAGGGATAGGTCTTTTGATAAAATCAGAATCTCTCAAGCACTTAGAACCCTAGGCAGTCAAAACTCTTCTCCATATCCAGCCTCCCACGTTTTTGCACCCTCAAGCACCAAAACAACACCGAAATCAACACCGAAACACGTTTTTCAATTCCCAACACATCAAAATCATCAAACATCAGCCAAACCACCTCCGAAATGTGAAGAACACCTTCAACAATCAACAACCAGAAGCCCGGGTCGAACTCAATCTGGAATCGGCACCATCGGAGCCTCCGAAGAATTCCGACGTGAAGAATCATCTCGAATTCGAAGGTAAAACAGGTTACAATTCTACTTTTCTAACTCCCCATGACCTTATTAACTCTCTGTTAAATTTTGGGCTCAAACTAACCCTTGTCGGCTTCTGTATTGTTGTTTGTTTAAGCTTCTGTCCAATTACTTGTTCGTTAAGTTTCGCATTAAATTCGATTTCAAATTGAAAACTTTCAATCACTAACGTCTTGTACATCTTTCAGGCTACACACCCATAAATTTTAAGCTCAAAACACCGTTAGGAACCATCAAAAACTCACTGTCCGTGGGTTGTCCGTGACCTCGGACTCATTGTCCGGGACCACGGACGGGTTGTCCGTGACCACGGACACCCACGGACGGTGGCGGGATTTCATATTTTTCAAATTTTAGGGTTTCTGTCAATACATGTCCGGGCCCACGGACACCCTGTCCGTGGCCCCGGACTTTTCAAGTTTGCGTTTTTATTTTAGTTCTGTTTTTGTAATCATTTAATTCAACTGGGGTCCGTGGTCTCGGACATTAGGTCCGTGGCTACAGATGTAATTAAAATTTGACCTAATTCTGCCTCCGAAACCCTAGTTTAGGTAGCTTTTAATTTCACTTTAATTTTCTGTCAAAAATACTAAAAAATAAAAAAAAACAGAAGCGCGCACTAAGGTTAAAAACGACTTTGTAGTAAGCCGTAAATAAACCAAGTAGAGGAAAAACGACCTAGGAAGGGTAATGAAAATAATTTGAACCCTAAATAAGTCGAATACCAAGCCCCGAACCCGAACTCTACCTTTCCTAATTTACTCTAGGTTAAAATTAGGTGGCGACTCATAATAGGTTCCAGTGAGCTAGCTTAGGTTTTAATAATTATTGTTATATGACATAGTTATTAACTTTAGGTTATAAGTGGACCTAAAACCCGGTTAGATCCTAATCAGCTTTAATCAACATAGGATGGGGTTGAAATTCAAGGCTCACAGACTGGCGACTCTACTGGGGACCACTTCTTAATTTTAACTTGTTTAATTTTAAGAAAGAAGGCTTAACTTGAAAAATGTTTATTTATGGCTTTTATTGCATTGTTTGTTTACTTCTGTGCGCAATTTAAATTTGTGTACCTTTGCATCATATGAGAGCGAGGGTCTTCGTAAACCAATTTCACCCCGGACCCGTTTGAGGGTCCCCTGTCAGGGACTCACACCTTTTAGGTGATGTGAATAAGTGGGGGAAAAGAGGAGGGTGTCGTCTAATCACACCCCCTTAATACCTGGGCTTTAGCCCCAAGCATTTTCCTGGCAGTACCCTTACCTAGCCCATTGTTTGGTCAGTCAAAGACCCGACCGTAGATGCACACCTTCTGGTGATGTGAAAAAGTGGGGAAGCCCAAAGAGAATAGCGTGCAAGCCCTATTCCTTTGTGGCGACCTGGGCCTGTGCCCCAAGCACCTCTCCGGATCGATCTGTACCCGTTGGACTGAGGCATTTTGTGAGGACATTTGCATTAACTCCCTATGCAAGACTCCTGTGTATATGTTTTTTCTAGGCCTCAGGCC
The DNA here is from genome assembly GCA_023374045.1 of Limonium bicolor. Classification (NCBI taxonomy): domain Eukaryota; kingdom Viridiplantae; phylum Streptophyta; class Magnoliopsida; order Caryophyllales; family Plumbaginaceae; genus Limonium; species Limonium bicolor. The sequence goes on from CM041777.1 coordinate 345,571,785, forward strand.
CAATATCTGTATCAGTCCTTCAATCCCTTCTAGCCCAAATGAAACATTTAAAGGGTTTTGATAGTCCAAATACTTCTATCACCCCAAAACAAAAAAAACAAAAAAAATCCTTTAGGTTGATTCTTGTTACAAGCCCGATTCTTGTAATACCCACTCGTAAGACCAACGAATCTTGTAACCCAAAAGTTTAGTCCAGAGCAGACCCTTCCAAAATTTTAGAGTCCAGCATTCATTGCAACACACTAACTATTGGCCTGTGTTTCTAAGTTTAGTCTGAGTCTCACTCCCGTAATGCTAACTTATCTTTTTGCTCAAAACAGGCAGCACCCCTCGCAGCTAGGATATCGTCTGGAGTTAACGATCGAAGTACTCTGCTCGCTGAGCTTGTGGATTTGATAGGGAAACTAGCTGAGTTAGAATTTATCCGCAAGAGTGCCTTGGAAGAGCTAAGCTCGGGATTTGTGTCGGCTGCAAGGGAAGCGAGAGCTCTTATTCATGCTCTCGGAGAAATCATCCCTTTAGATCTGGCCTCCAATGAGGACGGGGTCAAGTCACCAGAGAACCAGGAACCGCAACATGAGCAGGCCGCACAGGTGCCCATCGTAGATCTGCAGCAGCCGCAGAGTCAGATTCTGAGAGTACTTCTAGGGCGGAGGTTAGTCCAACTCAAAGCCCCGTGGTTTCACGGGCGGCATCTAGGGGCATATCTCGAGCAGTTATGTCGTTTCCACCTACTCACGGGCTACTCCACAGATAATTGTCGTAATTTGAGGTCTAAAATTTTGTTATTGGCCCAAGAAGGAAAAATCCAGATTGCAACCACAGTATCGGAGCTTCCCCGTAAAGCCGAAAGGGAATTCACACCCATTGGTTGTCCCTTAAGCCAGGCCTTTGAGGAGCTGCAGGACGAAGGGCTAATACGACCGCTCATTCCTCGCCATGGAGAGACACGAAAGGGGAGTAGGCTCAGTCAATTTTTCAGGTACCATCAGCTAGCGGGACATGATACCAATGATTGCAAAGCGCTGAGACATCGGATCCAAGACCTCATCGATCAGGGATATCAGCGTTTGGATGACCTCGAGACTTCAGAATCCGAAGTTCAGTGTGCTGCCTTTACTGTTTTCTGGGATGACAAAAAGCCGGCACGAGGGGCAGGACGGAAGCCCACATCCATGGTCAGCTTTGTCCCAGCAAATGCTCACATTACCCGGTTAGGCAAGCACTACGGATCACCTGAAAGGCCGTCGCAAAGGGAAGAGCGAATGTTGTCTCCCCCGGCGGCTGAAGAAATTCCAGGTGAACGAGAACTGCTTCAGAAGCTAAAGGAAACAACCATCCCCATGGAAATCTGGTCTTTGCTTACGATCTCACCAGAGCACCGACGGGCCATTGCCAAACATTTGGGCGGGCCAGAGGAAAGTTTAGCCCCGGAAAGGATGGTCGCGGCTCTTTGGCAAAAGCAGGAAGAGGAGATCAGTTTTCACGATAGTGAGATCTCCATGCACTCGGGAAAAGCATTGTATATTACTGTTTGGTGCGGGGCCTTCAAGGTGCCAAAGGTTCTCATTGACACAGGAGCAGACGTCAGCATCTGTCCTCTGAAAGTGGTAGAGGGTATGGGTTACGACAAGTTTGAGTCTTGCCAAATAGTGTTACGAGGGTATGACGACAACCCAAGACATGTCTTCTGCCTACTGGATCTTCCACTCAAGTTTGGGACGGTTATTCATCGAGTGAAGTTCTTGGTTCTACAAATTCCCCATTCTTTCAGTCTGATTCTGGGATGGGATTTCCTTCAAGATTTGAAGGCTGTCCCTTCTACGGTGCATCAATGTTTGAAGTTCAAAAGAGACGGGAAGGTTCATGTCGTTAGAGGTGAACCACATCAAAAGGAGTTGCCTGTTTGCATGGTTGAAGAGGAGGGTTCGTCCCATCTAAACAGGTTCAACATTGTACCGGAGCAGTCCGACCCAACTTCTCTTCAGAAACTTAAAGTTGGACCAGGGAAGGTTATCATGGAGAAGTATGGTTATCAAGAGGGTAAGGGCCTTGGCAAGGATCTCCAAGGAATCCCAGACGTCCTATCTCCGGCAGCGAATCCTGGTCGTCAAGGACTTGGTGTGTTAATGGACCCATCTTTCATTTCAGCAATTAAACTATCATCTTTACTCATGTGCTCATGTTTCCCATGTTTACAGGATACGGTAAGAGCTGCAGAGGAGGAAGCGATGCCTGATTGGATGTTCCTTGAAGAATAGGTCATAGATTAGGGGTAGTTAGTCATTTACATCCCGCTTTGGGGTCATTAGGAGTCATTGTTATTTTCCTTTGGTTGTTTTACATAGCTTCTTTCTTACTGTAGTTAGTTTAGTTGTTCTTTTCCATTTGGTTGGTACTCAATGTCATTGTTACTTCTTTTGGTTATCAATAAAATTCCTTCTTCGTTCATGTTTTAATGTTTATACATTTGTTCATGTGCTGCCAAAAGATCAAAAAGATAAACCATTCAGCAATCACCCCATCACCACTCACCACCATCATTTACCATCACACATGTAATCACCCTCCATAAATAACTTAGGCATTATAAGGTTTGTTAAGTAAACCCCACAGTAATATTGGGGGCAATTTGAGTTAAGGAACGATAATGTTTAAATGTGCAAACAAGTCTCTGAGTGTACGCTTCGCGAGAGTGCCTTGAGCGGTAAAACCAAGAGCGAAAGAGCGTGACATTTTTACACGACTCCAGAGAGGTCACATTCAAAGGTAAGGTAAACGGCATGACTCCGACCGAAGGAGATGATTTGTAAATTTACGCTTAAACATATGAAAAGTAACAAAGAACGGATACACAACTATCAGGGATGACGAAGCACCTAGGTACAGCACCACATAGCCAAAAAGCCATTGAACCCAGACATTAAACCCTAGGCACCCCCGCTGAGATTTTCGTGTACATCCTCTTTTACAACACTACAAACTCCACAAACAAGCCAGCCAATGATGAACAACCGACCCGGTGACCAAAGGAAGCAAGGAGCCCGACTTCCGAACAGCAACTTCACAAGTCCAAAGAAGCAAAACTGCTACCAACATGACGAAACGATCCGTAAATGGTCCCAAAGTGACACAGGATCCCAATGAGCTAACATCAAAAACGGCTCTCAAAGTTCAAAACCGGGAAACACAAGAACCCCGAAGGAAAAGAGATTCAAAGAAAGGCAAACCTAAAAAGCCTCGAAGAAATCCAAAATCAGAAAAAAGAGAGAAGGTGCAAGGAACAACTCAAAAATCCAGAGTTCCAAGCTCATAAGCGAAGTCATCACGAAGTAGAAACGACTTCAAGACAAAGAAAGCAAGTCCGGGAGAAGGTGCAAGTTGCAGCTTTGGTCACCCTTATAGCTCTACATATCCTAAACATTCCTCCATCATCCCATTGTCTTTCATCACACCTCATAGCCAAGTTATAAGCTTAAAAGACTTCCAACTTAATAGTTGTATCCAATCGAGTGAAAGTAACAGGTTGAACGCGTAAATCTAACAAATGTCAAATTCAATGGTTGAGATGTCTTGACCAAAAGGAGAGCACGAGTGCAAACATCAAACACTTTGAGTGTAGGATAGAAGGCACCACATCAAAATAAACCCTGACCTTGTGAGGATGAGATTTGTTTTTGCGCAATTATTCAAAGAAAATACTGGGGACAATCGATCGTTCCGGTCGATTTCCATAAAGTCCTGAAAACTTAGATCGCCTCAAGGAAAAATACTGGGGGCAATTGTTGGTCCCAACAATTGCAATAACGACACCGATGGAGGCCCAAAAACCAGAAACCCAAAGGTTTTAACACCCTTTCATATCACTCAGGCCCGTCCTAAGCCCTTCCTTTACATTCAAACATCCACAGGCCCGGCCTAAGCCCTTCATTCACATTCAAACATCTACAGGCCCGTCCTAATCCCTTCCTTCACTTTCAAACATCCACAGACCCAACCTAAGCCCTTCCTTCACATTTAAACACCCACAGGCCCGTCATGAGCCCTACCATCTCCAGGTTTGCCATAAGCCTTAATCCTTCTACATTCATCATACACCCAACACATTTTCTCTTAGAACCATCCCTTAGGCTCGTCATAAGACCTAGTTGCATTCCTTAGGCTCGTCATAAAACCTAGATCCAACCTTTAGGCTCATCATAAGACCTAGAACCATCCCTTAGGCTCGTCATAAGACCTAGAACCATCCCTTAGGCTCGTTATTGCTAAATGGAAAATTGTAGGGAAAACTATATACAAAAGAATAAAAATAATAAACTAAACCTACAACTCTACTACGGGTAGCAAAATAAAACCCGGTCGGAGTATAGTGTAAATATATTACGACCGAGAGTATCGTACCCAAGGGACTTATAGAAAATTAGTCCTAATCCGGGCAAAAGCCTATTCTATAATAAAGGGGGGGAAAAGTAAATGTGACTCTAACTACATAACTAAATATAATAAACTAACTAATTGTATGATTCGGGATTAGATCAACCCAAGCACCACTGTGAACATTTAATACATAACAAGTTTCTGAAATCACCCGAACATATGAACGTGCCGGATATCCTGCCGGATAGTTGATGCACGGCATATTCAAAGACATTGAATGTGCCGGACAGAACTAACCCAGCAATAGACCCGGCAAGAACGAAATGTGAATTTTTATCCCAGTTTCGAACCCCGAAAACAAGGACTCACTATCCAAATTCGAACCCAACAATCTCTCGTCAGTATTCGACTGAAATAATGAAAATGGATAAGGTTATTCAACTCTTTTGGTGTTGCCATCTACACTATGCATCTAACAACGGTGACGGACCACTAAGATTCCTTAACCAAAAACACTCTTGTCTTTTGAACCTCAAGTGAAATTTAGAAGATAGGAGAACAAGTAGCAAACTCATTCTGCCTTATAGGGAAATCTGAATCTTAGAAAAACTTGGGAATATATATATTGAATGATCAAAGTGTTTACAAGGAAGGAACTCATCCCTAACCAAGACCTAACAAGGATCTCTACTTCACCATCCACTCCAATTAAAGAAGAAATACATGGGGGAGAAGGAGATTAATCAAAAGCTTTAACCCGAAAAGGTAATCTTCTCTTCTTCTTCGTGGATGGATCCGTAGAAATGCCTTGGACACCAACAATGGAATGTGGGCGGAAATGAAGCGTGGAATGGAGTGTAATACAATGTTGGAATGTATCCAATTGTTGTCTTCCTCGGCCTATTTATAGGCATCAAATGTGTCGTTGCCGGGCGTCATGCCGGATCACCAGTAGCCGGCACACGTGATAAATGCGCCCAACTGTTAACGGTCGAAACCGTCAATTCCGCGCGAAACAGTGCATATGCCGGGTAGGATATACCCGGCATCACACCCGGCAGCATCCTTTTCACCAACGGTCAATAACTGCTATCGCTTGGTCAACCGTGGCGACTTTTACTTATGCCGGATAGACTCTACCCGCATCATGTCTGGCAAGGCCTCTTTTCTGTTCTGTACTTATGCCGTGCAGAAACTACCCGGCATGGAGTCCGGCTTCAACTGAACTTTTGCCTAGAAAATCATTCCTTGCACAGAAAACTCACAAAAACATAAGACTGTACAAATAATATATTTTAACACATAATAAGAATAAATAACACATATAAAACTTTATTTAGATAAATATATTACTAAATCTAATGCATAAAATATGATAAGTCTGCGGCTCATCAAGGCCCTACACTTACCTTTTGCTAGTCCTCGAGCAAAACAAGATTAGAAAGGAGTAATTACTTATGCACAAAACAGATAAACTCTAGAATGACAATAAGATAAATATTCTCAACTCTCTGACTTTATTTCACAAGTATCACTTAATCTACCTTATCCATCAAAACATACTAATGGGTATAAGGAATTTTCAAATACCGATCAAAAACCTTTGGGCTATTTTGCGTTAGGGATTTTTGTAAACTCTCCTTTTTCCGGTTTCCATCATTCAGCTCTATTTTTCAAGAGTTTCTGAATGTGGCCAAGACTCTCATCATTGGTTTTTATTATTCAGCCCTATTTTGCAAGGGTTTCTGAATCAACCGTGATTTTTCTACATTGAAGAACGGGGAATTTAGGAGAAAAATAAAAGGAAAAACTCTCGTTTCTTGCTTTTTCTGAGGCATTTTTGCAACCTCAAGGAATATAATGCTTTTCCTTTGGAAGAAGATTTTTTTCTTTCTTTTTTTCTTCTTTTTTCTTTTTTTCAAAAAACCCTATTTAAGATTTTCACCCAAAAGATTTTTCAAAATTTGAGAAGAAAAAGAAAAAAATACCCAGAAGTACAAAAGAAGAATTAGGAGCAAGATCATGTACTTATGTTAATAAAAAGAATCAAAAAGTTAAAAACAGGATCCATAAGTCATTAGAAAGCTTACCTTTTAAGAGAACAAGCTTTTAGTCATTCCTAATCTCATCTTAATCAAAAACATGCAAAAAGTTTAGTAAAACATCGATAAAACTCACAACTATGCATATTAATAAAAACTTATATTTTTTTTAAAAAGGGGGTCCCTGCCCTACACTTGGCAGGAACACTGTCCCTAGTGTTCAAAAAGAAAATGTGTTTTTTTTTGTTTAAGAAACTTGAAATAACCGAAAAGGAACAAAATAAAGAGAGAAGACAAAGAGCAAATCAAATAAAAAAAATAAAGATAGAGGGAACTCCCCTGAGGTGAAAATGCATGAGGAGGAACCGCCCTACACTTAGCCTTTTAGGCTACTTGGCATCATTCGAGATCCGTGGCAAGATAGTGACCGAATTCGCATGCTCCCGTGGATTTGTTTGCGTTTGGGACGGGAGTTGACCTTGCTGTCTTGGTTGCATCAGAAGTTGCTGTAATTGCAATTGCAACGATTTGTGCTCCTTGCGAATGGTCAAGATCTCATTGTGAGTATCCTGGGTCTTATTCATCAGGGCTGACATCATGTCACGAAGTTCAGCCATTTCAACCTCTGATGATGATGCAGGATGGGATGGTCTGTATTGCCTTGGACCTCCCTGGTAGCCGGCTTGACTCTGAAAGTGTTGAGGGGGTTGGTTCCCCTGCTGCCATGGTCGTCGATACCATTGGTTACTCACATAATTGACTTCCTCAACATTCTAAAAGTCGGGCATGTCAGGATTTGGAGCGTGTGGTCGTGCACTAACCACGTTCGCTTGTTGAGGAAGTTTGTTCATTGCTATTTGCTCCACAACTTTCTGTAGAGCGCTAACCTTTGTAGAGGTTTGAGCATTGCTCTCCAACAACTGCTCATGACTTTGCATTAGTTTGTCAAATTTAGCATCACCCTCTCCCACTTGATATAAACCAGCGGTACTACCCCTGGTTCCACCGGTGGCCCATTCCCTAATCTCTTCGCAAAGAGATTCAACCCCACTAGGAATGGATCTCCAGGCTTCTTAATATATTACCCACCAAGGGAGGATAAGATCATCGTCTGCATTGATTGATCAATATTTTGTAAAACAACTGAGATAGTGTTCCTTGGTGAGGCCGTGGTGTGTGGACATGCGCAGCAACCCTTTGAATCTGTATCCCAAGTCTTACAGATGTTCTCGAGCTAGGTTGTCTGAAGTTGTAAATGTCGGCGATCATCTCCAGGGTGCGACTAGGGGGCATGAATTTGTCATAAAACTTGGTTGCCATGTCCTCCCATGTGGTGATGGTTGTTGGAGAAATATGTGACTACTTCTACCACATAGGCAGTGTACCTAATCGTTTTGCGGGATAGTGGATTTGTGTGTTGTCGTACTCTTGGGGACCTCGCTGTGGATAACTGATAGTGGATTAAATTTACTGAGACTTCTAGTAAATAGATTTTATCATTTTTATAGGCAGAAGAAATGAGAAGCAGACAACGGAGTAGTCAGGGACGGTGCAGTTGGTGAGTCGATATGGCGGTGGAATTGGTGAGCAGATCCGTGAAGATTTGCAGTCAGAGAGCAGTAATTCATTGCAGCCGGCATCACGCGTGAGTAAATTAAGGTAGGCGCCGTCTGCAATTAATGAAGGAGCAGTTCGAGTGCGGCGCGAAGGAAGAAAACTGTGTTGATTTTAGTCACGTCCGGCTCGTGACCACCCAGATCCACGCGGCCTTATCCCTTGTCCGCGTCTTCAACCGCCCAGAATCAGGCGGACGCCTCTGATGTCCTCGCGCGTGTGTTGTCCGCCCAAAGTCAGGCGGTCCCTCTGTCTCGTGTCCGCTCCAAGTCAGGCGGACTCGTATGAGTCGTCCGCGCCTCCGACCGCACAAATATATGCGGACACACCTTGTGTCTTTTTCTATTTTCGTGCGATCTTCAACCGGCTCCAGATTATTCGTTATAAGTCTGTTTTACTCGCCGTTTGTTGCGTTGGAAAGCTTATGAGATTATCTATCCATCTACATGGTTTTTTCCTACATTTAACACATAAAATATATCAATTCATATCAAAACATAAATCTAGGAAAAATATATGATAAGTGAGAAATACGACACAAATTGCTATGAAAATAGGAAGAATTAAAGCCCTAAAAGTAGATGTATTTCTCGCTTATCAAACTAACTTCCTCACACTTAGCTTTTGCTTGTCCTCAAGCAAATAGAGAATAAATATATCTGTAACACCCCTAATACGCACATGATACTAAATGAAATCGCAGCGGATAAAATAACTAAACAGTAACTAACGCTTCGGTGCTACAACGCCGTCAACCACCCACGTGGTTGACAAGGCAGAATAATACAATTGTACCGGTCTGATGATCAGACTCCCGAGCATAAACTAACCATGAATACTTTATATACAATACCGAGTGTTTACACATCCTTCACTGTATAACATCATTGTAAACTTACAACAACCAAAAGTATATAACGCCACAGGAGCACAGGCGCATCCCGGGCCAACATCCAAAAGTATACAAAAGTAAACCTGCACCCTAGGATCTAAAGCCACTCCGCTTCCTCGATCCTCATCCTGCAGTATAAGAAATATGGATCCCCCGAGGGGGTCAGCAACCCTTGGCTGGTATGGCTAACGCGCAGCCCATCGGCTACCGGGATACGCAGCTAATTGTCATGATAACATGGCATTCATTTACATACATAACATAACATAACATGGAGCATAGCATCAATAGTGCACAGCTCACCATCACATACACAGTGGATCTTGGTTCCACAATAACAAACCACAAGGGTCAAATACATAAGAGCCTAGAGAGTGATTCACCCTCATGTTAAGCTCGTTAAACACACTCATTACCGTTCTGTTAGACGAACGAGTAACTTAAGTCACAGATGGTTCGGATTTAGTGACCCGAACACACCACAAACACAGGTTCCCACTAAACCGATCATAAGTCAGAATAGGTAAGCTTTGGAAGAAGCTAGCGGGAGATCGAACACCAAATTAAGGAGAACAATCTTAACAACATAAGAGTCGAATCTGATTCAGATATCTACTCTTAACTTACATGCATGACCGGACAACCGGATTCCTCACTTCCCAGTTAACACTTGTTAGAAGTTCATAGTGGAACTTAACAACCAACACACAATAGGTGGTAAGTCATGTTAGACACACAAGGGAAACGAGTCAAACATCACGTCACAATAATATGAACAACAGTAAACTCATTACATGTTTAAATCTTATAACGTTGTAAACACACAGAAAAACATACAACACACAAGCCGGTGTAAACCGGTAGGCAACAGACTGCAAGAAAACCATACCTTGGTCCTTGCCTCGTTTGGTTTCCTCCGTAGGTCACTCCTATACATAATTAATAACGTCGGTTAATTATTTATTTAACTTCAAACTTACTAAGTATTTAACATGATTGTATGACATGTTTTAACGTCTATCTTACCCTAGGTTACCTTCATTATACACTCTAGGGATAACTACATAAGCCACATTCTTTTCTGTTTTTTTTTTTTTTTTTTTACAAATTTTGGTCTGACCGGACTTGCCGACCGGACTTGTCCATGTCCGGTCGATTCCAGAGAGTTTCTCCCCTTCGGAAATTTAGCCCGACCGGACTTGCCAAGTCCGGTCCCATGTCCGGTCGATTCCAGTAACTCAATCCATACACAATTTACAAGCCCGACCGACCTTGCAAGTCCGGTCCCAAGGTCGGTCTATTCCAGAAGCCAATTCTCGCAGGGTAAACAGGTCCCGACCGGGCTTGCAAGTCCGGTCGCAAGTCCGGTCTGCCCCAAATCCTTATTTTCCTTTTTACATTCAACTCCAAACTTCACCCCATATAACCTAGTACCCCCTAACCTCATTTGGGCACTTTAAACACAACTTAAGCCATCCTTAAAACACTTACAAAACCCTTTTTCTAATTCCTTAAACCTTTACTTATTTCTTCACAAAATTCCTAACACTTACAATATTTTCTCCTAGTTTTTCAAGTGGTGTTTCATACCTATGTTAACTACTATCCCAAAATGTTTTCTCCTTATCTTAACATCATCTCCCAAGCATCATCTCTCACAACTAACTCCCTATATCATTACTTCAAATCCTTTTTCAAGTTCATACTTTCTCCTTAATTTACCAAAGTTTGCCTAAGTCTTTACCTAAGTCCCAAAATGACTTTGGTACATACTAAAATCTCAAGCTCATGCCTAAGTCCTTGTTACATCCTAAATCACCTTAATGCATGTTTCCTACACAAGAACAACACTTAACCATTCCAAATACTCCTCAACTTATCAAACTCATTTTAACACTTAGAACTTCACATTTGTTACCTAAATTTCGACATAGGTTCTCCTAGAACATTACTAAACCAAAACACATTGTTTTACCTCAAACAACCAAGAACACTAAAAATCCATCAAGTACTTATTATACACAAACTTCACTCACAAAGCACTACATCACAATATAGTGCATAATTTAAATTGCATGGCACTTAGGTCCTTAAATGACATGGCTCTTAGGCCCTTAAAATGTATAAGTCATAAACACTGAATTTCCACAATATATTTGCCTTTGACCTGCAAATACATTCAACAACACATATGCCTTTTACTAAGCTCTTGAGAACACTTTACTAAGTCATTCACCATTTGCTCTTTAGGTAGTTTAATAAGCATTTATAAGCTCATTTCTCCTAAGGCATTTAAAACAACATTAGGTTAGTAGATTTACCTCTTTTGCAAAATAACTTCTTTCTTGTTTCCTTTAGAAAACCGATAGAGTACTTGATTCTTTGGCAAGTTCTAAACAATATACAAACATTATAATGAGTATTCAAGCTATAAGCTCCATCTCATTGTAAACCCTAGTTTTACATTGTTTCAAAAACATTAATGTAGTTGTTTTACCTTGCTCTTTGAAGAGAGTTTGAATATCTAGCAAGAGAGGACTCCACCTAGTCCATGAAGAGTTGGAATGAAGCTAGAACAAGGTCACACAAAGAGCTCCTTCAATATGTATTTTCGGACATGACAAAAACAAGGAGGAAACTTGATTTTTGTTTAAGATTCCTTACCTAGAAGCCAAGGAGAGTAATAATATGTAGAAAAACAAGCTCAAGCTCCTTCAATGGAGAAACTCCATGGCACCGAAATGGTTGTCTTGGACTTTTGAGAAGATAGGAATGAAGAGCTTGATGAGAGGAAGAGATTGGTGGTGTTTGTTTTTGATTTGGACAAGTGAGCAAGGTTTTACAAGAGATCAAAGTGGGAGTTCTAATGGAGGTAGTAGTATTACCGAGAGAGAACAGCAAGAAGAAGGAAGAAGAGAGGTGGGAAACCGTGTGAGCAAGGAAAGAAATGAGAGAATGAGATAGAATTTGCTTTTTGAAGATATTTATACTTTGTAAAGTAAAAAGGGTACTTAAGTAGTTTATTTATTTTCTTAACAATCTAACAAGGGTGGTGTGTCACCAACCTTAAAAACCGGCCCCAAATAGTAGTAGGAGGGTAATATAGTCTTTATTTGTCAATTTAATTACTTATACAACATATGTTACAAAATAGCTTATAAAAATCACTATTCATGAAAACAAGGCACATAGAAGTGAAATTTTTGATTTCCCATTATATAGACACCCAAATGTGATATTATATAGTACACATATATATTTAAGAGTAATGATGGACATTTAGCCACTCAAAACTCATTTACAAGACAACTTTTCAAAATGTGCTTTAAGACTCCTTAAAGCACATTTTGTGTTTAAACTTGTTTTCAAGCTTGGTTTTCTTTGGTAATTGATTTAATATGTTCATTAGTGTATAAATGAGGTCTTGGTAAGTCATTAGGTCTTAACCAAGTTTATCCCAAGCTTAGAGCACATTTTGGCTCTTATTGACTTTAAAGCACATTTTGTGTTTCCTTTTGTTTAAATTTGTTTACTAATGTTTCTAAGACTCTTTTTAGTCTTAATACACCATTTTAAGTGCTTAAACAATATATTAAGGTTTGGGGTATTTCAATCTACCCCCTTAAAAGAACTTTGCCCTCAAAGTTCATACTTCCACATATCCTGAATATTAGAACACGGGAATACTTATAAACAATACTTCCATACATCATTAATCAACACACTTACATAACATTGGACACCAGGTCCATACAAATAACATAACATTGGACACAAGGTCCATACAACAAACATAACATTGGACACAAGGTCCATACAACATAACATAACATTGGACACAAGGTCCATACAACATTATCCACATCATTCAGACACGGTCTGTAACATAACAACATAACATAGACGGTGTATTCAAATACACGTCGTACACACACAACCGAAACGGCTCTACCCCCCCTTAAAAGGGGTACCCCGTACCCTATACACATAAGTACTAAGAAGTAAACAATGACGGGTACTTCGCCTTCATCTTATCTTCCAGCTCCCAAGTGGCCTCCTCAACGTCCTGGTTAGACCAAAGAACTTTCACCAGTCTCACAGACTTATGGCGGTGTCTCGAGTCTTAGCATCCAGAATCCGTACTGGAGTCTCCACTGATCGCATGGTCGGCTCTAAGGTTAGCCTCTCAGGCTGAAGCACATGAGACGGATGAGACATTACTTCTCAACTGGGACACATGAAATACATCATGTACCTTGCCCAGCTCGGCGGGTAGGTCTAGTCTATAGGCTACCGGGCCGATCCGCTCCGTCACAACATAAGGCCCACATACTTTGGGCTCAACTTGCCCTTCTGGCCAAAACGAAATACCCCTTCATGGGGGATACTCTCAAAAATACCTGATCGCCCACGGCGAACTCCAGGTCACGTCTGCGCACATCTGCGTACGACTTCTGTCTATCCTGAGCTGCCTTCATGTTAGCCCGGATCTGGCGAACTCTGCGAACTTGTTCAAGATACCTGGTCCTATAATGACCGTCTCACTCGACTCATCCCAGCATAATGGCGTGCGGCATGGTCTACCGTACAAGGCCTGGAAGGGAGACATCTTGATCGAAGCATGATAACTGTTGTTATAACTAAACTCGATCAGATGTAACTTATCAATCCAGCTGGTCTGAAAGTCAAGTGCACAAGCACGTAGCATATCCTCAAGTGTCTGAATAGTGCGCTCACTCTGCCCATCGGTCTGTGGTGAAACGCTGTACTCAACTTCAGTTCAGTACCCAATGCCTCTCGTGTAGACTTCCAATATCTGGATAAGAATCTGGTATCTCTGTCGGATACAATCGTTTTCAGTACACCATGATGTTTACAATCTCTTTATCAAACAGTTCTGCCAATCTTGCCACTTTCCAAGTGCTTCATCGGAATGAATCGGGCCACCTTGGTCAGTCGGTCAACTATCACCCATATCATATTCAGACCTCCCCTTGTAGGCGGAAGCCCTACTACAAAGTCCATGGAGATATCATGGAACTTCCACTCAGGCACTGGCATTGGCTGTACCATACCACCAGGCCGTCGGTGCTCAAACTTGACCTTCTGGCAAGTGAGACACCTCAACACTAATCACTTACATCTTTCTTCATTCCAGTCCACCAAAAATACCTTTTCATACTCTTGTACATCTTTGAAGCTCCGGGGTGAATCGAAGTAGTAGAACAATGGGATTCACTCAATATGCGCTCCTTCAACTCAGCGCTACTCCTAGGTATACACAATCGGCCATTCAGCCTAATCAGGTCATCATCGTGGAGTCTGAAGTCGTACTTCTGACCCTCGAATGTGCCGTCAATAAGCTTCTGCCGGATCTCTAATAACTGATCCGTCATCTGAGCACTCCGCACCTCTTCAACCAAGCCAGTATGAGGAGTAGCGAATGGAGAGAGTGTGCTCGGCGACTCAGTGCGTCAGCTACCACATTTGCCTTACCCTCTTGTATTGCAGTTAATATCGTAGTCATTCAGAAACCAACCACCTTTTGCCTAGGCAACTTTCTGAGTGAACACGTAAGCTTTGTCAGCAAGAATGATGTCACACTACCCCATACAAAAATGTCGCCATATCTTCAATGCGAAGACAATGGCACCCAATTCTAAGTCGTGGGTAGGGTAATTCTCCTCATGCTTCTTCAGGACGGGAGGCGTATGCTACGACCTTCCCGTGCTGCATCAACACAACCCCTAACCTCTGCTGAGCGTCGCAGTAGACCTCAAAACCATCTGGACCGTCTGGTATAGTCAGGACTGGTGCAGATGTCAGAGCATCCTTGAGACTCCGAAAGAACTCTCACAGTCACTGTCCACTCGAATGGTGCATCCTTCTTCATTAAGGAAGTCATCGGCTTCGAGATACTGGAGAAGTCCTTCACAAACCTCCTATAATAACCTGCCAGACCGAGGAAGCTCCTGATATCAGTGACTGTCTTCGGCCTAGGCCAGGTGCGCACTGCATCTATCTTTGCCGGATCAACAGCGATCCCGGCCTCAGAAATCACATGTCCAAGGAAGATACTTGGTTCAACCAAAATTCACATTTCGAAAACTTTGCATACAACTGGTTTCTCCTCAGAGTTTGTAACACATTTCTCAGGTGGCTTTCGTGCTCACCTCTTTTTAGAATACACAAGAATGTCATCGATGAAGACTACCACTGACTTGTCCAACTGATCTTGGAACAAACGGTTCATTAAGTCCATGAACTTAGCTGGTGCATTCGATAAGCCAAACGGCATAACTGTGAACTCATAGTGCCCATACCTCGTTCTGAAAGCTGTCTTTTCATATCACTATCACGGATGGCAATCTGATGGTATCCGGAACGTAAGTCTATCTTGGAGAATACTGATGCACCCCTCAGCTGATCAAATAGATCGTCGATGCGTGGTAAAGGGTAACGGTTTTTCACCGTAACAGCATTCAGCTCCCGATAATCAATACACAGGCGGAGGCTACCGTCCTTCTTCTTCACGAAGAGACCGGCGCTCCCCATGGTGAAACACTAGGGCGGATAAAGCCCTTGTCGAGTAGGTCTCTCAGCTGCTCCTTGAGCTCTGTCATCTCTGCTGGAGCCATACGATAAGGTGCTTTCGCAATGGGTCCAGTGCCCGGAACTAAGTCGATCTCAAACTCAACCTCTCGTGCTGGCGGCATGCCCGGCAGTTCCTTAGGAAATACATCAGGAAACTCCGACACTACCGGCACATCTGGGCTAAACTCAGGGTCTCTCTCTATGTCCTGGACATAGCAGAGGTATACATCACTCCCTCGTCGTAACTCACGATACATGGCCATGGCGGTGATGATCTGTGTCGAAGGCTCCCTGGGCCTCTGGCGGTATGATATGGTAACCCCAGATGGACTCCGAAGAAGCAGTCGATGCTCGGCACACAGGATTCTGCCCTTGTACCGCTCCAACCAGTTCATCCCGACAATCACATCAAATCCAAGTCCGTCGAACTCTATCAGGTCGATCGGGAACTCTTCACCTCTGATTCGTACAATGACATCTCGGTGGTAGCGGGTACACCTGATCCGCTCTTTCGATGGGAGAGTGACCAAGAAGTCTGGCATCTCCTCTCCATCTAACCCCAGCCTCTTCGCAAAAGATAGCGAAACAAATGTGTGTGAGGCTCCAGAGTCGAACAAGATCGATGCATCCACGCCATTCACTGGAAAGGTACCGGTGAGGATTGTGCCGCTCTTGCCGGCTTCTGCCTCATTGCAGACACTCAGTGTACCTCCCGTTCCGAGTGCACAGCCTAATTCATTGGCAAACTAATAAGTACTGGGTAACAACACGGTTGATATACTTCAATAACTCCACTTTATTCATTAACACTTCCTCTTTACAACATTGTTGGTTTACATGGTTGATATAACTTAACACATACATAACTCCTTAACATATACTGGCTTAACACATTACAAAAGTATACAAGGCTTAGAATTGTCTGAAGGTCAAATTCAAACGTCCGGGTTTCATGTGTGTGGCATTGATCACTGCCGACGGTGCGGTATTCAGTTTGATCTTCCTGATGCCATGATATAGCATCCTTGACTGCCCACCCATGATTAACACATCTCCTGACTTTAGTATTAACTTCCTTGCGAGATCAGCACGCTTCTGCTCGCCATACACAATACTGCGGTATCACCAATGGACCAAGACACCACGGGTACTCCCTTACTTAGAGACTCGGGTGACTCGTCCTTATCTTGGTGTAAACCTAACCGTCCACCTTTCTGGTAGAAGTTCACAATACACAAATCTGCTTCCACATTGGAATTGAATCCGTTTCAACTTGTTGAGCAATTCCCACGGCGTGATTAACGACCGCACGGAACTCCTCAGGTATACTTGGTACTGTTGCTCCATCTTCAGCTCGCACTTCTTGATATGACTTGGTGTAAGGGTTCCAGTCCTTACCCATGCACATCATCTTCAATTGCATTCTTGATCCGTTCGGATATTCAGGTGTGTAGAAACCTCCAGGTTTAGCTCCAAGTTCGTCGCATCGTCTGATGATATGGACTTGTGCTTCCGGTGTCAGGTATCCACTTAAGAGTATCATACCTGGCTGGATAACCTGACATTGCTCCATTGGAAAGTCGGTGATGTTGATGGTGGTTCTTCAGGGTTTGGTGTGGGTGGGATTGGATAACATATATTGAAGGTTCCTTTAGTTTAGAATTATCTAATTAGGTGTCTTTCACACTATACTTTAACTCCTTACTCACATGATAATACTTGAACTCACTAATACACATAAGCATGAAATGCGGTATGCAATCACTTATTACATTCAACAGTTTAGGCGGTACCTGGTCTAGAAGAGGGCCCTGGCGCCTCAGACCGGTCCACCACATTCAGGGTGGCCTTGCTAGGTCCCGACCCCCCTTCCCCTTCTGGGAATCGGTGTCTGATCAGTGGGTGGCTGGTTAGCCGTCTTCGGGCCATCAATAGCTGCTGTGGCCTTACCCTTCCACTGCCCCTTGGGCTTGTTGACTCTGCTGTTGGGGTTCCGGTAACACTCGTGGTCACGGTGACCCCACTTCTCGCAGTATCGACACTGCACCTCATTCCCTTTGCAGTCCTTGCCGGGGTGGTCTCCATTGCACCACTTACAGTAATAGTGGCGCTCCGGTCCAGAGCCCGTGCTAGCTGCTAACACAATACACACTCAGTACTTGCTTCACAACTTATCAACATACACATCAACTTATCACACAAGATTAAACAATTACCCTTTGGTGGGTAAGAGCGTAGGGGCTTCGCCGCATAAGCATATGTGAGCTTCAGTGGCTCCTCAGCTGTGGTGGTTTGGGCTTGGCCCTTGTCACCCTGGTGCTGACTCTTCTGGGGCTGGGGATAAGGTTTCTTCTTCTTCTTTCCTCCCCCGTACCCCTGCGAACTCTGGCCCTCGCTCGTGGCCTTGCGCTTGTGCGCATTCTCCTCGTCCCTCAGACGGACGGTGATCTCCACCTTAGCAGCGGCATGATAGCACTCCTGCAAGGTAGTATACTCAGCTGGCCCCATCCCATAGCGAAGACGGTGGCTGAGACCGTTGTAGAAACGGTTTACCAGCACCCGGTTCGAGTATCCCAGGTCCGGTAACAGGTGGACAAGGCCGGTGAAGGCAGTGTAATACTCATCAACCGACACCTTGTCCCCCTGCCTCAGACTATCCAGCTCAAGGGGCTTGGCCTCTTGAACGTGCACAGGGTAGTATTTGGCTCGCAGCAGAGCCGTGTACTCCCTCCAGCCAAACTGAGGATCCGCCATCCGGTCCTCTCTCACTAGCTTCCACCAGTTTTGTGCCGAACCCTTCAGATAGTAAGCGGCAAGACGGACCTTAGCCTCTGCGGGTACAGCCAAGGTCTCGTAGGCGGTCTCCAACTCGGAGATGTACGCCTCCAGCTTACGTGGGTCGGTCTCCCCATGAAATGAAGGGGGTCTCAAGTCTGCCAATGCCTTGACCCAGTTGGTCTCTCGTGGCGGTGGCGGTGGTGGTTGAACTCCGGGCATCTGCCCCTGCTGGATCACAGCTACAAGCTGGGGTACCATCTGGGCCACAGCGGCTGCTACAGCCTCAGCCATAACCTGAGCCGTAGTGTTCTCGCCCTGGTCACCCCCAGTACCAGTACCACTTCCGCGGCCTCTACCGCGCGGTCTACCTGCCATCTGTATTTACATGAATATTCATTAGCAATATGCTTGCACACTTATCGGTCCAACGGTTGTAACGCTACCCGACAATAAGGTATCTCCACACTTAGTTAGTGGTTAACCTTTCCACAACTGATCACTTAGGTAACTGTAGTTAGGTTTCCTAACTCGGTATATTCCTAAGCTCGGTATTCTAGTCATCAGAGCGATACTTCGCTCTGATACCACTTTTTGTAACACCCCTAATACGCACATGATACTAAATGAAATCGCAGCGGATAAAATAACTAAACAGTAACTAACGCTTCGGTGCTACAACGCCGTCAACCACCCACGTGGTTGACAAGGCAGAATAAATACAATTGTACCGGTCTGATGATCAGACTCCCGAGCATAAACTAAACCATGAATACTTTATATACAATACCGAGTGTTTACACATCCTTCACTGTATAACATCATTGTAAACTTACAACAACCAAAAGTATATAACGCCACAGGAGCACAGGCGCATCCCGGGCCAACATCCAAAAGTATACAAAAGTAAACCTGCACCCTAGGATCTAAAGCCACTCCGCTTCCTCGATCCTCATCCTGCAGTATAAGAAATATGGATCCCCCGAGGGGGTCAGCAACCCTTGGCTGGTATGGCTAACGCGCAGCCCATCGGCTACCGGGATACGCGCAGCTAATTGTCATGATAACATGGCATTCATTTACATACATAACATAACATAACATGGAGCATAGCATCAATAGTGCACAGCTCACCATCACATACACAGTGGATCTTGGTTCCACAATAACAAACCACAAGGGTCAAATACATAAGAGCCTAGAGAGTGATTCACCCTCATGTTAAGCTCGTTAAACACACTCATTACCGTTCTGTTAGACGAACGAGTAACTTAAGTCACAGATGGTTCGGATTTAGTGACCCGAACACACCACACAAACACAGGTTCCCACTAAACCGATCATAAGTCAGAATAGGTAAGCTTTGGAAGAAGCTAGCGGGAGATCGAATCTGATTCAGATATCTACTCTTAACTTACATGCATGACCGGACAACCGGATTCCTCACTTCCCAGTTAACACTTGTTAGAAGTTCATAGTGGAACTTAACAACCAACACACAATAGGTGGTAAGTCATGTTAGACACACACAAGGGAAACGAGTCACAACATCACGTCACAATAATATGAACAACTGTAAACTCATTACATGTTTAAATCTTATAACGTTGTAAACACACAGAAAAACATACAACACACAAGCCGGTGTAAACCGGTAGGCAACAGACTGCAAGAAAACCATACCTTGGTCCTTGCCTCGTTTGGTTTCCTCCGTAGGTCACTCCTATACATAATTAATAACGTCGGTTAATTATTTATTTAACTTCAAACTTACTATTTAACATATTGTATGACATGTTTTAACGTCTATCTTACCCTAGGTTACCTTCATTATACACTCTAGGGATAACTACATAAGCCACATTCTTTTCTGTTTTTTTTTTTTTTTTTACAAATTTGTGTCCGACCGGACTTGCCGACCGGACTTGCCAAGTCCGGTCCCATGTCCGGTCGATTCCAGTAACTCAATCCGTACACAATTTACAAGCCCGACCGACCTTGCAAGTCCGTCCCAAGGTCGGTCTATTCCAGAAGCCAATTCTCGCAGGGTAAATAGGTCCCGACCGGGCTTGCAAGTCCGGTCGCAAGTCCGGTCTGCCCCAAATCCTTATTTTCCTTTTTACATTCAACTCCAAACTTCACCCCATATAACCTAGTACCCCCTAACCTCATTTGGGCACTTTAAACACAACTTAAGCCATCCTTAAAACACTTACAAAACCCTTTTTCTAATTCCTTAAACCTTTACTTATTTCTTCACAAATTCCTAACACTTACAATATTTTCTCTAGTTTTTCAAGTGGTGTTTCATACCTATGTTAACTACTATCCCAAAATGTTTTCTCCTTATCTTAACATCATCTCCCAAGCATCATCTCTCACAACTAACTCCCTATATCATTACTTCAAATCCTTTTTCAAGTTCATACTTTCTCCTTAATTTACCAAAGTTTGCCTAAGTCTTTACCTAAGTCCCAAAATGACTTTGGTACATACTAAAATCTCAAGCTCATGCCTAAGTCCTTGTTACATCCTAAATCACCTTAATGCATGTTTCCTACACAAGAACAACACTTAACCATTCCAAATACTCCTCAACTTATCAAACTCATTTTAACACTTAGAACTTCACATTTGTTACCTAAATTTCGACATAGGTTCTCCTAGAACATTACTAAACCAAAACACATTGTTTTTACCATCAAACAACCAAGAACACTAAAAATCCATCAAGTACTTATTATACACAAACTTCACTCACAAAGCACTACATCATAATATAGTGCATAATTTAAATTGCATGGCACTTAGGCCCTTAAATGACATGGCTCTTAGGCCCTTAAAATGCATAAGTCATAAACACTGAATTTCCACAATATATTTGCCTTTGACCTGCAAATACATTCAACAACACATATGCCTTTTACTAAGCTCTTGAGAACACTTTACTAAGTCATTCACCATTTGCTCTTTAGGTAGTTTAATAAGCATTTATAAGCTCATTTCTCCTAAGGCATTTAAAACAACATTAGGTTAGTAGATTTACCTCTTTTGCAAAATAACTTCTTTCTTGTTTCCTTTAGAAAACCGATAGAGTACTTGATTCTTTGCAAGTTCTAAACAATATACAAACATTATAATGAGTATTCAAGCTATAAGCTCCATCTCATTGTAAACCCTAGTTTTACATTGTTTCAAAAACATTAATGTAGTTGTTTTACCTTGCTCTTTGAAGAGAGTTTGAATATCTAGCAAGAGAGGACTCCACCTAGTCCATGAAGAGTTGGAATGAAGCTAGAACAAGGTCACACAAAGAGCTCCTTCAATATGTATTTTCGGACATGACAAAAACAAGGAGGAAACTTGATTTTTGTTTAATTCCTTACCTAGAAGCCAAGGAGAGTTAATATGTAGAAAAACAAGCTCAAGCTCCTTCAATGGAGAAACTCCATGGCACCGAAATGGTTGTCTTGGACTTTTGAGAAGATAGGAATGAAGAGCTTGATGAGAGGAAGAGATTGGTGGTGTTTGTTTTTGATTTGGACAAGTGAGCAAGGTTTTACAAGAGATCAAAGTGGGAGTTCTAATGGAGGTAGTAGTATTACCGAGAGAGAACAGCAAGAAGAAGGAAGAAGAGAGGTGGGAAACCGTGTGAGCAAGGAAAGAAATGAGAGAATGAGATAGAATTTGCTTTTTGAAGATATTTATACTTTGTAAAGTAAAAGGGTACTTAAGTAGTTTATTTATTTTCTTAACAATCTAACAAGGGTGGTGTGTCACCAACCTTAAAAACCGGCCCCAAATCGTAGTAGGAGGGTAATATAGTCTTTATTTGTCAATTTAATTACTTATACAACATATGTTACAAAATAGCTTATAAAAATCACTATTCATGAAAACAAGGCACATAGAAGTGAAATTTTGATTTCCCATTAATATAGACACCCAAATGTGATATTATATAGTACACATATATATTTAAGAGTAATGATGGACATTTAGCCACTCAAAACTCATTTACAAGACAACTTTTCAAAAATGTGCTTTAAGACTCCTTAAAGCACATTTTGTGTTTAAACTTGTTTTCAAGCTTGGTTTTCTTTGGTAATTGATTTAATATGTTCATTAGTGTATAAATGAGGTCTTGGTAAGTTCATTAGGTCTTAACCAAGTTTATCCCAAGCTTAGAGCACATTTTGGCTCTTATTGACTTTAAAGCACATTTTGTGTTTCCTTTTGTTTAAATTTGTTTACTAATGTTTCTAAGACTCTTTTTAGTCTTAATACACCATTTTAAGTGCTTAAACAATATATTAAGGTTTGGGGTATTTCAATCTACCCCCTTAAAAGAACTTTGCCCTCAAAGTTCATACTTCCACATATCCTGAATATTAGAACACGGGAATACTTATAAACAATACTTCCATACATCATTAATCAACACACTTACATAACATTGGACACCAGGTCCATACAACATAACATAACATTGGACACAAGGTCCATACAACATAACATAACATTGGACACAAGGTCCATACAACATAACATAACATTGGACACAAGGTCCATACAACATTATCCACATCATTCAGACACAACGGTCTGTAACATAACAACATAACATAGACGGTGTATTCAAATACACGTCGTACACACACAACCGAAACGGCTCTACCCCCCCTTAAAAGGGGTACGCCCCGTACCCTATACACATAAGTACTAAGAAGTAAACAATGACGGGTACTTCGCCTTCATCTTATCTTCCAGCTCCCAAGTGGCCTCCTCAACGTCCTGGTTAGACCAAAGAACTTTCACCAGTCTCACAGACTTATGGCGAGTGTCTCGAGTCTTAGCATCCAGAATCCGTACTGGAGTCTCCACTGATCGCATGGTCGGCTCTAAGGTTAGCCTCTCAGGCTGAAGCACATGAGACGGATGAGACATATACTTCTTCAACTGGGACACATGAAATACATCATGTACCTTGCCCAGCTCGGCGGGTAGGTCTAGTCTATAGGCTACCGGGCCGATCCGCTCCGTCACAACATAAGGCCCCACATACTTTGGGCTCAACTTGCCCTTCTGGCCAAAACGAAATACTCCCTTCATGGGGGATACTCTCAAAAATACCTGATCGCCCACGGCGAACTCCAGGTCACGTCTGCGCACATCTGCGTACGACTTCTGTCTATCCTGAGCTGCCTTCATGTTAGCCCGGATCTGGCGAACTTCTGCCTGAACTTGTTCAAGATACTCTGGTCCTATAATGACCGTCTCACTCGACTCATCCCAGCATAATGGCGTGCGGCATGGTCTACCGTACAAGGCCTGGAAGGGAGACATCTTGATCGAAGCATGATAACTGTTGTTATAACTAAACTCGATCAGATGTAACTTATCAATCCAGCTGGTCTGAAAGTCAAGTGCACAAGCACGTAGCATATCCTCAAGTGTCTGAATAGTGCGCTCACTCTGCCCATCGGTCTGTGGGTGAAACGCTGTACTCAACTTCAGTTCAGTACCCAATGCCTCTCGTGTAGTCTTAATACACCATTTTAAGTGCTTAAACAATATATTAAGGTTTGGGGTATTTCAATATCTCTAAGGCCGTAGTATCAAACCTCAGGATTAAACAGATGCAAAACAGAGCAAGCAAAGTGACAATCAAAAGAATAGTTCTACTATTGGTTGTAGGTTTTCACAAACAGTGAAAAAGAAAATTTTTTAAAGCATGGATAAGTTAGACTACAAAATCTGAATGTAGATTATCTTGGGATCTTCCACCATTTCTTTCCTTTAACCTTTGGATGACAAGGGGTGTGAAGTAACGCCTTATTCCGCGATACCTTTCAACACCACATACTCATGATCAAAACAAAATTAAACTGCAATTAACTCTTTTCGTATGCAAAAACATTCTTCTTCAAGAAATATATACAACACAATTGAATAATTGCGAATTGCAGAGTTTTTTCGTAACCCAGACTTTTCTCTCTATCCTTGTAACGGTGTTGGGCCAACTATCCCAGATCACGAGACCTTAGGTAGATAGGTGTTAAGGCACCCCTAGGACTTAATAACCGGATAGACAGGCCTGCTTTTGTTAGGAAAATTTTTGATCAGCGGAGTACCTTGCCTTATCCTTTCATTCCAAACTTTCATATCATTTCCAAAATCCCAAGATAAACTAATTCAGTTTCCCCAATCAACTTAATCCACCAAATTTTGGGAAAACAGATTCATTTGAATAAAACTATATATACAAACAACCTAAAGCAGAAAGATTCTTGAGGTGGTCACCTGGCTTCACTTCAAAATTTATGCAAAAATTTTCACCCAAGAATTCAACATTTATAAGCACTCAGAGCAGTGATTCCCTCAATGCAAGAAGACAATTAAGAATCAAGTGTGGCATTAGGTACAACTGTCATATTTTCAGGGAAAGGTCTAAACTTCCTCACACTTAAGAGGAGCAATGTCCTCATTGTTCATAAAATAATCAAGAAAAGACCTTTCAAAATATGCCAGACTCATGAAGAATTTCATTCAGGACAATCATGGACTGATATAATAATGAGCATTAAGCGTGATAGACTGGACACAAACATTTAAAATAAAGAAACTGAAACTCCCCTGATATCGTAGATTGAGGAAGGTGTCCTTCCTCACACTTAAGTGCGAACAATGGGGGTAGTAGCGTTCCTCACACTTGCGTTCAAGCAAGTGTCCAGCCTTGGAGTTCTTCAGATACCATGATAAGAATTTCACCTGCACACACTACCCAAAAATAGACGCTAAAAAGTGTTGCATGAAAGCATAGATACCATTTCCACTTCTTTTTTTTTGTAAAACATAATATAGAAATAATGTGGGGTACAAAATTACAATAATAATAATAATAATAGGATAATAAAAAAAATTAACCACTGGTTTGCCTCCCAGTAAGCTGCCCGTATTTTTAGTCTTTGGCTAGACTATCGCTTCGTTACCCTGGATCAAAAACAAAAGTAGATAATATCTTCGCCAGGAAAATGAAGTTAGTAATAATTAAAAGCAAACCACCTGGATCAAAACAAAATGTTACTTCGGCATATATAATTGGAAAATGAATACTCCACAAAACCTGGTGTTTGAGGAGGTACTGCCGGTAGCGTAGTTTTAACAGGAGACCAGGTGTGATTGGCTTCATTTCCTCAAATTGGAGGATGTAAACATCCTCCTCCCGTTGTTGAGGCTTATAGAGGCAGGATGAGAGTTGATGAGAGACCGGTGGTAGTGGTGTTCCTTCCTCAGATTCGAGGATGTAAATTTCCTCTTCCGGTAGGTGAGGCTCAATAAGATCACCTTTCTCAAGCTCGCAGACCGGCTCAGACAACTTATCTTCATATTTTAATTGCTCCTCTTGTGTTGGGGATGGGGATGGAGGAGAAATGTAACTCTCAGACATCTGCTCCAACTCGGCGTCGGAGAAAAATGTCTTGAGAAGTTTCATTATCTCCTCATCAGAACTTGCTGCGTCATGAATATCTGGCTCAGTTTGCTCTTCACTCCTTGGAGTCACCACTGGAATTTCTTCTGGTGGCTCGACCATACTTGGGAGGAATTCATCTGGCCCTTGTGTAGATTGCTACTCGTTCTGATTGAAGTAGTAATACCCCAACAAGAAATATTTATTTTTTTTGTAAAATTAAATAAAGCGAAAATAAAATAAAGTAAATAAAAATAGAAATCCCAATAAAATTTAAAAACTATCAATTGACCGTGCTGGAGGTCCCGGCAACGGCGCCAAAAACTTGTTGGAGAAATATGTGACTACTTCTACCACATAGGGTGTACCTAATCGTTTTGCGGGATAGTGGATTTGTGGGTTGTCGTACTCTTGGGGACCTCGCTGTGGATACTGATGAGTGGATTAAATTTACTGAGACTTCTAGTAAATAGATTTTATCATTTTTAAGGAGAAGAATAATCGAAAACCTAACCTGAACAAAACACAAATAATAAAACAATATTTTGTCTTTTAAGAACATCCCGGGTTAGTTCTGCTCACCTATCTTATCAATTTTATTAATATAACTTTACCACTTAAGTAATAAACTCAGAAACTATAAATAATTCGTTGACGACTAAATCTAACGAACCCTAACCAGTTGCTAGAACTAGCAGCAGACTAATGCTCTAATCCGGACACAACCAATCGCATAAAGAACAGCTTCTATTTGAGACTAATTAACCTATAGGCCGGATCAGGCTTCTAGCTGTTAATCAGGTTTTCTTCCCACGTCTTGTTATCTATCTCAGCTCTCGCGTGTGATTAGAAACTACAAATATTGCTTTAATAATTGATCAAGAATTAAAGCAGATGAAGAACTGGAATTAAACTACTACTTTAGATAAAATCATAGTGGAAAGCTTAACATAACATAATTATATAAAATAGGCTCGTATCCCAAACCTGGGAGGGCTTAAGTGTAACACCCCAACTCAATCCAAATGTGGTCTCGCAACTTAACAGCATATATATATACATGTCACACGGAATTCTTTACACTCCAGGACCTTGCCACGGTCTGACTACAGAATATACCGAACATTAGTACATAACAACCTTAACCAAATACATATTCTTCTCACAATCCTCTCACAACCTATACATCTTACTAACTCAATTGCCATACGAGTGTACATGCACAACTCGTAGGTCACACTTAATCCTTAACACTTGTATCCTCTCTTACTCTTGCGACGGCCGCTTCCTGATGTACCTGTGTAGTAAAAACAGCCCCCAAAGGGGTCAGCACGAATGCTGGTACGATCCCCTCATGGCCCCCAAGCTAACGTGGCTACGACGACTAATTGTCGATAGCATGGAGGTTGATTAGATGCACAATATAATAGTAAGTGCAGTAAACAACAACTCATATATGAACAATCAAGTTCACACACAATGAACGACTTAAATGCGTTCCCTTAATTAGAGAGTTAATTATTTAACTCCTTAGGTAATGTTCCCTCTTAATCTTAGTCCAACCTTATATCACCTCAATCTTAGTCTTACCTTAATCTTAGAAACAACCATCCTTTAATAAGGAGTGGATGTCACTTATCTTAATCTTAATTATACAAACCATCCTTTAAAGAGGAATGGTTGCAACTCATCTTAACCATACCTTAATCTTAAACTTAACAATACAAACCATCATTTAAAAAGGAATGGTTGCAACTATCCTAACCTTACCTTAATCTCAATCTTAACTTAATCTCAGTATACAAACCGTTCCTGGAGGGGAATGGTTGTAGCTTAACTCGAACCTGGGATTTAGTGATCCCACCGACCATCTTAATGCCACCTACTCTGGACGGGAGTCCAGCGCAGCTGAGCCGGCAACCGGCCCTAGGCTACAAGTCCAAAGACAAGTCCTTAAGCGGAGGGCGGATCTGATTCAGATACCGTCCCCCTTTTTCCTTAGCATGCATGACCGGAGATCGGTCCCGGGTTTCCTCACTCAAGTTCCAGTTAGTAGTAATCTCAAGACCATATTTGTTGGTTAACCTCTTTCGGTTCATATCTTCCCATATTAGGGAGCGTCCTTAGTCTCACTCATTTCCTTACTAAACGTTGGTTAGTAAGTTCTCACGATATGTTGTGTTAGTTTTCAAACATCACACAACAATACAATAATCATAATATTCCGGTTGCATGCTTTATCTTGTTTAGTGAGCACACAAAAACAGATAGCACACAAGCCGAGGGACACCTCGTTAGCAAGCAGGTCACAAGAGAACTGTACCGTCACCGTTGGTCATTCGGTTGCTTACTCTCTTCTCCAGTCCAAAATCCCCAGTCCTAAAACATTCATTCAGTTTTAGGTTGTTTAATCACTTATCTTAATCCAACTTACTTAACTTACTTAACCCTTAATGATTCCACCTAACACCTCTTAAGTCTTACAACTTAATCTTAACTTTTAAGTTTATACATAACTTAGCTTAATCCCTAAGTTCTTAGGGTCCTAATCATTACCACCCTACCAAGGTACACCTTATTACCTTTACCATCCTAGAATTCAAATTTCTTTTTTTTTTTTTTAGGCTCGACCGAACTTCCGACCGACCTTACCTAAGGTCGGTCCATTCCAGAACATATTACCGCTTGAAAATTCTACCCCGACCGACCTTGCAAGTCCGGTCCCAAGGTCGGTCCATTCCCGAGAGTTTCCCCGTGGGATATTTAAGCCCGACCGAACTTGCATGTTCGGTCCCATGTTCGGTCGATTCCAGAGACTCAATTCTTCACAAATTACAAGCCCGACCGAACTTGCAAGTTCGGTCCCCAAGTTCGGTCGGTTCCAGAAACTTTCTCCGGCAGTGTAAACTGAGCTCGACCGACCTTGCAGGTTCGGTCCCAAGGTCGGTCGGCTCCAGAACCTATTTCTAAATTCCCATTTGATCTCCAAACTTCTCCACAAGTTCCCCATGTGTCCTAATACCATTTAGGCACTTAAACTCACCTTAGAACTTCCACCAACTCTCCAA
Source organism: Limonium bicolor (assembly GCA_023374045.1). NCBI lineage: Eukaryota > Viridiplantae > Streptophyta > Magnoliopsida > Caryophyllales > Plumbaginaceae > Limonium > Limonium bicolor. The sequence goes on from CM041777.1 coordinate 345,600,618, forward strand.
CAACTTCCAAAGATCTTCTCAAACATTTACTAAATTCTTACAAACACTCCTAACATTTGTCATATAATTCCTTACATTTCCAACATGTACATTTTGTCTAAAACTTTAACTATCCCAAGTGTTTCTTGTCAACCCATATAACTCCTCTTAACATCATTGCACTCCATCTTGCTAGTTAAACCTTCCAAGGTCATCTTGCATGTCCATGCACAATTTCTCTTCTTTTCATTTGTTACTCATCACTCCTAAACTCTTGAGCTTACTTATACATTCTTTATTCACTTACTCACCTTCCTCATGATCACACGCTCTTTTACATTCCTAGTCATTTACCTTGACGTTTGACAACATTCTCCCACACCTTTCTCTTACATCACCTAGTCCACTTATTACAATCTAAACTAAAACCTTGTTGTTCCACTACTAGCATCATCACTACTTAGACAAGCTTCCCAAGACTTTCATTGATATATTCCCAAGTTCATACCTAAATCACCTTAAGCATTATACCTTCTCCTTAAAACTTATGCACAAGTCTTACCATTCCTCAATCATGACTTGTGTGTTTCAATGCACCCATCTAAACTCTAATTTCCTCAGAGACCATCCTAGGTATTCTAAACCTCAAGAACTCCTTAGTTCACTAATTTCCACTCAAATTCCTCATAATGACTCCTAGTAAATCCTAGGTCATATTAATTGACCACCATCACCTAAACACTTATTTTCTACTCAAATTTTGCCATAGCTCCTCTAGCATCTTATCATGCCTAACACATTATTTTTCCTCATTCAACCATCTCACACACGTCAAGTTCTTCTCATCATATCTCATCACCCAAACCAACTCATTCACAACAACTCAATATATTGCATAATCTTAAATTACATAGCACTAAGCTCTTAAATGACATGGGCTCTTAGGCCCTTAAATGACTTAAACTTAAACACATGAATTTCCCACATATAAAAGCTTTCAACCTGCAAATACACCCATCAATCTCATATAGTTTAATGTCCTTAAACTCACTTAAAACTTAATTACTAACTCATTCCTTTGGCTCCTTAGTCACAAGTTCTCAAAAGCTTATTTAAGTTTCTTTTCCTTAGGTTACATAACCCATTACCCAATGTAAGCCCTAGCTACATTGGTATCCATAAAAAACTCATTCCTTAATCTTACCCACCATTAGGTAAGCAATTTACCTTGTTTTCTCAAGCTTATCTTAACTTCCTCCTTATACCTTCTTCTTGATGAATCTCGGCCACCACTTAAACTTCCTTTGCCAATGTTCTAACACAATATCCAATGACTCACATAGCACTAAACAATACACTAACCTCAAGGAATAAAAACCTAGGTTAGAAATGTGTTCTAAGGCATAAAAGTGGATGATTACCTTTGAAGTCTCTAGATAGACTTTGGCATTGAATGAAATAGGACCTCCACTAGTCCTTGGTGAATAAATCAAGCTAGAACAAGGCATAAAAACAAGGCCCCATGAGTAGAAATTTTCGGCCATGTACAAGAAATGATGGAAACATGGTTTTTCTTACATTTTCTTTACCTTAAGAGAATGGAGAAGCTAATGAGCTCTTTAACTTGATTTTCCTCCATAAATGGAGTTTTCTCTTGGCACCAAAATGGAGCTTTGAAGGATTTGAAAATATAGAAAGATAGGTCTTGGCCTAACTAAGAGATATATGTGTTTAGTTTTTGATTTGGAGCTAAAATGAGCAAGCTATGGACAAAGCAAGGTGAAGCAACAATGGAGGCTTCTCTTACGTGAATGGAGAAGAGAGGAAGTGAAGAAAACCGTGTGAAGAGGAGGAATGAAGAGAGAGAAGAAGAAAGGTAAGCTAATATAAGATATTTGCTTTAATAAAGCAAATAGTACTCTTTTTACTTATCTCTTCTTTTCTTCCTTATTTGATAAAGTCTATGGTGACTCACCCTTAGAAAACCGGCCCCCTCATTATAACCAAGATATTTATGGTCTTGTTTGACCAACTAATTGACTTAAGTTGATTAAAACTTAAACTAGTCACTATTTGGCACTATTCACTAATCAGTGCACATATTTCTGAAATTTTTGGTTTCCCATTGATTTAGGCTTCCTAATGTGATACTAATTAGTACACATGTTGATTAAAGAGTAATGATGGACATTTAGCCACTCAAAACTCAATTCTAAGACAATTTCTCAAAAATGTGCTTTAAGACTTCTTAAAGCACATTTTGTGTTTTAACTTGTTTTCAAGCTTGGTTTTCTTTGATAATTGATTTAAAATGACCATTAGAATATTACTAAGGTCTTATCATGATATTTGGGTACTCATCAAAGTCACTCCAAGCTTAGAGCACGTTTTTGCCCTGATTGCCCTTAAGGCACTTTCTTGTGTTTTCCTTGGTTTAAATTGTCTACCAATCTTTATAAGGCATATTCTAGCCTTACTACATCATAATTTGATGTTTACTTAGCATACTTAGGTTTGGGGTATTTCAATCTACCCCCCTTAAAAGAACTTTGTCCCCAAAGTTCCCATGCATCTTATCTTATTAGAATACATGTCTTACCTCATTCCTTAGATCATATGGATCATACTTATGTATACTTAATCTCATTGGATCATTAGATCCGCCATATCCTTATACTTAAATATCACACAACATGCTTAAGCATGTGTAGCACTCAAAATTCCTTTTGTTCCTTTTTGATGATTAAAACATTCACATAACTTCCAATGTATTCTCCCATGTCACCGGTCCGTAGACAATGGCTCATTCGTCCTCGTCACCATGGGCCAGAATACTAAACACGCTGCTCTCCCCATGTCACCGGTCCGAAGACAAAGGCTCGTGTGTCCTCGACTTCATGGGCGAGACTTAGTAAAAAGGTAATCCTTTTTACGAGGTCATGTGAGGAATAATTCCTCTAATTAAAAATACAATCAACTCCAATTTCATTTTATCCTAAGGCCTCTATCCTTAGTGTGATTTAATTGTGACCACTGGTAGGGAGTTTCAGGAATAATCCAACCCTGATGTGATCAGCATCAGTGTAGAACTATCCTTCCACCCCAATTTGTGTTCGGTTTCCCTTGATCCCTAGAAAATCAAGTTCCACCTTCCACGTCATTTTCAAACATCCAAATAATTCACTCATGTCCAATTTTCTATCTTTTTAGTTCTTCCTAATCATAATCAATACATCTCCCAAGTGTGGACTCATTCCATCAAACATTCCCAATTCATCTCTTAGTAATTACCTCCAGACTTAAATTCCTACTAAATTCTATAACTGTCCCATACCAATTCTCACCATCTTATACCTCATGGAATTACAATTTCCTTCCTCATACTCATATCAAATTGTATCTCATAATGTTATCTTATTTTTATCTCACACATAGTCTCATATCGACTCATATCTCATATATTCCTTATTTCTTAAATCTCCTTATTCTTCCTCCTTAATTCTCTTAACTTGTACTCACACCGGAGTTAACAAGATAAGTACTTAATATGTATGGTATTCACATCTTCTGTGTGCAATAACCATGATTTATCTCAAAATGTTTATGTAAAACATATTCTCATATTCTCAAATTATTTTGTGCTATGCACACCGTAGTTTATGTACTCAGTACACAAACATACGCTAAGCGGTTTTCGCTCTACCC